>OU343220.1:155362524-155580647 GCA_910596185.1 Chrysanthemum makinoi
CTTTGAATTCAGTAGAAACAAGCTTTAGAGCTTTCTTGACCATATTCCAAAATAACAACCATGGTAAATTGCAACTTGAATAACCAATGCAAAAAGAACAAACACAGAGAAACACACAAACCAACAAAGAAAAACAAACTATCATTACATTAGCTGGTTAGTGTTAAAAAACAGAATCAAAAAGTATACACAAAACAAAATTTACATAAGAAAATGCAAAGTATACACAAATCCTCCCCTGAGGCATATGCCTCCCCTGAGGCCTATGCCTCCCCTTAAACTTTGCAGTTAAGGGTTAAGCATACCAATATGGACCACAAGGTGTTGAAACCTTGGTCCATCAAAAGCTTTAGTTAACAAATCTGCCACATTATCATCAGTGTGGATTTTAACCACTTTTATCAAATGTTTATCATATGCATCTCTTATAAAGTGGTGCCTGATTTCAATATGTTTTGTTCGACTGTGAAAAACTGGATTTTTTACAATGCATATAGTACTTTGATTATCAATAAAAATTGTTGTGTTCATGAAGTTATACCCATAATCCAACAATTGATTTTGTATCCAAAGAACCTGTCCACAGCAATTTGCAGCAGCAACGTACTCTGCTTCAGTAGATGAGGTAGCCACAATAGTCTGTTTTTGCATTGCCAAGAAATCAATCTCTTCCCAAGGAATTGGCAACCTCCAGTGGTGGACCTCCTATCCAGATTTGCACCAGCATAGTCACTATCACTATATGCTTCCAGCTTAAATGGAGATTCTTTTGGATACCAAAGACCTAAATGAGGTTGGCCTTTGAGGTACTTAAAGATCTTCTTAGCAACATTGAGATGGGAAGTAAGTGGAGTAACTTGATGTCGAGAACAAACACTCACAGCAAAAGTAATATCAGGCCTTGAAGCTGTTAAATACATCAAAGAACCAGTCATAGATCTGTAGAGATGTACATTCACTGGTGGATCTATTTCATTGTTGGTCTTTGACTTTGGAGCTTCATAAGGTGTAGTGGCAGTCCTTACACTCTCCATACCAAACTTCTTCAAGATGTCCCTCACATATTTATCCTGACTTATAAAGATACCATCAGGTTTCTGCTGAACTTGAAGACCCAAAAAGAAAGTCATTTCTCCCATGGCACTCATCTTAAACTCTCCCTTCATAAGCTCCTCAAACTCCCTGCACCAAGCTTCCTTTGTGGATCCAAAAATAATGTCATCCACATACACTTGCACAAGAATAATATCTGTGGAATTCTTCTTCAGGAAAAGTGTTTTATCAATAGCACCTCTTCGATATCCATGCTTCAGCAGAAATGATGAAAGCCTAGCATACCAAGCTCGTGGTTCCTGATGTAGTCCATAGAGAGCTTTGACAACCTTGTAAACATGAGTAGGATGATCAGGATCTTTAAATCCTTTAGGTTGAGTGACATAAACCTCCTCTTCTATTTAACCATACAGGAAGGCTCCTTTAACATCCATCTGATATACCATAAAACCCATATAGGATGCATAAGCCAAGAAAATCCGTATGGCCTCAACTCTTGCCACAGGTGCAAACACTTCATCATAATCAATCCCCTCCTCTTGTCTATAACCCTGAGCAACCAATCTTGCTTTGTTTTTAATTACAACACCCCTTGCATCTCTCTTATTCTTCAGAATCCATTTAGTCCCAATTGCATACTTGCCATCAGGTAGTGGTACCAATATCCAAACTTGCTGATTTTGAAATTGTTGCATCTCTTCCTGCATTGCCTCAAGCCAACTTGAATCTTCAAGAGCCTGAGTAACACTGGTTGGTTCCACTTGAGAAAGAAAACAAGCAAACAGACAATGTTCATAGTCTGTGTGATTGTCTCTTTGCTGATTTGAGACATAAGAGATAAAAGCCACTTGACCATATTTAGAACTTGCCACAGTACCCCTTGTTCTAACAGGTGCATTAGGATCACCAATAATATTGGACTGTGGATGAGTATTGTGAATCCTCTTTGTAGCAGTGGTGTTGACTTCAATGGAAGAATCAAGATTAGTCACAGTAGGTTCAAAATCAGTGTCATAAGAAGGTGAGGTGAAGATTCCAGCTTTAGGTTGATGATGACCAAGATCTGAAGGTTTTGGAAAACGTGTATAAGGTTCTCCAAAGTCTGTTGACACTCTAGTGGAAATAGGAGTAGAAACATCATGTCTTTCAGCAGAATTGGTGATGGTAGGAGAAACAGAATCACATTCAGCAGCATTGATGTGTCCACTGATTGCTTCACTGGCACTCTCCTCAGCATTCCTCTCAGCATCTAGATTAGCTGCATACTCTTGTTTCTTCAGCCTAGCAAGGTCTTCTGCATAGTGTGAATCATCTTCACTCTCATCAGTATAATCTCTAGAAGTGTCACCTATAAAATTGTTAGGGGAGAAAGAAGGCACTACAATGGGTTGTTCATCATCTTCAAACTCACTATCAGAATCAGCATCCAGGGTATCTGCACTGTTAGTTGGAGACTCTTGAGTACTTGCATTTTGATTAGCCATATGTCTAGAATAACCCAAATAATCAGTTAAGTAATCAAGGTCAAAAGACCAAACATGACCCTGTCCTTGAACATTAGGCTTGTCTTCTAGAAACCTCAGGTTCAATGTCTCCTCAATCTTCTTGGCAGATAAATTGTAAACTATGTACGCCTTACTATGAGCTGAATATCCCACAATGTAACCATCATCAGCTTTTTCATCAAATTTGCCCAATGGATCACTCGTATTCAGAATGGACACTTGACATCCAAAAGGTTTAAGGTAATGAATAGTAGGAACTTTCCCATAGAGAAGTTCATATGGTGTTTTGAAATGTGGTCTAGTAATGGATACCTTATTCAGTACATAACAAGCTGTGCCAACAGCTTCAGTCCAAAACATGGTGGGTAGCTTAGAGTCTTCCAGCATTGATCTTGCAGCCTCTATTAAGGTCCTATTTTTTCTTTCTGCCACCCCATTTTGTTGTGGGGTTCTTGGAGTGCTATAGTCCCTTCTGATTCCTTTAGACCTACAGAGTTCGATAAGTATAGCATTCTTGAACTTTGTCCCATTATCACACCGAATTCCTTTAACCTTTTTGTTCAACTGATTCTCAATAAGGGTAATGAACTCTTTCAGCACTGGAGATGTTTCATCTTTGGTCCTTAGAAAGAATACCCAACAAAATCTGCTATAACCATCAGTGATAACCAGAAAAAAATACTTTTGATCAATGCTTCTAACTTGAGTTGGACCAAACAGATCCATATGAAGCAACTGAAGAGGTTCAGAAATAATACTCACAGCAGTAACAATTTTGTATGAGGCTCTATGTTGCTTTCCCTTGTTGCAGGCAACACAGTTATGATCATTTGTAAAGACTTTGGAAGGAAGACCTTCAACAAGACCCAGTTTAGAGAGCTTGTTTATGGTCTTGAAGTTGACATGGGCCATTCTCCTATGCCATTTGGTAGACTCATCCAAGGATGCTTTAGCCACCAAACAAGTTAAATCACCTTCTGGTTTAACATCAGTTAAGTTGAATGTATAAAGATTGTGATTCCGAGGAACTTTCAGTAGAATTGAAGTGTCTTCTGGGAGTTTGAAGTCTTTAGACAGCACAAGACATTCATCCTCTGTGAAGAGTACTTTGTTCTTGGTGTCACAAATTTGTGAGACTGAGAACAAGTTGAAGTGTTGGAGTTCCTTGACATAGTATACATTCTCAAAGTCCAGTTGAGGTGTTTTGATGGTCCCTTTCCCAGTAATCCTTCCATCACTTCCTCCAAAGGTTACATTGCCTCCTCCTTCAATTGATACAAAGTTATGCATCATATCCCTGTTTCCCGACATACTTCTTGAACAACCACTATCAACAATGCCAACATCTTTATGCTTAAGAGGATGATTCTACAACAACAAAAATATACAAAATATTAGTACACTATGGAGGCTTAAGTCATTGCTGACTTGAACCCGCCTTGTGGATCATATGAGTTATGCCATGCAGATGTATAAGATCCACTATTGTTCTTGGGTTTCCATTGAAATTTAGGTCCCTTTTATTCCAAGAACAACCTGCTGAGGACTTGACATCAGTATCCCAGTACCCTTTCCCATCAGTCATTGAGTCAACATATCAAGGCCAATAACCATTCTTAAAATATGAACTTGTTGGTTGTACATATGGTCTTGCAACTGGTCTTCTCCAAGGAAAAGGATAATTAGTATAAGTTGCTTGTGGAACATAAGGTGGTATAGCATTAACATTGGTCCACATTGGTCTAGATGTCCTAGAATCACCACACCTACCCATCCTTTGCTCATGAAAATCACAATCCTTAATTAAATGAAATTTACTTCTACACACAAAACATGTCTTCTGTTTAGAAGATTTATTCAAACCAAAAGATGTTCTATTACAAGCCGAAGTATTCAAACCAAAACCATGAAAAGAATTGTTTTTAACAGTATTATTATGCAAAGAATTAAAAGGCAAGTCTTCAGAGGCAACTGTCTTGGAAGAGGATTCCTTGGCAGCAACTCTGACATGCTTATTGGTAGTCTTGGGTGCAGGCAGGGGTGTAGACTTGGGAAGGTCAGACTTGTCATTTGAATCACACTCTGTAGACCCTTGCTCGGAGAACTTGTCACTGTTAACACAAGAGACAAAGTCATTAGAAGAAGTATCAGGGTCTGGCAAGTCATTTGACTTTTTGCCATAGAGATGATGTGATCCATCAAAGTCAACAGTAATGGAAAGGTCAATGGGCATGTGCTCACCTCTAATAGGTCCACGTACAGCATGTAGGTCACCTTCTTTCACATAATTAGCTAGGCCTGCTGGTGTAGATTTGCGTGTGTCATCCCTAGCTTCTAACCCTACATACTTCTTAAAGCCTAATCCTATAGAAGTATTTGGAGTTTGACTAGCATAGATGTGACTAGCTAACTTATTTCCATTTAACAACCATTCTTTATGCCTAGCAATTTCCTCATCTAGTTTCACTTTTAGCTCTAGATTTTCTGACACTACATCTGCTCTTAACTTCTCAGAATATTTTAACTCATTTTTAGCACATTCAAGATCCCTTTCTAACACACTTATTTTCTCATCATAAGCTATTTGATTCTTCTGAAACCAAACCTTTTGTCTTTCTAGTGTTTTTAAAGCCTGTTTATAAGCTTCAACTTCTACAAAACATTCATTATATTTAGGTTTCAAAATATCATAAGCTTCTTTGAGTTCATTATAACGCTCACTGCAACCAAACAAACAGTTTTGTACCTGAGAGATGCCCATCAAGGCAATCTGATCATGCCTATCCTCTGAAGTATAGCTTGCAATCAAACCAACATTATCAGGACCATCATTATCCTGCTCATGATGCTTCCAGTCCACATTGCTGTCAAGAGTGACCAAAGCTGCTGATCCCTTTGAAGTTCCAGACTCCCTCTGATTCTGCTGATAAGTAGAGTATCTCGTCTCATCACCAGCTTTCCTATCTTTTCACTCTCTGGGGAAGTGACCCATATGTTGACATGTGAAGCACTTGACCTTCCTTTTGTCAAACCTCGCTGGATCTCTTCCTTGGAAGCCAAACCTTCTGCCAGCTTTGCGCTCAAAATTCTTGATATCCATGGACAGCATAGCCACCTGCCACTTCAGCTTCATCTCTTCCATCTCCAGTGGATCCACCTGATCTAAATCCTCATAGGCCAGTTCCTGCTGAGGATCATAATCAGCAAAGAAGGATCCAAGCACATCTTCCATTATACCTCCAGATTGAGAACTTGATGGAGTAGTTGTGTAAAATGATGATGAGTAAGTTGGACTTGGACCATGACTCATCTTAGGGGTAGAGGCTCCAACGAATGCTGTGTGACTTGCAGTAGATGATGATCTAAAAGGACTTCTTACATCATGTTCAAGAGCTTTAAGTTTGTTGTACAGCTCATCAAAAGTAAGCATATCTAGGCCACCTTTAGAATTTAAAGCAATGCTTACTTGTAGCCAGGATGGAGGTAATGATCTCAAGAACTTAGAATTACAATCATCATTATCTGGCTTTGCCTGCAGCTGATTTAACTGACTTAAAATCTTGTGAAACTTGTCATATCCCTTATGAATTCCTTCCTCTTCAGAGATTTGAAAGTCTTGAAACTGTTGTCGCAGCATGGACTTTCTCATTCTCCTAGACTCCTCATTCCCACCGAACTTCGCCTTTATTGCTAACCATATGTCCTTAGCATCTTGCATGAAGTGAAAATCACTCAAGTGATCCTCAGGAATAGCTTGAAGAAGAATGGTTTTAACCTTGGTTTCTCTCTGAACTGCCAGTAACTCTTCAGCAGTTTTGGGAGGAACATAAGTCATCTTACCAACAGCATCTATGGTAGTTTTCTTCAAACTGTTTCCCTTCAGTACTATCTCCCATAGATTCCAATCAATGTTGGAGATCCAGTTTTGCATCTTCATCGCCCAAAGATCATACTCCTCCCTTTTTAGGTAAGGAAACTTAGCATTGCTGTTAGAGAGACTTAGGTGTTGCAGATGGGTGGTGTTTTGGTTGTTGGTGATTTCAGCATCAACGTCTGATCCAGGCATGGTGAGTTTTTGTTTTGGTTGTATTGGTGTTTAGAAAAATCTGTCCTTAGTATCGTAGAGACTCTCACGAGGCTCTGATACCACTTGTTGAAAACTAATAGACCTTGATAGATCTTGAGCTTCGTAGATCGTTAGTATTGCTTGTGTAATCACAACCAAACTAAAAGAAAATCTCTACAACTTTTATTCTTTAGCGGAATATAAACACAAGTATAAAACACAGATAACTAAGAACTCTTTGATCCTCTATGGATCGTTATATTAATAATATGTAAACGTCTAATACATAATTCATTCTATTGTGTTCCTTTTATAGACAAGGAACCCTAAATAAAACCCTAAACCGTTTCCCAAGAAACGTATAAACATAAAACTAAATAAGATATACACAATCACTTCCTAATAAAGCTCATGTATATCCAAACTAAATATACTAAACACGGAATAACAACTTCCGCAGAAACAAACTATTCTTCAGCAGAACTATGTCTTCGGCAGAATCCATACACTTCGGCAGAATCCATTCAGCAGAAACAACATAATTCGTACTTCACATAATTCCCAACATGAAAGATTCGATTCATTGATTGACAATTTCTAGAAGATATCAACATCACTTTCCCTGATCAAAGTTAGTATTTTTCATACTTTGTTAAGGATATTTTATGGGAAAGGATGTGGTTTTCAAAAAGTTGCTCCCCCTCAACTTGTGCATGTAATTTTTGAAATTGTTTTGCTCGAAGAGGAAAGAGTTCTTAGAAGCACATTTACGATCATACAGCCATACTAAAACCATTAGAAAAACAATCAAGGTACTTTTTGTTGAAACTTTAAAAAATTTGTTTTGTACCTTGAAGGTTTGTTTTCATTTGAAATGCTCCCCCTCAATATGTGCTTCGAGATTCGAAAGCGTTTAGCACTTATGGGAGAGCAGTATGCACATTTGAACCAAAAAAAATGATCATCTTTAATCAAGTTTCATTATTAAATCACAAATTATCCCCCGATCAAAAATATCTAACCCTTTGAGATTTTGGATCCCAAGTGATTTAATAAGGTTTAGAAAAACATAGGAGAAGATGTGGCCAGGTTTAAATACTCATCTTGTTTTTGGATAAATGCTCCCCCTCAACATGTGCATTATGTATTAGAAATCGTTTGGCACAAGGAGGCAGGAGTGCCTGTAAAGGACTAAAACCAATTCCATTTAAACAAATTTGAGATTTAAATCACTATCTCTACCCCGATCAAAAATTTCAAACCTTTTTGAGATTTGTGATCCCAATTGATTTAAATCATTTAAAAGATTTTGGGGAAAGACGTGGCTTGATTTAATTTTGAAAAATGATTGATACGGATCAATTTTAGATATTAAAGATTGTTCGTGTCAGGTATGATAGTTTTTAAGAGATATTTAAGTAAAATAAAACAATTTCACAATCAAACAAGAACAAAAAATATTTCATTTTGTAAGATCTTTGAGTTTTAAAGAAAATCATACCATGACATAACATTAAATCTTTAGATCACCACTTATTATTGTACAAACCGGACTTTTATGAAGAAATATCGTTTGAAATTATTTAATTTGAAATCACTTATGATTTGACAAAATAAAGTCCGATTGATTTCAAAACTTTGAATCCGATTTATTTTCAAAACAATATTTTTCCATTTTCAAAACAATTTAATCAAATAATTTCAAAATTGTTTAGAAATGGTATCTGCACCAAGATACGTTAGGTGGTTGAGCTGCTTTTGTTGTTGTTGCTGAGGGTTAGGAAGAAAATCATCTGCTGATGCAGTGAGACTTTTTTCGTTGCATTTTTTCATGCCAACTCTCCATAGAGGTCAAATTAAGCTCTGTTTCTTCATTTGACGATGAAGAAAACCATCTGCGATGCAAATGAGACCTCTTACGTTGCATTTTATCATGCCAACTCTCCATAGAAGTCAAATTAAGCTCCGTTTCTTCATTTGTCAACCCAAGATATAATTACCCTTTCCTTTCGGCATCCAATCATCTTCATATGTGGGATCCGGATCGGGAACATTCTTATATACCAATATACCTGCATACGTTAGTGAACACACATACAGATATATGGTGGTCGACATCACCCAAACATCAATCGACTAATAAAAGTCAATGCAACATCTCAATCAGATCATGTAAACGCATGGGAATAATGTGTTCATCAAACTCTAATCATCTAAACCTAACAATCATATCCTAGGAACCTAGTCCTTCAACGTAGGTTAACATCATTTTTAATTTAAGCATATAGGATAATTAAGAAAGCCCGTTAGATGATATAGATTTGAAAATATTATCCCCCTCAATCAATGACTCAATTTTTTTTTGAAAAGTTTAAAAGCGCTGAAGTCATTGATTGAGTTTGCAAATTTTATAAAAACTCTGAATCTGATTGTTTTGAAAGTAACTCATTTTCCACCAATTTTTTAATACAACAAATATTTTTCTGAAGAATTTTTTAGACGTAAAAACATTTGTGTGGGAACAGCAGTCCTTCGACATACTTTCCTGATTTTGTTTTAGGAAAAGTGCACGAAATATTTGAAAATTGGTTTAGCGCAAAGACTTTCCTCTTTGAAGAGCGGTTTGCTATCAGAAATAATAGCAAGCCATTGTTAAAGCACGGGTTACAGTCAGAAGTAACTGCAAGCCATAGTTTAAGCCCGGGTTACAGTCTGAAATAACTGTAAGCCATTTGATTTGTAACATGTTTTGAAAAGAAATATTTACACCTTCTTCTCGAACTTCAACTATGGTCCCGTGCCATTGTTGAATGACATTTCTAAGACCGTAGATGTTATCGATACCAGAAGACATGTCTTGGAAAACATATTATTTTTGGTATTTTTCAAATTTTTTGTATTTTTATGGGTTTTTGAAGGTTTTATATTTTTCTATTTAGTTTTTGTTGGTTTTATATTTTTGTATTTAGCTTTTTGAAAAATATTTACACAGATAGAGTAGATGATATAGTTTAAGAAAGATAATGATACGAGTACCGAGATAAGGATATCGAGCAGCCCCGTTGCAGAAGATAGAAATCAACATCTCTTAAACTTTCACCACCAAAGCTTCTAAGGCATCAGAATAGAAGATAGACCATGAGCCTTTGAGAAAACAGAGACTTTGGTAGCTTCACCCCAAACCGAAAATCCTTTAGCTTAGCAGATTTAAAGCTTTCTTTCAAGCTTCCATTAGCCAGGTGTACAAAGAAGCACACCATTATCATCGATCCTGCTGCTCCTTTTAAGAATAATCTCCGTGATTCTTCATTCGAGGTTATATCATCCAATAGAACAACAGCAACGTATCATCCCACTTTAAATAATCTTCTCAAATTCCTTTTCCACTGAAGTCTGAAGCAATCCATTCCAAAAGGTGTCAAGAGAACAATTCCCCCAAGTAGATGAATTGATGCAGTCAGTCTCTTTGTATAATGCTCAAGAACTCTCCCGAATACACATTATGAGGCGAATGAAAACACCTCCCCATGTTCAGATTTTTCTTCCCTGATGATCGTGTATGAAGCTCAAGAACCCGAAGTACACCAATACCCAAAAAAAGAATAACCGATAACATTAAAGAAGCAGGCCGAATCACTGATTATCTCTGCGGATGACAATCTCTGCGGATGTCAACTCCGGAATAAGTGATTATATCTCTGAATCACTGATTAAGCACTCAAGTGAGACAACTAAGCATCCCTAATGTACACAATCTCTCTCCCTCATGTTATACATTTATATCCCCTAAATATGTCATACTTGTGTACCTCTTTTATCTTCAGAAACTTTCTCTTACATCTCTTCCCCCACGTAGTTGGAATAAGAGCACTAAACGTCACGGTGAGATAAACATTGAGTTTTTCTGCGGTTATGACATTCGTCTTCCCGGGATATCTTCAATCACTTAGAAGAATTAAGTTCATCAAGTTTACTTGCGTTTAGATGCATGTCTCCTTGCCCCTTTCTGGTTTTGATACTTCAAAATCAGCAACAAATAATAAGCCCGTATACTAGAAATTTGTTAAGAAGAACCTCTTGAACTCTTGTGAGAATCAACTTGCTGAAGACTCTCTCTGACTATTTTTATCAACCCTTATGTAGACAATTTGAAGTGACCACTGATGAAGAAAACCCGATATACCAAACTTGAAACTGAAGTAGAAATCCCCAAATTTGTATCTTAATCTTGCACTAATTTTGGAAGAACGGTGTCGAGAATTTATGCTCCAAGCAAATCTCTTAAGTACTCACTACTCAAAAAAGTATGAGACATTAACACCTCTTGCGATTATCCACAACGTCATGTGCGTGTGTCACTGAGTAAAACAAAGTAACTCCTAATAGTGATAGTTAACCAGGTCTTCAACCATCCACCTTGACTGCTGGTAACTAGATAAACCAAGTCTTCAACTCAAATTATTAAGCCCGAGCAAGTTATCAAATAAGAACACGCATTTGTGAAAGTCAACTTCAATCTCAAATAAGTGATAAACGATTAACTCCGAAGTAATCAACTTGTGTCAAATGTCCAACATGTGAATAAATGTACAACCGGATGTACATTGACCCACTTAATGAACCGGAACAAATGATTCCTCAACCTCAATTCCATCTTCCTAAAGATATACATATAGAGACTGATATGGAAGATTCACCAATAATGTCTTCAAGCGGATGAGGTAGTCATTTTCGTTAATGTTCATGTGGTTGATTTACATAGTGCACAATAATTCGTGAAGATTTGGTAAAGGAATACCAAAGAGCGGATCATTTTTCATGAACAATAATCCGTGAAGATTTGGCAAAGGAATACCAAAGAGCGGATTATTATTCAATAGTGCAACTGCAATATTACAATAGTCATTATCAACGCCTCGAGGAATAACTGGAGATTGGGTTTCTTGAGGAATCACTGCTAAAGAATATGAGCAAGTCTAATTGGGGATTGAATCTGACTTATCACTATCCCCCAATTAGTGCTCTCCCATAAACCGACAATCTGTTTGATAAAGGCCCAGATTAAGAAGAAGTCTTAAGATAATCAAATGCAACACGTCTTTAGTCTTCTAACATGCACCAGAAAATGTAGAACAGACTGTAGACTCGACCATCTTCAAGATTGTACAGTTGGGGAATAGATAGTTAACATATTCATCACACCAAAAAGCATCCCAATTAACTTACCTCTTGCAAGTCCCTTTAACTAAAATCCCTCCCAATCAAACAAGAACAGAAAGATATTCATCAAGGAAATCAGAATCCCACAACTAACACACTAAATGGTAACACCAAACTACCAATCACATCAAACAAGAACAGAGAGATTTTTCAGAATCATCATGTTGATGTTTACGTGAAGCATTAACCGGAAGCACTTTGTCCTTAATCATATCAGCCCGTGTAAAGATGTCAACCAGCGGCTCTTAGAAGAAACTGCATGTGAAGATGATCCGATAAGAAGAGTCTCGGTTCTTACATGAGTTAGGAGCCGTTTGACCATATATTCTCAAATATCAATCAATTATGCAAAAAATTCACACTTCTTCTCCCCCTCAAGAATTGCATACGGAGATGTCATTCTTGATTAAACAAGTGATTATCATCCAAATGTATTCTATTCACATTTCTCCCCCGTAAAATTAACACATGATGTCGCCATCTTCATTATTTTGAGCAAGTGGAATAAGAGTAATTATCAGTAGTCTGGTTCACTTGATGACTGAAGCGCATGGAAAAAGCATGAAGCATGTTGATGAGAATGGTCATAATTGAGAAGATTTCTCTTCTTCAGAAGATAAAGCGCACTGAAGCGTACACTTTTCTTTTCTTTAGAGTACGAGGCATGAACTCTTGTGTTCATACGTCATAAGAAGATTTCTCTTCTTCAGAAGATAAAGCGCACTGAAACGTACACTTTTATTTTCTTTAGAGAACGAGGTTTGAACTGAAGAATTCAAACGTCATAGCCGATTGAATATCAATGTTGAGTAACTTGAACCTGTGAGTTATGAGATATCAATCCTTTTGTTATCCATACTTTAAGCCAGTCCATGTATTGAAGTATCGAAGTATCTGCAAGAATCGAGTAAGGTCTACCTGCACTAATATTACAAACTTGATTGCATATATTTTGGTTAGTGACATCAGTATCCAAACCCTTAGGGGTTTCACGGTCAACTTTGAAATTGCCATTGGTAAACATCTTTCCTGTAGGTATCCACCTAAGTCCAAAGATCCTTAACAATTCTACCAGATGGTATCCACTTATGGCAAGGTGTAGGATTGTTAGGCTTCTTATGCATAGTGGAAGACTTATCCTTATTCCTAGTTTCCAAAGATTTAGCAATTGGTAACCATCTAGGCGAGGCTTTTGGTTTCATTTGCCTCATATGCACTGTGGATGACTTAGTGCAAGTCCTGGACTTAACAGGTTGTATCATTGCATGAGCATTTACTTTCTTCAGGGATTTTGTGAAACATTTATCATGATTAGCATTAAAGATACATTTCAGATACTTTGAGCAAACAGCTTGTTTGGATTCAGAAATAGATCTAGATTTCTTAGAGTGATCTGCTATGGGAATAGCTTTAATCGAAACGCAACTACTCTTAGATGTAAGCCAATCCCTAGTCTTTAGATTAGTGTTCCTAGGTAATGGTTTAGAACTACTAGCAGTGCCTTGGAATCTCTAAGAATTCATCACCCTAGGTCTTGCACCTAAAATTCCGTCTTTGCGATTTTGTGCCTTCTTTCTAGCCATTTCTAGATAAGAGTTCTTATACAAATCATTCATATCAATTTTCCTAGGCAAGTGAGGTGAAGTGACTGGTTTTATCAAAACTTGTTTCAAGATCAACTTGGGAGGCAAACCGCGTTTTTGAAAATTTTGTTCGTTCAGATCTAAACGCATTTGGTTGTCTAATAACTGGTTTCCCCAAGATTGATTGTTTTGAAAACTTAGTTTTCACACTATTCCCTGTTGTTTTTCTGAGCTTATTTTTTAAAGCAACAATAGCGAAACTCTTTTCCTGAAGTTGAGCTTTGAGATAATCAATTTTTGCTATCAAAGAGTTTGTTTGTTCTATTGACTTAGTTCTAGCTTCTTTGACAGAGTCACTTAGTTCTATGTGATGCTTTCTCAAAGACTCATTTTCCTTTAGTAATTTGGCCACACAAACCGCTAATTCATCATTTCTTAATTGAATATCATCAGTAACATTAACATCAGAGTTACTTGTAACCAAATTACTTTTCACATGCATATCAGAAATATGTTTCTTCAAGTTGTTGATAGTCGAGTTGTTGGCATGAAGCTGAGCTTTTAAATCGTTTATTTCAAAAAATTCATGAAATTCAGGAAATTCCGGATTTTTACATGGTTTCTTAGTTTGAAAACTTTCCTCTTTACTCTGTAACGCAATTTCAAGTGAAATGCAATGTTTTTCAATTTTTGAGAATTTGTATGAAAGCTCATCAAAAACCTTATTATCAACCATATCATTCGTTTTGAAATTATTAGACTCAGCCTCAACCAAGGAACATTTATCAGAATCATGTTTAGCATTAAGATCAGAATGTTTAGGTACCTTAGTAGATGCACTATGTTGATCAGTTAAGGTACCTCATCGATGACACCCGCCAATTTCGGTCGATATCGCATCCACATCATGTGTAACAAGAGTCACCGGACCGCTGGGCCGTGTCAAGCTTATCTATCTCTCGAGCCTCTCGTAGTCAGTGTCAACTGATCCATCATCCGGTGCTTTACCCGACTCATCATTAGTTGTTGCCTCGACATTCTCGCATTCAGCAACACCCGATTCTTCAAAGCATACATTACCCAACTTATCACAACTATCTCTCAATCGCACTGCACACTCATCCACTTTTTCATCTGTCTGAGTAACTTCCTTAATATACTTCTCCACATTATCCATGAGTTGGATAAATGTCTCTATGAACACGCTAATTTCCATTCCAGTGTGTTTCTTGAAAGACATTTCAGCCATGTCTTGATCATAATCTGATGTAAATTCCCCACGATGAATGACTGAAATTGGTTGTAGATCACTTGAAGTGCAGGACTGGAACTATCCTTTTGAACCATTTCTTTATCAAGTTGTTGTTCCAATTGTTCTAAGTTTAAGAATAATGTGCTCTTGAACGTTGATAATTCATGACGGAAAAGTGCAGAATCGCTCGTTTACTTCCCATAGATAAAAGCAATGAGGTGTGAATGAAGTTGTCGATAAGGTTCAATGCAACTTTCCTTATCCTTTGCACAATCATTCTGTAACATTGACGGTGCATTTCAGTATTTTCGTGAGTCGAACCCGGAGATATCACATCCTCATTGACTGATTCAATCATCTTTAACCGCTCGTAGCAAATATTCTCATGATTGTCTACAGATCATATAATTTAAGTACTTGAAATTACCGGGTCGAATGTAAGACATGATGTTGTAGTATCCACGGATTTTACAAGTCTATGATTTAAACCGAGAAATAGAATCTTTCGCGGGATTTTACTAAAATCAAGACCAAACCGTTAAGCAATGACCAATGGAATGTGTTAAGATGACTGATGGATCGACACAATGATAGACAATTTGTGTGTAAGGACATATAATTGTTTGTAGGATTAGCAGAGATGTTGTTTGGTTGAGATTTGGATTGGTTAATGCCCGTTTTTACGGAGAAAATTAGGTCTAAAAACATAAAAACCTCAATAACTTCTGTTCGGAGCGGATTTAGGCCTCGAAGGTTGACCCGAATTAACTTTAGTTTATTCGGCGTGCCATTCTCCTCGTTCTCACGGTCGTTTTGATGGGTAGAACGCTGAAAATGGAGTTACGATTCAAAAGTTATGGCCGTTTGAAGTTTTGTCGGGAAAAGTCAACAAGTCGCTAGTAAGACAAGTCGCTAGAGTCACCAAGTCGCTAAGTATACAAGTCGCTTTAGTGTACAAGTCGCTATAGTGCCAAGTCGCTAAGAATTATGACAACAAGTCGCTAAGCACCAAGTCGCTAGACACAGTTAAGTTGCTAAAGAACAACTCGCTAAGATCCAAGTCGCTAGTATCAAGTCGCTAACAATTTACACTACAACTCGCTAACAATTTCTGAAGCAAGTCGCTAACCTCACCAAGTCGCTAGCCGTAGTGGAGAATCCACTAACTTGTACTATTTTTCGGCTTGTCTCAATAGACAAGTCGCTAGGCTCAAGTCACTAACAACTAACACTCGCTAACTTTTACTGAAGCAAGTCGCTACGATGAAAAACACTACGAGAGCCAAGTCGCTAGCAAGAAAAACTTCAAAAACACACTTTTCAATCCAAAACAAGCTCAACCACATTGATTCAAGCTTTCCAAATCAAAACCCAAGCACTTACAATGATTCTTAACACAAAAGTACACCCAAAATTCAAACTTTAACACTAGAAATGATCCAAATGATGCAAAAACCACTAAACTTTTTCAAACTCAAAAACCATATAAAGCCACTAGAAATCCAAGAACATGTAAGAGAGATGATCAAACCATGGCTCTTGATACCAATTGTAGGATATTGGATTTCACAAACACATCATAACATTATAAATGGGGCGTATGGTTTAAGAGTTTAGAGAGAGAAAGTGGAAGATGAGAGCCTTTCTAGAGAGAGAAAGTGAAAGAAAACATAGAAGGTTAGATTAGAATGAAAGGTTCAACCCTCTACCTTGGGAGGTAGAGGGTATTTATAGTTACATACTTAACGTCCTCCTTCGGACTGTGGATCAGGCATAGAGTGGGTAAAGACTCGTCCGTCCTCCACGGTGTTACACTACACTAAACTAGGCTAATAACTAACTAATAAAACAGTAAATAACGATATGTCTACGAGCTAACATATGCTAGACTATAGATGGGGTGACCGACACTTCACTATGGAATTTCCAATTCCTAACAATATATCACAGGTGATACCTCATATCAAACATAAAAAGAACATAATATCATAGGTGATATTAAAAACATTAAGAAAAATCATTAATAAAAAACATTAAAACACACAATATCACAAGTGATATTAAAAATAATATCAACTTTTATGAACTTTACATGCATATATCACATGTGATACCTCATATAGACTTTTTAACAAGGAAAAGCAATGAATAATATCACCTGTGATACTTAAAAAAACACTTGTAAAAAAAACAGGAAAAAGACATGTACCTTGTACTCTCCAATGTCTTTTTTATACAAGTTAAGCTCTTCCTCAGTATTGTCTTAAGTACTTTCATCATCAACCACTTTTGGAACAATATCAAAGATCCGGTTTTTCCTCAGATATAACAGAAACATCGCAACCCTCGCCACAACTTTTATACTTGATTGAACATAACCATGAGCCAACAATTATCTCTTTCTGAACAAGAACAAACAGCTTACGAGTGTAAACCCTTGCTGCATGAATTTCAATTGCTAATGGCGTCAACAAAGCAGGAAATGAGTCAATCGACTGATGATCTAATCTTTCTTGTATGTATCTCTGTTTCTCCATTGCAGACTCATAACATACCATGAATTTAACAAGTGTAGAAGTAGGAGACATGAAATGTGAAAAAAATGAGTTCTCACTCTCTGACCTAGATGTGGTCCTCATCAGTCCACATAGAGGAGTATCAACAAAAAAAGCGGGAATCCATGATGCCCTAATCCTATACATCTTATTCAACCACTTATGATTTAAAAGACCAAATTCAACCATTAACTCATTCCATCTGATCTCAAACTCCTCAGGGCCAATATACATGTTCCAAACAATCTTGTGAAATTTATTCTTAAAATCAGTATCATCATAAATTCTCTATACAATCTGAAAACAAGAAAAAGAGAATCATTATACACAGCAAATGCAAAAAGCAACAAACGTATCACAAGTGATAGAATGAAAAAAACAATAAAGTGCCACAAGGGATACAAAAAGTATCACAAGTGATACAATCTAAAAAACAACATAATTATATAGTCCAATACAAATATCACAGGAGATAAAAGATGCAAAATATCAGAAAAAGATACCTTAGATGGAAGCTTTTGCATGATATGCCACATACAAAGCCTGTACTTTGAATCAGGAAGAACTTCAACTATAGCCTTCCGCATTGCACCATCTTGATCAGTAACGATGATATTTAGAGAACGAACAAATGCTTTCTTGAATGCTTGCAGTAACCATACATAAGATTCAGTAGTTTCATTTTTAAGAAGACCAGAACCAACAGTCACAAATCTCCTGTGATTATCTATTGCAAAGAAAAGGCACGAAAACCATCCGGTATCTGAAAAAAAGAAGTATCTCAGGTGATAATATATACAAAATGTAGAGAAAGCAAATGAAAATATCATAAGAGATATTAAAAAATGTTCAAAAAACATACTTGTTAGTTTTGTATGTGGCATCAAATGAGACGATATCGCCAAACTCTTTGTAATTCAATTTAGCAACTTGATCAGCCCAAAGTCCAATAAGCTCAGCATTCTCAACAAGATAATCAAAAGAGAAGTCTGACGTAAATTTCTTCCGATCTTCCATATGGTTAATAAGCATATGTGCATCACTATCTCCTATGAAACAGTTTATACCACAAACTAGATTGTTAAACTCAGTCTCTGTACCATGAACAAGTGATGAGGACCCTTTCAAGTCGGTATACAAACTGTGAGCTCTAGTCGCCACAAGATTATAATTCGAAGCTTTGATTATAAAGAGCTGCTCAGTGTATGTTAGATTCCTCTCACTCCTGGACAAATGCTTATACTCAACATGATCTAGTTTATGATTATGTTCCACATCGAATGTAGTAAGCCTATATTTTCTAGTACCCGGAATCATATGAAAAACTGCACGTGCTTTGCAACCAGTAATTCTAAAGTTCGAAGTCCTCACTTGTTTGTCACCTTTCTTAGGACCTAACGTATTCAAACGAATTTTCTTTGGGCATCCTTCCCTATTGCAAACTAAATACTTCTCTTTTACAAATCCATCCCTTAACCTTTTCTGAGTAGACTTTCTAATACCAAATCCTGCCTCTGAAGCATATCTCATGTACATACTAATACAATCCTCAACAGAATCATAAACACGAAACAAAACTGGTAGCACACTAGCAAAGAACTATAGGAACCCAAAAAAACCGATCCACCAGGAGTATCAATGAAATCATGATGAATAAAAGATGAAGGAGTTTTCAAACTACTAGAAGCTGTAAAAAGAAGGTGATAAAACACAAAGTCAAAAAGCATAACACAATAACTTCAATACTTGTCTTAAAATATCACAAGTGATAATATACATTACTTGAAATATCACTGGTGATACTATGCATCAAAAATATCACCAGTGACAATATAACAGATGATACTACAAAAGAGTAAACTGAAACAACAACACATCCAATCAAAACCAACAGCTTATTTAAAAGAAATATAATATCTACATTAATATACTTAAGCACTATCATAACAAAAAACATAAAAAACACAAAAAACGTTAGTTACCTTGCTAGTGAAATATATAATTCAGAATTCAGTAACATAAATTGACAACAACTATCACTCTTTTTCAGTCAATATATGCAACAACTGCAAAAATGACTCTTCTTCTTAAATATGCAACAACTGCTTTAAGAAATCACTTCCAAAACACTAAATTTACCACTACTTTGAGTACACAGCAAAACGCTTCCCAGACAAATACACTAACAGTACAACAATCAGCACCAACGCTATCACTCTTCTTCATTTGAATCACTACCAAACACAATCTCTTTAATCCATTATATGCAACAACTGCAACAATAACAGTCTACGCATAGAAATATCGGAACAATGCGGTAAGAAATCAAGTACACTACGTTTACCATTATTTTCACTAAAAAGCTTAAATTAGAAGCAAATTACACTAAAACCTTAATTAAAAATCAAACTATCATCAACTTGAAATATCACTGCTGATACTACACAAAGTAAACTGAACAAAAACACATCCAATCAAACTAACATCTTATATAAAAGCAAAATCAAACTAACAGCTTATATAAAAGCAAAATCAAACTAACAGCTTCATGAATAAGCAAAAAACTAACAACACCAGCTAAATATCACAGGTGATACAACACAGAGTAAACTGGAAAAATACTAACAGCTTAATTAAAAGCTTAATTAACAAACAACTTAATTAATAAACAGATTAACATAAAAAAAAGCTGAATTAAAAGGAAAACTCACATGATGCATTATCATCAACATTAGAAGCACAAATTGAACTCGTAACATCTAAATCAATTGAATCTTCTCCAAAAGAAACAGGAACTTCGTTAAGATCAAAAATCTCCATCTGCAAAATTGAAGAAGATAATGACGAAATTGAACAAAATAATGACGAAATTGAAGAAGATAATGAAGAATTGAAGAAGATCAAAAATTACCGGTGGGATAAAGTGGAGGACGTGACGGTAATGATGGTGGTTGTACGGTGGATGTGGTGGTTGACCTGGTTGTTGTGATTGAGAAGGCGGTTAACCGTTTATGGAGAGAAATCACACACAGAGAAAGTGTGTGAGAAACAAAATGCTTAAATGAGAAATTAAAAAAAAAAAAAAAAAGGTATATATATTGGGGTAAAAAAATAGGTTAAAATGTTTAAATCTTAGATTAATCACAACCGTTAGATCAATCCAAATAGAAGGTGAGGATTTGTCTATTGGTAAGCACCAAAATAGAGTAAGCAAATTAAAATTCCTCTTATACTGCCGCTTTCTACAAACCTGCAACTCAAATAAACTTGCATCACCCTTATCTCTCTCCCAAAAAAAAAAAAAAAAAAAAACGCAACTAATAGATAAACTCAAATACTCTTTTGTCAACTCTATAACAAATATTAACGACAATCAAAATAAAGCATATGTATAAAATGGCAACATATTTTTCCGGCAACAAAAGCATATCAGCAGGAGCAGAGGTTTTTCCGGCGAGATGACGACAGCTGTAGTGGCAGTTGTAATAATAAAAACGCCTAAAAATTTATAAAACTTATATACCACCAAAACCACAAGATCTACCACCAATACCACATATAACGAAACAACCAAAAGCAGTGGTTCAGGAGCATTGTGGCGGTAGACAATGAGGTGGTGGCGGCAGACGATGAGGTGGTGGCCGACGATGAAGAGCTAATGGTTTTTTATGTCAGAGAGGAATGAGAATATGTGCTTTTTGTGAATATGTTTTGATTGTTCTTCTTCTAGGTGTTTTTATAGTTGACCAGGAAACAAAACCGACATATAAATAAATGGGTTGTATGCTGTTACAAGTCAATTGATTTGTATTTAATATCCAGAACTAAAACATCTAATGTGGATGTAATAGCTGCATTTATAAGCCTTATGTGTATGTAACACTTCTTTCTATTATATGTAATTTGTTAAATCTGAATTTTAAGCCTCGCTATTTATAGAAATGTCCTAAATACATTATAATGTAGTAGAGATAAGTGTAAAAAGACAATGAAAAACATAAATTAAATGCAAAAATAAAAATGATAATGATATTTAAATAATTAGTCATATCAAAGGTTCAATCTTCTTACAAAAAATCCTCTTGACAAGGTTTTTTAAAAGTTATGAATTATAAAAGCTCTCAAAAGCTTTTTTGCAAAATAAAACTTACTTACTCAAGCTCTCATAAGTTTTAATAAGCTTCACGTCAAACACACTTTTAGTGTATTAAGAGATGAAATGTAACCAGTTTTTCTCCTAATATCCATATGAGCCATGAATAGGAGACAACAAAAAAGTTATATTTTTTAGTTTATTTGTTGTTTGGTTTTATGATACGTTTTAGGTTTGTCGAGGGTTGAGGTCCTTTAGGTTAAAGATTTGGTCTAGTGAAGGTTGAGTGCGTGAAGATCTAACGTATTCTAGTGTGTTGAGAGTCGAGGTTTTTCTGTTATGTGATTTGGTTAAAGTGGTGGTCAAGTGTAGCGCAGATCGATGTGTTTTGGTATGTTAAGGGTCCTTATTTTTTTTTAAACAAAAGTAAAATAGAGGGTCCGGATATTCTTGCCATATGCGTTGGTTCAAGTAGCGGTATGGAAACATGAAGAAAACTGACCACAACATGTTCAAATGAGACGAACACTCGCCGAAACCTCAAATTAAACATTTTCGGTCACACAATCATTATTGAATGGTGGCAAATGAGATGCAGGGATAAACGGCGAAAAAGTACATATAACTGCAAGACCATCACAAGCCCATAATTGTAACCTTTGTCGACCCATAAACCATGACCCTTGACGCTCAATTGACCCTTTACAAACACAAAAAGCGATCTCAACTTGTTAGCATGCCGAAAACAACGACCCAACTTGAAAATTCGTCAGGAACCAATTCTGGCTTGTAACTACCAATCTGAACATGAGTCATAACCCTTTGTTGGATCTATACCTCATTATAGGATTAGATAACGAGGTTTTTCTGTCGATTGTGGATCTTCTAGAAAGGTTAGATGAAAAGAGTTGTGTTTAGTACTTGGTCATTTATTTTTTCAACCACGTGCATCTTTTTTGGGTGACGAGACTAGCCATTTCTGAATGACCTAGCCTTAAAAATGCACATATGTTCTAGTGATCATCAACTGTAGGTTATGATTGAACACGATACCTATTTTTTAAAAGTGATCATTGACTGGTTAGTTGGACGTTATGAGAAAATAGAATTCTTACAGGAATTCGTTGCAACTCCGATATTAAGATATATTTATTATATAAGACTATTAGAAGATTGAACTTGATGTTTATTTTGATATGATAAGCTACTAAAATATAAATTTTGGTTGATAGTCTAAATTTATAAGAGTTTTTGTAATAAATAATACTTATAATCTTCTAAATTTCAATGATACTTTATAAAATCTAACAGAATAATTTTCAGTTTTGGTTTTGTGCTTCTGCTTTATCCACAACTCAATCAGCAATTAGAACACTTTTTTTTTCCAAAAACCCTAATAAACGGGTAAATTTATGAGAATTTTACTGTTTAGGTTAACTAGGGAGGGCGAGCGTTGACTCACATGTATGCGGTCTCACCGGGTTATCACGTGATTGTTTCTGACCCTTCCCCAAACACCCTCAAATATACACACCTAATGAGGTTTGAATCATTGACCCTTGTGAAAAAACTAAAAATCTACCACTGAGCCATTTGAAATCCAATGCTTACACTTATTTGTTCTAAAGCTTTGTTAGATATAAACGATCACTTCTCTCGATTATAATTTAAATAATAGCATATATTTTTCCGAACAAACCAGTCTTGTATTGATTTTAGACAAAACTTGAACGACCTGGTTTTAGTTATCGAAAAACTTCAAAAACTTTTTGAGTAAGACCAATAGAGCTATATATCTTTATGTTATGTATTTCACCAATTGACATTGTAAAAACTCGGTTTTGTCTTTTGTATCATATTTTTAGCTTGCATCAAATAAACATTTGTTAATAAACACGCTAGGCAATAGTAACTCCGATAGGAACTTCTAATATTATTTTCTCATTTTATAACCAACGTATCATCTCTATCGTCTTTTTCTTTTGTACTTTTCCTCACCTTGATATCTTTTACTAGTACTACGTAAGTTTTAACGAGTATTTTTATATTAAAAGAATATTATCTTAAGTATATATGAGCATTGAAGATAGCACAAAGTAAATTAACGAATTTGACCATCTCTACATGATAACCAAATTTCAAAAGAGAAGTGAGTTGCATACTCCGTATTTTGATTAACGCACTCCATTATATGTTGTAAATACTTGTACATATCTCACATAATGCTTACTTTACTTGTACATTGATGTACGTCAATCAAAACTTTGAATATACAAATCACCTCCTATTTAAAAATGCCACTAATTGTGAGATATTATACCGTATCTAAAGATAGAAAGGGTTAGTCTCAAACTGATGTCGTGTTTGATGTCACGCAATTAGTGAGACGACTAACCTGAAGGATTTTATCAAAAGCAAAGCGGGAAGAATTCTCTTTATAGACGACCCACACAACTCATCCTAAGGGGAAGGGAGTCTGATTCCTCGGGAAACCAATAATAGAGAAGTGTGTAGTATACGGGTAACTCAAACGTGTTAGGTTTGAGCACCGAGATCGTTCCGAACGAGGGTTGAATGGAATTTCCAACTCACGTCTCGATTATCGGGATTTGAATGGGAAAAGGGGTTAATTTGAAGTTTTCTAAACTACGGGGCAAGGGAAGCATAATGGGAAATTACACTACGGGAAATCCTAAATACGCGAATTAAACTAAAACGAAATGAAAAGAAAATGCAACTACGTCTATTCTAAGTCCTAAAAATAATCTAAAATTACTTTCTAACTAAGAATGATATTGGAAAATTAACTAAGAATTAAAACTAATTTTTATGATTTTTCTGAAATTTATTTGAATTAAAAACTAATTTTAAACTTTTAAAACAAATCTAAAATACTAAAAATTATGAAAATAAAGGGGAAAATTATGAAACTATATTTCAAAAATCTAAAATTACTCAAAAGAATTTTCAAAACTAATTTTGTATTTTTCTGAAGATTACTCTATTTTCTATGAATTAAAAACTATTTAAAACTAATTTAAATTCTAAAAATTACAAATTAAACTAGGAAAAATCTGGAAAAAATATTTTTTTGCTTTTTATATTTATCTTAATCTATGAAAATTGAAAACTTATTTTTTTGAAGCTTTTCTGATTTATTTGTATTAAAAGCTAATTAAAAAGTCCTAAAAACTGATTTAAATCAAGAAAAATAGTAAACAATATCAGAAAATTATGAAAAATTCAAAGAAAATCTAAAATATTATTCTAAATCTAGGAAAATTAATAAAAGTTTCTTTGGAACACTAGAACTATAAGCTGCTTTGAAACTGATGGGGAAAAAGCTGCTTATAATAAGCTACCAGCTATAACTATGAACCAGAAGCTACCAGGATCTGAAATAATCTAAAACCAACTGAAATGCACCTAAAACAACTAAACTCAACCTCTGAATTACAATATACAATGATTTGAGCTAAATAACTACTTAAGCAAAACAGCTACTAAGGCCCTACTTTAAGCTATTGTAACAGCTTATCTAATAAGCTAATCTGAAAACCAGATGTTGAGACCTCAAGACCACCAAGCAATCAACAACTAAAACAAATATCAGACCCTAATGATCTAGTATGCACCCATTGCAAGGCTCAAATGTACCGCTCATAATCGTAGATAGCTGAGTGTGAGACAGAGCAAAAACAGCTGATTGGAAAGCTTATTTAGTGCTTAAAATAATTTCATAAAATTTCACAAAAATGTGTTTTGCAAACTAGACCAACTGAACTTTAAAAAGAACAAAATCTCACTTGATATGAATCAAAACTGAATCCATGAAAATTCCAGAAAATTTTGTAAAAACTGACTTTTTCAACTTTTGACTTTTGTAAACAGAATTTATACTTTGACTAAACTGAGTTTTGAGCTTAATTTGTGAACTGATAATGATGAAATAAGCTAAAGTAAAGCTAAATTATGCTACTACTCTAATGTCTAAACCTAAATCAAGCTTTGGATCTCTAAAATCCTAACAGATATGAAAACTAAGAGTGATTAAAGGTGATTTTGACTTTTAGAGATCTAGTATGCAAAATATTGACAGATTTAACTCTAGTGACCTAAACTGAGACTGAATATGCAGAATTCAAGCACAATCCAAAGCTTAACACCAAATTATCTAACTGATCCAAACAGTCCTTAATGCAATAGTTTCATTAATTATTCTATCAAATTCCTAACTATAGATCAATGCCACAATTTATCTAAGTTCTAATAATCAAAAAGCATTTAATTAAGAGATCTACTATTGATGAATAGCTACAGCAAACAATAACTCAAATGCAGCAAAACAGTTTTGATTATAAACTAGAAATGGTACTCACATGAATTCCAACTTAATTGTCGTTTATCTCAGAACCAAATACCACTATTCTAAACCAAATCTAACCCAAATCTAGCTCTGCATCAACCCCATTCCAAACCAGATCAGCAGGACAGCAACATTTGATCATAATGATTCACTTTTATTGACTGCTAAATGATTTAGGAGTAGAATCTGAACAGTGTTAAAATAAGAACTTAAAAAGCTTTTTGTTCAACTAAATTTGAATTATAGTAACTGGAAACATTAAAAAAAACAGAGATTATGAAGATGAAAACTTAACAACTGATTTTATTAAAGTAAGAATTGAGTACAAAGAGGATTTCAAATGCAGAATTTAAATTCAAAATATTAAAACTAAAATAAAGCTACTCAGAAACTATTCCTAATCTACTCCTAAACTACTTGAATACAACAGTGAAATGAAAGGGCTATATATATAGCCGAGCTTGAGGCCTTGGAAGGATCTGGAAGGTGCAATCTGTACTTTCTCTTGGCTCTTTACAACCCTTGGATTAAATCCCAGGTTTCATTCTTTCATCACAGCCTTTGATTTGACAATCCACGCATGTGTAGCCAATCAGGAGCAAGGGAATGACACGGATAGCTGACATGGCACTGTGCACATGTCAGGTGTGTCAGGGAAAGGACTAAATTACCCTTTAATTGCTCTAATTATGTGGATTGGCTTCGAGGGTAAATTAGGGTTCATAGGATTCTGGGTTGGGGGGAATTGGGTATAATTTTTTGCGCGTTCGATTTTTTATTATATTTCGATTATAATGACTCGTTGACTGGAGGTTTAAGTGGGAACGGGTTGGGTAATGATATTCGGGTTGGATATACCGGGTCATAGGTTTAGGCTTGGACCGGGTATTGAATTTGTTGGGCTTGGTTGGGCTAGATGGTGTAAATATTGGACTTAGGACTTGTGATGTACCCATTTAATACTTGCAAGGACCAATCTTGTATATTCTGATTTCCAAGGTACCAAAAGTGTAATTCTGAAAATGTAATCCAATGATTGATCTTGTCATTCTTCAATAATCCAGGGACTGAATTTGCAACTTTTGAATTTTGAGGGTATTTCTTGCCAAGTGCTGAAAGTTCAGGGACTGTTTCTAACATTTCTTCAAACTTTGATCAAATCTTCACAAATCATCCTCAGAGAGTAGAAATCTTCACAAATGCATAATTTTGACCTTCCGGCTCAGCTTTAGCTCTCTTAATCTCTCGTGCTCGGATTTTCGTCTGATTTGGCTTTCTTTTGTCTGTTTTGTCATATCCATACCTGCACATGCATAAACTCAAGAAACCATTAAATATTAGCAATAAACGGCTCTTTCTTGGTTATTTTGGGTCTGATTTGATAATCAAAAGATATGTGTTTAAGCACATATCAAAATACCCCAGACGAGACCATTGTCGTGTCCCCACGCAATGCAATCAACTCACGCTTCTAAAACCAAGGATTTCATTCTCTTTCTACTAAACCTATGAAGAAGTAGCAAAGATTCCTCAAAAGAGATTAAGAAAACCTTAATTCTAAAAACGCCCCATTTACCTTTTAATTTACATATAGATATTACGATTAAGCACATTCAGATTATGAGTGACGGTTTGTTGAACTTTCATGTCGATCAATAACTCCAAGATTTTTCAATCAACACGTTAGGATCACGGAGTAGAAAACACAACACAGCGTGAAGTGACCATACGGATAGAATACATCGTCCCTGATTTTTCACAAGCCCCCAAACTAAGCGTAAAATCGAAATCATTGTTAAATATGATTCTAGATGCTAACACTACCCATGGAAGTTACTTGTGTAATTACCTTTTGCTCCCATTTTCCTATTTCCTCTAGATTTTTTTATTTTTTTGTGAGAAATGAATTTCTTCATATTTCTCGTTTCGATAACTTTTATTCCGATAAAGATATAAAGCTAAGTCGCTAATTAGTTATCCACCTTCCCTCGAAAACCATTGCACACAAGAATGAGGTCCACATCAAGGTCCTAATTTCACACGATTTAGGGAGAATATCCTTTTTATTGCGACCGAGACAACTCATCTACGAGTCCAGAGACAGAAGCTTTATTTAGACATCTCCCGGATCCGAAGTTTGGCTTAACACTATTTCAGCACATTTGCATTTTTGCAATTTAGGCCCTTGGTCTTTTAAACCACTAACTCAACGGGATTACCGTTTTATCAGGAGTCTTATTATGACTTTGGATTTTCCTCTGCCTTTATAGAAGTCTATGACAACTTTTATAGCTTTGGATTTTTTTAAAACATTTGGGCTTTATTCCATGTTAATTTTTGTGCCAAACTCCAAACCCTACGGCTTTTATAACAATAGAAACAATAGCAGCAAACTATCAGGAATCAGTTGTCTATTACACCGTAACACTGACATTACCTCGATGTGTACCCAACTATCATGGGCAAGGATTCTCTAAAGAAGACAAAGAACTAACTATCGCCAAAAACTCAACATCTCTAATTATTATTTGACAGATATGGGGTGAAACAATTTTGTGGGAACAAAAAGCCATAAGTACCTTCGATGGGCTCTAAAGAGAACCAACTACTCCACGTTTAGCATCTAAACTCATAAGTAACTCTATCATTTCTCGATCTCCGCAAATTTAAAATCCCAAATAATGAGATCCGCCGATGCTTAGCCGATAATTTTTAGATTACCTATGGTTAAGGGAACAAGCTAGGGCTCAACACGCCCGGTCAAGTCAGAATTTTATTCCTACTCTCACCGGAGAAAATCAACAAGGTGTCAAAACATATATTAACTTAGCAAATTCTTTGTCTAAATGAAATTAAGTAATGCATATTTAAAATCACTCAGGGAAACTTGCAAATCCTTGGCCTTGTGAGCTAGAATTCGCTTTTTATAGCTTCTTGTCTAAGAGACTAGCAAACTTTTCAATCAAAAAGACTTAACAAAAGCTTAAAAAAATTTTAAATTTTCTCATATATAGCACAATTTTCTCATTTTCTAAGGAAAAACGGGGTTGCGAGAGTACACGACAGAAAATAAGCAAGTGCGTTCAAATCAAATCGAAGATTACCCTACCCCAGACTAGAACGAAACATTGTCCTCAATGTTTAAAAGCAAGGGTATCAACGAAAATCTAAAAGCCGTTTATTAAGTATGCTCAAAGATAGACGTTAGTCGATAAGATTTCGGATATCGGATTTCCATAAGCAACGATCATGAAACTCGAGTGGAGAAAAGACAAACTTTGAGCACGAGAGTGTTCATATCGGGAAAATCCTGCACAACAGCACAAACAACCAAACACGAGAAATCGAAGAGGCTAACCCCTTCACGTCACTTATTAGAGAATAGAAAGAAGATAGAGATAAGCATGGGGTGCCTCCCACGAAGCGCTACTGTTTTTCTTAAACGAGTCACTAGCCTGACTCGTCCCCGAATTCATTTGTCCTTGGGGAAGAAAATGGTAGAGATACCAGGGTCGAAAACGGTGTCCTCATTCCCAAAAGAATGAGACTGGGTGGGTTGGGTGGAGAAGAAAATGGGTGGATAAGGCATATCATGTAAGAAGGATCCATCATCCGGTGGTTTTGCGGGCGGACGTCGGGATGACGGATCAACATGAGAATACTCCAAAGAAAATGGGAGCTCATGGTAAAGGATAAGAGGTTTAGGCTCACAAATGAAGGCATCCAAGAGAGGATCCTTTTCTCCAAAAATGATTTTAACAAAAGGCTCATCAATGCATATCCCGGGTTTAAAGATTTTGTCTTCACATGTCGGCTCAACGGGATAAAGGATGGTGGACTCATCAGAGAAAGGAGAGTCGAGCAGTCCAACAAGAAACATCATATCTCCCTCGAGATCATTAACAGCATCCTCAATACCCAGTGGTATTGGGTCATCAATCGCATCCTCAATGATCGGGTCATTAGTCGGAGTATCGGAAATATCGTTCAAAACCTTGCTCATATCATCCTCGAAGTAGAATCGCTCAAGAATCGGAGGATAAACATTGACAATAGTGGGACTGCCACTAATCTCTTCATCAAATCGGAAAGTTTCAAGCTCGGGAGAGAAATCACTATCTTTAACGGAGATAGGATGCGAACTTGAATTATCGTTAAGGGCTTCAATCTTAGAAATGAGAAGATTAACATTTGACAATGTTTCACGTAATGCTTCATCCTCGATCTCTATATCATCGGGCTCAATCTCTTCAACTTCTAGCTCAAAATCGTTTTCTTCTTCAATAATGACGGGCTCAAACGGTAAATCGTCGACGAAATCGATGTCTCCATAAGAATCATCATCGGAATCGGAAAACATCTCAACATGATCGCTCGTAGTATCAAGAGAAGGCTCATCATAAATATCATCAACAACCCCAGACTCTCTTGGGATTGGGATAAGGATCTCAACATTAGACACTTCCGTTTCCGGAATGGTACTAAGATGCTCATCCCCCATTATGAGAGAATCAACGGGTTCAACAATGTCCGAAGAAATAGAATCATCGACCTCTTCCAAAAGGACGTCACTTCTCTCAACCGGCGTGAGTGAAGAGGAAGGGTCGGAAATTAAAGGCTCAGAAACGGGAGTGGGATTGCCACTCGGAGGAGTATAATCGTCATCAGAATCAGAATCATAATAATAGGTAGTTGGACGATGTTGGATTACTTTAGCGGCTTCTTCAGCTAATACTTCACGATAAGTCTTTTGATTAGGATCTTTTTCTTGAGCCGGTTTATTAAGCAATTCTTTTAATTCCTTTAACTCTTGTAATATATTGAAACAACCTTGGTGAAATTCTTGATCATCTGACGGAGTTTGCGGTTGAATTTCTTGGTATTGTGGAGGTGGGTTATAAGAATAATCGTAATTGTAACAAGGTACTTGCTCGTAAACAATCGGATTTTGCATCTGACAATCGAATTAACGGCGGACCTCCACAATACTCACAAATACGATTGTTGTGAGGAATACGGGTAAAGTTCATAACCAAAGGTTGAGTTGTTAAATTGAACTTGACATTGAAAACCTTGGTGAGGACCACCACAGTACTCACAAGAGTATGATTCCGGCTCATGGTACAGAGATTGGTTAGGGAAATCGGTTGTCTCATAGTAAGGATTGTGGTGAAACTCGGTTCCAGATTTTCCATTGCTACAACCGGGACAATTCCCACCATATTCGGGTCCTCTGCACCATATGCAAAGTAATTGAAACGACGAAGACATCGAGGAATCATACGGATAAGAGCTTGTGATCATTTCCGTGATAGGTTCTGGTTCTTGAACGGGAGTCACCTCGGGCTCAGAAACATATTCCATTTCCCTCACCGGAGAGGGAGTAGGAATCGAGGGTTCTCCAATTAGAGCACTCTTTTGTTCTAGCCGTGCATAAAGACGAGCGAGATCTGGATTTGGATTAATAAAATTCTGGCATACATTACAAAATCCATCTCGACAATTATTTCCGCACCAGTCGCAAATACATTTCAAACATCGATATTGATTTTCGTCCATACGGCTTTGGCAATGAAGGCAACGACGATAATCGATCGTATCCATGAGAATTAATCGTATAGAGGGTTAAGGAGAAAGAATTATCGTGTTAGAGGATAAAGAAGAATATTTTAGGGTTTTTAAAACAAATTTTGAAAAGGAAAATCTTTTTGGGTTTTTATAATTAAGAAAATTTTGAAAACACAATATTTTTGTAACCGCCGCGTCAATCGGTGCTCGGTAGCTCCCAAAGGTACGCGCATCGGAGCGGGAACGAAGAGTGGATCGTTCTTCAGTCTGCAATTTAATGTCAAGACTTTCCTTATACCCCGTGTATAGGTTGTACCTTCAAGGTGAGCCGACGTAACAATTAACGTTCGGGTTTCTTTTGTTGGTTTTTAATTTTTATGGTTTTGTAAACACTCTAGGAAGAATGTTTTGGTTTTTTTTAGATGTTTTTGGGTTTTTGAAAAATATATATATATACAAAAACGACGGTAACTTCACTCGGGGAAGGATCTTCAAATGCACGCGATTCGAGACGGAATACGAAAACTCGCTACAAGCCCTCCCCGGCAGCGGCGCCAAAAATTGATTCCTCCGGGAAACCAATAATAGAGAAGTGTGTAGTATACGGGTAACTCAAACGTGTTAGGTTTGAGCACCGAGATCGTTCCGAACGAGGGTTGAATGGAATTTCCAACTCACGTCTCGATTATCGGGATTTGAATGGGAAAAGGGGTTAATTTGAAGTTTTCTAAACTACGGGGCAAGGGAAGCATAAAAGGGAAATTACACTACAGGAAATCCTAAATACGCGAATTAAACTAAAACGAAATGAAAATAAAATGCAACTACGTCTATTCTAAGTCCTAAAAATAATCTAAAATTACTTTCTAACTAAGAATGATATTGGAAAATTAACTAAGAATTAAAACTAATTTTTATGATTTTTCTGAAATTTATTTGAATTAAAAACTAATTTTAAACTTTTAAAACAAATCTAAAATACTAAAAATTATGAAAATAAAGGGGAAAATTATGAAACTATTTTTAAAAAATCTAAAATTACTCAAAAAGACTTTTAAAAACTAATTTTGTATTTTTCTGAAGATTACTCTATTTTCTATGAATTAAAAACTATTTAAAACTAATATAAATGCTAAAAATTACAAATTAAACTAGGAAAAATCTAGAAAAAATATTTTTTTGCTTTTTATATTTATCTTAATCTATGAAAATTGAAAACTTATTTTTTTGAAGCTTTTCTGATTTATTTGTATTAAAAGCTAATTAAAAAGTCCTAAAAACTGATTTAAATCAAGAAAAATAGTAAACAATATCAGAAAATTATGAAAAATTCAGGGAAAATCTAAAATATTATTCTAAATCTATGAAGATTAATAAAAGTTTCTTTGGAACACTAGAACTATAAGCTGCTTTGAAACTGATGGGGAAAAAGCTACTTATAATAAGCTACCAGCTATAACTATGAACCAGAAGCTACCAGGATCTGAAATAATCTAAAACCAACTGAAATGCACCTAAAACAACTAAACTCAACCTCTGAATTACAATCTACAATGATTTAAGCTAAATAACTACTTAAGCAAAACAGCTACTAAGGCCCTACTTTAAGCTATTGTAACAGCTTATCTAATAAGCTAATCTGAAAACCAGATGTTGAGACCTCAAGACCACCAAGCAATCAACAACTAAAACAAATATCAGACCCTAATGATCTAGTATGCACCCTGTGCAAGGCCTGCAAACAGCCTGCTCACAATCAGTATTAGCTGAGTGTGAGACAGAGCAAAAACAGCTGATTGGAAAGCTTATTTAGTGCTTAAAATAATTTCATAAAATTTCACAAAAATGTGTTTTGCAAACTAGACCAACTGAACTTTAAAAAGAACAAAATCTCACTTGATATGAATCAAAACTGAATCCATGAAAATTCCAGAAAATTTTGTAAAAACTGACTTTTTCAACTTTTGACTTTTGTAAACAGAATTTATACTTTGACTAAACTGAGTTTTGAGCTTAATTTGTGAACTGATAATGATGAAATAAGCTAAAGTAAAGCTAAATTATGCTACTACTCTAATGTCTAAACCTAAATCAAGCTTTGGATCTCTAAAATCCTAACAGATATGAAAACTAAGAGTGATTAAAGGTGATTTTGACTTTTAGAGATCTAGTATGCAAAATATTGACAGATTTAACTCTAGTGACCTAAACTGAGACTGAATATGCAGAATTCAAGCACAATCCAAAGCTTAACACCAAATTATCTAACTGATCCAAACAGTCCTTAATGCAATAGTTTCACTAATTATTCTATCAAATTCCTAACTATAGATCAATGCCACAATTTATCTAAGTTCTAATAATCAAAAAGCATTTAATTAAGAGATCTACTATTGATGAATAGCTACAGCAAACAATAACTCAAATGCAGCAAAACAGTTTTGATTATAAACTAGAAATGGTACTCACATGAATTCCAGCTTAATTGTCGTTTATCTCAGAACCAAATACCACTATTCTAAACCAAATCTAACCCAAATCCAGCTCTGCATCAATGATCGGTGCAAAACCGTCAAGTTTTCTCACACAAACCGGCCACTTGTGAATGGCCGACCGTAAGAAACTTAAAACAGTTTAAACACCAATGCAATGAAGATTTGGAGAGTATAGTGTTTCCCCGGGTTGTCATGTCCCAGCGAGCTATGCGAAGAATTATCAGACGGATAGTGATCGAGAGATTTGAACAGAAAAGAGGGATTTGATTGATTATAACTACAGAAAAAGTACATAAACTACAAGGGCTTAAATGCAAATTAAAGAGAATTAAAAAGATAAAAAATATTAAATAAACGCTATCACTATTTTTAAAATGATGTTTTTGTTTTTATGTTTTTATAAAACTGAATTAAAAACTACGCGACGTACAAATGAAAATGTGAAACTAAATCAATATAAATCCTAAAAATATGAAAATGACATTTTTACAATCCTAATGATAAAAGAAAATTTATAGAAAAATAAAATTATTTTTATGACTATTTAATTAATTATTATTAATTAAAAACTAATTTTAACTATTTAATAATAACCTAAAATACAAGAAAATATGAAATAAAGCTAGAAAAATAAAATTTTAACTTGGAAAAATCTAAAATAACAAAAGAGAATTTTCAAAACTATTTTTGTATTTTTCTGATTATTTTTCTATTTTCTAGGAATTAAAAACTACTTAAAGCTACTTAAATTGCTAAAAAAATACAAATTTAAATAAGAAAAATCTGGAAAAATATTTTTTTGACTTTTTATATTTATCTAAACTTAAGAAAAATGAAAAATTATTTTTTTGAAGCTTTTCTTAATTAATTGTATTAAAAACTAATTAAAAATGCTTAAAAACTGATTTAAATTAAGAAAAATAGCAAACAAACTTGGAAAAATCTGAAAAATTCAAGATAAGCTTAAAATAATACTTAAATGCAACTGATCTTAACTGTTTTTAACCTCTTATTTGCAAAATAGCACAGATTTGATGTTTTGAGTGAAATGCTAAAAACATGTTTAGGGGTCTACTTTAAGCCCAAGAATAAGCACTCAAATAAGCTAGAAACTAGAAAACAAAAGAAGGGTTCTAAAGAAGACCTGGCTAAGTATGTCTAAACCAAAGACCAGACCTTGGTGAGCCAAGATAAGCCCTGTGCAAGCCTTGCACACACCCTGTGCAGACTCAGTGTTAACTGAGTCAGTTGCACAGGGCAATTAAGCTCCAATTGACAAGCCATTTTGGGTCTTATAAAAATTTGACAAAAATATATAAAATTGACAATAATAAAATAGACCAAGGGAAGTTTTTAAAACCACAATTTTCACTGATATTGGCTCAGAAATGAGTCCAAGAAAATTCAACCTATTTTGGCCAAAACTGAGTTATTGCAAATTTTGACTTTTTGAAAGATTTGAAAGGTTGACTATTTTGAAGTTTGATCTTGATTTATGGACTGAATAAGATGTTAATTGGTGAAATAAGACTAATGCAATCTATATCTAAGTAAATAAAACACAAAACAAGCTTTTGCTTGTCCAAAACCACAACAGTTAAGATGTTGAGACAGATTTATTGGATTTTGACTTTTTGAGCTTTGCAGGCACAAGTTAAAGACAGATATGAGCATGAAATAGCTACACAAGCATGAAACAACAGAAACCTACCACTGCATAAACCTAAATCACAGACAAAGCTTTAAATCCAAACACACCATAAAACATTGATTTGCAATGAAAATTACTCAAACTCTGAACCAACTAGCATTAATGATCAAACTGAGTTAAGACATCCTAAATACAACTAAATAAACACATAAAAACCAATGGTGACCACAGATACACATACAAGCAAAATATGCAAATTCACTTGAAAATTGAAAATGAGAAATTCACTCACATGTGTCCAAGTGGTATGCAAGGCTAAACCAAACCCCAATACCACTATACTAAACCATTTCCAACCCAAATCCAAGTCTTTGCAACACCCAAATCATCACCAAACTGCTTGAACCAAGATTTCACTGCACAGTTGACTTTCTTTGACCATTTCACAAATTTGCTTAAAACTGATAAGCAAGCTTATCCAAGGTTAAAATAAGCTTATTTGATTTTAACTTAAGCTTATGAGAAGCTTGGACATAAAATTTGAGACTGAAAATTTCCACAGTAAACTATAAACTTGGAACTTATATGAAAACTTGAATTGATACTCAAAAGTACAACACAATGATGTTTTAACTTAAATGAGATAAAAAATAAACTGAAACTACAACATTTTGGCTTAACTAGAACATTAATTTAAAAAAAACGACATTTAAGAAAAATTATTAAAACTAACTACTCTCCCTACTCTTCTCCTCTTTCTTCTTTTTATATTCCAAACTTCTCCCCACTTGTTTCTGATTTGATCCCACCATCTTTTTGGACCATTGGATGAGCTTAAACCACATTTGGCCGTTTGATTGGTTTTTGGCGGGAAATGGTTATATACCAGTTGGAGGTTGAGTGAGGGGGGAAAGGGTGCATTAAATGCATTTTGTAGTGTTGTTGAGGATGAGGGGACATGGAGGAGTAAAGGTGAGGAGGGGGGATGGGTGTTGCAGGGCTAGATGTTGGGGAAGACAGGAAAAAGAGGCGCGGGTGGTATTATTTTAAACGTGGGTATTTGGGTTCGGGTTATGGGTTAGATATAAAGGGTGGACTGGACCGGGTAAAAGGATTTGGACCGTGGGTTTTGGGCTTGGGATTTAATAGTGGACCAAGGATTTAAATTGGATCCATTTTGTAGCTTAGGGACCATTTGTGTATATTCTGAAAATCCAAGGACCATATATGTAGATTCTGAAAAGTAATCCAAGGGCTTGTTTTGCCAACCTTCAATATTCCAAGGGATAATTTTGACACCTTTGAAATTCCAAGGATTAAACATGACTATTTTAAAATCCAGGGACCAAAACTGAAATTTCTCAAAACTTTTGGAACTTATCACCAAAGGACTAAATATGACAAGTTATGATTTAAAAAGGACCTTTGGTAACTTTTCTTTTAAAATAAGTGCCTAGGGACTGATTTTGCCATTTTTTGAAAGTCGGGGGACTGAAACTGCCAATTATGCAAACTTAGCTCATTTTTCATCTGATTTTAAACATTTTGCATCTGAAACATATAAAATGCAACTTTGAGATATTTTCAGCATTTTGATGCATTTCTGAGCATTTTTAAACGTTTTGCAGTTTAGATTTAACCAAAAATGATGAGTATTTACACACTCATCAATCCCCCACACTAAACTATTGCTAGTCCCTAGCAATCTTTTGAGAAAAACTTAATGGATTTGAATCTCTTTACCAAAAGCCATTACTTCTGGAGTAGCCAAATGTTTCAGTTCAAGTAAGAACCATGGTACACCGATAACCATGTGATTTTGAGCAAACCACCAGCTTCCAACGGATTTGATTTGTCTTTACCAGAAGCCGTTTGCTCTGGACTAGCCAACTCTTAGATAAATTATCAATATTATCTTTGGTGAGCTGATTACCAATTATGGTTTTTCCACTGCCTTTACCACAAGCCATAAACTTGCGGGCTAGCCAACTCTTCACTTTTTAGGATATGGTGAGCTGAATACCATACAATTTTGGGCAAATTGCAAGCCGTCAACGGATTTGAGATATCTTTACCAAGAGCCGTTTGCTCATGGATTAGCCAATCATTTTGTTTATTAGACAAGGCGGACTGATAACCAATTGAGTAAGTGCAAAACACTTACTCCAAAAAAATTTTGGCCAAAAACGGGGGAATTAGGCGGTATAATTACATGATAAAATTCGTGAGAATTCCCCCCCACACTTAGAAATGAATATTGCCCTCAATATTCAAAGTACCGGCGGTTATGCCGAAACTTAGAACGGAAAAGGGAAATACTACGGCCATTATTTAGAAAGATTTTTTTTTTTTATTTTTTTTTTTGAGAAGCTTATATACACAACATGTGGGGCAACCCCCCCCCCCCACTAGGGTGGTAGAAAGATAGAAAGAAGTCAGAAATATGGGTGAAAACCCATATGGCATGCTACTGTTTTTGATTCCCGAGTCGCTAGCTTGACTCGACCCCGTATTCATTTGTTCATGGGGAAAGTAACGTGGAAAACCAATCTCGATCGGACTTTCGTTCAAAATGTTAATAAACATATGAACATCAGAAAGTTCCACACCGATGAGATATAACCGCGGTATTGTTAATAGTAGAAACTATAAGGGATGATACCGGGGTCAAAGATGGTGTCCTCATTCCCGAAAGAGAAAAGGGAAAGAGCAACCACACCATCTGTGAAGAATGGAATAAAGACGTTCATGAGAATGCAAGTCCATTCCTCAACAGAAAGAAGCAAATCACCATTTTTAACATTTTTAAGCTTAAACTTGAAGCTTAGATGGTGATTGTCAATAAGATGTCCGGGAGGGAGGGTGGGAAACGGTTGTTCAATCAACAGATTTTCCGGAAAAGGATGTCTCCTCCGGATCAAAGTAAGTATTATCAATTCCCGTTGGAATTGACTCATCACTAAGAAATGCATCGACTTCATTCCAAAAGTTGTCATCTTCCTCATCAGGAGTGAGAGAAGGGATGGAAGAGTCGGGAATAAGACTAGAAGATGATGGATCATTTTTGAGCAATTCTTCAGTGGGAAGAATGTCTCCCATTGGATTATAAACATCATCATCCAATTCAGATGAAACTGAAGAGAGTTTGGTTTCATCCACAGAGTTAACAAACTCAATACGATAAACTGATTCCGGAGGTGGGACAAGTGGTGTGCTCTTAGAGCTAGCAGTTTCCACCACTTCCGATGAAGTCTCCGATTCAAGATCATCATCATCAAGAATACTCTTGACTTTCCTGGTACAGCTTTCAAACCATTTGTTTGAACCAGGGGTGATTTTCAAAGCTTTTAACTCCGCACGTTTTTGGTGACTCGTCTTAACCGTGAAATTTGAGAGTGTTGCATTGAATCTTTCAGGTCTTTGATCAATTGTGGCAACACTCTGTTTGGACAGAGGTTTGGATTTTTGGTTGATATTCAATGTGAGCTCTTCGTTGTCAACCCGTATGGTCAACTCTTCAGCAAACACATCAATCAGAGCACGACTCGTTCTCAAGAAAGCTCTCCCTAAGATGAGGGGAACTCTAGGATCTGCATCGAAGTCTACTACAACAAAGTCAGTAGGAAAGTGAAACTTTCCCACTTTCATCACGACATCCTCGGCTATCCCAAGTGGACGAGTTATGGTACGGTCCGCTAGCTCGAGTGTCATACAAGTGGATGTAAGTTTAGGAAGAGACAGTTTCTTCCATACTGAGAGTGGCATGAGGTTAATGCTAGCGCCAAGATCGGCCAATGAGCACCTGAACCATCCCCAAGAAATCACACGGGATTAGAAATCGCCAGGGTCTTCAAGCTTTTGGGAAGCTTCTTGAGAAGGACCGCTGAGCATTGCTCATTGAGAGGGGTTTTAGCCATCTCAGATAACTTATCTTTGTTGGTCAGTAAGCCTTTAAGCGTGGATGCAAATTTAGGCATTAGAACGAGAGCATCAACGAAGCTTATATCAAAGTGAAGCTCATTGAAGATTTGGAAAAAAATTTTCATTTGCTCTTTGTTTTTGTCTTTGAGCTTCTCATCATTCATTCTTGATGGGTAAGGAAGCTGACTAGACTTTTGAGCCGGGATGGAAATGTTTTCTGGCTCAGAATTTGTCTTCGGAACTTCGGGTTCCGGACTTAAAGCTTGGACTACCGAAGGTGGGACGTGTGCGGTACTTCGTGGGCTTGAGAATTGCACCTTGTCCGTTGTCTCTTTGGTAACTTGACTCAATGCTACAGGAGGAGGGGGCATTGGAGTCGAAGGTCCATTGTGCGTCTTACCACTACGAATGGTGACGGCTTTCAACTCGGCATTGGGATTAGGAATTGTATTGCTTGGGAGTCCTCCAGAAGATGATGAAGCTTTGTTCATATTCATGTTCATGAAACTGCTCATCATATTCTTCAACTCATTTGTCTGCCGAGACAATGTGGTATCAATTTCCTTTCTTAGCTCAACTCTCATGTTATTGATCTGAGTTTGCATTGAACGTATGCTTGTCTCAGTAATTTTCATGAAGTCATTTGGCATTGGAGCTTGAGAAGGTTGTTGATAACTTTGATGATTTGGAGCTTGATATGGTTGGTTGAAATTGTTCCAGTTTTGATTGAAATTTTGAGAGTTATTGAAATTTTGTCCTTGATTCGGAACAAAGCGATTTTGATTGCCATGGTTTTGCACAGGAGGAAAACCGGGTGGTGTCATACCGCTAGGTGCACGGTAGTGAGGATCAGCCTGTGGTCGGTATTGATTGTGGTTTACCGAAGCTACGGGAGCTTGGTAAAAGGAAGCATCGGTTGCTTGACAATCATAATACGCGTGTGGACCACTACAAGTTTCACAGACCTTGTTTACGGCTTTGACTGGTTCTGGCTTATGAATTTCGCTTTTGATCTCCTTAACATCCTTAATCATACAACGGATGGCATTCGTTAGAGCGGCTATCGATTGCTAACTTCGGAAGAGTTATTGGATGAAGAAGTAGGAGTGTTAGGAGTATTGACTTTGTTGCGAGAAATAGGAACTTTTGATTTTTGCTCGCAAATCTCAATCACATCTTTAGGCTTACGATTCAAGATATTGCCACCGGCGGCTGCATTCAAAGAATCTTGATCGTTACCGTTCAAACCATTATAAAAGATATTAACTTGTTGAAGCTCCGTGAATTCATGATGGGGGCATTTCCTGAGGAGATCTTTGAATCTCCATGCCTCTCCAAAGTTTTCATCGAAATTTTGACGAAATCCAGAAATTTCATTTTTAAGATTAGTCGTCTTTGATGGACGAAAGAAATAATTGACAAACTTTTGAACAAGATCCTCCCAAGTTTCGATGGATCGAGGGGGTTCTTTTTCCAGCCAAATCCGGGTTGTCCCCTCAAGTGAGAATGGAAATAGCATCAACTTGATTACTTTTTGTGGCACATCTTTGAAATTGATCATTGCGGTCAACTTGTTAAACCAACGGATGTGTGCATACGGGTCTTCTCGATCAAACCCGCGGAATTGATTCGTAGACACAAGTTGGATCAAATGTGTCTTCAATTCAAAGTGATCAGAATTGATTACTGGTAAAACGATGGCATCTCCATAACCCTCGGTGGGTGCCTGGAGCATTTCCGCCATAGTTCGTTCGTCTGCCATGTTGTTGTTTGAAATAGTACGAATCTCGGGTTCGACTATTTGGGCAGCACGTCTACGAGAACGTCGTCTAGGAATTTCTGCTAGATCACGCAAAGGACTCAATGATCTAGAAGAACGAGTGCGCATGCACTAGACGTAACTCGAGGAAACAAGAGATTTAAGGAAGGGAATTATGAAAAATGGGGAAAATGGGGTAAGAAGAATCTTTTTGGGTTTTATGTTTTTTGACAAGTAGATATCACAACAAATCCAAGTAAAACAAAATCGAGGCAAAACAACAGTGAACTTAAACCAATAATCACAAGATGAATGGCTTCTTTGAAAAAGGTACACCAATCACAAGGACACAAAGGCAAGTTTTAATCTTTGGTTCGGGAACTTATTATGGTCGTACCCCCAGTTAGGTAGTACACTGCCTTGGTTTTCGGTGGTAATCTTTTATGTTGTTATTATTAAAGAAAACGACAAATCTTTTTGTATTTTTATTTTGATACATATATAGAAACAAAAGGAAAATATTTTTGTGTTTTATACGTTTTTGGATGTTTTTGGGTTTTTGGATTTTTTTATAAGAAAATATATATATAGATAGAGATGGATGATATGAACAAAGAGCGAATATTCAAACTACTAATCTGCTAAACGGAAGATAATCAGCACAGCTCCCCGGCAGCGGCGCCAAAAATTTGATCGGTGCAAAACCGTCAAGTTTTCTCACACAAACCGGCCACTTGTGAATGGCCGACCGTAAGAAACTTAAAACAGTTTAAACACCAATGCAATGAAGATCTGGAGAGTATAGTGTTTCCCCGGGTCGTTATGTCCCAGCGAGCTATGCGAAGAATTATCAGACGGATAGTGATCGAGAGATTTGAACAGAAAAGAGGGATTTGATTGATTATAACTACAGAAAAAGTACATAAACTACAAGGGCTTAAATGCAAATTAAAGAGAATTAAAAAGATAAAAATATTAAATAAACGCTATCACTATTTTTAAAATGATGTTTTGTTTTATGTTTTATAAAACTGAATTAAAAACTACGCGACGTACAAATGAAAATGTGAAACTAAATCAATATAAATCCTAAAAATATGAAAATGACATTTTTACAATCCTAATGATAAAACAAAATTTATAGAAAAATAAAATTATTTTTATGACTATTTAATTAATTATTATTAATTAAAAACTAATTTTAACTATTTAATAATAACCTAAAATACAAGAAAATATGAAATAAAGCTAGAAAAATAAAATTTTAACTTGGAAAAATCTAAAATAACAAAAGAGAATTTTCAAAACTATTTTTGTATTTTTCTGATTATTTTTCTATTTTCTAGGAATTAAAAACTACTTAAAGCTACTTAAATTGCTAAAAAAATACAAATTTAAATAAGAAAAATCTGGAAAAATATTTTTTTGACTTTTTATATTTATCTAAACTTAAGAAAAATGAAAAATTATTTTTTTGAAGCTTTTCTTAATTAATTGTATTAAAAACTAATTAAAAATGCTTAAAAACTGATTTAAATTAAGAAAAATAGCAAACAAACTTGGAAAAATCCGAAAAATTCAAGATAAGCTTAAAATCATATTTAGAATCTAAAAAAAATATAAAAAACAGGTGTTGTGTACAAGAAAATGAAACTGCTAGGCAAGTGCTTATAAATAAGCACTTGAAATAAGCCAAACGAAAACCAATAAGCACCAACTGTTTACAGAAGTTCTAATATACTATAAGTACTTAAATGCAACTGATCTTAACTGTTTTTAACCTCTGATTTGTGAAATAGCACAGATTTGATGTTTTGAGTGAAATGCTAAAAACAGGTTTAGGGGTCTACTTTAAGCCCAAGAATAAGCACTCAAATAAGCTAGAAACTAGAAAACAAAAGAAGGGTTCTAAAGAAGACCTGGCTAAGTATGTCTAAGCCAAAGACCAGACCTTGGTGAGCCAAGATAAGCCCTGTGCAAGCCTTGCACACACCCTGTGCAGACTCAGTGTTAACTGAGTCAGTTGCACAGGGCAATTAAGCTCCAATTGACAAGCCATTTTGGGTCTTATAAAAATTTGAAAAAAATATATAAAATTGACAATAATAAAATAGACCAAGGGAAGTTTTTAAAACAACAATTTTCACTGATATTGGCTCAGAAATGAGTCCAAGAAAATTCAACCTATTTTGGCCAAAACTGAGTTATTGCAAATTTTGACTTTTTGAAAGATTTGAAAGGTTGACTATTTTGAAGTTTGATCTTGATTTATAGACTGAATAAGATGTTAATTGGTGAAATAAGACTAATGCAATCTATATCTAAGTAAATAAAACACAAAACAAGCTTTTGCTTGTCCAAAACCACAACAGTTAAGATGTTGAGACAGATTTATTGGATTTTGACTTTTTGAGCTTTGCAGGCACAAGTTAAAGACAGATATGAGCATGAAATAGCTACACAAGCATGAAACAACAGAAACCTACCACTGCATAAACCTAAATCACAGACAAAGCTTTAAATCCAAACACACCATAAAACATTGATTTGCAATGAAAATTACTCAAACTACTGAACCAACTAGCATTAATGATCAAACTGAGTTAAGACATCCTAAATACAACTAAATAAACACATAAAAACCAATGGTGACCACAGATACACATACAAGCAAAATATGCAAATTCACTTGAAAATTGAAAATGAGAAATTCACTCACATGTGTCCAGCTGGTATGCAGGCTAAAACCAAACCCCAATACCACTATACTAAACCATTTCCAACCCAAATCCAAGTCTTTGCAACACCCAAATCATCACCAAACTGCTTGAACCAAGATTTCACTGCACAGTTGACTTTCTTTGACCATTTCACAAATTTGCTTAAAACTGATAAGCAAGCTTATCCAAGGTTAAAATAAGCTTATTTGATTTTAACTTAAGCTTATGAGAAGCTTGGACATAAAATTTGAGACTGAAAATTTCCACAGTAAACTATAAACTTGGAACTTATATGAAAACTTGAATTGATACTCAAAAGTACAATACAATGATGTTTTAACTTAAATGAGATACAAATAAACTGAAACTACAACATTTTGGCTTAACTAGAACATTAATTTAAAAAAAACGACATTTAAGAAAAATTATTAAAACTAACTACTCTCCCTACTCTTCTCCTCTTTCTTCTTTTTATATTCCAAACTTCTCCCCACTTGTTTCTGATTTGATCCCACCATCTTTTTGGACCATTGGATGAGCTTAAACCACATTTGGCCGTTTGATTGGTTTTTGGCGGGAAATGGTTATATACCAGTTGGAGGTTGAGTGAGGGGGGAAAGGGTGCATTAAATGCATTTTGTAGTGTTGTTGAGGATGAGGGGACATGGAGGAGTAAAGGTGAGGAGGGGGGATGGGTGTTGCAGGGCTAGATGTTGGGGAAGACAGGAAAAAGGCGCGGGGTGGTATTATTTTAAACGTGGGTATTTGGGTTCGGGTTATGGGTTAGATATAAAGGGTGGACTGGACCGGGTAAAAGGATTTGGACCGTGGGTTTTGGGCTTGGGATTTAATAGTGGACCAAGGATTTAAATTGGATCCATTTTGTAGCTTAGGGACCATTTGTGTATATTCTGAAAATCCAAGGACCATATATGTAGATTCTGAAAAGTAATCCAAGGGCTTGTTTTGCCAACCTTCAATATTCCAAGGGATAATTTTGACACCTTTGAAATTCCAAGGATTAAACATGACTATTTTAAAATCCAGGGACCAAAACTGAAATTTCTCAAAACTTTTGGAACTTATCACCAAAGGACTAAATATGACAAGTTATGATTTAAAAAGGACCTTTGGTAACTTTTCTTTTAAAATAAGTGCCTAGGGACTGATTTTGCCATTTTTTGAAAGTCGGGAGACTGAAACTGCCAATTATGCAAACTTAGCTCATTTTTCATCTGATTTTAAACATTTTGCATCTGAAACATATAAAATGCAACTTTGAGATATTTTCAGCATTTTGATGCATTTCTGAGCATTTTTAAACGTTTTGCAGTTTAGATTTAACCAAAAATGATGAGTATTTACACACTCATCAATCAACCCCATTCCAAACCAGATCAGCAGGACAGCAACATTTGATCATAATGATTCACTTTTATTGACTGCTAAATGATTTAGGAGTAGAATCTGAACAGTGTTAAAATAAGAACTTAAAAAGCTTTTTGTTCAACTGAATTTGAATTATAGTAACTGGAAACATTAAAAACAACAGAGATTATGAAGATGAAAACTTAACAACTGATTTTATTAAAGTAAGAATTGAGTACAAAGAGGATTTCAAATGCAGAATTTAAATTCAAAATATTAAAACTAAAATAAAGCTACTCAGAAACTATTCCTAATCTACTCCTAAACTACTTGAATACAACAGTGAAATGAAAGGGCTATATATATAGCCGAGCTTGAGGCCTTGGAAGGATCTGGAAGGTGCAATCTGTACTTTCTCTTGGCTCTTTACAACCCTTAGATTAAATCCCAGCTTTCATTCTTTCATCACAGCCTTTGATTTGACAATCCACGCATGTGTAGCCAATCAGGAGCAAGGGAATGACACGGATAGGTGACATGGCACTGTGCACATGTCAGGTGTGTCAGGGAAAGGACTAAATTACCCTTTAATTGCTCTAATTATGTGGATTGGCTTCGAGGGTAAATTAGGGTTCATAGGATTCTGGGTTGGGGGGAATTGGGTATAATTTTTGGCGCGTTCGATTTTTTATTATATTTCGATTATAATGACTCGTTGACCGGAGGTTTAAGTGGGAACGGGTTGGGTAATGATATTCGGGTTGGATATACCGGGTCATAGGTTTAGGCTTGGACCGGGTATTGAATTTGTTGGGCTTGGTTGGGCTAGATGGTGTAAATATTGGACTTAGGACTTGTGATGTACCCATTTAATACTTGCAAGGACCAATCTTGTATATTCTGATTTCCAAGGTACCAAAAGTGTAATTCTGAAAATGTAATCCAAGGATTGATCTTGTCATTCTTCAATAATCCAGGGACTGAATTTGCAACTTTTGAATTTCGAGGGTATTTCTTGCCAAGTGCTGAAAGTTCAGGGACTGTTTTTGACATTTCTTCAAACTTTGATCAAATCTTCACAAATCATCCTCAGAGAGTAGAAATCTTCACAAATGCATAATTTTGACCTTCCGGCTCAGCTTTAGCTCTCTTAATCTCTCGTGCTCGGATTTTCGTCTGATTTGGCTTTCTTTTGTCTGTTTTGTCATATCCATACCTGCACATGCATAAACTCAAGAAACCATTAAATATTAGCAATAAACGGCTCTTTCTTGGTTATTTTGGGTCTGATTTGATAATCAAAAGATATGTGTTTAAGCACATATCAGAGTCGATGCGGTAAGGGATCGGGCCGAGGGATTATTTCGGTGCCGCTCGAGAGCACCATTCCCTCCCTTGCGGTACCGCAAATTCCACCCCAAATCCATCCCAAAACGCTTGCAAAGCCCCGCTCCTCACCCAGCTCCAACGGTCCAAAAAACGAAGAAAAAAAAATAGTGTAACGACTAGTTTCTTGAAGGTATATTCATTTAAACATACACATTCAAAAAAACATACAAAAAACATATACATTTAAAAAAAATTATCTTCTTTATCAAAAAATGATGAATCCTTTATTTCTTGAAGGTTCAACCTCATATTCGTCTTCGTCAAGTGATGAGTCGTCTCAGACGGGTCAGATGCATTTAGCATTTATGCTTTCTGTTGCCAACTTTGTGATGCCTTCCGGTGTTCTTGACACTGCATCGTCAGTAAAGAAGTCTATAAAAAGAGCTAAACGTGAAATATCTCATAACCGTCTTGTTCGAGATTATTTTTGTGAGAATGCGAGGTTTGAAGTTTACTTTGAGGATCGGTTTCGAATGAAAAGGCCACTCTCTGAGAGAATAGTAGTAGATATGGAAAACAACTTTTCGTATTTTCGAACGAGATATGATGCAAGAAACGTGTCACAATTCTCAAATTCCGGTCATTTCTTAAACTCAATATTCATCATATTAGTTCATTCATGACATTTCATTTCATATTTAACGCGTAATTTTTATATTTAATAAACGTTATCGCGTGAGTTATTATTTTAAATATTTAATCCGTTACTTTCAAAAATGATCCCGGTATATTTTTATACTTACATTTAGTTTATAAAAACTATATTTTGAGTTTACCTAGTGTTTTAAATTTATTTTGTATATAAATCGTTAAAGTTATATTATTACGACGCTTTTCTTAAAAACTATACGGTAATTATTTTATCACTCAAATTTTACAAGGAATGTATTGTTATAATTTTTATGATCTCATTATACTTTACTTTGATCCCCTAAAACTTATTTTAACCCATATGACTTTAACTTCACATCTTTGTACAAGTTACATTTCCTACATTTAAAATATTTACTTATACAATATATACAAGTAAAAAAAAAAAAAAAAAAATTATTTTTACCAACACACTCCCCCCAAATCCGGCCCAAGGGGGAGGAGTAGTCAAAGTGGTTAGATTTTCATTTATAGCTAGATTTTGTACTCCATATTACATCTACTTTTCACTCATACACTCTATTATTATCAAGACAAGCAAAAACATTTCCTCTCCTTTGTTTCTTCTTCATCAAAACCGGCAACACAAGGGTGATCAAGGGATCATCACAAATTTTTCTCAAGTTCAAGTTATATACAATCTAGTATTACTCTTAATCAAGGTTTTGAAATAAAAACCTAGGGTATTTAGGATAATCCTTTGTTCATATCACCTCATCAAGTTACTTGTAAGCTTTTCATTTTTATGATCATATTTCATATTCATTTCATATTCATTTTATCATATTTAATAAAATCATGCAAGTTATATTGATGTTTATACCATTTTTACTTGATTTTTGGAGTTTTATATATATATGGTCATCCTATAATTATCCCCTTAGTATTCATTGGTCTTGATGGTGATTAGGAACCCATGACACCCTAAGAAGGTGTATGGTAGGATTAGATTAGCTTTGGAGTTGATTTGAAGGGATTAGAATAAGTTTTGTCCGAGAAAAACTATTTTCGATAAGTATATATTGTGTTCTGTCATTGTTTTGATTTTCTGGAAAATCCGACAGTAGGCACGACCTTTTGGCCTTGATATTTAGAAAATATACTTTAAAACGAATCCGTGGCCGCTTGAACGGATAAAACGGACTTATAACGAAGAAGTTATGGATTTTACAAGTTTGATGACGAAATATATAATTTTCTGAATTTTCAGCATACTATTTTTAGTTTGTTAGGGTCAAAAACGAGCCTTAAGCTTCACAAATTATTTCGACTTGTCAAAAATATATTAGTTTACTTCGATACGAAGCTAAGGGCGTATTATACGTAGAAAACGGATTTGAAACGACAAAGATATGCACGTTTTCATAAACTTGCCGTAACTATTATTTTTTTTGAAAAACTATATTATTTTTACGAGATAAGTGTTACGGTAACTAAAATCACCATCTTTAACCCTTATTATCTTTATGTTCGAGACCTCTATGACGAAAACTCCTGAACTGAAACTTTTAGATTTTGATACAAACTTTCCAAAACCGTCGAGTTTGTTTTCTAACGATCGATCGCATTAACACCGTTTACGACTAGTTTTTGAGCCATTTTGTCACTTTTATGAAATTCGGCTTGACATTGTTTTACTGACGAAAAGTGATAATTTCACTATAAATCATTACAAAACCATTGTAGGATGACATTTTGGCGTAAATAATTGTAAAGTGATTTTTGGATGGTCAAGACGTCAAACGAGTATTTTTCAACGATAAGTATTATTTTCAAAACTCACAAATGGTATAAATATCATCCGAATTGCGTGCATAACATTACACCATGACTTATTTCATATCATATCATTCATAATAGGTGGGTTTGAGATTCACGCTACATTTCGGTGTAACCACTTTTGTCATCGCCTCTATTCATCAAGTGAGTAATCACATCCCCTTTTTACCGTTTTACTATACTTTTGGGGCGAAATGCATGAACCATATTTGAACTAAATTGATTATTACTTCTATGAACTCTCTAGACTGTAACTTGTGAACTCGAATCGATCCTTGAACTTAATTACGAACTTATGACTTGTTTAAACTTATTGAACCGTACGTGTTATGATCTTGCCCTAAAGTCTCCCATGTTGAGACATCACTATAAAGTCTGCCTTATTGGTGGAGCGGTCTCAATAAATCTCGCCTAGGTGGTCGAGTGACAAAGGAGTCTCCCTTGTTGGAGCAGTGCAAAGTCTCCCATGTTCAGAGCATCACTATAAAGTCTCGCCTTATTGGTGGAGCGGTCTCAATAAATCTCGCCTAGGTGGCCGAGTGACAAAGGAGTCTCCCTTGTTGGAGCAGTGCAAAGTCTCCCATGTTCGGAGCATCACTATAAAGTCTCACCTTATTGGTGGAGCGGTCTCAATAAATCTCGCCTAGGTGGCGAGTGACAAAGAGTCTCCCTGTTCGGAGCAGTGCAAAGTCTCCCATGTTCGGAGCATCTCTAAACTATTATATACTTGATACGCTATATTTTATGCAATGGGTTGTGTACACCTGAGGTTGCAAGTTTTGTATGGGCGGAACTTGGAACTGAGTGGATATACAATGCCTTTGCTTTGTGAACTATTATGACCGCTTACACTTGACTACTTGACGCACTATATTTTTGTGCAATGGGTTGTGTAAACACAGGTTGCAAGTTTTGTATGGGCGGAATTTGGAACTGAGTGGATACACAATGCCTTTGCTTTGTGGACTATTTTCGATGACCGAAAGCTTTGAATATTTCTTACGAATTTTCTTATTTCGCTAAACGTGTTTACTCACCAACTATTTTCATAGTTGACCCGTTTTCTCTCATGCATTTCAGGTGATCGCTAGTAAGCTTTTCTATCAAGTCTTGCATAAAGAAGTTTCCACTTGTCGTTACAAGTCGTTATGTAATAAAACTCAATATTTTGGAATCTAAACTTTGTAATATATTTGCCGATGACGGCTAAACTAGTATTGTAATGGAGTATTATTTCTTTTTTAATCTTAACGTTGGTATGTTCTATTATCTTGTGCTTATGTTCCCTTCCGTTACACCTCGTATTTCAGCCTCCGCGAGGTGTGATGATTGGTACCAGAGCCAAAGGTTATAGAGAATGCCGATTTTTCAAAAATAAAAATCACAAATTTATAACCGGAAAAATTTTTATTTTATTTTATTTTATTAAACATTGAACATCATCCGAGTCATCTAGTCCTATCGTTGCATCGTTAATCATAAATTATACATAGCCTGATCAACTATGTCTAATTTATGAAGAACCATGCAATGATAAGAAGGGTAAATTTAAATCATGTTTAGTCGAGTCTTTTGAGTCCGGTCACCTGAAGTTGCATTGGTCGGGTGGGTATGCATAGCATGTTTTTACGCTCACGTCTACATTACCGTACCTTGTTCATATCTTCTCTTTTCCATCTTTCGACTTGTTAGACATAGCATGTCTCTGTTCCGTCATGTTTCGATCACTATAACACATTACCACCGTTCGCACCTCATCTCGACTTCGTTCGAATGTCGTTTACTCAACCCGATGTTTTGGTCCACTGTAGGATCATGGCTGCAAGAAACACACGCTCCGGAGGTAACAACAACGGCAACCCAAACAACAATGACAATCCAGACAACAACGCTGCTGGAATAGCGGATTTACTCACCCAAATTATAACACAACTCGATGCTAGGCGAACCAACAACGGAGAAGGCTCTTCAAACGCTGGTCAAGGATGCAGCTACAAAACTTTCATGACATGTAAGCCAATGGAATTTCATGGTACTGAGGGTGCCATTGGATTGCTAACTGGTTCGAGAATGTTGAGTCGAAGCTTAGTATCACGAAATGTGTCAAGGAAAAACAAGGTTGAGTTCTCTGCTGGTCTACTACAGGGTCGAGCATTGACCTGGTGGAACAACCAACTACAGATCAGAGGAAGAGGGGCTGCAAATGCACTATCTTGGGAAGCGTTCAAGAAACTACTAACTGATGAGTACTGCAGAAAAGACGAAGTGCAGAAACTGGAAGAAGAATTTTGGAACCACTTGATGGTAGGAGTAGAGATCGACAAGTACACGATCCGGTTCCACGAGTTAACTAGGATGGTTCCTCACATGGTTTCCACTGTGGAGAAGTTGATCGACCGATATATATGGGGATTGATACCGGAAATTAGGAGGGATGTCACCTCGTCGAACCCAACCACTCTGCAAGCCGCTGTGAGTATGGCGTATCGCTTGACAAATGATGTGATCAGGTCGGGAGAACTAACAAAAGCAAACAACAATGGACGAAAGCGTTTACGTAGGAGGATCACAGGAAACCGAGACCAGAATCATAAAACAAGAGGCAAATAATAACCCGAGAACTATGGGGCGACCACCCAGGAGCGCAAAGGATATGCAGGTCCACATCCTTTGTGCACACGATGCAATTATCATCACTCAGGAGACTGCCCAAGGTGCGGCAAATGTGGACAGACGGGCCACTTCACGCGAAATTGCTCAAACAGAACTGGAAATCAAGGATGAGAAAAGCATGTTACGAGTGTGGAAGTCTAGATCACCTTCGCAATACCTGTCCAAAGCTGAAAAGAACTCTCAATCAAGGAGGAAAAACGCCCAAACACTGGCATTGGCCATAGAAGGCCCACAAGATCGAACATTGAAATTCCTCCCGCACGGTCGAAAGCATTCTATTTGGGTACCGAGGAAGCCCGCAACGCTTAACGGGTACATTCTTTCAAACAACTACCTTATTTCGCGTAACATAATTTTGAGTGCATAACTTCCTTCCAATCTTTACCACGTTCACGACATCGATTAATTTGAGACCTATTGATATCGACCTTATTTGTTATATATTTTGTTGATTGGATTTGATTGTGTAAGCAAATCGAATATCGAGCGAATCTTTCAAAAGACTTCATTCAAGGATGTGGCATCCTACCTTTCTAACAACTTGTTTCCTAGCTTGATCTAGTGACCGTTCTTGTTTGATGAGTTGCGAAAATCAAGCTAAGAGACAAGTTTACTCAAGTCGGTTTAGTTTAATCTCATGACAGTTCTTGTTTGATGAGTTGTGAGATTAGATTATAATCGACAACCTAAAGGTCTTTTGAGAGCTACGCTCGATATTGGGTAAGTTTACCCTATCAAATCTAATCACGGGTACGTACTTAGTTATATGGGGAACCTCGTGACGCATGGGCATTGATATGATCATTTAAACTGTTCGCATCGAGCATGAACTTTTGAACTCTTGTCGAGGTTCGGACCATAGTATCGTTAATCAATCACGAGGACGTGATTCCGCTGACATGGGAAGAATGTCACAATTCTCAAATTCCGGTCATTTCTTAAACTCAATATTCATCATATTAGTTCATTCATGACATTTCATTTCATATTTAACGCGTAATTTTTTATATTTAATAAAGCGTTATCGCGTGAGTTATTATTTTAAATATTTAATCCGTTACTTTCAAAAATGATCCCGGTATATTTTTATACTTACATTTAGTTTATAAAAACTATATTTTGAGTTTACCTAGTGTTTTAAATTTATTTTGTATATAAATCGTTAAAGTTATATTATTACGACGCTTTTCTTAAAAACTATACGGTAATTATTTTATCACTCAAATTTTACAAGGAATGTATTGTTATAATTTTTATGATCTCATTATACTTTACTTTGATCCCCTAAAACTTATTTTAACCCATATGACTTTAACTTCACATCTTTGTACAAGTTACATTTCCTACATTTAAAATATTTACTTATACAATATATACAAGTAAAAAAAAAAAAAAAAAAATTATTTTTACCAACACACTCCCCAAATCCGCCCAAGGGGAGGATAGTCAAAGTGGGTAGATTTTCATTTATAGCTAGATTTTGTACTCCATATTACATCTACTTTTCACTCATACACTCTATTATTATCAAGACAAGCAAAAACATTTCCTCTCCTTTGTTTCTTCTTCATCAAAACCGGCAACACAAGGGTGATCAAGGGATCATCACAAATTTTTCTCAAGTTCAAGTTATATACAATCTAGTATTACTCTTAATCAAGGTTTTGAAATAAAACCTAGGGTATTTAGGATAATCCTTTGTTCATATCACCTCATCAAGTTACTTGTAAGCTTTTCATTTTTATGATCATATTTCATATTCATTTCATATTCATTTTATCATATTTAATAAAATCATGCAAGTTATATTGATGTTTATACCATTTTTACTTGATTTTTGGAGTTTTATATATATATGGTCATCCTATAATTATCCCCTTAGTATTCATTGGTCTTGATGGTGATTAGGAACCCATGACACCCTAAGAAGGTGTATGGTAGGATTAGATTAGCTTTGGAGTTGATTTGAAGGGATTAGAATAAGTTTTGTCCGAGAAAAACTATTTTCGATAAGTATATATTGTGTTCTGTCATTGTTTTGATTTTCTGGAAAATCCGACAGTAGGCACGACCTTTTGGCCTTGATATTTAGAAAATATACTTTAAAACGAATCCGTGGCCGCTTGAACGGATAAAAACGGACTTATAACGAAGAAGTTATGGATTTTACAAGTTTGACGACGGAAAATATAATTTTCTGAATTTTCAGCATACTATTTTTAGTTTGTTGGTCAAAAACGAGCCTTAAGCTTCACAAATTATTTCGACTTCTCAAAAAAATATATTAGTTTACTCGATACGGCTAAGGACGTATTATACGTAGAAAACGGATTTGAAACGACAAAGATATGCACGTTTTCATAAACTTGCCGTAACTATTATTTTCTGAAAAACTATATTATTTTTACGAGATAAGTGTTACGGTAACTAAAATCACCATCTTTAACCCTTATTATCTTTATGTTCGAGACCTCTATGACGAAAACTCCTGAACTGAAACTTTTAGATTTTGATACAAACTTTCCAAAACCGTCGAGTTCTTTTTCTAACGATCGACGCATTACACCGTTTTACACTAGTTTTTCGGAGCCATTTTTGTCACTTTTATGAAATTTCCGGCGACATTGTTTTACTGACGAAAAGTGATAATTTCACTATAAATCATTACAAAACCATTGTAGGATGACATTTTGACGTAAATAATTGTAAAGTGATTTTTGGATGGTCAAGACGTCAAACGAGTATTTTTCGACGATAAGTATTATTTTCAAAACTCACAAATGGTATAAATATCATCCGAATTGCGTGCATAACATTACACCATGACTTATTTCATATCATATCATTCATAATAGGTCAGTTTCGAGATTCACGCTACATTTCGGTGTAACCACTTTTGTCATCGCCTCTATTCATCAAGTGAGTAATCACATCCCCTTTTTACCGTTTTACTATACTTTTGGGGCGAAATGCATGAACCATATTTGAACTAAATTGATTATTACTTCTATGAACTCTCTAGACTGTAACTTGTGAACTCGAATCGATCCTTGAACTTAATTACGAACTTATGACTTGTTTAAACTTATTGAACCGTACGTGTTATGATCTTGACCTAAAGTCTCCCATGTTCGGAGCATCACTATAAAGTCTCGCCTTATTGGTGGGGCGGTCTCAATAAATCTCGCCTAGGTGGCCGAGTGACAAAGGAGTCTCCCTTGTAGGAGCAGTGCAAAGTCTCCCATGTTCGAGCATCACTATAAAGTCTCGCCTTATTGGTGGAGCGGTCTCAATAAATCTCGCCTAGGTGGCCGAGTGACAAAGGAGTCTCCCTTGTTGAGCAGGCAAAGTCTCCCATGTTCGGAGCATCACTATAAAGTCTCACCTTATTGGTGGAGCGGTCTCAATAAATCTCGCCTAGGTGGTCGAGTGACAAAGGAGTCTCCCTTGTTCGAGCAGTGCAAAGTCTCCCATGTTCGAGATCTCTAAACTATTATATACTTGATACGCTATATTTTGTGCAATGGGTTGTGTACACACAAGTTGCAAGTTTTGTATGGGCGGAACTTGGAACTGAGTGGATATACAATGCCTTTGCTTTGTGAACTATTATGACCGCTTACACTTGACTACTTGACGACTATATTTTTGTGCAATGGGTTGTGTACACACAGGTTGCAAGTTTTGTATGGGCGGAATTTGGAACTGAGTGGATACACAATGCCTTTGCTTTGTGGACTATTTTTCGATGACCGAAAGCTTTGAATATTTCTTACTTAATTTTCTTATTTCGCTAAACGTGTTTACTCACCAACTATTTTCATAGTTGACCCGTTTTTCTCTCATGCATTTCAGGTGATCGCTAGTAAGCTTTTCTATCAAGTCTTGCATAAAGAAGTTTCCACTTGTCGTTACAAGTCGTTATGTAATAAAACTCAATATTTTGGAATCTAAACTTTGTAATATATTTGCCGATGACGGCTAAACTAGTATTGTAATGGAGTATTATTTCTTTTTAATCTTAACGTTGGTATGTTCTATTATCTTGTGCTTATGTTCCCTTCCGTTACACCTCGTATTTCCGCCTCCGGCGAGGGTGTGACAAAACGTTAGAAGCTTTTCGGGTTTGCAAAAATGCACATCCGCAATCTGTCAATTAGCATATGGAAGTGTTCCTGACTCGTTAGACGAATACTTACAAATGTCAGCAAGAACGTCACGTGAAAGCCTTCAAAATTTTTGTAGTGGTGTCTGTGACAAATCGTAATTTCAGGTCATTTTACAAACTTTGAAAATTTCACTATTCATCTCGGGAATTTACTATTCATCATTTTACTATTCATCGTTTTTGAAGTCGATTTGATATTTTGAAAGGTTATTTCAAGATTTTACTATTCACGAAACACTATTCATTCCCGGAGAAAAATCACTATTCATGATTCACTATTCATCATTTCTCGTAAACTAGGTTTATGAGTATCAAATTCGGGTAACCGTAATGGTTTAGCTGCGAATTCATGAAAAATCATTGAGGACATTTCATATAGACTAGAGTTAGTCTACATATCATCAGTAATTTCATTATCATATTAGTTCATGCATGGGTTTGCATATTTCATTTACGTATATTTTTCTATTAAATAAACGCTGTCGCATAATCATTTATTTTGAATATTTGATCCGACACTTCCAAAAATTATCCTAATATATTTTTATACTCATTTTAAGACTATAAAAATTATATTATTAGTTTACCCGATGTTTTGAATTTATTTTGTATATAAATTTTTATATATAAATATTTACGACGGTTTTCGTAAATTCAACTCGATAATTATTTATACACTCAATTCTTGCGAGAAATATATTTTTATAATGTTTATGACTTCGATATATTTTATTTTGTTCCTTTAAAATCGATTTCTAGCTAACGCTACATTTTATAATTAATTTTATGTATAAACTACACATTATACTTAACAAATAACACATTTACTTATCAAAACTACCCAACCCCCATATATACCCATAACCGGCCACCCCCCATAACTCACCATTTTTGTAAAATATCTTAACTCTTAAGTGTACACATACACCATTTATATTAGATACTTGTTTATTATACAATATATACAAGATATTTATCTTCCATAACACATAGTTAACACATAGCAAAGGTGAAAAGTAAAAGAAATCTCTCTCACTTCATCCCTAAAAATCGTCCAAGGCAAGAACAAGCAAGAATCAAAAGGGTTTTCAAGATCAAGTGATTATATTAACACTAGTATACTTCTATTTAGGTTTTGAAATAAAAACCTAGGAGTATTTAGGAAACCTAGTTACTTAAATCTCATCATATAACTAGTAAGCTTTTCATGATCTTTACTAATCTTTCATAATCATTCTTGAGTTATTTTTATCATCCTAGTACAAATCATGCAAGTATTATGTGATTCATACCACTTTTAATTGTTTTTATTACTTATTATAAGTTTTAATCATCCTATAATTAATCCCTTGAAACATATCATTGTTGTTGATGTTTAGGAACCCATGACACCCTAAGAAGGTGTATGGTAGGTTTAGAATAGATTTGATGTTGATTTGAAGTGATTGAAACAAGTATTACGCTAGAAAAATCATTTTCGACGACTTTAGATTGTGGTCTGATCGTTTTTGCAAAATCTGAAAAATTCAGCAGGCCATGAAATATTTTGGGTTATATTTACAGAAAATATACTTTAAAACGAAACCGTGGTCACTTGAACGGGTTGAAACGGATTTATAACGAAGGAGATACGCTATTTTCATGTTTAGCGGCAAAAACTATATTTTCAGAAAAATGCAAGCTGTCAAAAGTTGTTTAAAGGGCTAAAATGAGTTTTAAACATTGTCTAAATGAGTCGATTTATCAAAAATATATTAGTATACATTAACACGAAACTAAGGATATATAAAACATAGAAAACAGACTTATAACGACTAAGTTATACACATTTTAAATAGGGTTATCGTAACTATTTTATACAAGTATAAACACTTATATATATTTCCTATTAGTCAAAATTGTTGTCGCAAGTGACCATGTTTAGAGTCGTTTTTCATATCGATAGAATACTTTTGAGAAAACGATGTCTACAAGTAAAAATAAGTTCACCTAGCCTATTTTCCAAAATGTTCAACCGTTTGTCAAACGGAGTTGTAACGAATAATATTTGGTCACTCAAACTTTGTCGAAAACTAACTTTAAACATTATTTTTAGTCCGACTACCCTACTTCATCTATATTTTTCTCCATGATCGAGACCTCTATGATCAAAAGTTAAATGCTAAGACTTTTAGATAATGTGACAAGCTTCCCAAAACCATTGAGTTTGTTTCCTAACACTCGATATTCACTATTTTACGACTAGCTTTTCGAGGCCATTTAGTCACTTTCATGAAATGTTAAAGTGTATTATTTTACGACGGAAAACTATAACTTTATAATAAATCACTAAATGACTATCGTAGGATATCATTTCAACGTAAGTACTTGTAAAGTATTTTATAACATGACGAGATATCATAAACATATATTTCGACGATAAACTTCATTTTGAAAAATGTACAAGTGGTATGGATATCATATGAGTTTGCATGCACAACATTATTTCATGACTTACATTAGAACATATCATTCATATTAGGTTGTAGATAGAGATTGCACCTCATTTCAGTGTATCCACTTTTGTCATCATAACCATTGCATCAGGTGAGTTTCATAGCCCCTACTTTTATATGTTTTGAATTACTTTTGGGGGAGATACATGCTCAACTATTTTCATTTACTTTCACAAGTACTCTAAACTTTTGACGATTACCGTGAGTTCATGGCCCCTCTTTTAATTGTTTTGAACTATCTTTGGGGGAGATACATGCTTATAACAACTTTTATGACAATCATGATTATTTGCAAACTATATGTTTATATGAACTGAATGTTTAGTCATACGAAGTAACAGTATTGCCATACTTAGAGTTTCTATATCATAGACCATTGAGCTAACTGACTTGGTATGACCACGGTCTAATGGACTTGGTATAATGCTGAACTAATGGACTTGGTATAATGTTGAACTAGCGGACTTGGTACAATCATGAACTAATGGTCTTGGAACTATTTGAAACTATACGAATTATGTGTTATATCAATTGACTATTGATACATTAAGTTATGTACTATTATGTGAATTCATTTGACAACATGTGCCTGAACATAAACTATACATATTTTGGCAGTGGGTTGTAAACACACAAGTTGCAAGTTTTGTATGGGCGAAACTTGGAAATGAGTGGATTTGCAATGCCTTTGCTGCATGAATGTTTTTTTTTAAAGTTTTTCATGACAACACAAACTCTATGAACTCACTCAACATTTGTGTTGACACTTTTAGCATGTTTTATCTCAGGTATCTAAGGCATACACTTCATGGCATGCATGTGGACTTATCATAGAGTCGTGGTGACGACGCGTCTCACATGGGATTTATGCACTTTAAAAACATCGTTTGGCTTGTATCAAATTTATTTCCGTACATGTTGATTTTCATTTGGGACCTATATTCTGTAAACTCTGAATGTTTTATTATATCAAACGATGTGTTTTCAAAACGACACTTTAGGTCGTTCAATATAATTGTAACTGTGATGATATGGCAGTCACGCCCCAGGTATTCCATTCTGCTGCAAAACAGGTAATTTGGGGGTGTGACAGTGTCATTCAATTATACGGGAGAGAATATTTGCGTAGACCCACCAAGAATGAGGTGCAACGTTTATATGCCCGTTATGCAAACTATCATGGTTTTCCCGGCATATTAGGTACGTATAAATTATATAAGTTATATAAATTTTATAAATTTTATTTTATATTCTAATGTTTATTTAAATTTTAGGAAGTGTTGATTGTACACATTGGCTGTGGCGGAATTGTCCGATGGCTTGGCGTGGACAATTCACGAGAGGTGACCACCCACGGCCGACTATCATGCTTGAAGCCGTGGCGTCCCAAGATGGCTGGTTTTGGCATGCATTTTTTGTTGTCGCCGGTTCAAACAACGACATGAACGTGTTGAATCAATCTCCATTATTCAATGGTCATGTTAACGGCACCGCACCAGTTGTTCCATTTACTATAAATGGAACCGAATACAAGCACGGATATTATCTTGTAGATGGGATTTACCCAAAATGGGGGGTGTTTGCTAAAATTATTCCTTATCCAACTGGTGATTAGCGAATACGATTTAGTGTGGCACAGGAAGGCGCAAGAAAGGATGTGGAGCGAGCTTTCGGTATGCTTAAAGAGAGATGGGGTATACTTCGAGTACTAGCACGACCAACCGAAGAATTGAGAATAAGAAAAATCATGTATGCTTGTATTATTTTGCACAACATGATTTTAAAGGAAGAGGGGCTTGCTTTATGTCCTGATTGGATCCCAGATCTTCCGGTATATTCACCACTTAACGAAGACGTGTTATTGGAGATCCGAGATGAGGATACTCACGATGATCTACGAATGGATCTTATCGACCATATTGAGCACGCATACATTCCAATTTAGATGGCTAGTAGTTGTTTTGCTTTTCAATGTGTCTTGTATTTTTTTTAAAAATTCCTAGTTGTTTTAAGCATTTATTGTATTTTGTTTTTAGTATTTAATGTATTTTGGATTTTTATTTTTAATGAAATATTGAAGTTAATTGAGAAAAAAAATATTAAATAGTGATGTGGATGAGAGAGAAACTGAAAGATAGGAAGGATTTGAAAGATGCTCATTCTCTCTAGAGATGAGTTTAAAAGATGGGTAAAAAAATGATGATGTGGAGGAGAGAGAAACTGAAAGATGGGGGAAGAGAGGGAGACCCTAAGGGGGGAGTGAGTCGATGCAAGATTGATTTGGGGCCGAGTGAAAATTGCGGTGCCGCTCAGGAGCACCGCCCCCTCCCTTGCGGTACCGCAAAACTTGGCAAACTTTCACCCTGATTTGGGCTTCCCACCCCGTGTTTCAACGGTCGAAAGTGAAGGAAAAAAAAACTAACGGCTAGTTGCAACGACTAGAAAAAAAATGTAACGGCTAGTAGGAAGAAAGAAAAAAAAAAACCTATTTCTCACCTATATATACACATTCAAAAAACAAATACATCCCAAAAAATCTATATGGATCAAAGGAAAAACCGATCCCAACCTAAGTCTATCCGTGGCAAAAACCGCGCCCCCTGCTCATCTTCGTCCCAACCAAACCCAACCCAAACTCTGAACCGTGTCCAACCGAATTCTCAATTTTGGCAACCCACTCAACCGAATTCACAATTCGGCCAACCCAACGTACCCACACAACCAAACCAACTCGGCATGCAACAATTATTAAGCCAACAATTCGCAAGCCAACAATTTGATTTTTCACAATTTGCAAGCCAAGGCGTTGATTTTTCACAATTAGCAAACCAAGCCGGAAGTAGCATGCCGATTCAAACCGGTTATAACGAGTTTCACTTGAGCCCGACTCCACCTCCACAAGGAAATTTCGAGTACCTTAATGATGTTGACGATGAAGACGAAGAAGTACCGGAGACACAACAACAAGAAGAATATGTTGACGAAGAAAAAGAAGAAGAATACAAAAAAGATGTCGAGGTCGTTCCCGTTCCAAGAAAGAAGAAGTCAAAGATGTGGACAGAAGTGGAAGAAATTGCTTTAGCAAAAGCGTTCGTAAACGCTTCTCAAGACCCAAAAAGAGGCAACCACCAAAAAAGTAGATCATTTTGGAAAAATGTCTTGCAAAATTTTAATGAGCATATGGGTGAAGAAACGGATCGTACCCATCACCAAGTGAACACAAAATGAAAGGATATGAATAACAAGGTTACTAGTTTTGCCGGATTTTACAACAAGAAAAAGTCTAACATGAGTAGCGGCATGAACGATGAAGACGTGTTAAGGTGGCTCAAGCGGAGTACTCGAAAAAATACAAGACCAAAACCGGGTTTCCTCATTTTGGTGCGTGGGATGTTTTGAAAAAATATCCAAAGTGGAGTAGTGTGCCAACATTTGAAGAAATAGGATCTTCAAGTTTGAAAAAAACAAAAACTAGCGAGTCACACGCAAAGTCGTTTGAAGCTGAGTTTATGCCTAATGATTTGAACGACGAAGAAGTTGATTAAGATGTGCTGGAACAACCCGCAAGACCAATGGAGCCACCAAGGCGCAACCGTAAGATATCGGTAGCGAAGAACTCATGAAGTTGGTCTCCGAGTTTAATGCGTACAACAAAGAGGAAATTGAGGACAAAAGACGTGTTCGAGCGGAGAAGCTTCGCATGAAGGAAGCGAAAATACAAGCTAGGATTGCTCGTGATCAACAAGTCCAAACTTTGGCTCTTCAACAACAAAAACAAATGGAAGAACAACAAAAACAAAGTTTTTGGAGTTCATCTTGAAGCCGCATGACCACTACACCGAACCTTTGTTGACAATGGTGGTGAGTCGAAAAAAAGAAATCGCCGCACGTTGGGGATAGGTGTTATAAATTTATTTGTCGTTGTAGTTTTATTTTTATTTTTAGTTGTATCTTTTTTTTTTATTGTCGTTGTAATTTTATTTTTATTTTTAGTTGTATTTTTTTTATTGTCGTTGTAATTTTAAGTTTATTTGTTTGAAATGAAATGTTTAAGTTTTTTTAAAATATTTATGTTTTTAATGAAATATTGAAGTTAATTAAAAAAAAATTAAATGGTGATGTATAGGAGAGAGAAACTGAAAGATGGGAATGGTTTGAAAGATGCTCATTCCCTTTAGAAATGAGTTTGAAAGATAGGTGAAAAAATGATGATGCGGAGAAGAGAAGAAGTGAAAGATGGGATCCTGCCCCTCAATAACTCCCTCCCCCCTAAGTGAGGGCAGCAAACAATTTGCGCCTTTGGAGGGAGCTAGGGTTCATTTTTACGATGAGTTTTAACGTGACGATTTTCTTTCAAGAATTATTGTTTGATAACCACAATCTATTAATATTATACTAGTAGAGTATCTGCGCGTTGCGGCGACGGGTACCATAAAATATTTTTTTTTGATAAATCATGTAGTTTAGTTTATTACACTCTTTTTGACAATAAATTTACAGATATCAAGAATTTCATGTGACATATTTTAATTCCTTACTAAGGAATTTATTTCATCTTTTTTGGTATTTTTTAAAGCAATTCGTATAACATGAGCCCGTTTGGCCCGTGCCCATTTAGCCCGTGCCTATTTGGCTCGTGCCCGTTCGGGCTCGAGCTCGTTTGGCCCGTGCCCGTTCGGGCTAGAGCCTGTTTGGCCCGTTGCCCGTTCGGGCTTGAATATTTGTATAATGTGCTTTATTATTTATATTAGTGACATTTAATGCAGGAATTCTGTTTAAGTTGGTTGTACAATATGTTTGATAATTTGTATTTATTATGTAAGGTGTTTTAATAATTGTATTAATTATATTTATTGACCACATTAATAGCATTAAAGTGATGTTTTGTCTTTTTAATATGTGTATTAAAGTGGTGTACATTATGCTTTTTGTCTTGTAAGTCTGAAAATTAAGAGTGAGAATATGCGTTAAAGTGGTGTACATTATTTTTATTGTTTTGTGCGTTTTAAAATTAAGAGTGAGGTGCATTCGTGAATTATATGTAGTATAGATTTGCAAATATAATTAACAAAATTAGTTGACGAAGAATCCAGATTTAAAGTTGGAAATGAAGTTGGAGCAGAAGCCGGAAGCCTAAAGCTAAACTGATTTTTAAAACATTATAAAAGCTTAAACTAGCTTTGTTAGTCAAACAAAGTTTTATTCCTAATGGCTTATACTAAACAAAAAAGAGCTCAAGTTCACGCTCACTCTTAAAGACTACTTTTTAGTAACAAACGTTGTGTTCACTAGCGGTGAGCAGTGGTGTTTATGTTTCAACGTTTTTTTAGTAAAGGTAGTAATACGTACTAACGTTTACCAGCTTTTAAATAAAATCGAAAACAATACACATTCATTACCGAACAAGCTTTGTAATTAAACGCCACTTGCTAGTTGCTTTAAATACGGCACGCCAAAATTACAAAGTGAAAGACTTGATGTCTTAACTTTGACATCTTTTTGTTATATTAAGTGGTACATATAGTACGTGTTTACTGTTTAGATATAGGATTCTCTGTAATTTAATAATTTTGTTATCTTTACCCATTTGTCATAGTAACCTAGTATAGAGCAAAGTCCACAAACAAGTTTTCAATAAAACTATAGTATAATTTAAGCGATAATTGACTATAAAATTTAACAGGCTTAATAACTGTTATGTAACCAACTCGTAGTATTAGTTTTGCTACTGTATATAAAAAAAATTGAATTTATAATATTTGTGCGTTTTTGTCAAGTTCAATAATCATTTTAACTTTCACTGTTAAATAGGGTGGTTAACGTAGAGGTAAAATGGTCACGAAAAAACATTACCTACGCAACACGCAAAAAAGTGATGAATTAGTTATGTTCTCATGTAATTATTTAACAATAGAGCGTGTTATATATTCATTTGAGATGCATACTAAATTATTAGATAATCGACACTTATATATGAACAACATTATTTTAGCTAGTGATCAATCAATACATTTCGTTTGTTGGCAGCATATAGTTGAGTAGAAAAGGGGTGGAGCAAAGTACAAGGGGGAGGACGGAGAAGACAATCGCTTCCTTCCTTTGGGAAATCCAATCTTTAGGCGGCGCCACCCAAGTCCACCACCACCTTTTTATATTCTACATTTTGTCCATTTTCTTACCTTCTTTTTCTCTGTTTTGTTTTATTTACTGAACTTTACTGTATAGATTGTTGATATTTCGATTATACTTTTGTGGGTACATCATACAAAGATCGATTTTCTTTTAGTATGGCATGAATTCATGGATTGATTTTTCTAATGTTGGTTTCGAGTCTACTTCTTGTAATGTCTATGATCAACTTATTTATGTTCTTGTACAATTTCATAACATGTCGTATCATGTTTATATCAACGGGAGATAATCTGTCTTAAAATTGTATAAATATATGAAACATAAGACCACTAAAGAGTTCGCTACAAAATACGCCGTATAACCATTATCGGATAACATGTAAGTTATGTTTTTTTATCAGCAATATCCGAATTTGAAACATTTTTTAAATATAAAAAAATTTCGCCGCTACATCGTTTTTGATACAACATATATGTCAATTGTCCCATGTATGGAATGACGACCTAAGAATTAATTACATGGTCATGTCTTGGCAGCCGTTTGCTTCAATAATATCACACGCATAGATCAAAGGTACAGGTTTGCCATGATAAAATGGGCATTGATTAATATGCATTTGAGTATATGACAGAACGTACTTGTATTATTTAAATCTATATGCAATCTAAGAGCTATACTTAAGTCAAGATGATGTCAACAATGTAATTTTTAGTTTTGAGAGATTGAGTTTCTGTCCTTTTGTAAAATTGAAAGTATATTCTGATATGCTTAACCTATAACAATAAGCATGCATATTGTTTGGCATTGTGAAGGCCACACTCTTGTTGGATATCCCCCTTATATTTATGTGGGATATATGGGGTTCCTGTTATATTCCTTCGTATATTTTCACTTTGTATTTAAGTGAAAAACCAAATTAATGGTAAAAAATGTAATACCGTGCGAGAGTTTTAGCTCAATAGTTAAAGCTCACACGACTATGAGAAGCTCAAAAGGCTAAAAGCTCACAACTCAAAAGGCTAAAAGCTCACAACATACTTTATCTAGAGAGTGAATCTTCAAGCAACAACTAGCATAAGAGTCTGTCCATCCAGACCATTATTGTACCATTATCATGTGTAAATACCTCACTGGTAAATAGGTAATGCGGCGGGTATTTTGCTATGAGATATATACACTACCTCATATGAAGATTCCCATGGCACCAAGAGCTAAGAATATCGTGCCACGTGTCATTTTTGTCTCTTATATGAGATGACTTCCACATGGGTCTCCCAAAATCGTTGGATCACATCCACATATTTCACACAACTCTAAATGCATCCCTATAAATATACATGCACTTAATGAAAATGACTAAGTTCATCTTCTTTACTTACACAGACTAAACTGTAGTTGTATGTGAGCGTTACCCCATTAGATACACATCCTAGTACTATAATTTCATCACTTTTTTACATTACATGATCACCATAGTTGATTAAAATCACATTTAAAGTATTTTTGGTGAATGGGGTTTGATGATTTAACTCGAAACAAAACAATAATTTAATATATGCTAAAAGTAGCGATCATGTAGACCGATCATCTTTCCTCCAAAACGAAACAATACACATACAACTCATTCTCCATTTTTACTAGTTTCGTTCACAAACCTTTAACTTCTCGCACGTCATACCCACATGACAACCAAAATAAACGTATAAAGATAACCTTCTTTAATACATACATATTCCATAAGAAAAATATACACAACGTCTGATGGCCGATATCAGCATCAGCAAACAACTACCAATAGTAAAAGACCACGCACGACCATGAGTGACGTAATGGTGACTACACGTGGTGGGAGGCCAACCACAAATGATGTGCCTCCCATTATGCCCAGCCTAACTTGTCACTAATGCCACAACATAGTGTCAATACCTTCTATCAATAATAGTTACTAGTAATAAAGATGTGAAAATACTTATCTTTCTTTTACTTCTTTTTTCTTTTTAAATACGGTTTTTGATTTTTTGGCCGACTAATTCATAGGGTTTGAACCCATTGCTACATAGACTCAAATCAGATAAAAATGTCTTTTTTTTCCAGGAAGTTAGCGTGACCATTTTAAAATTGTTTGCACCTAGCAGAAATTAAACTTGAGACTTCTTACATTTTAGAATAATAGTCTCAAGCACTGCCCTTGAGTGGTTATTTTAGTTCCTTTTTTAGCAAAAGCTATTAAGAACAAAATGTTACTTTCTTGAAATTACAAAATGATAGGCATTTTATTATCCTTTTAATGTTAAGAAAAAATTATAAAAGTTGAAAAACAAAAGTTGCAAAAACTGTCCATGTTGCAGAAATTGTCCTTGTCTTTTATGTAACATTTGTATGAGTTTCTGGTTAAGCATCATTTCCTAAACATATTACATTTGTTGGGATTTTAGAACTAAGTTAACCAATTAACCTCTACGAGTACGCAGCGGATAAGGATCTAGTAATCGCAATTAGGTTAAACACGTAATAATAAACATTAATGAATAAAAGGGATAAATAGAAACCTAACCTTGCTTGGCAATTGAACTTAAGTAACGAACAAGAAAACCAAACGAAACCCCAAGTATCTAAATTAGATACCTCTATGAGTATCACACACAAACCCGATAACGTATACGTTCGATGTAGAAGCTAGCCGTGAACGTAAACAACCCAATCAACAATTGAATCAACTTGGATATAACTCGAACAAGAAAACCACCCAAGACAACTCTTGCTTCCTGCCCAAGCACCTTCTGTCCGAGAACCAGAAAATCAATAATACCCGATATCGGATAAGTGTTATCCGATATCCTCCTTTGTTTGCTGTCCGAGAAGTGGTACGACCAGAAAACAGAAAACAAATCCCTCCTTCTTGCTGCTGTTCGATAACCAGGAACCAACAAGAATCAACACCAAAACCTAACACAACTTGGATAAAATAATGATGCAAGTATGGGATTTATTCGAACCGAGAACAAGTCAAAACCTCCAATCGATTTAAGTTGCAATCGACATAAGTTTTAGCTGGAAACAGTGAATCGTTTAGGGATGTTTAGGGATATGATAATGCGTACCAATTGAAGAGGGATGGGTGTGTTTATATAGTCAAGGAAATCAACATATTGGTTGAGCCTAATACTTGGTCAACAAGCTTAAACCCAAGCAAAAGCCCACCCTCTTAGCCCGATCAGTTGAGTATCAAAAGCCCATGGCCACTCAACCAAACCGACCCAACTTAGAGCTCAAGTAAGCCCATGGGTCGTCCAAGTTAATCGGATCAAGTACATGCATATCGGGTATGTATATTCAAGTATTATTACGTTCGTCACGTATACTCGTGTCTATCGTGTGTACCCCCATAGGCTCACACACTTTTAGTTGTTTTGTCGTGTTTACAGCTCCCACAAACCAACAGCTCCCACTTGGGAGTTAGTGTGTCGAATGGCACACAAAACTAACGACGAAAATACCTAGCAAACACTCTCACTCGCTTTTTAACTAAAAGTGTTTGAGAGAATAATTTCGTAAAAGTTTCTCAGTAGCATGGTCATTCAATGTCTTGCTTTAATCATCCTTTGTTATAGATACCGTTAACCCATGGATAATGGATCTTAAATCATTCCATATAGTTTAACCATTTAGAATCTCATTATAGATTTTAATTCAGATATACCAAATGTAATCAAGATTCATCTTGCATTACCCTTTGGGTCTGGCCAGACAGTTATCTGATTAAATCTGGAGAGGCGCCATGGTATCTTTCTGCACATATCAAGTGGAGTAACAAATCCTTTATTGACTGCAAGTGTTGTGGATGCTGCTTCTCATCACTCAAAAATATAGCCTTTATAACTACCTTGTTCAGATAGCGTTTTGCATATACTTACAAAAAATGATATCAACACATAACAGAACTTACTTGCATCTCAAGTCTAAGGACGAAGATAACAAACCATTTTCAATATTTTACTTATGACAAGGATCCAAAAGTAAATTTTTGAAAGTTGGGGAATCCAATATGAATCTCTAGTGAATACATATGAGTTTGGCGGGAACAATCCAAATTCTCGTTAGAATTATAACCAACACTCACATTTGCCTTATCATAACAATATTCCCATATTGTTAACTGACAATGGACATATTTAGAATGATAAATCATTTCATGGATTAAACATGCAAATATGGAATAACAGATTATATGAATATAATAACAAATACCCCGTATCTTTATTAATTAGAAAATAATAACTGTCTTACAATTCTAAATTATCCAAATACTAATTAACACACAGTTTACATGAGACTACTAGCAGGTACCAAACCTATATCTCTAGTCAATTTAGAATGCTTAGGGAACTTCAAAGCTTTCGTAAATGGATCAGCTAAATTGTCATCTGTGTGAAATTTTAATATCTTCACATCGCCCATTTCAATGGTTTCTCAAAGATAATGAATTTTAGCGCGATAATGTCTAGCACCTTTAGTGATTCCGCTTTCATTAGCTATAGTAATGGCTCCAAAGATTGTCACAATACATATTTATGGGTTCTTCAATTGTGGGAACAATGTTCAACCCAGAAATGAATTTATGAATCCATACAACCTTTTTTGATGCATCACAAGCAGCAATATACTCAGCTTATGTAGATGAAGTAGCAAAGATACTTTGCTTTGTGCTTCTGCAATCAACAACACCTCCATTTAGAACAAATACATATCCAGTCTAAGATTTTAAGTCGTCAGGATCTGTCAGATATCCAGCATCAGTGTAGCAAGAAACCCTGAGCTCTTGTTCTTCTTTCCCTTCATAAATCAGAAACATATCCTTAGTATTACGTAAATACTTAAGAATATTTTTCGCAGCAGTCCAGTGAAGTTCACTTGGATTCTGTTGAAATTGGCTTGTCACATTCTGTGCGAATGCAACATCAGGACGAGTACATCTCACAACATACATAATAGAACCTATAGCAGAAGCGTAAGGAACTTTTTGCATGCCCTCTTTCTGAGCAGGTGTTTCAGCACCTTGTGACTTACTCAATTTTGGCTCTTCTTGCATTGGGATTAGGGGTGTAATCGAGTCAAGCCGAGCTCGAGCTCGACAAGGCTTGAGCTTGGCTTGAAACAAAAATAGTATGCTTGAGCTTGGCTTAATAGCTTGTCAAGCTTTAATCATCCAGGCTTGAGCTTGGCTTGATAGGTTTCGAGCAAAGCTTGAGCATGGCTTGAAAAGCTTGAATGTACTCAAATATTGTATTTGATAGAAAAAGTTATCAAAATATATATATATATATTTACAAAGTAATACAAACTAAAACCACATTTGAAAACCAAATTAAATTAATTTAACAGTAATAAAACCAACAATAACATTTTCGTATTAAGTCCAATATTATTATATTAGAATGAAACATAAGCCAAAGTACTAATTAATGTTGTCATCGATATACTAAGTATAAACAAAAGCTAAAATTATCTAATAGTAGTATATATTTTGGTCTATTAATATTCACGATTCATAACTAGAAATTTGTATTCGCTTCTAGATATAAAGCAAGTAAGCAACATAATTGGTCTAAGATATCGTTGTTACAAATAATTACAACTTTATTTACCATATAAAAGTCATTCAAGAGTATATTAAATAATTATTTATTAAGTAAATCCTTATAATTAGAATAATATTCAAATTAGCCCTTAGTTAATTATATGGATTTAATATAAAAAGATATATATACTAAGGCTTGATAAAAGCTCGAGCCAAGCTATCAAAAGCTTGAGCTTGGCTTGTTATATGTTTCGAGCCAACTTATTGGGATTGAGCTTGGGCTTGAGCTTGATAAAAGCTTGGCTTGATCGAGCCAAGCTCAAGCTCGAGCTCGAGTTGCTTGATAAAAGCTTGACTTGATTGCAGCCCTAATTGGGATAGCGCCATGCTTGGAGTTTTCCATACAAAATCTCTTCAAGATTTTCTCAATGTAAGAACTTTGACATAAACCAATTAATCGTTTATATCTATCTCGATAGATCTTGATCCCAAGAATATATGCAGCTTCACCTAAATCTTTCATGGCGAAACATCTTCCAAGATAGGATTTTACATCTTGTAACATTGGAATATTGTTTCCCATAAGCAATATGTCATCAACATATAGAATTAGAAAAGTGACATAACTCCCACTAGCTTTCTGATATACACATGGCTCATCTTGATTTTGAGAAAATCTAAATTTCTTGATCTCATCATCAAAACGTTTATTCCATTGCCTCGATGCTTTCTTAAGTGCATAAATGGAACGCTTGAGCTTGCATACATGGTTAGGATATTTTGGATCAACAAAACCCTCAGGTTGCTCCATATAGACCTCTTCGTAAAGATGTCCATTGAGGAAGGCGGTTTTGACGTCCATTTGCCATATCTCAAAGTCATAGTACGCCGCTATAGCTATGAGAATCCTTATAGCTCTAATTTCTGCTACAGGAGAAAAGGTCTCTTCATAATCAATCCCGTAGGTTTGAGTGAAGCCCTTTGCTACGAGACGAGCTTTAAAGGTGTATACCTTACCATCCATGTCAGTCTTCTTCTTGAAGAGCCACTTGCTGCCAACCGTCTTGCAGTTAGGAGGAAGCTCAACTAAGACCCAAACATCATTATCTTTCATGGATTGCATTTCCACATTCATTGCATCAAGCCATTTCTTGGATTCAGGATCCAACATTGCAGCTTTATAGTTATTGGGTTCACCAAGATCCCCTAACTCATGTTCCTCAGCGTCAATGTATAAACACATACGGTCAGGAGCACGGCGTGTCCTAGTGGACTTTCAAATGGGAACAATATCACTTTGAGGTTCTTCAACTTCTTAATCATCCTCATCGTGATGAATGCTAGTGTCTAAAGAAGGATTTGTATCTTCTTCTTGAATTAATTCAAGATCATCTAAACTCCCACTTGTTTTAAGATCCATAAGATCATTCTCAAAGAACTCAACATTTCGAGCAACAATAACTTTTTTCTCAGATGGAAGATATAAAGAATATCCTATAGTTTCCTTAGGGTATCCTACAAAGATACACTTAACAACTCTAGGTTCAAGTTTTTCAGGTTTGGTAAGTGTATCACGCTTAACAAGAGCCTCACAACCCCAGACTTTTAAGTAAGACAGCTTAGGGGCATGCCCATGCCATACTTCATATGGTGTCTTTTCAACCTTCTTAGTTGGACCATATTGAGAATGTGTGTAGCAGACTCAAGGGCATAATCCCAAAAGGACTTTGGAAGAGTAGCTTGTTTCATCATAGAACGCACCATGTCAAGCAGGGTTCGATTTCTCCTCTCAGATACACCATTGTGTTGTGGAGTATAAGGAGGAGTTTGATGGGCAATAATCCCATGCTCCTTAAGATGATCCAAAAACTCTTGACTCATGGTGATTTTATGGTCTTCCCGAGTTGATTTTCTACTTCCTTTTGAAACACTTTAAATGTTTCAAACACTTCATGTTTATGTTTCAGCAAGTAAACATAACCATACCGACTATAGTCGTCAGTGAAAGTCACGAAGTAATTTGCTCCTTGTCTTGATGTGATTCTAAATGGGCCACAAACATCTGAGTGTATAAGTCCAAGTAGATCTTTAGCCCTTTCCACTTGATGTGAATACGGTTTTCTAGCCATCTTACCAAACATACAAGCAACACACTTTTCAAGAGACTTAATGTCAGATGAGTTGAGAAGTCCATCGTGTTGCAACTTCTCCATGCGTTTCTTGCTAATGTGTCCAAGACGACCATGCCACAAAAGAGCAGAGTCCAAGTTTGACTTGGCTCTTTTATTGCTTACAACAAACATAGAACTTTCATTTGTATTCAAACAAGACATTTCAATTTCATAAATACCATTACAAGAAATAGCAGTAAAATAAACAACGTTATTCTAAGAAACTGAAATATAATTATTCGATTCAAAACGGTTAATAAAACCATCGTCATACAAACGAGAAACTGAAATAATCCCCCTAGTAATAGAGGGAGCATAATGACAATCATTTAAAACAATAACTAATCCTATAGGGAGAGATAAATGATAAATTCCAATAGCTTCAACTTCTGCCCGTTGACCATTGCCCACGTACAGACTTAAAGCTCCTGGCTTCAGCTTCCTACTGCCCCTTAGACCCTGAGTATTATTACATATTTGAGTACCACAACCAGTGTTATATACTAAGGATGATTTAGGGAAAGAGTAGAGTCCTATAGTGAAAATACCTGAAGAACCAGCTGTAAGAGACTGTTTCTTCTTTTTCATTAACTCGGCGAGACACTTGGGACAATTCCTTCTCCAATGTCCTGTCTCACCACACTGGTGACAAGTAGCATCCTTCGCTGGATTATCCTTCTTGGGTGGTGGAGGAATCTTGGATTTTGATTTGGAAAAAGAAGCATTGTATGGCTTGTACTTAGTAGCATAACCAAACTTGTTGTTTCCATTTCCATGATTCCCCTTAGCAGCTTTAAACGATTTATTCTTTTTGTGGCTTTTCTGGACCTTACCACCACTCCCACGTACATAATGAAGTGCAGGTGAAGCATCTTTCTTTGGAAAAGTCTGCTCATGTTGCTTAATCATAGCATGTAGTTCATTCACAGTCTTCCCCATGCAGTGCATATTAAAGTTCTGCACAAACGTAATGTACTCTTTAGAAAGACCGATGAGTATCAAACTAACTCCATAGTTCAGAGTAACTGGGTGACAAAGACGTTCCAAATTGTCAATGTAGCTCTTCATCTTTAGAACATATGAGCTAACCGATTGACCCTCTTCCTGCTTGCAAGCGTGAAATTCACGTGCAGTTTGTAGAAGCTCTTGTTCTGCTTGTTGGGAGAACATAGACTTCAACTCCTGAAGCATGTCATAAGCACCAAGATGAGTTAGATTTCATTGGATCTCTAACTCCATGGTCATGAGCATGAAGGCAGCTATATCCTTTGAGCCTTTGACCCAAGCAGTGTGAGCTGCAAGGGCTTCAGCAAGGATAGGGTGGCCAGGAGTAGCAACAGGTGCTGCAGGTATAGGATGCTCCAAATAAGTTTCCTTATCTTTAGCTGATAGTATAATGCGAAGCTGGCGATACCAATCAATAAAGTTAGGTCCAGTGAGTTTTTTTTCTTAAAGAAACTCCTGAGTACCGAACTGTTTCCGACTGAAGTAGTCATCTACAATTGAAAAGTTCAAATAATTAGTATTTTCGATAATTACATTCTTAAAAGAATTAACTACCCAATTAATTACTAATAAGACTAAGACCCATCTTGCACTCCCACTTAATTACCACAGGTCTGACCAGTGCGTAAAAAGGTAGGACAAGAGGTAAGTGACGAGCGTTAATTGCATAATGCAACTCTTAGACTTTATGAGACTGTTTAAGGCATTAGTATCAAGTAATAATGTCAAAAGCATGTTTAGTTCTCATCTTATGCCTCGGGTTTAAGGTCTGACCAAGCCAACTCGAGATAAGTCGACCAAGTATGAACGTGTAAAAATAACCAGAGGTCTGACCAAAGCGAAATAATTACCATGGGTTGGAAAGGCCCTTACGTCTGACCAGAGAAGTCAATCCAAATGCACGTGTTCCTAGTTGGATAGCATAGACTTAAGATTAACAAATAGGTATGCACATATAAATGTGGTAAAAGTCGTGTACAAAGAAGCATGCAAAACAACTTTGTAACACTAATTTTAAAAACTTTTTGTAATGACACTGTAGTGATTATCATGGTTCACGGTAGCTCCAATCGAACGCAGAGGGAGGCAGATGACCAGGTAAGCGCTGAAGTAATAACCTATACATCCTTTCGGTGCGACTGTGCGCACCTCTTTGAACCCCCTTTTGAGTTTGTTCTAGTGGGTGAGCCGTACATCCCAAGTGTTAATAGCGTCTAGTTTTTAAATTCTTGAAAACGTGTTTCATATATTAGATCACTTTATTTTACCAAAAAACGATTTTCCACGAATCAAATAGCAGGTCACAATTGAGCATGCTATTTAGGCGTGTAAATAAAGACCAATATTAATGTTATGGTTACGATATGAATTATTCCATATTGCATACAATTAGGTGTAAAAATAAGTAATAATTCACATATAGGAATCACAAACATATAATCATAAACATCAACATAAATAAACACATATTTTTCCGAGTTCTCTTACGAGTCTTCCCCAAACGGAAAACCATAAGACCGTAACTAGGTACGAAACCTAGATCGCCCCATACATCACTTAAAAGCAATTGAGTGGGTCTTGTGGCCGGAAAACACATAAAACACATGGCAATCTCAATTAACAAGTAATTACACAATTTTGTGTATTTAATAAACAATATGTAATTCTAATTATCATAATAATTCTAATTAACAATTAATTAATTCTAATTAACAAGTAATTCTAATTAACAAATTTAATTCTAATTAACAAATTAATTCTAATTATCAATATAATTTAATTTGTGTGTGACTAGTTATTATTTATTAAAAATTGACAAGTATTGCATATAGTTGTCAAAACAAAATAAAACGAATAACTAAGTTAGTTTCATGCAGCCCTTTTAAATAGGTTTATTAATAAGAAACGTGTAACCCATAATCGCAAAAACAAGTTGACTCGTGATACCACTGTTGGGATTTTAGAACTAAGTTAACCCATTAACCTCTACGAGTATGCAGCGGATAAGGATCTAGTAATCGCAATTAGGTTAAACACGTAATAATAAACATTAATGAATAAAAGGGATAAATAGAAACCTAACCTTACTTGGCAATTGAACTTAAGTAACGAACAAGAAAACCAAACGAAACCCCAAGTATCTAAATTAGATACCTCTATGAGTATTACACACAAACCCGATAACGTATACGTTCGATGTAGAAGCTAGTCGTGAACGTAAACAACCCAATCAACAATTGAATCAACTTGGATATAACTCGAACAAGAAAACCACCCAAGACAACTCTTGCTTCCTGCCCAAGCACCTTCTGTCCGAGAACCAGAAAATCAATAATACCCGATATCGGATAAGTGTTATCCGATATCCTCCTTTGTTTGCTGTCCGAGAAGTGGTACGACCAGAAAACAGAAAACAAATCCCTCCTTCTTGCTGCTGTTCGATAACCAGGAACCAACAAGAATCAACACCAAAACCTAACACAACTTGGATAAAATAATGATGCAAGTATGGGATTTATTCGAACCGAGAACAAGTCAAAACCTCCAATAGATTTAAGTTGCAATCGACAGACGTTTTAGCTGGGAAACAGTGAATCGTTTTGGGATTTTTAGGGATATGATAATGCGTACCAATTGAAGAGGGATGGGTGTGTTTATATAGTCAAGGAAATCAACATATTGGTTGAGCCTAATACTTGGTCAACAAGCTTAAACCCAAGCAAAAGCCCACCCTCTTAGCCCGATCAGTTGAGTATCAAAAGCCCATGGCCACTCAACCAAACCGACCCAACTTAGAGCTCAAGTAAGCCCATGGGTCGTCCAAGTTAATCGGATCAAGTACATGCATATCGGGTATGTATATTCAAGTATTATTACGTTCGTCACGTATGTGCCCCATAGGCTCACACACTTTTAGTTGTTTTGTCGTGTTTACAACTCCCACAAACCAACAACATCGTCTAAGTATATATAACTAGTTTTTAAAGGATTTTAATGTAAACCTATCGACTTATCATTTGACATGGAATATATATGAATCATAACATAACAAACTTCTAAAATCTTTGTATTACTTAAAAGCGTGTGCCAAATTGTTTGCATGTCATTCTTATTGGAAGCTAATGCAATAGGCCGTCCCACATAAACCAAAGATTTGAGCAGGTAGTTTAAAGTCGTTGGTTTTCACTATGCATTAGGAGTTAAAAAGAGTTTGCTAATCTTGACAAACCCTACATTAACCAATAACTAACCTCCAACGTCGCAAATTGTCGTTTCCTTCACACATTTCACCATTAAAACACACCAAGCCATAGCCTCAGCTTCAAAGTTTTGTTAACCTCAACTCCATATTAACCACAATGATACATGCCTCCATGAGCACTTCCTTGCAAAATGACATGAACACCTTAATCAATGAAAGTTCATGCTTAAAACTTCAACCTACATCTCCTAATGATTCCGATAATACCAAGAAAACACCACCACCACCATCATCATCTTCATCCGATCTCACGCCTTCTAGCCTTACCTTTCCTTCACTTAAATATGAACCGTTAGATCACGGGGACATGGAAATCCAATCTCCTGATACTAACTCCTTGTGGGAATCATTTTTCTCAGAGCAGCTTGAGACTGATTTTATGATATCGTCTCCAGTCAGGACGTCTGCGCCTTCGTCCTCTCAGTCTTCTAGTTTTAATCATTACCCGAATAATAATAATCTGTTGAATGGACACGCAGCTTATAGTTGTTCTCCGCCTAGAACAGCTTCTCCTTTGGCACCTTTTAACAACAATAATGTTAACAAACCAAAAGGAATGAGCCCCCTACAAAGGGTATTTAGTAACTCGCCTAATAATCAATTCATGGAAGTCGAGACTATTTCTTTACCATCTCTTGAGAACTTCTTAAATGAATTGGAAGGAGATGATGACTTCTTGTCTTACTCCACTACTGGTATTGCGGGTGCTAGTACTTCTGATCAATCTTATGATTCACTCACGACTATCCCGGCATTGTTGGACTGCTTGACGTTGCCTAGCCCTTCTAGATTCTACGGTGAAGCTAATGCAACGGTGCATGGTGGTGGCTGTCTAGGAGGCTCATCCACTGAAAATGATCAGATGTATCAGCAGATGAGACCTGCAGCTGCACCTTCAAGTGCGCCACTTATGGAGCAACTGGAACAGGAGAGACGTGAAGAGAAACAACATAGACAACAACAACAACCACGACAACATGTTCCTTCAAGGCTACAACCTCAACAACCAATGAGTCATAACCACCTTATGGTGCCTCCTCCAGTTGGCGCCGAGGTTTGCATCTCTCGCTATGGTCTCACTATCCATATATAATTTTTTAAATTATTATTAATTGTATTGAACAGATATGATACACACAAAGACAATATGATTATGCCATATAATCAAAATATACAACTAACTACCTACGGGTAATATAATATCACCAAAGAATGAGGTAATAGAAAAAAGCCCTCTAACTGTGATCATTCTTTGTGATATATGGCTGGACTGTAAGACAGCCAGTTTCCCTTTAGGATCTAAACTCTTCGCTAGCATTATATATATCATCGATCCTCCTTCTGACAAACACCATTATTAAAGACTTATGAACTAGCTAGTAAGAATTTTTTTAGTTTAGGTAGTGGATGGGGAATGATTTGAGATTATCAGTCAACATGTACGTACCCAAAGAGAATAAAAACTGTGATCCACATCGCCAATTCTCAAAATTGTGTAGAACACAACAGAATAGCTTGGAGCATCATTTGTCATAACGAAATCGTGTATACAACCTTCCACGAATGCTTATGATTCGCTTGGGATCATATGTATGGGTGCTTCAGCATATCCACTATGGGTTGGACACCATGTTACAGAAGTAATTACTTTTATAGATAACAGACTCAGAAACAAAAGGAACAACATGATATCTAAGGCCATAAGTAAATTCAGTTAGATTTAAGTGTTATTTGATGCGCATATATGTTTATCAACATATACTAGATTACTAGTTTAACATTATTTAAATCATGTGTAACAGGAGCATGATAGTGGACTCCAACTAGTGCACCTTCTACTAGCATGTGCAGAAGCAGTTGCCAAAGAAGACTTCATGTCAGCAAGAAAATACCTTCATCACCTTAACCGTGTTGTCTCACCACTCGGTGATTCCATGCAACGTGTCGCGTCATGCTTTACGGAAGCCCTCACCGCACGTCTTGCTGCCACTCTCACTACAAAACCATCATCCTCCACCCCAAAACCAGCATTCACGCCTTTCCCTCCCAACGCAATGGAAATCCTTAAGATCTATCAAATCGTCTACCAAGCTTGCCCATACATCAAGTTTGCTCACTTCACAGCCAACCAAGCCATCTTTGAGGCATTTGAAGCTGAAGAACGTGTCCACGTCATCGACCTTGATATCCTCCAAGGTTACCAGTGGCCTGCTTTCATGCAAGCACTTGCAGCAAGGCCCGGTGGGCCACCTTTCCTCAGGATAACTGGTATCGGCTCATCTCCTGAATGTGTTACGGAAACTGGCCGGTGCTTGTCAGAGCTAGCCCACTCTCTCCACGTCCCCTTTGAGTTCCACGCGGTTGGTGAAGAATTAGAAGATTTAGAGCCACATATGTTTAACCGAAGAGTAGGTGAAGCCCTAGCAGTCAACTCAGTCAACCGGCTTCAACGAGTCCCGGGTCAGTGTCTTGGAAACTTACTAGCAATGATTCGCGATCAAGCCCCAAATATTGTGACCATCGTGGAGCAAGAAGCCAGCCATAATGGGCCTTACTTCTTGGGTCGATTCTTAGAAGCATTACACTACTATTCTGCAATCTTTGACTCTCTGGATGCAACATTCCCAGCAGACTCAGCCCAACGGGCCAAGGTAGAACAATATATTTTTGCACCAGAGATAAGGAACATAGTGGCATGTGAAGGTGCAGAGAGAGTGATGAGACATGAAAGATTGGAAAAATGGAGAAAAATCATGGAAGGGAAAGGGTTCAAAGGGGTGGCACTAAGTGAGAATGCAGTGACTCAGTCAAAGATATTACTGAGTTTGTACTCGTGTGATGGGTACAGATTAACCGAGGATAAAGGTTGTTTGTTGTTAGGATGGCAAGATAGATCACTTCTTGCTGCTTCTGCTTGGAGATGCTAATACATGCATAGATTCTTTTTCTTAAAATTTTAATTATTACCGCGCATTATTATGTTCGTGCTTAATATTTTGTTTTGTTCCCGTTTTATTTTTAGTCTCGGCCTTGAATTGAAGAGATTAGTCAAGTGAAAGGCCAAAATGAAGGAAACAATGTGTAACTTCTATTTTCTATATGTCAGACGAATAAACTTATAATCTTATATACTAAAAGCTTAAGTTGTGTTATAAATGCAAAGTAATGTCAATAAATGTTTCATGAATTGATTTTGTTATATAGAGCTTTCACATGTGATTTCTACACAAATGCATATTCATTCCAGGCAACTCAAGAAGCTCGCTTATTGATTGCAGGCATATTCATTACAGGTAGCTCAAGGAGGTCGCATATTGATGTCAAATTGATTGCAGGCATATTCATTACAGGTAGCTCAAGGAGGTCGCATATTGATGTGAAATAATTGTGCAATTATGGTACATAAACATGGCCAAAAAGAATATGAAAGATCTCCATTAATACCATGTTATTCATCAGTTACAACACCAACCCAGAAAGTAAGTCACCTCTATAAATTTCATGTGGATTTCTGGAGATTCATACACCTCAAGTTTGCTCATACACTCAAATTTGCTCATACATCATAATGGCAAACAGGACCAGCCAGGCAAATGAAACCAACATCATACCTTCACAGAAGGCCACCCATGCAAACAGCCAGCTTTTCCTTGATGCATTGGAGATGGGTGTCTCGGGAACCATAGTTGTCATGATATGTAGGAGATGGGATGTGAATGCTAGAACCGGCCGTTATATAAGTACAGATTTCATTGTCTCTGATGGGAAGGTAAGTTAGGTGTTGGTGACTCTGCAAGTTGAGAAAATACTTACAATTACAAATATAGCTTTTATAAAAAATAAAAAACCATAAACATGCATAGTGGTCATGTACTTTATTCACTAAAATTCTTATTTTTTGTTCCTTCAGGGGAATATCATGCATTGTACTTCAAAGGCTAGCGTTTCCCATAATTTTGTGGACAAGTTAAAAGATGGCATGATTTATTCAATCAAAGACTTTACTGTCATTGCAAATAAGGATGAGTACCGGGTTTTGAAGGACTCTGCGTGGATGATTGAATTTGATGGGTCAACTACTTGTCGGAAAGCTGCATTCAAACCGGATGGTTTTGTCCGACATCCTTTTGAATTGGTAGCTTTTGAGAACCTTCAACCCACTGACAATAAATTCCTCATTGGTTAGGACGTATTTCTTAAATATTTTCAGATTTTTTTTTCGTATTATAAGTAGAGTTGTGATTTAGTACCACTTTACAGATGTTATTGGTTACGTCACCAATGTTGGTAGGACCAGCTACCAGAAAACAGGTTCTCGGAATCTTGATTTCTATCTTGCAAACCAAAGGTACGTATTCTTTTCTATTGTTGTTACAAAAAACCATATAATGCTAATGAAATTGTAGTGTTTGTGTTTGATTAAACAGTGGCCAGTCAATTAGGGTTACCCTATGGGGGCGGCTAGGCGAAGTATTGGTAGAAATGAAAACCAAGCAAACTGGGCTGTGTGCCGTGATTCTAACTTCAGTTAATGCTAGACTTTACAATAGTAAGGGTGCATCTATCATTATGTTTCATCAACATTTAAACCATGGCAAAATTAACTCAGTTTTTGTGTTTACCTTTCAGACAAGCTGTATTTGTCGAGTACTTCCTCCTCCTTGCTTCTGGATGATGATGACATCCCAGCCCTGAAACGTTTTAAAGGAACCGCTAGGTAATCAAAGTTACATCTTACATGCATTTTATAATACTTGGATCTTTTAGCCATTACCATTCATGTTACTTGCAGTTGTGTGAACCAAAGGAAGGATATTGTACCTGTTGATCACTCTGTACCAAAGCCTGGTACCCTTGAGAATGTGCTGATGTAGGCAAGAAACAGACAAAATGATGTATTCATCTTCTTCTCAAATGTTTTGTTAGTGTCATTACAGACCATTGCTACATAATGATGTCATGTTTCTTTTTTCAGAGTTCCACATTCATCTGTAAGGTGAGGATAGACAATGTCATAACTAGAAAGGGATGGAACTATCCATCGTGTGGAGGTGGAACATGTAAAAAAGGACTCACCAGGCAGGATGGAAGATTCTGGTGTGATGGGTGTAACACAACTTCTGATTATCCGCTTATAAGGTGTTGCCCTATCTTAGCAACCATTATTGATTTGTTTTTAAAAATGTTGAACTAACAACAGTATTAATCAGCCACATTTGGTTTGTAATATTGGTAGTGCAGGTACAGGCTTGAGCTTGGTGTATCTGATGAGACGGAACGGACTATAGTTGTTCTGTTTGACGAGACTGCCACAGAATTGGTTAAACATCCAGCATCCTCACTTTTTGGAACAGAGGCTGAGGTAAATTAATAATATTAAAGAGTGTTGCAATAATGTCCCCTAACCTTATCTTCGTTTGCAGGATTCAGAAAATCACGCTGTATTGCCGCGTGCCATAACTGATATTGTAGGCACAACCCACAATCTGGAGATAAAAACACATACTTACTATGAGCATGGTAACTATGAGAGTTTCACGTGTTCGGCAATTATTACAGCACGAGTGTGATGAATGTGGCAATTCTAGCACAGTTGAGCAAATTGTCGCTCGAAACAACATCGATGAACACAACAAAATGGGTAAGTCAATGATTTGACAATGATTCCTACATACATATGTTGGAAAAGTTTAAAATACAACTCCTTACGTCATTTATGGTTCTATTATTTAAGGGATGATGTTGAGCAATCCGATACTGGAATAGAAGAAGTGAAAGCGGACCAACATTCTGCTTCTAAGAAACGAAAGTTAAAGAAATTATCAGTTGATGTTGATCAATCAGTTGCTGAAATAAATGAAGAGAAAGCAGGGCAAGATGCTGCTTCTAAGAAGCATATGTTAAAGAAATCAACAGATGACCTATCTGTCCCTACTCTATTAAAGTCTACTGAACAAAAGTCCAAAAAGGTCAGGCAATACTTCATTGATTCACATCTGGAAATACTTTTAAATACAACTGCTTATATGACATATAAAATTGTGTTATTTAAGGGATGACATTGCTGATTCCGATACTGAAATAGAGGAAGGAATGAAGAAAAAAGGTCTGTATTTCAGTTATTTAATTTGTTATTGCACTATATATTACATTCTTACTTATTGCCTTATTATTATAGGTTTGTTGTTGAGGATTGCATAACCGATGATGGGAAACAAATAAAAGTCAAAGTTGGAGGATCAGAAAAAAAGAAGCTAAAAAAGAAGTATGTATCCAATGTTAATTATCTCATTGCATTGATATTGTTTAAAATCTTAACATGTCAATTTCTTACATTGTTTACTTAGGTTGGTTGTTGCGTCGTCCGACGAGGAATAGACATGAAGCAATCAAGTCATTGAAAGCATCGGAAATGATACAGTACCTGATGAGTCAAGCAAACAATGTTGGATCGATATACTTTAATCAAACTAACTTAACTAGCTTGTTAAGGTTTAATAACCTCGGATAAATCCTAAGTTATTAACAAAGAAACACTGAGCAATCTTTATTAAGTACGCGGAATTTACTTAACAAAGCTAAGAAGAATAACCTTTTATTATAAACTCTAAATCTGCTTATTATGCAGATACTCTAATACAACTCTAAGATAATCGAACTTTTTCTAAAACTCTAATTCTGAAATCGTAAGTCATATCTCTAATGCCAATCTAGGAGTCCTTTTATAGGCTCAAGGATATCCTAGTCGGTTTACAATTTGTATCCTTGTATGACAAGTAATCTAATACAGAATATTCTAGAGTTACCATACTTTCTATAAACGAATATAACAGTTCTTTGTTCTTGCAGTACTTTGACTTCATTGTGCAGTACTTTGACTTTATCTTTAGCAGTACTTCGACTCTTTGACTTTTCCAGATACTTTGCATTTACAGTACTTTGATATCTTCAGTACTTTGATATCTTCAGCACTTTCATATCCCAACAATCCTCCCCTAACTTGAATTCTACTTGCTTGACTTCAAGTTCCTTTGTGAATATATCTTTAACAGCTTCATCTTTTAAAAACGGATTGTTTCTTAGTCTTTAAGCTTTTATCTCTGTAACATCTGTTCTTGTCAAAGTATCTCTTAGAATTGTTCTCTTTACAGCAGCATCCAGCAAGCTCCATCTTTTCAGCAACACAGCAACATATGACAATTTGTACATTCAGTTTAAGTTGCATACTATTCTCATCACTTTCAAGTGAATCATTGAAAAAATAATGGATTTAGAACTCTTTACCAAAGCCATTATCTCTGGAGTAGCCAAATGTTTTGGTGTGTAAGACCATGGTACATTGATAACCATATGATTTTTAGCAAACCACCAGCTATCAACAGATTTGTTTTGTCTTTACCAAAAGCTGTACCCTTCTGGACTAGTTAGTTCTTCTATCTAATGGTGAACTAATTACCAATAATGGTTTTTCCACAGCCTTTACCACAAGCCATTTTCTTGTGGGCTAGCCAACTCTTCACATTACTGATATGGTGAGTTGAATACCATCCAACTTATTAGCAAGTTGTCAACTAAAAACGGATTTGATATATCTTTACCAGAGCCGTTTGCTCATGGATTAGTCAATCCTTTTGTAACCATGGTGGATTGATAACCTATTGATGTTATCATCACAAAAACCATTTACTAAACCTTTATTTCAAAATATTTATTACTTAGCAACAAGGTTTCTTCTAAAATTTATTTAACTGGTTTAGTTCAGCAAACAGTACTTTGATGAAAGTACTGTCTGATCAGCAGTACTTTGAATAAAAGTACTGATATATCAAAAAGTATTTATTCAAATAAAATTCATACCAGTTATTGATCATCCTCAGCAATGGTAGTCCAGTTTATAAACAAGTTGATAACCATGCAAGCAGTTTCATTATCCTCTTCTACTTCCAATCCATGCTCTAGCATTCTTCTCATGAGCTCAACTGTGAGAGGATATCTTCTTTCTGCAAACATGTGTATCATTGTTCCATTCTCTAGCTCCAAAACATGAACTCCAGATTCTTCAAAGAATCTCCAGCAAACTATTTCCCAGTTTTCCTGATTCTTCCAGATATCATCAGAGCTTTCTTCTTTAGTTTCCCACATAGTTATGAGATCACCATGTAAAACCAATCCAATCCCTTCCAATGGATGATCTTCAAAATAAGCCTTCACAACATGATATAAATAGAATAGATCTACTCTATCAATAACATGCAGCAAATCCCATAACCTCTTGAAAACTTTAAAACTTTCATCTTCTTTATAAAAAACCATGTAATCTCCATTCTTAGATTTCTCAACTTTGAAAACACTGATCTTTGATCTGTTCATCTTCATATCATCATCTTCCTTTGTATAATCAAAATCTACTACTCTGAGATAATTCTTCAATTCATCACTAGTCTCAGATCTTAATTCTACCTTTTCTTTCTTTGAAAACTGAACATCTGTAACTTCAGTTTTTCTTTTTCTCTTTAAACTTTTCTTCCTTTCAGTTTCAGTCCAGGTAGCTTCTTCTTTAAAATCTTTGATGCCAGCAACATTCTTCTTATAATCCTCCCTAGCAACATCATATAATCTTTTCATCTCAAGATAATTAAACTTCTGTAATCCTTTATACCCTTGACTTTTCAGATAAGCCATCATAGCATTCCTGTCCTTAGCTAAATTAGGTCTTCTTGGCATAAATCTAACAGGTGTAGGGGACTGTAAAGGTTCAGTAGTTTCAGCATCTAATTCATCTTGCACCTCTTGAGCTGCTTTTCTATTCAGAGCCTCTTGAGCTTCTTGTTCTTTTCTATCTTGAGCATCTAACTCTTCTTGAACTTTTCTAGCAGCAGCTTCATTCCTAGCAACTTCAATTGCTCTAAGTTCTGCCAAAGTGAGTTTCTTTTTCTTTGTTTCAACCAGAATACCTTTCCCTTTGTCTTTAGGATCAATGACTGGTTGAGAAGCTCTTGATTGTTCTTCTTCTTGTACATCTCTAATAGTAACCCCTCCTCTTGGTTGTGATAAATCTAATATTGTAGCAATTACTTCATCATCACTAGCAGAATGAATAGGTATGAATGTGACTTCCTCTTCTTCTTCTATAACAAGTGTAGAAGGACCAGCTTCTTCTTCAAAATTCAATACCCTTGGAGTTATTACTTCTTGCCTAGATGTATCATGAAAATCAGTACTTTGATGTTCAGTACCTTGAACATCAGTACCTTGAACATCATTACCTTTAACATCAGTACCTTGAACATCAGTACTTTGAACTTGCACTTCTTCTTCTTGTTCCTCAGAATCTGAATTAATCTTGTCTTCAGTACTTACAGATTCTTTCTTCTTTGTAACATCTTCTTTCAAATTTTCCTTTGCTAAATTCCTCCCCAAGTTGACAGAAGATGATTTAGGAACCTTCTTTCGTTTGAATTCCTTTCGAAGTTGTTTACGACGTTTGTTTTCCTCTTTAACCCATAAATTGAATCCATGAATATAGGGTTTAATAAAATTCCTCAACCAGATATACCTACGTCTCAACTTCCTAAGTGCTTTAGCTTGAGACTCAACAGTCTTATTCAATCGAACTAGCTCCCTTGTCAAAGCATAGTTATCCAAAGTTAATCCTTCACGAGGTATTGTATGATCAGTACTGTGAGGATGTGAATGTTCCTCCGAAACAGGAATAGAATGTTGTGGAGATGGAGTAGGTGTTCTTTCAATATCAGCTTGAACCTCAGGGCTTGAAGAAACAGTACCCTGTAATGATGCAGTACCTTCAAGAGAAGCAGTACTTGCAGAAGCAGCACTTTGCGAAGCAGTACCTTGTACAGAATCAACACCTTCACTTTCTCCATCTTCTCCAGCGTCATTACGTACAGCTTGAACAACTTCCATCATTGTAGAAGTTAATGGAATATCTCCACCTCTGAACAAAGCACTTCTCCTAGCCATAAATGTAAAGATTTTGGCTTGTTGCATTATAACAGGTAACAAAGCAGCAGGTTTTGGAACATCAGCCAATTGCTTGTTTAAGAAAACCTGTACAAACCTTGGGTACATCAACCATTTTGACCCAGAAGAAATATGTGATAGCATCCCATCCAAAATAAGCTTTGAAAAATTAAACACTCTGTCAGTAGCTAGGCCAACCACTGCAGATGCTATATTCGACCCAAACTGCTCCCAAGAAGTACTTTTAGAACTTATGCAATGAAGCAGTACATGAATCAAAAACTTCCATTGAGGACAGAATAATGCTTTCTTGAATGTTTGTTCTGTTAAAGACCCTTCATAACCAAGATTCCTAAAAGTATCCCAAATCAGTTGCTTGTCAAATCGAATAGCCCCATCTTCATCTCCAAATAATAAATCTTCTCGAATAGAGGCTTCTGTAATCTTGATAGTCCGTCCAGCAACTGTTGATCTAATATAGTATTCATCCTCCTCCATATTATCTCTAGCATTAGCCCAAAATTCTTGAATCCATGGTTCAATAATATCCGGCTCAACTAAAAGAGCATAACTAATAGGCGACCCAGTAAGATAATCAACAATATCATAAAAAGCTATATTTGCCTCAGTCTTGTCCAAATTAGCCACCATATTGTGTTTTGAAACAGTTAAACGATTCGCCATTGTTGAATAAGTGAGCACAATAAAGATTTTATTGAAGAATAAAGAGATGGTGATCGGGAGATAAGTATGGAAAAGATGTAAAGTAATAATATGAGAGGGAAAATCGGAAAGTAGTTATTTATAGGTAGGATTTGAAAAATCACAGCCTATAATAACAAAGTTACCGTTATTATCAATTACCCATCAATATTACCGTTGGAACAGTACTTTAATACGACAAACAGTACTTTCCACATAAGCAGTACTTTCCCAAGCAGTACTTTCCAAGTAGTACTTTCAGGAAAACAAGACTTTGCCAAAATTTCTTCATATAAACTAAGTAGCAACAAACATCCTCCCCTCAAGCAATACACAGGACTATACTAACACCTTTTAGTCCTCCCCTTAAACAAAACTTAGTAGTTAATCATTCCAATGCTCACGACCAAGTGATTGAATCGTGACACATCAAAACCTTTTGTGAGTAAATCAGCTATATTGTCATCCGTGTGAACCTTAACTACATTGATGAGCCTATGCTCATAACAATCTCTGATAAAGTGATGCCTAATCTGAATATGCTTTGTCTTGGAATGATACACAGGATTCTTAACAATACAAATTGTACTCTCATTATCAATATTGATAGGAGTATTTTTGAAATTGAACCCATAGTCCAAGAGTTGATTCTGCATCCACAAAACTTGACTACAACAACTTGCAGCAGCTACATATTCAGCTTCAGTAGGTGATGTTGCTGCAATTGTCTGCTTTTTGCATTGCCCGGAGACTAGCCTTCTTCCAAGATATTGGCATCCACCAGTTGTGGATCTTCTATCATAATTATCACCAGCATAGTCACTATCTGAAAAAGCTTCTAAGTGAAAAGGTGACTCTTTAGGATACCACAACCCCAACTTAGGTTGTTGTTTCAAATAACAGAAAACTCTTTTAACTGCATTCATGTGAGAGATCTTTGGTGAGACTTGATATCTTGCACATAGACAAACTGCAAACATGATATCAGGCCTAGATGCAGTAAGATACATAAGAGAGCCAATCATTGATCTATAAAGCTTGACTTCAACAGGGTGTCCATCTTCATCTTTACCCAATGAATTTATAGATTTAATAGGTGTAGTAACAGCCTTCATATCATCAAAATTGAATTTCTTAAGTATGTCAGTAACATACTTGTCTTGACTGATAAAAATACCTTCCTTTGACTGCTTAACCTGAAGTCCTAAAAAGAAAGTCAACTCTCCCATTGAACTCATTTGAAATTCTTTCTGCATCAGCTGCTCAAACTCCTTAACCATGGACTGTTTGGTAGCCCCAAAGATGATATCATCAACATAAACTTGAACTAACATGATATCTTTCTTGTCTCTCTTGATAAACAAAGTCTTGTCAATAGCTCCCTTCTATATCCATGTTGCAATAAGAATGTGGAGAGTCTCTCATACCAAGCTCTAGGTGCCCGATGAAGGCCATAAAGAGCTTTAACAACCTTGTAGACTTTGTTTGGATGTTTAGGATCTTCAAAACCAGGAGGTTGTTTGACATAAACTTCCTCTGTAATCTTGCCATATAAAAAGGCACTTTTAACATCCATCTAGTAAACTTGAAAGCCCATATAAGAAGCAAAGGCAAGAAATATTCTGATAGCTTCTATTCTTGCTACAGGAGCAAATACCTCATCATAATCTACCCCTTCCTCCTGTCTATAACCCTGAGCAACTAACCTTGCCTTGTTTTTAATAACATTGCCTCTTTCATCTCTTTTAACTCTTAAAACCCACCTGGTTCCAATAACTCTCTTCCCATCTGGAAGATCACATAAAACCCAAACTTCTTGAAGTTTAAATTGAAGAAGTTCTTCCTGCATAGCTTCAACCCAGCTTTCTTTAGTCAAAGCTTGAGCAATATTCTTGGGTTCCTCTTGAGAGATGAAACAAGTAAATAAACAGGTTTGATGGTCCTTATGATTCAGCATGTTTTGTTTATACACAAAGCTAAGTAAAGCATTGTGAGGTTTTGTGAAACCCTTAGCTTTGTGTCTAGTCAGCACTCCAGAAGTAGAAGGACCAATGATTTGATCAGAAGGATGATCCTTATGAGTTCTTAAGTTTGGAGACTGTGGAACTTCATAATTATCATCTAAATTAGTAACATCAGCACCTTCATTGGAATTTGGGAAAATACCTTCATCTTCAAATTCATCATCAGTATCTTCTAAACCAGGCATGGTATGATCATCTAGATCATCTAAAGTACTGTCAACTGGTGCAGCAGTACTTTGTTCAAAAGTACTGTCCAAAGTACTGTAAGATAACTCTGCAGTCTTGTTCTTCTTCTTTGCCTCTTCATAAGCTCTCCTTTGTTCATCAGTGTAAGAATGTGCTAAAACATCTTGAAGAAGCATCTGATTAAGTTCCTCTTGAATAGATTGATCCTCAGCAGATAATGAGGATTGTGGTGCAACAGTACTTTGTTTTGAAGAAACAGTACTTTGCTTAGGAACAGCAGTACTTTGGTTTGAACTTACAAAATCTTTAGCAGGAACAACATCAGGTCTAATATGAACATCATGAACAACATATTGGATATCTTCTTCATTGTGCATAGGTTGATTTTCTTCTCTCACAGGAACATAATTCATTGAAGGAGATAAAATCTCAAGATCAAACATCCAATCAGGACCTTTACCTTTTTCATTGTCTTGTTCTTCTAAAAACTCAACATGAAGACAATCTTGAACCTTCTTAGTAACTTTGTTGTATACTCTAAAGCCTTTACTGTTAGTGCAATAACCCAATAAGTATCCTTCTTCTGACTTGCCATCAAACTTCCCCAGATTATCAATAGTATTTAAAATAGTAAGAGGGCAACCAAAAGGTTTCATAAAACGAATGTTGGGTTTAGTGCCCATCAGCAATTCATAGGGTGTCTTCATCTGTGGTTTAGTGACTGAGACTCTGTTAAGTACATAACAAGCAGTACTTACAGCTTCTGCCCAGAACTGAATAGGTAGGTGAGAATCTGCTAACATTGTTCTTGCTGCTTCAATCAAAGTCCTATTCTTCCTTTCTGCAACACCATTCTGTTGTGGTGTTCTAGCGATACTAAACTCCCTTTTTATGCCTTTGTTTGCACAAAATTCATCCATAAGTTTGTTCTTGAATTCAGTCCCATTGTCACATCTAATACCTCTAACCTTGAGTCTTAATTCGTTTTCAAGAGCAATAATCGTCGGATAGCATCAAAAGTATCATCTTTAAAACCCAAAAAGAAAACCCAACTGAATCTACTACAATCATCAGTAACAACCAAACAGTACTTTTTCTTATTTAAACTTGCCACAGAGACAGGTCCAAATAAATCCATATGTAACAGCTCCAATGGTTCTCTAATAGTTCTTTCCTCAAGCTTCTTGCAGGAAGCTTTGTGTTGTTTACCCTTCTTGCATGCCAAACATGATTGATCATTCTTGTAAGTCTTTGAAGGTAGACCTCTAACTAAATTGCCTTTGACCAGTTTGTTGATATTCTTGAAATTAACATGACCCAATCTTCTATGCCATTGATGTGCCTCTTCAGATGTTGCTTTAGCCACCAAACATGTGGCTGTACCATATGAATGTAGACTCTTCATGTCTAAACTATACACATCATTTGGCCTTGGTACTCTAAGTACTACCAAGTCATCATCAACAGGTTTAAAGTCAGAGGAAAGAATGAGACATTCTGTGTCAGTGAATAACACAGGATGCTTTTTATCACAAATTTGAGAGACTGACAACAAGTTGAACTTAAGCTCCTTCACATATCGGACATTTTCAAAATCGATTCTTCCAGCTTTAATAGTTCCTTTCCCTGTAATCCTTCCTCCATTGGGATCATTCCCAAATGCAACTTTTCCTCCACTAATCTTCCTAAAATCAGACAGGATCTCTTTGTCTCCTGTCATACTTCCAGAGCAACCACTATCCACAATAAGATGATCTTTAAGCTCCTCTTCTGGGTTGCCCTGCACATAAAGAAAAGAGTTAGAAACTTTTAGGAACCCAAGCCATTACTGACTTGTGTTCCCCTTGTGGAGTTACAAACTCAAATTCTTTGAGAATGTAATTCCCACTATCTTTCAAATGATGATCCAAAATTATCTTTTGAGTTTTAGCATGTGGATTTTCAAAACTTTCTGGTTTTTCAACATAAATCTCTTTCACCAGTTGATTAGCATTTTCTTGTGTCACACAAACATCTGATTCACTTTTTGTTGAACGTACTGTGTGTCCCTTACCAGTACTTCCCCTTTTGACCCATTCAGTTTTAACAGGTGGTTCCTGTGATCTAGATCCCCTATATGAATTGTGATACATTCTAGGTTGATAGTGAGATCTCCTAGAATACCTATTCCAAGCAGTTGTATCAGTACCTTGTCTCTGAGCAGTACTTTGGAAAGTACTGTGAGATACTGAAGATCTTCTCTGATGTGGGTAGCTATGATCTGGTGTGAAGTTTCTGTGATTAACCCTATTTGAATTAGTCCACACTGGTTGGTGCTCTCTAGGTTTCGATTTGTAGACTTATTCCTTGGAAACTTGCTTAGATATTCTGAGTGTTTGTCACAATCTTTGATTAAGTGAGTAGGACTATAACACACAAAACACAGTTTTTGACCCATATGACCAAAGTGATTGCTTCTATGTCTATGCCCAAAATTATTTTGCCGTCTTGGTGAGTGATTAAACTTGTTTTGACCAAAATTATCCCAAAAAGGTTTAGCAGTACTGTTTTGAAAAGATTTTGAAGAAGGTACTGCTTGTGAAGCAGTACTTTGATTTAAAGGTACTGCTTGATTTTGAACACCGGTTTCAACAGTTTCTTTGGGTGTCTCAGACCTAGATTTAGCAACTAGCTTTTTTCTAAACTCTAGACTGTCTATTCCAAAACGAGAAACATCAGGCCTAAGGGGTTGATGAATGCCAGTAGGATGTGGAACAGCATGATAATCATTAGCTTTCTTATATGCAGGAGGTGAGTCACTTAATGAACCATCATTACTAGATGTATCTACATAATTAATGAGTTCTTCATCACTAGTGGTTATATCCTCATACTCACCTTCATCCTGATTACTAGATTGGTTTTCTTCTATTTTACTAAAATCCATACCAAAACCTAATCCAATTTTAAGATAAGCTCTTTGTGTTTTTGAACATAAGAAACATGTGACAGACCAGCTTCACCCCAAGCAGCAAACTTAGCTAACAAATCATCTCTTTCCTTAGTTAATTTTTCAATTTCAGCAATTTTACAGTTTAATTTCCATTCACTAAGCTTTAACTGGTAATCCTGTTGTGCATATTTTTCAGCCCAAGCTACTTCATTAGTTTCATGTGCTAAAATTTTGGCTTCCATAGATTCTAAGGTTATTTGATAACCTGCTACCTCAGCCCTAGCCTTAACACAATTATCTCTCTCAATCACATAACTGCTAAGCAATTTATGATAAAAATCATAGCAATTTGAGCATACCTCAGAGATAGGAGATTGATTTGGTGAAGTAGCCACCAAAGCAAGTTGAACAGGATCATCTTCACTTTCCTTGCTCTAGTCAAATCCTCCAAAGCCATCATCAGATTCCAAAGCAGCATGTTCAGATACTTCATCAAGAGCAGTACTCCAGTCAATGCTTCCACTGTGTCTTCAACTGCATCTTCCACTGCTACCATACAGTAAGTCACGTGTTCATCATCAAACTCTTCACTCAGTCAACTTCGATAATTTCTCTTGAGCAACCAAAGCCTTTGTTTCAGTAATGGGAATTTCCTTAAGCTCAAGTTTTGGCTTCTCAGATGTCCTGTTTGCTTGATACTTAGCAAACCTGCACTCTCTTGCAAAGTGACCAGTCTTTTGACAATTGAAGCATTCAATTTGAGATTTGTCAAAAGTTATGCCCTGTTTGGGTTTGAAATCAATGCTTTTGCCTGTCTTCTTCATGTACTTTTTGATTCTTGCAGTGATCATAGCAACTTGCCACCTGATATCAATTTCTTCAAGTGCATCTTCTTCAATCTGTGCTAGATCGTCTTCATAAGTGACAGGTAAACTAGCTTGTTGTGCAAAGAAGGAGCACATAACTTCATCTGAGGCCATAGTGGTAGTTGGTGGGACCTGTTGAACATATGAGGGGGGTGTATAGACAGCATTACTTTGAGAAACAGTACTTTGAGGAGAAGCAGTACTTTTGGAAGTACTGGCCTTCTTCTCAAATGATAGAAAAGCAATCTGTGAGACTTAGAACTTGTTTGACCACTCATCTCATGCTCATACACCTTAAGTTGATGATATAGATCATCAAAGTCCATGACATCCAAACCTTGTTGTCCTCTGATCATTGTAGCAATCACATGCCATGATGATGGCAAACTCCTTAGAAATTTCAAGTTAGCATCTTCCACTGATACTTCGCCTTGTATAGCTCCAACATGTTGAGAAGATTCTGAAACCTATCATATGCTGCATCAAGACTCTCTCTTTCACCAACTGTGAAAGTTTCAAACTGTTGCTTTAGCAAATTTCTGTGCATCTTTTTAGAGGCTTCATTCCCTCCAAATCTGGTCTTGAGAGCAGCCCAGAGTTGCTTAGCATCTTTAGCATCATGAAATTTGAGAAGATGACCATCTGGAATGGCAGATAAGAGAATATTGAGTGCCTTCTCTTGATTCCTTAAGGTTGCTGCTGGTAATACAGGTTTAGGTGCCTTTGGTTGTCCAGGAATATCAATGGGGTCTGCTACAACTTCATTCCCATTTACAATAACATTCCAAAGAGCATGGTCTGTGATGGCAATGTACTACCTCATCTTCATGCACCAGAGATCATATTCTCCCTTCTTGATTATTGGAATTCTGAGTGAGGTAATGGAGGGTGGTGGAACAGCTTCAGTCGACATCTTGAATATAGTTGAAGTAGGGTTTCTTCCTAGTCAGAGTTTCCACACAAGCTCTGATACCACTTGTTGGATCGATATACTTTAATCAAACTAACTTAACTAGCTTGTTAAGGTTTAATAACCTCGGATAAATCCTAAGTTATTAACAAAGAAACACTGAGCAATCTTTATTAAGTACGCGGAATTTACTTAACAAAGCTAAGAAGAATAACCTTTTATTATAAACTCTAAATCTGCTTATTATGCAGATACTCTAATACAACTCTAAGATAATCGAACTTTTCTCTAAAACTCTAATTCTGAAATCGTAAGTCATATCTCTAATGCCAATCTAGGAGTCCTTTTATAGACTCAAGGATATCCTAGTCGGTTTACAATTTGTATCCTTGTATGACAAGTAATCTAATACAGAATATTCTAGAGTTACCATACTTTCTATAAACGAATATAACAGTTCTTTGTTCTTGCAGTACTTTGACTTCATTGTGCAGTACTTTGACTTTATCTTTAGCAGTACTTTGACTCTTTGACTTTTTCCAGTACTTTGCAGCTTACAGTACTTTGATATCTTCAGTACTTTGATATCTTCAGCACTTTCATATCCCAACAATAAATCCGAGGTTATTAACAAAGAAACACTGAGCAATCTTTATTAAGTACGCGGAATTTACTTAACAAAGCTAAGAAGAATAACCTTTTATTATAAACTCTAAATCTGCTTATTATGCAGATACTCTAATACAACTCTAAGATAATCGAACTTTTCTCTAAAACTCTAATTCTGAAATCGTAAGTCATATCTCTAATGCCAATCTAGGAGTCCTTTTATAGACTCAAGGATATCCTAGTCGGTTTACAATTTGTATCCTTGTATGACAAGTAATCTAATACAGAATATTCTAGAGTTACCATACTTTCTATAAACGAATATAACAGTTCTTTGTTCTTGCAGTACTTTGACTTCATTGTGCAGTACTTTGACTTTATCTTTAGCAGTACTTTGACTCTTTGACTTTTTCCAGTACTTTGCAGCTTACAGTACTTTGATATCTTCAGTACTTTGATATCTTCAGCACTTTCATATCCCAACAAACAATGAATAAATAGTTAGGAAAAATGTAATAAAGTTGATCCTAATAGTTAATAGGATCATGAAGTTTCGTACCTTAAGACAATAGTTTGGTACCTTAAGAAAATAGTTATCGTTACTTATCAATTTTCATATTTCCAATGAATTGTCTTTGTTCCCATGTTCAGAATCAATTTTTATATTTCCAATGAATTGTCTTTGTTCCCATGTTCAGACTCAACAAATGTAGAATAACATTATTCAATTTCTACAAATGATTTACACAACTTGGCTAAACTTCATATTAAACTTCTATCTTAAATTTACAAATTTTATAACAGATCCGTCATTATCGAATATTCTAAAACTTATTAATTGATACTATCAATAGTCATAAGCATGACTGAATAACACAATAATTTATTATTACTTGATTTGTTACATAATAAAAACTACATACCAGCACTTATTTATACTAGCACTCAATATGAATAATTTAAACTACTTAATTAAACTTCATATTAAACTTCTATTTCAAATTGACAAATTTGATGGCAGCAAATCTTTCCAAGTTTTTTACACTTATAAATTAGTACTATCAACAGTCCAAGACTTTAACACTTTTGTTACATAATAAAATCTACATACCAACACTTATTTATACTACATTAATAACTTATGGAGTAACGCCAGTAACCTAACTGCATAACTGAATATCAATAATTTAAACTACTTGATTAAACTTCATATTAAACTTCTATTTTAAATTGACAAATTTGATGCCAGTAAATGTTTCCAACTTTTTAACACTTATAAATTAGTACTATCAACAGTCCAAGATTTTAACAGTTATAAATAAGTACTATCAACAGTCACAAGGATAACTAAACACTAATAAATTACTGTTATTATGTGCTTTTCATTTTCTCAAAAATAAATACTTCAGTTTTTTAATCATTCTATACCATTATATAAATAACAAACTCATATCCTCCAAACAGTACACCCCATCACTATGTCACATCTTACAGGTAATCAACTTATGCCTCCTCACATGCTGAGGCTAAAAAAAAACCTACGAGTTGTGCTCATTAGAAATGTGGATCCAAGTAAAGGTTTGTGCATTGGAACCCACCTAATTATCAAGCGGTTTGGACGATTTATTATTGAGGCAGAAATCATCACTGGATCAAATTTAGGAGACATGGTTGTAATACCAAGAATTACATTCACATTAACCATGAATAGATGGCCATTCAAAATGAAATGCACACAATTTCCAATCAAAATATGTAATGCAGAGATCATCCCTGTAATGAAGCATGATAAAGAACAAGAAGATTAAAGAACTCAACAAATAGATTGTTAAAAAAATAATAATAAGATGAATCACAGATATTGTTACATATCTGTGAGTTTATGCCTTATTCGTCAAATAACTTATCTTTCAGTTTGTGTTTTATTTAATGAATAATATCTTTTCTTATCAGTTGTTTGTTCTAAATTCCAATCTTTTATAGTTATACAAATATGTGCTTACTGTTCTAACAAATGACCAACTTACAAATTACTATATTAATAATTACTTACTTCCAGTGGACTCTTATATGTTTATTTGCCTACATATAATGGTATAAATATATGTATGTAATGCTACAGATTTAAACATCAATACAAAAAGCATAAGCATGTCAATAGCCAAAAAAACTAATTAATATCTCATAAATATACTTTATGGGTAAATGGAAGTTATAAGAATTTTTTGTAACTCCAGGAAATATGAATAGCTTAATATGGCTTTAAAATGACACATTCTAAACTCTATGAATACACTTTCAGTTCTTTATCCACAAACACATCCAATATCCACATTCAAATATCATGGAATTGAGCAAAACGGTGATTGCTCAGTATTTTCATCTACCAATAGCTGAGGCTTCCAAAGAACTAAATGTTGGTTTAACTGTTTTAAAACAATTCTGTAGAGATATGGGTTTTCAGCGCTGGCCATATCGTAGCGCAGCTTAGATTTATTAATTAGCACTCTCCAGGTCAGAATTCAAGTGAAGCTAACATTTTATGTTTATCTTTTATCAATGTTATGTATAATGCAATGATATCATTTCACAAGAAGAAAGTGTAAATTCATTTATAAATAAGTGATCTTATAACATCCAATGTTATTGACAAAATTCACTTGCATTATAGGCTGAAAATGGAGGTGCAACAGTTGATGATTACACAAAAGTAATCATAACAAGGTTGAAAGAAGAAAGGAGGAGAGTACAAGAGAATCCTGATTACAACCTTTCTCCAATCACAAAACAGTTGAGACAGAGAAACTTCAAAGCCAGACACAACAAAAGTAAAAACATGAACTTGGGCTCAACAACAACAATTGAATCTAATATCACGGACCTAGCCAGACACAACAGAAGTAATATCACGGAACTGAGCAACACAGTGATTGCTCAGTATTTTCATCTACCAATAGCTGAAGCTTGCAAACAACTAAATGTTGGTTTAACTGTTTTAAAACAGTTCTGTAGAGATAAGGGTTTTAAGCGTTGGCCATATCGTAAGCTAAGAAGCTTAGATTTATTAATTAGCACTCTCCAGGTCAGAATTCAAGTGAACCTAACATTTTATGTTTATGTTTTATGTTATTGACAAAATTCACTTGCATTATAGGAAGAAAATGGAGGTGCAATAGTTGATGATTACACGTAAGTAATCATAACAAGGTTGAAAGAAGAAAGGAGGCGAGTACAAGAAAATCCTAATTACAAACTTTCTCCGACCACTAAAAAGTTGAGACGGAGAAACTTCAAAGCTAGATACAAAAAGATTAAAAACATGAACTTCGCCCCAACAACAACAATTGAAGCTACTCCATTGCAGGTTATATATCCAAGCAATATTTCAGACTCTAAAGAGATGGATGGTGATTATGATGGTGACAATGAAACACAAGATTAGGAGGAAATTGATATGCAAGTTTTAGAATTTTAACAAATTATTATAAACTAAATTATGAATGTTTAGTATTACAATTTTAGATATTAATCAATGGAAGGTTGTTAGTGATTGTGTAATGATCACAGATTGAATAATACCATATTTCTATCTTAGTATCTATATACAATTGCAAAATTAAATGGCAACACTTATGAGTGTATTATATTGAAAAGTCTAGAAAAAATCTACTGAATGAATAGAAATCCGTAATCATGTAAAAAAAAGAACAATAACCTTCTTCGTCCAAAAAACTAACAATCACGACTCTAAATAAATCTACCTGTCATATCAATACTACTTTACAAAAAGTTAAAATAACTCCTAGAATATTCCAAATATCACTTCATCCAACAAACTAACAATCATGTTCCTAAGTAAAACAAACTTTCAGCATAACAATAATACTTTACAAGAACTGACATCTTTCATATTAACAATTAATAAATGTAACATTTACATCACAAAATACCAAAAGCCTACTAACATCTTCCAAAATCTAAAACATCTTTCATATTAACAATCAATAAATATAACATTTACATCACAAAATCCCAAAAGGCAACCTATTGATCTTCTTAATTCTACATTATAACATTTACATCACAAAATCCCAAAAGGCAGCCTATTGATCTTCTTAATTCTATATCTCTCTATATATTGATATGTTCATTAATTACTTGTACAACACCAACAAGCATCAATTTAAATGAAACTATATATTTAAATTGTTCATGTAATTAGGATTATTGCTTTATTTCAGTCCCAAATTCATTCATGAAGAAAACAGAGATTCCATCACTCTCAGACATAATACACAACTCTATAACGATTCATTCACATACAAAAATCAGATCAGATGGAAAACTCGAGAGTTACTGTGGTCTCAAAATAACAGAATTAACAACGCAGGAATCAGGTAAACTGAAACACATATATATTTTTATACAAAAATCATCAATTCACCTGTGCTAAACTTTTTAAAATTTGTCCGAAACAGCAACAATTCGAGGAAACAACAGGGAAAATACTAAAAAAAAAACAGGGGTTTCAGTTTCCAACATGCCTAAAAAAACTGCCAAAAGATCTAAAGGTAAATTTCCAGATCATGTGTCGTATAATTATTTGACAATTCTGCTAAATGTAAAACATAAATTTTCAGGTTCTACATCCAATTACCAGTGGCAAAACGGAGATATTATATTAGGAACAAGTCAAGCAACGAGTGCCTAAAAAAACAATAAAAGCATAGGGTTCACATCTAGAGGTATCTTTTCCATGAATTTTACTCAATATAATTGAAACTACACTAATTAAAAAGTAAATAAGCACCTCACTTATCATTTTTACTCTTATTTATACAAGGGGTTGCTGTTTCTTACCATAATATTGGCCCACCATCGTATACATGTTCTAATTGTGCAGCAACTATGTGGTATGAAGAAAGAACTACCAAGGCTTACAAGCCTTTAAATCCAACATTCTCCCTTTGTTGTCAAAGTGGTAAAGTTCTGCTCTCCAAATTCAATGAAGCACCAACGCTGTTAAACAAGCTTCTTGATTATAGTGATTCTTCTGCAACAAAATTTAGAGATCAAATTAGAATATACAATAGTATGTTTTGCTTTACATCTTTTGGAGCAAAAATAGATAACTCAATCAATAAAGGACGCGGGCCATATACATTTAGAATAAATGGTCAAAACTATCATCTTATTGGGTCCCTGCTTCCAGCGCAAGGAGAACAACCAAAGTTTGCCCAGCTTTACTTTTTTGACACACAGAATGAACCTAAGAATCGCATGTCTGCTTTTATTGATAAAGAAACAGAAAACTAGGTTGATGAAACAATAGTCAGGAGCCTCATTTCAATGCTAAATGAGACAAGTGCAGTTACAAAGGCATTTCGCATGGCAAGAGATTGGTGTGCTTCACATGATACTCCAAACTTACAGCTGCGGCTTATTAGTAATAGAAGAAGTGCACGACAGTACAATACACCAACTGTATCTGAAATAGCTGCGCTAATTACAAATGATTTTGGTCAGGGCATCCCTTCACGAGATATCATTGTCAACTATAAAGACACGGGCAAGCAAAGGATATCAGAATTGCATCCATCTTACATGGCACTCCAATATCCTTTACTATTTCCATATGGAGAAGATGGATTCCATGATAGCATACCTTTTCATAACAATACAGGTGGACGACAAACTATACGTGGATTCATTACAATGAAGGAGTATTACGCGTACATAATTCAGCAAAGAAAAAACCAGGGTACTACTTTGCTGAGAGGAGGCCGGCTATTCCAGCAATTTTTTGTCGATGCATACACAGCTATTGAAGAACAACGGCTTAAATGGACGAGAAAGAATCAAGACAACCTACGTGTGGATCTTTACCATAATGTGTTTGATGCTGTTACAAGAGGAGATACTGACGCGGCCGCAATTGGAAAAAGAATAGTTTTGCCCTCAAGCTTTGTAGGAAGCCCAAGGTATATGATGCAGAATTACCAAGATGCCATGGCTCTATGTAGACCATATGGAAATCCAGATCTGTTCATCACGTTCACTTCCAATCCCAAATGGCCGGAAATTGGAGACATGCTTGCTGATATACCTGGCCAGAAAGCACACGATCGCCCGGAAGTTGGCACCCGGCTATTTAAAATAAAGTTAACTGAGTTGTTGGATGATCTTACAAAAAAACAAATTTTTGGCGATAGTTGTGCAGGTAATACAACCCATATCTAAGAGTCAATAAGACTTTTCCATTAAACCATTCTGATTTGTATCTAATAAATTTCAAATATTTCGTTTCAGTTGTCTATGTTATTGAATTCCAAAAACGTGGCTTGCCTCATGCACATATTTTACTGTGGCTCGAGGAATACGCCAAGTGTAAGACATGCGCTGAAATAGATGATCTAATTTCAGTAGAGATTCCATGCCCAACAAATGATCCGGATGGATACAAAGTTGTTACTGAATACATGTTGCATGGACCATGCGGGAAGGATGCAAAGTACGCCCCATGCACCATAGAAGGAAAATGTTCAAAACATTTCCCTAAATCATTTTATCCAGAAACAACAATTGATGGGGATGGCTACCCTGTTTACCGCAGGAGAGATAATAAAGTCAATTTTGTAAAGGGTAAGTTCACTTTCAATAACAGATATGTCGTTCCTTATAATCGATATCTTCTGCTTAAGTACCAGGCACACATAAATGTAGAATGGTGCAATAGATCAAGGGCAATTAAGTACTTATTTAAATACTTAAACAAAGGGCCTGATCGAGCTACCATTGTCATCGAAGAAAACATTACAAAATGTGATGCATCAGTTCCTACAAAGGTTTTTGAAGTTGATGAAATCAAGAACTTCTTGAATTGTCGCTACTTAGCCCCATGTGAAGCAGTATGGCGACTTTTTTCTTTCGACATCAATTACGCCTACCCATCAGTCATGAAGTTAAATTACCACCTGCCCAACCAAAATGCAATAACGCTGCGTGATTCTGAAAGCTTACCAGCATTGCTTCGAAAGGAAGGCATCAACATAACTATGTTTACAGAGTGGTTTGAGCTAAACAAACGTGAACCAGAAGCTCGGGGTTTAACTTATGCTCAAATTCCGCAAAAGTATGTATGGCATGAAAAAGAAAGGATTTGGAAACTTAGAAAACAAAAAAAATCCATAGGCCGGATGGTTTATTCCAACCCTGCATCAGGGGAACGTTACTATCTCAGATTGACACTGACTATAGCCAAAGGTCCTGAATCCTTTCAACACCTGATGACGGTAAACAAGATAACATATCGGACATTTAAGGAAGTCTGTTTTGCATATGGGTTGCTCAATGATGACAAGGAATGGACCAACGCTATATCAGAAGCAAGATTTTGGGCATTAGCACCTCAATTGAGGGACTTATTTGTTACAATATTGCTGTTTTGTGAAGTAAGTAGGCCACGACAATTATGGGAAGAAAACTGGGAAGCTTTATCAGAAGATATTCTACACAAACAAAGAAAACACTTCAGGTACCCAGATTTAGAGCTTACAAACGAACAGATTCAAAACTATTGTTTGGTGGAGATAGAGGAACTGTTACACAGATTTGGAAGATCTTTAGCTGAATTTGCAGAACTCCCAAGACCAAACCCAAAGCTACTAACAAACATGGACAATCGTTTGATTAGAGAAGCGTTGGACTTTGATACGAAAACAAGCAAGGTTGAACATGAACAGCTTAATTCGATGCTAAACAACGACCAACATCTGATCTACCAAAGAGTTATCGAGCCAAAAAGGAGGGTTTTACTTTGTTTATGGGCCCGGAGGGAGTGGAAAGACATTTTTATACAAGACCATAATTTCAAAACTAAGATCAGAAAGAATGATAGTTCTTGCAGTTGCATCTTCAGGTACATCATATAATATGTGTTTATTCATTACAGCAATATTAAACTTCTTAAACACCTCCTAAATTGTTCAACCTTTATAATTCAAACAGGAATTGCTTCTTTACTACTACCGGGAGGAGGACACTCATAGCGATTTGTGATTCCATTGGAGTTAATGGACAATAGTACATGTGGTATCAAACAAAACACACACTGGCGAATTAATGAAACAGGCCAGGTTGATAATATGGGATGAAGCGCCCATGACTCAGCGATACGCGTTTGAAGCCTTGGACAAGACATTGAGGGATATATTGGGGTATGAGAATCCGAAAAACCGAGAACGCATCTTTGGAGGAATGACAGTGTTATTGGGTAGTGACTTCCGACAAATTCTACCAGTAATCCCAAAAGCTAAAAGATCAGAAGTTATCCAAGCCTGCATAAACCGATCAGAGCTATGGAAAGCTTGCAATGTTTTTACCCTTACACGCAGTATGCGGGTAAATGAGTATACAGAAAACGATAGCATTGACACTCAAAAACAAGAATTCAATAAATGGGTATTGGATGTGGGCGATGGGAATTTGGAAGCCAAAATTAAAGAAGGAGAGGATGAGCCGACCTGGATTCATATTCCGCATAATTTCCTTATAAAATCAGGGGATTCTCCAATTGAGCAAATTGTCACAGAAACATTCCCTGATTTTATAACAAGACAGAATGAAGATGCGTATCTAAAAGAAAGGGCCATACTGACTCCAAAAAATGAAGACACTGATGCAATAAATGAACATATGTTCAAAAAGTTAGCAGCATTTTCGTAACGTACAATAGTGCAGATGAAGTATGTAAGGCCTCAACTGATACACTAGATCAAGACCACCTATATCCCATTGAGTTCTTGAATTCCTTAAATTTCCAAGGAATGCCACCACATTCTCTATGCTTAAAAAAGGAGCTATCGATAATGCTTTTGCAAAATGTTAACCCAGGCCAAGGTTTATGCAATGGAACCAGGTTAATCATTACTGATCTTGGCCAGTTTGTTATTCGAGCTAAAATCCTAACTGGGTCACATATAGGAGATACTGTTCTTATACCTAGGATCACGATGACATCCACGCAGTCAAAATGGCCATTCATAATGAAACGTAAATAGTTCCCTGTGAAACCTTGCTATGCGATGACCATAAACAAGAGCCAAGGCCAGTCACTTAAGTATGTCGGAGTCTACTTACCCAACCCTGTGTTCAGCCATGGGCAACTATATGTCGCACTTTCTAGAGTCACAAGCCCCGACGGATTGAAAATACTAATGACGGAAGATGAAGACAGTGAATTCAAAGAGCGAACAAGAAATATTGTTTTTAAGGAAACCTTCACTAATCTAAATTAATAAGTTGTAGTATATATCTTCTCAAATAATGAAGGCAAAATTGCACTTACATTTGACTTTAAACTACTGTTACTAAACTCATTACAAACTATATGAGCATTCAAATGTTGCAGGTTCTGGGAAACATGACACTTAAAGATGGAGCTGTTCAAAAGTATACGTACAGGAGATTCAACAAATCAACTTCCATTAACAAAGAACTCAAAACAGGATTTTAATACTCACCCGTATAATCCGCATAATGTCTTCACCAATAAATCAACTATACCACAATATTCTTTAACCTGCAACAAATATAATTACTGATTAGATTGAATCACAATAAAAGTGTTCATCTTTTGACTGTAAATACAACATCATCATCATCCTAAACACTATTATAAAAGTGTTCCTCTTTTGACTGATAAATGCACAATAACATCTCTAAATCAACAAACATCATAAACTAACTAACTATAAACAAATTAAAACATTTCCACAAACACGAATAAATTTTATCAGATTCAAACCCAAATCTTACTTTAACAATAGAATGATCATCCAAATCGTGGTATTGTTGTTGTTCTTAACGCGCTTACAAGGTTTTCTATGAGTTTTTTTTGTTCGAATTTGTATGTGTAGTAATGATTTTTATGTGTAGAATGTGCAGAGGGTATTGATATTAGAAGGTGTATGTGAAATATGCACTTTTTATTGTTGCATATTATGTGTTCGATGAAATGCCCGAGCCAACATTGTTTTAGTTGATTGAATTGGACTCTTTTTTTTTCCAGCTTATGAGTATTAGTTTGGGCTTATTCACTTTATTAATCCATAAGGCATCAACTTGGTAACCTTACAATGCATGCCATTAACGGCCTAAACTTTAAAAAAAAATGCTTACAACTTACACTTATATTTTAAAACTTATAAATACAATCACAAAAATACATCCCGAATATTAAACCATAAAAACTTATATACATCCATTTTAAAAAAATATAAAGTTTAGAAAATGTGAGATACCATAACAACTTAAATATAAAACAACGAAAATAAAAGGCAAATACTACACTCTCACAACTTAACTAAATAAAGTATTTTAATCACAACTTAAATATAAAATGACGCAAAAAAAAAACTACAAATAATTACACTATAACAACTTTTATAAAACTACAAATAATTACACTATAACAACTTTTATAAAGCCCGTGTGCATCGCACGGGCTATCCTGCCTAGTGTTTACAATTTCTTTGTTTAACAAGATTTATTATCATTTCAACAAATTAATATACATATTTCAGAAGCACTCCCTAATCTGACTTTTATGCTGTGTTTTCACAGTGAAAGTCTTCTTAACAACCAAAGCGTTTTTAGCGTAATTTTTTAGTTCCTTAATTTCATTAACTATGGTATTCATTGTATATGGCATGGGAATATTGCGATAAGAATTGATCATCCAAGGACAAGGTAGCTCATAAAAATAGTGACAACCGTTCTTAATTGCAGTCAAGTAAGAAGATAAAGTTGACTTCTTGAGAACATTAGAGGCCATCAAGGTATTTCTACCTGACATATTCTTTAGTGTATCCATGTTTTACTATACTGTGAAATTGTTTTTGATAGCTCACTATTTCAGGCCGAAAGAAATGACAGAGAGCATCGGGTTATGTCTAAACTCAACTGCAGTCTTAAGAGGGCTATCCAATCAACTTCTTTCTCATGTAAAATCAGTATGATTGATTCATTAAGGATCTTACTTTCATAAGAAAGTAGGTTTAATTTGTAGGATTATTCTAGTAATAGTCTTGTTTATAGTTGGTTCTGTTACACCTATTTGTAGTAGTTGCCATCATTTTGACCCATTTCTACACAATATTCATGTACGGAGTATCACTTATTTCTGAATTTGTTCTATCACGTGACGGATTATCTATGAGGCAGAAGAGCAGTGTTTTATATGTTGCTAGAAAAGGATTGAGATGTAGCCTTCACTGTTTCAAATATTGCATCATTCTGATTTCCTGCAGCTTGACCTGATTTGAGCGAATTTTAAGTTCTAGATTTGATGCATTCCAGTGGTTTACAAGCAAACTAAATTCCGCTGAGAAATCAGGGCAAATCTTAACTTCTGTCTACTTGGTCAACATCATGCTAAATATCCATTGATAGCAATAGCACATGCATTGGATAATCAAGGACACTAAGCAGGATCTATGAACCCAGATCAAAAGTAACAAAGAACCAACAATATAAACATCAAACTGTGTATCGTATGGAGAATTTTATTGCCTTTATTCATCAGCTAATCAACAAGGCTCTGTAATCCCTATGTATCTTACCTATATTTACTAGCTTTTCTAAATGCTATCTATCAGTTATTTATTCTGTTTGTGGATATTTACACCCTCATCACTTCTAACCAGTTAATTCTTATATCAGAAAGAGCAGCTTTTAAAGATATGTCCAAACAGAAAGCTCATTCTCGTTTCAACACGTGTTGTTCGTTTTGGTGGGCTTGAATTCCATTTAACGTCAAGTGATGTGTGTTGCCCGATTTGCCTACGAATTGAATCAATCGTCCTGGGGTCCACTGGGCTATCACCAGTCATATCTGTAACATAAAAAATGTCATTTGCTTTCCCATTTTCAGTTGATATCTCTGCCCATTTTATACACAAACTATTCTCCCTGAATATCCTGGTTATATCAGACAATAGTCCCACCCGATCCTCTGTACATAACTCTAGCTCTAGTGCCTACACAACAATGTAAATCAGCCTTTCTAAAATACCCAAAAAGACGCTATTAATGAGTACAAAATTATGTATATATGTACTATTACTATACCTCAGATGTTCTTCTCTCGATGGCTGCTTCAAGACACTGCATGACACGCTCACGCTCTGCCTCTGAGCTTACACGGTTTCCATCAATATGTCGTATGTAATATTCCTACATTAACCAAGAAAAATAATATTGTTTACATTAAAATTGCAAAGAAAATATCAATATTATTGACATTTATTGTTTTCATATATAAACGAAGTTTTCTTTGTTGCAAAAGTAGCACACCTGATAAGCTTCCATCTGCCCAGTGTGGACTACGCCATGATAGACTACATATTGCATGTCAGTAATGGTGCAGACAGTATCAAATAACAGTTTAGGTCGATCCTTACACCGCAGGGTAATAACCGTGTAATCTTTCTCAATACAATCCAACACACTAACCTCTGGCTTCAATCCATTACCATCCTCCATATCTTCGTGTTCTACCCACTGAACCTTTTCATAGTCCCTCTCAGCAAACATAATCTGATGTAATCTTCTCTCACGGTGCATAGAACCAGGAGGCGAAAGTGTCATTTTTGCAGTCATTAAGTCATTGTTTCCCTTAAAAACATTGCGAAGACGTTTCTTAATGGTTAAGAGTCTCTCTTGATCTTCGATTGCACACCCCATTCTATCATCAGTCACGTTGACTACAGCTGCAGCACGTGCATTGTGGGTCCATATTTCAGCATTTACCACATTACAACCAAGGTTGGCTAGAATCGCACTTACTTCGGATAGTAGTCCAGGTCTATCTGCTCCAGCAAGTTCAATCGACGTGTAATCTAAAGAAGGCTTTAGTCCAACTGAGCTTCCTAGTGACGGAACATAAAAGGTGTCGCTTTCAAGTATCTACCAAAAATCATATTAGGTACATGATAATTACTATAATTAAAAAAAAAAAAAAAAAAAAAAAAAAAAGGAGGAAGTTGCTTACCTTTTTTATATAACTGATAACGCCTTCATCTTTAACTTTGCTTCCATTGCGGTGTTTCACATTAAAAACTGTAACATATATGTCTAAATGAGTGCTTATGGGATTGCCAATTAAAGTTAATTGCTTAAATGGTCCCTGTGACTTGTCAGATACAACCGATTTAGTCTTTGAACTTTTTTTTTTTTTTTTTTTTTTTCGGATACTCTTTTTTTGTTTTGACCCGTAACTGGTCATTTGACCAATAATTTAAGTGTGCCAATCAAATTTTAAAATATGCAAATCACCTACTTATTACTATTATTATTTATCATTTGTTTTAACTTTTTCCCGTCCACACCTACAACAATACCATCATTTTCCACACACAATTTTTCGTCCACCAAATACTTACACCTCCACGACTAAAAAACCCAACACAGCCACCCTCGTAGCGTGGAATACGTGACTGCTTATTACTTTTTAATATAAGCAGCGTGGAATACGTAACTCGAAACTGCTTATGCAGGGGTTGTTCACTGTGTGTGATTGTGTATTTCTAAGTGCTTATCTGCTACTTATTTCAAGCGCTTATTCTTTCTAAAATAAGTAAACAGTTTCGAATAGCGTACATAAGATTGGTTATATGCTTTAGAAAACACCCCTTCCCATACACCCTCAAAACTATCATCTCACATATCAAATCACATAACTTTAGGATACTTTTAACATAATGAATGATGATCTTACCATCCATGAACCATCTCCCATCAGATGAGATATAAGCTTTCGTAATAACAAGATTCAAATCCGTAAGAACTTGGACAACTTCTAATAAAATGCCAGGCTTGTTAGTACTCTCAACCTGACATCCAAAACATTAGCTAGCAAAGTACTATATTAATACCAAGATTGTTTACTACAAGCAGAACAAAACCAAAAAAAGTAAAAATTTAAATCATACATGAATAACTGTTGCATCAGGAGAAGAGTTATTATCAATTGTAACACTGCAACACCAAAAATAAACAAATCAATGTTGCACACAAATAACATATATTTATTGTACTATAGGAAAATTTATAAAATAAGAACCTTGGTGGATTCATCCTTCTGATAAGTTTATCATATTCATCTTCCATACTTCAATAATATATTAATAACTAGTAAAAAAAAAGGACGAAGTGTTACTTATTTACAAGAATTTAATATGATGGTTGATATTTATAAAAGTTAGCTAGTGTCCAATATGTGTGGAATCATAATGTTTTGATAGTTGTTGATAGATGGGGATACACTCAGTGGGGACTACACTACAGGAATGATTCAGTGGCAACTTAAGAATAGTAATTTCCATTATAATTATACTATTATAGTATTTAAAAACGTATATTTAATATTTATTATTTTTGTTTGTTAACGATTCATATGGATAGATAGCGTTAGTTCGTACTACTATAAAAGAATGCGTCAGCAATGACAGTAGCATAGTCGATCACCATATCAGACATCAAATTTGTTAAAACTTTTTGACAATTTATGCGGTGTCGGTGCTTTCCAAAATATAGACACGCACAAAAATGACTTTTGCATTTTACTTTATTTTATTTATTGAGTTTTAACATAAGTAACAATATAATTTTAATAATATAGTTGGTTAAAAATTTAAATTTCGGTCCAAGTGTATGCACATAGTTGTTAAATACTTTTTTTTTCTAGAACATAATGTACATTTTATATAATTATAATATCTGTACACGTGCAGGTTTACATTAATATGTTGTGTGATTTTTTTTGTCAAATGAAGGATTTGATATTATTTAATTGACATAGAGTTGAAGTTGATATTGTTCAAATTTAACTATTAATATTATATTTTAAACATTATGCGTGTTACTAGCACGTAATGACCATTAAAAAAAATCATTTAATGGATATTCTTATTTGAACTTTAAAGAGTAATTACATTTGTTGTTGCTATAAGTGCACTATCGTGTTTTTATTTTCATTTCATAATAACACATGGGTCGTGCCGTCATTTTGATATTTATAATTCTGTTAATAACAACTTTAGCCGTATTTAATTTTTAAACTCGTGTACGAACGAGGTAAACTTATAAAAAAAAATAACATGAGTCGTTGTTGAACGTGGATGATTAAAAAAAAAAAACTTTTTTGGACATCATTACTTAAACTTATAAGAGGAATAACACGAGTTGTTCGTATGTGTACAATCTCGTGTATTCATTTAAATATCACAATAACTCGTGTTTTTATTTTGATATTTATAATTCCGTGTATTTACAATAAGTTGGTATATTTATAAATAACAATAAATATATGTTTTATAAATAAAAAAAAGTTTAAGGGATATTTATTAAATTTATAAAGTTGTTGAAAACATGAAAACTGATCTGTATACTTATGTCCATAAAAACATTTAATGTTAATACAAGTAATCACATAAAAACGGTATTTTTATTTAACAGTTTCTCTATGTTTTGTTAATAACAAATATAAAAGCGTATTAAGTTAAAGTTTAAGTAAACATGTTTTAGATATAGTTATCATTTGGTGAAAGTCACTTAAGGTATGAATGTGAATCCTTAAAATTTGCTTAGAAGGTTTTATCATATACACTGCATTAAACTGTTGCATCATTTTAAAAAATCTTACTTAATTTTATAAACATTTATATAATTTCAATTACTTGCATTTTAAATAAAATGTTTTATAAGAGACACCTTTCCAACTAGCGAGAATCTTTTTCTAAAGAAATTGATTCAAATCTCATCTTGGATGGAAAAATGGATCAATCAATCTTGCAATAATCTAAAAACCAAAGAGGTAAACATCAAATGTGTTTTTGCATAAAAAAACTCATCAGTCATTTTTGGGCTTAGAGCGTTTAACACTTTAGGCAAGCATCAAACATGCTTTGCCTCAAACTCTTCCACATACATTCTACATAGGAAAAAATGCAAACAAAAGTTAAAAGACACATCAAAACGGGTAGATTTTTGCATGTGCAGATCCCACGGATCCTGCAAGGATCCATGCATCCATCAACCCCTGTAGTTGGCTCCATTTTGCCTATTTAAACAAGTCACTTGCTAACATTTCAACACACCCCTTGGAAACATCTTTCTAGCATTACACACAATATCTTTGATCATTATCTTTTGTACATTCATTCAAAGTGATCCAATTTTATCAAGAGAAAAACACAAGAAGAGTTCAAGTCTTTTATGTTAGAGTTATAGTTTTGATTTGTAACCTTATTATTCTATTATATTCCACTTTCATTATTCTAAAGTTATAAACTACATCACCAAATTAGAGTGAGATAGATTAGTGTTTTAGACCTCAAACACCACGAGAGAAAGGTTGGTTCTACCTAGATTAGGACTCGATATTTAGCTTTATATAGGTAAAATTTAAGCGATGTTGTAGAAAACTAGAATGGGGGTTAAATAGTTTTACCGATTAAAACTTTGCTTTAAAACTTTTAGATCGACTTATGTCAGTTTATTTTGGTTTTAGATATTGATAGTTAGATGTGATTAAACCACCTTCCTTTCCCTACTCCACTCCCCGAGTACCAAACTCGAGAGTTTGTAATCACTACACACCACAAGCTCTTTTTCTTGTCGGAGAAGCCTTCACAACGTTGCTTACACTTTTTTCTGGTACAAAGCTAATTACCGGGTTCTTCCACAAGGTAGAACCAAACCTACGTAGCCTACACTTTATCCGGTACAAGGCTAGATACTGGATTCTTCCACAAGGTAGAACCAAACCTACGTCGCCTACAATTTATCCAGTGTTAGGCTAGATACCGAGTTCCTTTACAATGGAGGAACTAATCCAAGCCCACTAGCTAGCACAATACACCTATGACATGCTTGATAGGAACCAACAACAAGAGACACTTTTGTGATCTTGTGATGATGATGAAGTCTGGCAACCCATGTATTCGAGCTTGCAAGTCTTCTATGCTAAACGTCGTGATCTTGCCTTTAAGAGGATCATAGAGAATCACTAAGAGAAAAGCTATTTAGATGATCATTGGATCTGAGGTTAGAGAAGTAAGAATATAGAGAGAAGATATATCTAAAAGTGGTGAGAAGAAATGAGGAAATCGGCAACTATTTATAGGTAAACTGTCCTCTGATCAGTCGGATCCTTTCCCAAAAGGATTCGGCAAGTGCAAACCAAGGGATCCGGCATCTGGGTCAGTCCATTGGATTTTGGGTTAATTCCGGGTTTTGGGTTATGGGTTATGGACTGTGGGTCATGTGATGTCATACATGATGCAATAGATATCTTAGATTATGGGTTATGGACTTTGGGTCATGGGTCATGGGTCATGGACTTTGGATCATGAGTCATGGTTTTTACCTATTGTGATATCATGCATGATGTAATGAGCATGGGTTATAGGTTATAGGTTATGGGTTTTGGGTTATTTATAGTCCAACTCTATTTACTAACATATAACATTTAACAAGTTAGTTCTAAAAGATGTATTTTTATGAAAATGCAAGTAAAAAATATTACTTATATGTGTTTTATAGAAATGGTTTTGATTTTATATAAACTATTAACTAAACATGTTTGATGGTTTATTTGTTTAGTGAAATGAGTTAGTAAACTATTGGCTCAAAAACTTACGTATTTTATTTATCTCGTTAAAATGATTTTACTATCGTTATCGACAAAACATAAGAAGATCGTAAAATATAAATAAACAGTTTTACAGTTTATTTGTATTAACAGATGTTGTATTGTTTGCTACGCCAAGAAAGGAGCTTGTTGATTTAGTGAAGTAACTCTCGAGTCGAAAAGTTGGGGTGTGGAGTAGGGTGAATAGAAGTTTCATGATCGGACCGCTATAAATCCTCGTATTTGGTTTGATCTTTCTTTTATTTCTTCTCTTAAATTTATTCATTCATAGTATTATTACTTGTTAATAATAAGTTTCAAAACTTAGTTTTTAAAGACAAAAACTATTCAACCCCCTTCTAGTTTTTCACATTTAACATTTTCACAACTAAAGTTTTGTTAACTAACCCTCCTTGCTTTACTTTTTTTTCTTAACAAAATCGAGACATGTATTTTTATACACATTCTTTTTTGTTGGATGAAATTTAAAGGATTTTGACCAAATTGTTTTAGTTTTGACTTTCTATTGATCAATGGGATGGCTCCGTTTCTCCTAAGTGGCGAAATTGAGCTCTCTCTTTAATCCAATTTCAATGGCTTCAACATTAGTTTCTCATTTTTTAAAATCTCTTACTCCCTCCATCTCAAAATTATAGTCCACATTTCTTTTTTAGGATGTCTCAAAATAATTGTATACTTTTCATTTTAAGTTAGAAAAAGAGAATTTTATGAAGGAATATTCTATTTGAGTGGTTGAGATTTATAATGATCTCATTTTTTTTTTTTTTTTTTTTTATGATTTTTGTCTCCTGATAATAATTTTGAGACGGAGGGAGTATTATATAAGTGATGTTGATAACTAATTTTGTTTAAATAAAATTCGAGCAAGACCTATGTTTAATTGTTAAAATGTAAGGGAACTTTGCATTTCCGACACTCGAAATGACAGTTATTTCTAATGTGGCTTAACTTTGTGGCATATCGTAAAATCTAGGACTTCAAAATATGAACTAACAAAAACATCTTCACCTTTGAATGTAAATTGTTTGTATCATTTTTGCCTAAAATATTGTCAGCTTTGATACGATTGGTGTACTTTATGTCTCTACTTACATAATTAAAGGGACGTAATTTGCACATTTTTTATTTTTATTATGATATTCATATGTACAAACTGTTAAAGCACACTATTAAAACAATACAACTATGTAATGTACATAGTAGAGTGTCCCAATAAAGGAGTGTGCAAATCAATTACCATAACTAAAATACCCTTATCTCTTTTGAATATTATATATACGTAAAATTGCAACAGGAAAATTTCTAACGAGTCAGAATTATGTCAAATAGCGTATTATTTGATTTGATGATTTTTAATTTAATATTCATTTTGATATACTTTTCAAAAGTTCTATAAGAATGTTTTGTAAAATACTATGAAGTATAAAAAATCACAATATATTTTGTAATATGCTATATATATATATATATATATATATATATATATATATATATATATATATATATATATATATATATATAGACACACACACAACCGACATTTTTTCTCTTCCAATGAACCATCTCTTTCATCTAAAAAACTTCTCCTTTCTCCAAAGAACCTTTTTTCTTTATTGTGAACCACTGTGAACTAACCGTGAACCCATCCATCTTCCCAAGAACCTCTTCTTCCTCCCATGAATCCCCTTTTCCCTATTGTAAACTATTGCGAACCATTGTGAACCGTCTTTCCATAACTATTATGAACTTATACCTATTACGAACTCTACCCATTACAAATCCGCTCATTCTTCCCACATTCTTTCCTTCATCCTTCATCGTCCACTTTTGAACCTGCTCTTCACACACCCGTTTTATTATTTAAAAAATAATTCACATACCTCGATCACATGTTTCTTTACCTTCATTTGCATTCATTTTACCATTTTATCAGCAATTTCATGTTCTTTATAAATGTAATGTCGAGATTTGCGATCTTTTCTATTTACACTATAACGAGCATGATTGCCCGCGCGTTGCTGCGGGGCTTCAATTTTTCAGTTAAAACATTTTGGCAAACGACAACTTAAATTGTTCATATATATGCATGATAAAACAACACATATGACTATAACAATTAGCATATCGCAAATTCTGGCCTTCAATTGTTACACCATGTTCACATTGCAAGTTCTGCCAAGATACATAATTGTGATGATATTATTATATGGGGAAAACATTTGTGCTGCGGACAGCACATAAGATAGGTTTATTCACCAGATAAGGGAATAGACACAAAAAAAGGCATACAACGGAATTGCAACTCAATTCATTTGTGATTTCATGGGTTGGCTAAACACTTGAAGTTAATGGAAAGGCCAAACACCCATTAAATATGCAGCAGTTACAATATATCGTTAGATTATAATATAGGATTTTTATGACCTGTGAATCTGATACAAAATTCATCAACCGGGGTATACCAGCGTCCGCCATCTTCGGAGCCGGTGGTGGTGGTAGCTATTGCGGTATTTTCGTCGCTGCGTGGACGAAGAAATAAAATTCTCCAAAGCTCTCAATCGTGTTCGCACACACAGTCTTTTGTTGTTGATTTCTTAGAAAAAATATGACACAACTTACATGCATGTTGGTCCTCTCCTCTTTCGCGGAATCTACAATATCAGATGTCTTGTCTTCCATTTCAGATGTTTTCTTACGCGCATTGTGCTTCATTCCTTGGGCTTTGTTCATACCATACTCTCCAGTTCCTACAAAACACAAAGAAATCATGACGTATATCATGAAACTAAATTCTATGCATAGTCAACTGTGTATTCCTGGTTGGTATTGCTGGTTATCAACATTGTGCAGAAACAGATGGGGTGTTTTGCTAACCTGTAATCTAGTCTTTGGAATTCTTGGGACAATCAATGGTGGCATAAGTTGCCTTTTCGCCTACATTGTTGGCTTATTCAGTACGAAGGATTAAACCTTTGGATATTTTATCTACCCATCGATCTACGACCCTTAGATTATTTAGCGTCTTTACCGGTCTCAACCACTTCATTTCCTGCATTAGTAGCCTTTGTTTTTTGCATCACCGTACTTAATTTCATCAATAGATTCTTTGGAATCGCAGATGACCGCAAAAACAACATAGTAACACCGTAAGAATGACATTTTGTTACTATATTTATATCCATAATCACTTTTGAATATTACAAAATATACTGCAAGTGCAAGCTATCTAACCCGTGCTAAAAACATTACTCACTTTTAGCAGAACCTGTGACGATTTTGCCACCTCTGTATGGGGCAATCAAAGAACTCGATCTAAAAAAAAACATAATATGCAGTTAGCAATTATTTTTGACTGTGTGAAGTCGTTGTTTAAAATGCCGTGAACAAACCTGTTTGTGCCTTCACAATAGTTCTGTAAAAATTAGCTCATCTTCTCGGTCTCATCCACTCTCGACCACCATGGTCCAATGACTGCAACAAAAGATGATTCTCAATTACACAGTGCATCAGTTTTGCCTCAGATACTTTAATATCATATCGTAAATAGACAAAATTTTCTAAACCCAATCAAGTTAGCTATCACATTTAATAACCCGAAATTTGAAAATGGCCTAAGCCTTACCTTTTCAATAAGCTTTTTAAGCTCATATTGTTTTTGCATCGACATTGTTTTCTCTCTTTTTTTTTTTTTTTTTTTTTTTGAATTCGATTTTACTCTCCGTTACTTTAACTCTTTATCCACAAAATTTGTTTGACGGCTATCAGCATATAGCAATCCGTCGTTGTTAAAGTCCGAGAGTGCTCTTGCCGGCCATCAACTTGGCCTTCGGTTCGCACAAAATGAAAACTCTTTATCCACCAAGTTGTCTATTCGATAATTATCGAACCAATAGTACGTATAATAGGGTCTAATCAAATAGATGGAAATGATCGAGACGTTCGATTTAAAGCTTATCATTCACAAATCCATTATCTTTTCCTTAGCTTTTACATTTGTCTATTTTATGTAAACTTCAATAATATGAAAAAAGAAAATGAATGCATTTTTTGGTGACAAATTTTAATAAGATTTGTCATATATTTGATTAAATGGAACGTCTCGATCAACAACCTCTTACAGACACCGAAAGGTTGTTGGTCTCGGCCTGTTCGATTGATGCTACAATTGTTCCTTATATGAGACCAACAAACCTCTTACATTAACCGACTTCATCATTCTCATCTAACAAACCAAAAGAAAAAATAATCATGTTCAAATCAAGCAAGCCAATAAAATCATAAAAGGACACAAACATTGCACCATCTCCACAACTAATTTCAATAAATTAAGAACACTAACATCCTCCTAAAATCCGCGGCATCATCATTTTCAGGAGACCAAAAAAAATTATAATGATGCTGTTATTTTAATTGTGGGTATGAGAAAGATGATATTAATTCCTCATGTAGGAACCGTGTAGACTACCGCAAATTTCAGACACTTAAAAGAACCAATTTTAAAGTAACCAAATCATAAAAACAAAATCACAAATAATTTAGAACCAAAGTAAAAAATAAAAATTAAAAGATATGAATACTTGTACCTGATTGTCACTCTAATTTTTTTTCGTTTGTTGCGAAGCTATTGATGATCCCGCGCTTATTCCAGCATTCAAGGGTTTACTTGATTCACGGGTGTTTTGGATCTGTGTTTTCGCAGGTTCGTTCATGGGGTTCTGATGATGAACTCGTGTTTTCTGGTACCAAAGGTGGGTTATGGAAGACACTTTTTTGGTGAACATATTTTGATGCTAAAATTGTTGTGTGTTTTTTATAAGAGGAGAAGAAGAATGAGAGGGGCTAGAATTTTCTAGGAGGTGTTTGTGTACACATTGTGATGAAGAAGATGTATATTGTAGATTTTTTTGTTAGAAACATGTGTTGTCTACCAATAAAACATTGACAACAACACATAAAGCCAAATGAGAAACTTCTAGCCTACAACCAAGTTCGGTGCATGTGTAGTTTTGTATGTACGCCGCACTTATACATTCGTATGCATTTGTACAAAACTCTGAACAGTAAAATCTTAACCACACTTTAGCCAATAAGGGGACGCCACATAATTGTAAACATGTATTATACCACTTTTCAACCAATGGATATTTGACACCACTACATGTATAGGCCTAATTTGTGTACGATGCCAAAACGGCTATTAGTATATATTATTATAATTGTTAGTTGATTCAATATTTCACCATCATTGGTAAGTTCTTTTTGTTGAAAAAATTAATATTTATAAGTTATGACTTTTAAAATAACAATTATTTTTGTCTCGTTATGGATTTTGAAAATTTGTGAACTAAAGTAGATTAATACGATAGAAAAAGCCAAGATTTTGAAATAAAAAAGTTTCAAAATTGGTGTAGATGGTGGCACAAGTGTTTCAGAATGATATTTTTGACATTTAGATTATATATATATATATATATATATATATATATATATATATATATATATATATATATATATATATATATATATATATATATATATATATATATATAGGGAAGGGATCCAGTAGAAGAAAAGTTAAAATGGAAGAATAAGAAGGATTTCTAGCCACACATTTCAAATAAGGGGAGATTTTTAAGGGAGATGCATCTATTTTGTAGATCCTGAAATGTGTGTTGTGGTTTCTTTTACCCTTCTTATTTTTATTATTCTTCCTATTTGATCCTAACTCTATATATATATATATATATATATATATATATATATATATATATATATATATATATATATATATATATATATATATATAGTTATGATCAAATAAGAAGATTACTTAAAATAAGAAGGAATAAGAAGAACTATAACCGCAAATCCGAGATGCGCCAACCTAAATTAGATGCATCCTTATAATCTTATATGCATTATAGCACGTTAGTTCATAGTGTGTTTCTAGCTTTTAATCGATGCATATACATATTAGATGCATTTCATGATTTCTCTTATTTTTGTTCCTTTGCACGTGGAAATCATGAAAATCAATTTGCACCATATACACAATTAACTTTCGAAACTCTAGATGTTGCATATATATGAATAGAAATGCATCTAATGCAAGTCGTTGCATCTCAAATGCGTGGTTTTGGTCACTTATCACCACTTCTTATTTTAATTTACTTCTCATAACTAATATATATATATATATATATATATATATATATATATATATATATATATATATATATGTATATATATATATGTAGTAGGGATCCAAAGGAGAAGTAAATTAAAATAAGAAGTGGTGAGAAGTGACCAAAACCACGCATTTGAGATGCAACGACTTGCATTAGATACATTTCTATTCATATAGATGCAACATCTTGAGTTTCGAAAGTTAATTTGATGTATAGATGGTGCAAATTGATTTTCATGATTTCGACACGCGCAGAGAAACAAAAAAACAAGAGAAATCATGAAATGCATGTAATATACATATATGCATCTGATTAAAAGCTAGAAAACACACTATGATGCGTTATAATGCATCTAAGATTATAGGGATGCATCTAATTTAGGTCGGTGCATCTCGGATTTGCGGTTATAGTTCTTCTTATTTTAAGTAATCTTCTTATTTGATCCTAACTCTCTCTCTCTCTCTCTCTCTCTCTATATATATATATATATATATATATGCCACATAATAAAGTTAAGTTATATTCAAAATAAGTTGCAGGTCATAAAAATTTAAATTTCTCATGTGTTATTTTTTTCGTCTTAAAATTATAGTTCACATTTCTTTTTAAGTAAAAACTAGAGAATATATGTGAGTAATATTCTTTTTGAATGGTTGATATTTATAGTGGTCTCATTTTTATTAAACTTTGTGATTTCTCTTTCATGATAATGATTTTTTGAGATGGAGGAGTATCATCTAAATGACATATCCGAGTCCAATAGAAATTACGTATTATTATTTACAATTGTTTTACATACTAGAAAATTTTCTTGAATCATAGATTCATCGCGTTACAGACTTGAGTGAAAACATATCTATTATATCAATAAGTTTTGTTATAGTAAAATATAGAGTGAATGGAATTTGTTGTGGACAATGAGGTTGTGAATAGTGAATATTGCGTGACATTTATAGGAAATTATATTGCTGCGATTACCTTAATGGAGACTGGAGAGGGCCACGGTCCTTTCAAAACTTTAATGTTTTACTTATATTTACTTAAAGGAAATATAATTTTAACCATTCTAAATTAACTGATATAGTACTCGATCGGCTCTCTTAACATATTCATACAAGTTCCGTCTATGATTGCGAATGCATTTCATTGCAATACTGACATGTCTAGCCGCTTAGCAATACTTTGATCACCATTCATCTGGAAATAATAAGAATCTCAAAGATAATATAGCCTTAAAAAAACTCTATCGTTCCAAATTTATATTAATTTTTTTAGGCCACGTATAGTGCCCTTTAATTAGAGTGGAACACTAGGACTAGTCTATGAAAATTCCAATAAACTTGAAAGAAATGAAAAAAAGCATTAGGAAAGGGCTGGGTTATTAAGACGGTACATAGTTTTTTAGATTGACCCCCCTTAGTTTTTTTGTTTTTTTGTTTTTATTTTTTTATTTTTTTTATTTTATTTTTATAATTTTGTTTATATCAAAAAGCTATAAACCTGAAAATGCGGAACTGTAAATATAAAGTTTAATAAGCCAAATGCTTAAAACTGTCAGAAATACGGAACAGAAACTGACAAAAAACTGCGTTGTACTGAAAAAATAAGGAGACAAAAGAAATATTCCCTATGAATATAACCCCATAGGGAGGGTTCCAATAGTGTATCCCATTAGGAAATGAGAAATAAGAGATTCCTTTTCAAGTGGTGAAATGCTTTTAGCGGATGACATAAGAATACGAATATGCAATTCATGATGATGATGAGTATTATCATTTTGTGATATTCCTTTCTTTATCTTTTTTAACTTTTTGGGATTTCACCAACTATTAAAATATTTTTTCTTTTGTTTGCCCCCTTAATTATTATTTAACACGAGTAGAATTTAACTAATCAGAAAATTATCTTATTTTGTTTACAAGTAAATAATACGTAACAAACTTTATAAATTTATAGAAGGTCCAATATGAAACTAGAACAAGCAAGGTGATAAGGATTTAAAAGATACACTTTTGGGGGGTCATTTAAACCCTTAATCGACCACTTTTATATGAATTACTGCTTAATTTCATTTCTTTTCACTTTTTAGGTCTCTTGAATGCAAAATGCTGAAATGATGCTTATTTGGACAAAAAGGCGTGAATATATGAAGAAAAAGGCTAAAGTCAAGATCAAGACACTCAAACTGCTGGAAACGCACCCGACGGCGTCACAGATAAAGGGCAACGCCGTCCCTCTAACTGCGACGGCTCAGAAGTGAAATTGCTATTTTGTACCTGATGGCGTCAGGCTTTAAAGAGTAGGGCGTCACAACTCAGACGGCCTAGATCCAGATTCATACAGCGTTAGAAGATGAAGCCGACGGCGTCACAACCCCAACGTGACGCCGTCACAAAGTTGACTTGGTCAAGACGAAACCCTAATAGCGGCGATCCGACGGCGTCACAATTAAAGAGTGACGCCGTCGCAGTTGTAACTCTATATATAGAATTCGAATTTTCAGACTTTTAGGGAGGTAGAATTGTGGAGTAAAACCTAAAAACGATTTTTGGTTGTCTTGGGCAGTATCTTAGGGTTCTCATACCCTATTGTACATCAAGATAAGTAATCTACTTCATTGATTTCATTATGTCTTCGATTGTATGCAATCACTTTTAGTTCATTATTGTTATCATACTAAACTCTTAGTTCAATTATCTAGTTACTTGTATAAGTTGCTAAGTCGAGTCATATCCTTTGTATACAGTTTTGGGACGATTGGGACTCATGGGAAAAGTTAAATTTTATGAAGTGACGGGAAAGAAGGTTAAATTAAAATTCCTTTTATTTACGTAATAATGTACTCCAAGTGTTTTGATCTTTTCAATTCGGGTCAAATTAGTGTTAGAGTAATAAAAACTCAAGTGTTGGGATGTGCCTATAAATCCCTTATATTTTGATGTTATCGTAGAGGATGGTAGAGTAAAAGTTTATGAAAAAAAATAATAATAAAAAAAAATGAAAAAAAAAAAACATACGGGCTACCATCCTACATCAATCTTTAAATTTATGTTTGTTTGTTTCAAAGTTATCTATAGTTTAGAGTGTCGAGTCTTGGCTTAGCAACGCCATTCTTCTCATGCTTGTAACAAAAAGATTTTTGACTTGCCACCACTAAATCGCCTATCCAACCAAACCCTTTGTTTCCCTACCGTAAGCCTAACATTACAACCCTTTAAAAGACCTCTTAGATAGTTTCTCCTAGGTGCTTACGCCAAAGCGATGGAGGTTTGATCTAGTCTCAAGCATATAGTAATCTATGTACTAGGACCGGTTAATGAGTGTTTATCTTCCATTTCCAATTTGATATATTTCATATACACCCGAGAGATGATAGTATCCAAACACCACTTGTGAGGTGCTAGTATGTAATTTCCGTGCTTGTTATGACTTTTGCGGGGCTTATACTTGTTGTGATTTTTTCTAAACTAATGCTTCATGCCCCCTAACTTATAAATTAATTGGAAAAAAACACATTTGCTTGAGGATAAGCAAATACCAAGTGTAGGGATATTTGATAAGGTGATCTGTGCTGAAAACAGTCAAGCTACCTCACACAAACCGGCCACTTGTGAATGGCCGACCGTAAGAAGCTTAAAACTGCTTAAAACACAAATACAATGAAGTCCTGGAGAATAGAATGAATTCCCGGGTCGTTTAGTCCCACGGAGACTCAATGGTGTGTCAAACAAACTCAGAGGATAGAATGATCACTAAGGATAGTGATCTATAAAGGTTATGATTAGAAATTACACTACTGATTGATTGGAATGGAATGGAATACAGATTTGGAAAGCACAACAATCAGATGAAAGAAACGTAAACGTAAGTTTAAAAACTACGTACACGTACAAAATAAAAAGTAAAATCTAAGAAATAAAAGACCTAAAAATATGAAAATAACATTTTTGGAATCCTAAAAATAAAAGAAAATTATTAGAAAAAGAAAATTATTTTTAACACTATTTAATTAATTATTATTAATTAAAAACTATTTTAACTATTTAATAAATACTCTAAATTAGAAGAAAATACAAAATAAGGCTAGAAAAATATACTTATGATTCTGAAAAATCTAAAATACTATAAAACTAATTTTAAAACTAAAAATATATTTTTTATGCTTTTTAATTATTTATTACTAATTATTTATTATTTATTAACTATTTATAATTATAATAAATACTAAACAGTAAAGGAAAAATATGAAACTTTTTCTAAAAATACTATATGATAACAGAAAACAAAGAAAAATAGAAAAACAAGATTTGCTTATCAATAGGCTGAAAAGAAAAATCAAAAAGCTAAAAAATCTTAAATAAACACTATCACTGATTTTTAATTGGATTTTTTTCTGGATTTTCTTTTTGGAAACTACTTTAATACTGATATTATGAAACTTTAATAAAGACAAAAAATTTATAAAACTCAAATAAGCTGTTTTGCAAACTTATAATCCCAACAGTAGGCTTAATGAGCTTATTTGATGGAAATAAGCTCAAACAGGCTTACAGCTGAAACAAAAGCTCAAAGTAGATTCAAACAAGCTTAATGAACAGAAATGAGGCTAAGATATACAAAGAAACACACTGATAAGCTATGAATAAGCTAATAAGCACTTGGCTATTACTCAGAAATGGGACAAGCTTGAGGCTTGTTGCAGCCCTAGCAAACAAGTTCCAAAATGAAATCTTAAGCTTGACAATCCAAGAGGACCAGGTTGGCTTTCCAAAGAACCAGAGAACACAAGATTTGAACAACTAATAAGCTCTATGTGAGCTTATCAAATTGGTACCAATAACTGTGCACAGGACAGTTTTATGAAACAGATACTCACAAAAAGCTAAGAAATAAGCACTTAACAAGCTGAGAAACCAAGAACTAGCATTTTTGTATTTTTGTTAAGCAACTAGACTATAATACCGCCAAAGCTTATAAGTTGAAACTTGATATTAAGTACACAGTGAAATTATCTTTTTTATTCAAAAATGACCTTACTGAAAATTTGACTTTTTGATGAAAACCAAAATGTTGACTAAGATGGATTTTGATCTGATTCTAAGTACTGAATATGATGTTTTGAGGTTAACTAAAACTGATTTAAGCAAGATTAACAACTTTTAAACACAAAATCAAGATCTTATATCCTAAAAATCCAACAGTAAGCACCTAAGTCATGATTAACTGAAAATTTGACTTTTGATGAACTAGGACTTGATTTCTTGACTGATATGAGTTGTTTGAACCAAGTTAGACAGATTTCCAACAAGTCCAATGACCAGAGTACATTTGAACACAAAAAACCAAACACCCCTCTAGATGGCTGTTTTGAAGTTTTATAAAGCAACTCACAATTTTAGAACATAAACTTGATTGCAGACTCTATAGTATCATTAAGTGAGATTAAATAAACATGAACAAACAGTTTTAACACTATAAAACACAAGAATCAAGATTATGCTACTTTAACTATCAAAATGGAATTTTCACAAAACACAAATTTGAAAGAACAAGCTACTGATTTAAAAGCTTAGATAAACTTGATTATGACTAGTGAACACAAAGAAATAGAAATATAAACTAATTAACAACTGTAACAGTAATAAGCAAAAGTGATCAAAAGTGCTTACAAAAGCTTCCAAGCTTAAAACTGAGAACCAAGACCAATGAACACCCCTATAAGCTTACCACTAAGCTACTAAACCAAGGCCATCCATAATTTACCCTGCTCCAGCTGTGATCACCTTCTTCATGTGTTTTTTTTATTTTTGAACTATTTAATTTGGATTTTTGGTGATTTTCTATTTTTGACTCTCAACTGAATTTTAAGGTATCTAAAAGCTTCAACAAGCTTTCTGGGAGCCTACATGTGCTATTTTAGTCCCAATCAACAAATTTCAACAACATTAACACCTAATGAGAATTTTCAATTAAAACTGCATAAATTGAAATACGAACTTGAAACTTGAAATTTGTACTTGAAAAAGGTTTATAATACAATAATAACTTGAAATACAAAGCTTGTAAACTGAAACATACACTGAAATTTTAGTTAAGCTAAAAACGACTATGAAAAATAAAGACTACTCTAGATATATCAATACATTGCATCACTCCTCTTCTTTATAGACTTTTCATGCTCCCCACGTGTCTCTGAGACTTTTCCCACCACTTCAGCCCTTGGATCACTGAAACTCATCAGAACCATACACTTTGGTTTTTTTTGGCGCCAAATATTTCAATTGAGCAGGTTTAAGCAATTAATGGATTTGGTTGAGTCAATTAAAGATATTTGGAGTTTAGAGGAGGTGGAGGGGACAAGGTAAGGGAGGGGTGTTGAAAAGGAGTGGAAACCATGACTGGTTTTTGAGATATCTGGCTTGGGAGAGAGTGCTACAGTGACTCTGGTATTTGGGCGCGCTAAGGGTGGGTTTGACCTTCTTTGACCGGGTTGCTAATAACAAAGGCTGGGGTCAAGGTTTGGGCTTAGATGGTTTTGGGCCTAGATTGGGTTTGGATTGATATAAGGTGTCCGTTTGGTTAAGTGGTAACAACAAGGACCAATTTTGCAAATTTGCCAAACTTCAAGGACTGATCATGCAACTTTTCCAAACTTCTCACAAGGACCAATCATGAAAAATATTGATAAAACAAGGATCCTTTTTGTATAAAACCCATTTTCAAAGGTCCAAGGACTAATTTTGCAAAATTTCAAAGTTTAGGGACCTTTCTTGCCAATTGACCAAAGAATCATTCAAGGATCATTTTTAACAACTTAAAAGATTTCAGGGACCTTGAATGATAAATTTCCACATTTTTGAATTCCAGGGACTAGATTTGACAACTTTTAAAACTTGGGGGACTAAAACTGCCAATTTTGCAAACTTTATACATTTTTCATCTGATTTTGATATTTTTGCAATTAAAACTCATAAAACACCGATTTGTGATATTTTGATCATTTTGATGTGTTTAAGTGTTTTCGGATGTTTTTGCAGTTTAGATTATACAAAAATGATGAGTATTTAGACACATTTCATCAATCCCCACACGAGATATTGCTAGTCCCTAGCAATGATTTGAGAAAACTTGATGGATTTGAAAAACTATTTACCAAAAGCCATCACTCGGGAGTAGCCAATTGTTTTGATTCAAGTAAGAACCTTGGTACCACGATAACCAAATGATTTATTGGCAAATCATAAACCATATAACGGATTTGATGTGTCTTTACGGAAGCCGTACCATACGGACTAGCCAACTCTTAGATAAATTATCAGAATTATCTTTGGTGAGCTGAATACCAATTATGGATTTTCCACCGCCTTTACCACAAGCCATAATCTTGCGGGCTAGCCAACTCTTCACTTTTAAGGATATGGTGAGTTGAGAACCATACAATTTTGGGCAAATTGCAAGCCATATAAACGGATTTAAGATATCTTTACCAAGAGCCGTTTGCTCCTGGATTAGCCAATCCTTTTGTCTTACAGACATGGCGGACTGATAACCAAGATGAGTAAGTGTAAAACACTTACTCCAAAAAAATTTTGGCCAAAAACGGGGGAATTGGGTGGATAATATATAATAAAATTCGTGAGAATTCCCCCCACACTTAGAAATGAATATTGCCCTCAATATTCAAAGTACAGCGGTTATGCGAAACTAAGAACGTAAAAGGGAAATACTACGGCCATTATTTAGAAAGAAGATTTTTTTTTAACATGTGGCAACCCCCCACACTAGGGTGGTAGAACGAGAGAAAGAAGACGAAATATGGGTGAAAACCCATATGGTGAGTGCTAAAGTTTTGATTCCGAGTCACTAGCTTGACTCGATCCCGCATTCATTGGTTCATGGGGAAAGTTTGTAAGTCCGGGACAACCACAGTGGGGAATGTCCTTCTCAAAGTAATGCTTAACTCGATGACCATTCACTTTAAAATTAGGACCATCGGGTTGAGATAACTCAATGGTACCATAAGGATAAACCTTAATGATAGTAAATGGACCAGACCAACGGGACTTAAGCTTTTCCGAGAAAATCTTCAATCTTGAATTGAAAAGAAGGACTCGATCACCAACGTTGAAAAGCAGCGTTCTTGATCTTGGAGTCATGAATCTTCTTTGTCTTTTGCTTGTAGATCAAAGAGTTCTCGTAAGCTTGATCACGAAGTTCATTTAATTAATTCATTTGAACTTTTAGGTGATCACGGCTGTCAGAATCGAAGTTTGCATGCTTTAAGGCCCAGTATGCCTTGTGCTCTAACTCGATCGTAAGATGACATGCCTTTCCGTACACTAGCTTGTATGGAGTACACCCGATGGGTGTTTTGTAAGTTGTACGAAAAGCCCAGAGTGCGTCATCTAGCTTATCCGACCAAGAGGCACGGTTTTTGCCAACCGTCCTCTCCGAATCTTTTAATACCACGGTTTGAAACTTCCACCTGCCCACTTGTTTGGGGGTGGTATGGAGTAGAGAGACGGTGGGTAACACCATACTTTTGCATGACTCTTTCAAATTGGTCATTGCAGAAATGTGTACCACGACCACTGATTATCGCTCTCGGGAGTTCCAAACACGGCGCAGAGATTTCAAAAACTTCACAACAACTCGGGCATCATTGGTGGGTAAAGCTTTTGCTTCAACCCATTTTGACAGATAGTCAACAACCACGAGTATGTACTTGTTACCACGAGAAGATGGAAATGGCCCCATAAAATCAATACCCAGATGTCAAATATCTCACAAACTTGAATGGCATTTTGCGGCATTTCATTTCTTTGAGATATATTTCCGTGACGTTGACAAGCGTCACAAGCTTTGACAAATTTGTGGGCATCCTTATAGATTGTGGGCCAATAGAATCCAGAATCAAACACCTTTTTGGCGGTGTAGTTTGGACTATGATGGCCCCGGTGGGTCCAGCATGGCAAGCTGTGAGAATGTCAATAGCTTCCGCCCATAAACACACGTCGGATGACTTGATCCGCACAGATTTTGAACAAGAAAGGGTCGTCCCAGAAATAATGTTTAACATCCTTGAAGAATTTATTCTTCTGCGGGGTCGACATCCCTTTCACAATGAAGTTACCCGCATGGTAATTTGCAAAGTCAGCAAACCATGGGGTAGAAGAATTTCCACGAAAAGAAACCGCATTGAGTGTCTCGAGAGGAAATGTTTCATTTATTTCCTTTTCTCGAAAACATCTTGGTGAGGGTTTTCTAATGCAGACAGATGATCGCAGCTGACTAGATTCTCGGCTCCTTTTTATCACGTATGATGATATCAAATTCCTGGAGGAGGAGAATCCAACGAAGCAATCTCGGCTTTGCATCTTGTTTTGCAAAGAGATATTTAAGAGCCGAGTGATCCGTATACACTACGCATTTGGTCAAGATAAGATAAGGCCGAAACTTTTCGAACGCATACACCACAGCTAATAGCTCTTTTTCTGTGGTGGTGTAATGAGTTTGAGCTTCAGTCATAGTCTTACTTGCGTAGTGAATGGGCTGAAAATGCTTGTTTCTTCGTTGCCCTAGGACTGCACCGATAGCAAAATCACTTGCATCGCACATGAGCTCAAAAGGCAAGTCCCAGTCGGGAGCAACGAGAATGGGTGCTTCAGTAAGCTTTTTCTTCAATGTTTCAAAAGCTTTGATGCATTCGGGTGAGAAGATAAAAGGAGCATCCTTTTCAAGAAGATGGGTCATAGGCCGGACGATTTTAGAAAAATCTTGAATGAATCTACGATAGAAACCGCATGACCTAAAAACTTCTAATACCTTTGTGGTAGTAGGATGAGGTAATTTAGCAATAACATCGACTTTTGCTCTATCTACCTCAATCCCGTTCTTTGAAATCTTATGGCCAAGGACAATGCCTTCTTTGACCATAAAGTGGCTCTTCTCCCAGTTTAGACAAAGATTGGTGTCTTCACACCTTTGAAGCATTTTATCTAAATGGGAGAGACATGATTGAAAAGAATCCCCAATGACCGAGAAGTCATCCATAAACACCTCCATAGTTTCCCTGATCATGTCGTGGAAAATTGCCATCATACATCTTTGGACGTGCGGGAGCATTACATAAGCCAAAAGGCATACGTTTGTAGGCAAAAGTCCCGTATGGGCAAGTGAATGTGGTCTTCTCTTGATCCTGTGGATCAATAGGGATCTGAAAATAACCCGAGAAACCATCAAGGAAACAATAGTACTCATTCCCTCGCTAATCTCTCAAGCATCTGGTCCATGAAGGGTAGAGGAAAATGGTCTTGACGGGTGGCGTCATTCAACTTACGATAGTCAATGCAAACACGCCATCCGTAACGGGCGAGTTGGAATTAACTCGTTATCTTCATTTGTGACAACAGTAATGCCACCCTTTTCGAACACAATGAATTGGGCTGACCCAAGGACTGTCGAGATCGGGTAAATCAATTCTGCATCAAGAAGTTTGATAACCTCTTGTTTGATAACATCATGGATTTTTGGATTCACTCGTCTCTGATGTTGAACTGCGGGTTTGAAGTCATCCTCCATCAAGATTTTATGAGTACAAAACTCGGGGGGTTTATACCATTGATGTCGGAGAGTTTCCAAGCAATTGCTTGCTTATGTGACTTCAAGATTTTAATGAGAGCATCTTTTTCATCTTTACTCAAATCTCGAGCAATAATGACGGGTAATTTATCATCACCCTCAAGGAATGCATACTCGAGATGAGGAGGTAAGTCCTTAAGCTCAACCTCGGGAAATTCTTCAGTTTTCTCAACTGACTTGACTTCCTTGTTATGAAGTTTGACGGGAGGGAGAGGAAGAGAAATATCCAGATTAATCTCATTAGGAATTGGATCACTAGGGTGAGGGGTTGATGATGGATCATCATTGAGCAACTTCTCAATAAGAAGTATATCCCCCTCGATATCAATTGGAGCGTGATCAATTTCCCATGGAACAGAATCACTAGCCAAGTATGCCTCAATCTCTTCCGAGATGGAGTCATTTCCCTCAAAAGGAGTGATAGAAGGAGTAGAATTGGCTATGATAGGTTGAGAAGATGTGGTGGAATCCCCACTCACAGAATTATGAGAATAACCAAGAACTGCTTGAGAGTACTCTTGATGGCAACATCAATGATATCTATTCGGTTAACCGATTCGTAATCATAGTTTCGCGAGTACCTCGAAGTTTGGTCAAGGTTGAAGGTGACAACTTCATTACCAACACGCAATGTGATTTCCTGCTCAAATACATCAATGAGAGCACGGCCCGTTCTTAGGAATCCTCGACCAACAATGAGAGGAACCCGATGATCGGCATCAAAATCAACAACCACGAAGTCAACTGGGAAATGGAACTTTCCTACTTTCACAAATACGTCCTCAGCAATGCCAAGAGGACAGGATATGGAACGATCTGCAAGCTCGAGAGTCATGCATGTAGGAGTGAGTTCCGGAAGAGAAAGTTTCTTCCATATTGAATATGGCATAAGATTAATGCTTGCACCAAGATCTGCTAGGGCAAAGCATTCAACCATTCCTGGGAATACACAAGGTAAGAGAAATTTCCCAGGATCTCCAAGCTTTTCGGGAAGCTTTTTAGGATAACTGCAGAGCAGTTCTCGTTAAGAGGAGTCTTAGCCATTTCAAACGGCTTTTCCTTATTGCTTAACATGTGTTTGAGAGTTGATGCAAACTTGGGCATCAGCATGATAGCATCCGCAAAGCTTATGTCAAAATGTAACTCTTGGAAAATTTGGAAAAATTTATCCATTTGATGACTAGCTTTCTCGCGGAGCTTTTGCTCATTCAAACGTGATGGGTAAGGAATAGAAGATTTGGATTTCTGATTCTCAACAGGAGCTACAGGAGGTTCAAAAACAACTCCTTGATTTGACTTGGGTTTCTGGATAGCTTGAGGTTGGACTACCAGAAGGTGGACGTGTGCGGTACTTCGTGGACTAGAATAATGCACTTTGTCCGTAGTTTCCTTGGTAACTTGACTCATTGCCACAGGAGGAGGGGGCATTGGAGTCGTAGGTCCATTGTGTGTCGGAGGTTCACTGTCCACTACCTTTGGAAGAGAAGAAGAAGAAGAGGTAGTAGGAACAGCAGGCCCAGTGTATGAAACACCACTTCTGGTTGTGATCGCCTTAGCATCGCCCCTCGGGTTAGCGATCGTGTTGCTCGGTAAAGTACCTGAGCTCGAGGGTCGATCATTTAAAGACTTCTTCAGATCGGCAATCTGACCAACAACTCGTTCATTTCATCTTGGGATTTCATGAATTGCTTCAGTAACTCATCAGATGATGGTACTGGAGGAACAATGACGGGAGGAGCTGGAGGGACAATTTGAGGCCGTATGTTTTGATTATAGCCAAAATTCCCTTGATTAGGATTCATATTCCCATGAAATTGATTCCCTCGATTGAAATGGTTTTGATGAAGGTTTCCTTGTAGTTGGAAACCTTGATTGGGTCCAAGATAGAAATTACCTTGGTTTTGATAACCTTGGTTCATTCTGGTTGGTTCGATTCCGGTTTTGCATGTTATGATTTCGGTTGAAACCGGGTGGTGCTGATTAGTGTTAGCACGGTAGTGTGGTTCATTTTGAGGACGGTATTGATTACCTCCTTGCTGTGAACTACCGGCTAGAGCATTTGCTTCAAAAGGACTACCATCGGTGGCAGTACAATTGTAGTAAGCATGAGGACCACGACAAGTGACACAACTCTCAACTTTCTTCACTTCAGCATGTGTTGGTGTCTGAGTGAAGGAGACTTTCTTCACGGTTAGCAAGAACCAAAGCTGAACAATGTCTCGTGAGTTTATCAATCTTAGCATCGGTGCTAGATGTACTCACTGGGGATGAAGAAGAAGAAGGTCCAGCATTAGAGGCGATATGTCTTTGCTCGAAAGGACGGACTTGAGATTTGTTCTCAATGATTTGCAAGGCCTCTTTTGTGGTCTTGCTCAAGAAATTTCCTCCCGCGGAGGCATTCAAAGAGTCTTGATTAGTCTGATTGACACCATTGTAGAAAGTATCCATTTGCATTAACAATTCGGTAAAACCGTGATGCTGGACACTTGCGAAGCAACTCTTTGTAACGATCCCATGCCTCCCCGAATGATTCATCAAATCTCCGAGAAAATTTCATTATCTCATTCTTAAGACTTGTGGTTCGGGATGGAGGATAGAACTCGTTAACGAACTTGGTGACAAGATCTTCCCATGTCTCAATAGAACGAGGGGTTGTTTCTCAAGCCAATTCCGGGCTTGTCCCTCTAGAAAATGGGGAACAGAAGAAGCTTGATAGCTTCATGTGGGACATTCTTGTACTTGATGGTAGATGCTATCTTGTTAAACCATCGAATGTGTGCATGAGGATCATCCCTCTCAAAACCATAGAATTGGCTTTGGGTTACTAGATTGAGCAACCCGATTTTGAGCTCGAAAGTGTCGCCACGCATGGTCGAACAACAATGGCATCTCGTAACCCTCATGGGTGCTTGGAGAAGCTCATTCATGGGTTTGTCTTCGCCATTTCGACAGAGGTGGTGGTGGTAGACGCTCTCACCACGGCCGAAGGAGCCGAACGCCCTCTACGCCTACGAATGTTTCCAAGTTCGAAGTGGACTTGTAGAATCGAAGAACGAAGCGATGCACTATGTATAAAAATCAATTTTCAAAACAAATGAGGCAAAACACAAGTGAACTTAACCAATAATCACAAATGAAATGGCTTCTTTGAAAAAGGTACACCAAATCACAAGTGACACACAGGCAAGTTTTAAATCATGTTCGAACTTATTATGGTCGCACCCCCGCTAGGTAGTGCACGCCTTGATTTGCGGTGGTTGATTTTATGTATATTAAGTACCATCAAAAGACGGAGGTAAGATTTGTGCAAATGGGTTCAAAAACTTTTGGACAATATTTTGTTATCGTCCCGCTTAACCAAATCGTATCTCTTCAAGAATCACCTTAAAAGAGAATACAAAATAGAAAACGCTCCATTGTTTTGTTGTTTTATATTTTTGAGTTTTAACACTTTAGGAAAAGTGTTAATGAACTTTTTGATTTTCTTATAACTTTACAAAAACTTTTTACAAATGATGGGTTATGCAAGAATGGATCCAAAATGCCACGCTAAACACACGCCAGCTTAAAATTTGATCTCGGTTGAAAATAAGCTACTCACACAAACCGCCACTTGTGAATGGCCGACCGTAAGAAGCTTTAAAACCGCTAAAACACAAATACAATGAAGTCCGAGAATAGAATGAATTCCCGGTCGCTTAGTCCCACCTGAGACTCAATGGTGTGTCAAAACAAACTCAGAGGATGAATGATCACTAAGGATAGTGATCTCAGAAGGTTTTGATTAGAAATTACACTACTGATTGATTGGAATGGAATGGAATACAGATTTGGAAAGCACAACAATCAGATGAAAGAAACGTAAACGTAAGTTTAAAACTACGATAACGCATAAAATAAAAAGTAAAATCTAAGAAATAAAAGACCTAAAAATATGAAAATAACATTTTTGAATCCTAAAAATAAAAGAAAATTATTAGAAAAAGAAAATTATTTTAACACTATTTAATTAATTATTATTAATTAAAAACTATTTTAACTATTTAATAAATACTCTAAAATAGAAGAAAATACAAAATAAGGCTAGAAAAATATACTTATGATTCATAAAAATCTAAAATACTATAAAACTAATTTTAAAACTAAAAATATATTTTTATGCTTTTAATTATTTATTACTAATTATTTATTATTTCTTAACTATTTATAATTATAATAAATACTAAACAAGAAGAAAAAATATGAAACTTTTCTAAAAATACTATATGATGAAAGAAAACAAAGAAAAATAGAAAAACAAGATTTGCTTATTAAAAAGTTGAAAAGAAAAATCAAAAAGCTAAAAAACTTAAATAAACACTATCACCGATTTTTAATTGATTTTTCTCGATTTTCTTTTGAAAACTACTTTAATACTGATATTATGAAACTTTAATAAAGACAAAAAATTTATAAAACTCAAAAATAAGTCAGCTTTTGGCAAACTTATAATCCCAAATACTTATGAGCTTATTTGGGCTCAAACAAAGCTTACAAACAAAACAAAAGCTCAAAGTAGATTCAAACAAGCTTAATGAATAAATGAGCTAAAGATATACAAAGAAACACACCGATAAGCTATGAATAAGCTAATAAGCACTTTGGCTATTACTCAAATGGGACAAGCTTGAGGCTTGTTGCGTACCTAGCAAACAAGTTCCAAAATGAAATCTTAAGCTTGACAATCCAAGAGGACAGTTGGCTTTCCAAAGAACCAGAGAACACAAGATTTGAGCAACTAATAAGCTCTATGTGAGCTTATCAAATTGGTACCAATAACTGTGCACAAGACAGTTTATGAAACGTATACTCACAAAAAGCTAAGAAATAAGCACTTAAAAAGCTGAGAAACCAAGAACTAGCATTTTTGTATTTTTTTTAAGCAACTAGACTATAATACCCCCAGAGCTTATAAGTTGAAACTTGATATTAAGTACACAAAGGAAATTATCTTTTTATTCAAAATGACTCATGAAATTTCTTTTTGATGAAACCAAAATGTTGACTAAGATGGATTTTGATCTGATTCTAAGTACTGAATATGATGTTTTGAGGTTAACTAAAACTGATTTAAGCAAGATTAACAACTTTTAAACATAAAATCAAGATCTTATATCCTAAAAATCCAACAAAGAAGCACCTAAGTCATGATTATATAACTGAAATTTTGACTTTGATGAACTATTAGGACTTGATTTCGACCGATATGAGTTGTTTGAACCAAGTTAGACAGATTTCCAACAAGTCCAATGACCAGAGTACATTTGAACATAAAAACCAAACACCCCTTAGATGGTCTGCTTTGAAGTTTTATAAAGCAACTCACAATTTTAGAACATAAACTTGATTGCGCATCTTATAGTATCATTATTGTAGACTAAATAAACATGAACAAACAGTTTAACAACTATAAAACACAAGAATCAAGATTATGCTACTTTAATCTGCCAAAATGGAATTTTTTACAAAACACAAATTTGAAAAGAACAAGCTACTGATTTAAAAGCTTAGATAAACTGATTTATGACTAGTGAACACAAAGAAAGAAATATAAACTAATTAACAACTAACAAAGAATAAGCAAAAGTGATCAAAAGTGCTTACAAAAGCTTCCAAGCTTAAAACTGAGAACCAAGACCAATGAACACCCCTATAAGCTTACCACTAAGCTACTAAACCAAGGCCATCCATAATTTACCCTGCTCCAAATTCGTGATCACCTTCTTCAATGTGTTTTTTTATTTTGAACTATTTAATTTGGATTTTTGTGATTTTATTTTTGACTCTCAATCAATTTTAAGTGTATCTAAAAGCTTCAAAAGCTTTCTCGAGCTACATGTGCTATTTTAGTCCCAATCAACAACTTTCAACAACATTAACACCTAATGAGAATTTTCAATTAAAACTGCATAAATTGAAATAAGAACTTGAAACTTGAAATTTGTACTTGAAAAAGGTTTATAATACAATAATAACTTGAAATACAAAGCTTGTAAATAAACATACACCAAATTTTAGTTAAGCTAAAAACGACTATGAAAATAAAGATTACTCTAGATATATCAATACATTGCATCACTCTCTTCTTTATAGACTTTCATGCTCCCCCATGCTCTTCAGACTTTCCCACCACTTCGAGCCCTTGGATCACAAAACTATCAACCATACACTTTGCTTTTTGGCGCCAAATATTTCAATTGAGCAGGTTTAAGCAATTAATGGATTTGGTTGAGTCAATTAAAGATATTTGGAGTTTAGAGGAGGTGGAGGGACAAGGTGGGAGAGGTGAGAAAGGAGTGGAAACCATGACTGGTTTTTGAGATATCCGGCTCGGGAGAGTGCTACATACCTCGTATTTGGGCGCCGCTAAGTATGGTTTGACCTTCAACCGGGTTGCTAATAACAAAGGGCGGGTCAAGGTTTGGGCTTAGATGGTTTTGGGCCTAGATTGGGTTTGGATTGATATAAGGTGTCCGTTGTTGGTAACAACAAGGACCAATTTTGCAAATTTGCCAAACTTCAAGGACTGATCATGCAACTTTTCCAAACTACGGACCAATCATGAAAAATATTGATAAAACAAGGATCCTTTTCGTATAAAACCCATTTTCAAAGGTCCAAGGACTAATTTTGCAAAATTTCAAAGTTTAGGACCTTTTGCCAATTGACCAAAGAATCATTCAAGGATCATTTTTAACAACTTAAAAGATTTCAAAGACCTTGAATGATAAATTTCCACATTTTTGAATTCCAGGGACTAGATTTGACAACTTTTAAAACTGGGGACTAAACGCCAATTTTGCAAACTTTATACATTTTTCATCTCGATTTTGATATTTTTGCATTTAAAACACATAAAACACTGATTTGTGATATTTTGATCATTTTGATGTGTTTCTGAGTGTTTTCAGATGTTTTTGCAGTTTAGATTATACAAAAATGATGAGTATTTAGACACTCATCATAAGGATTTAAAAGGTACACTTTTGCGGGGTCATTTAAGCCCTTAATCGACCACTTTTATATCCGTTACTGCTTAATTTCGTTTTTTTCACTTTTTAGGTCTCTTGAAGGCAAAATGCCGGAATGATGGACTAAAAGGTGCCAATATGTTAAGAAAATGGCTAAAGTCAAGATCAAGACACTAAGCTTCTCGAAAACTAATTCACCTGCTGCCACAGATAGAGGCGACGCCGCCCCTCTAACCGCGAACACGCACTCGGTGAAATTGTTTTTTTGTACCGACGGCGCCAAAGCTTTAAAGAGTAGGGCGCCACAACTCGCATCTAATTCCAGATCTAGATTCGTGACTTCCGCCGAAGATTTGAGCCGATGGCGCCATTAACCCAACGCTGACGCCGCCAAAGTTGACTTGGTCAAGACGAAACCCTAATGGCGGCGATACGACGGCGTCACAATTAAAGAGTGACGACAACATGTTGAATAACTCTATATATAGAATTCGAATTTTCAGACTTTTAGGAAGGTAGAATTGTGGAGTAAAACCTAAAAATGATTTTTGGTTGTCTTGGGCAGTATCTTAGGGTTCTCATACCCTATTGTGCATCAAGATAAGTAATCTACTTTATTGATTTCATTATGTCTTAGATTGTATGTGTGTATGCTTGCATGTTTACCATGTCCGGCTAATTTATTTGTGTGTTTGCTTAGATCTATGAAACCTAGTTATTGAATATTGATTGGTTTTCTCTTTTCTTAATTGTAATTGGCTTAGGATTGCAATAGGCCATCGTTGTGTTTTTAATGCTTGAGTAATCTTTGTGAACATTAGTTTATAATCGCCTAGAGTTAGTTTATAAATCCTAGAGATTTTGTAGGAAATAACCTTAAGGTATCCTCAAAGAGTTAGGGAAAAAAGCATACCCTACGACCTTAGAAGACACAACGCGTTAAGAATAAGGACGTGACAATTCAACCGTCAATAAAAGATAACTAGGGAGTAATAGTATCTAGGTAGACACATTTTTAATCATTATACGAGCACACATCAATTAGACATAGACTACCCCTTGGCTTAGTTAATTAGACTAGATAATAGTAGAGTAATCGGTAGAAATACCACCCCTCAAATCCAATACCTCGAGATTCGTACATTTCAATTTTCTAAAAAACATAAAAAAGATAAAAAAATAATCTTTCTCAACCCCAACCTTAGCGTAGTAATTTCTCACTAGCATTCCTATTCCTCTAGAGAACGATATCAATCCCGAGGCTTACCCTGGGGGTGTTTGGTAATGCAGTGAATCACAAAGAATGGAATTGTAGATGAGAATGGAATGAGGCTGAGAAGGAATAGTCATAGAGAAAGCCACTTCATTCCATTGTTTGTTACTAATCGAGAATCAAGAAGAGAGGGATATCAGATACTTGATTCTCTAGTTTGGTATGACAACATAATGAATTGAAATAATGATGAAAACTTGAAATCAACATGTGATTACTATCATAACATTACATGTAAATAAGAAAAATTTAACTTCAGAAGTCCTGAAATCCATACCAAAACATATTCACCAATAATAGATGGTCTTTTATTTAAAATTTTCAAACATGATATAGCTGTTCAACGAAAGTGACAACGCCCATAATGTTATATGATCTTAAATACAGTAATTGGAGCTTGTATGTATGACGAAAGATGTTCGAACTGTTGGGATTTGAGATTAAATGCTTAATCACGAGTTCTGGAATTTCAAATACTTAAATGTAGCAACATAGACTTATTATCTCATAAGTAAATGATCAAACACCATTTGTGCATAAGAATTGTGACACCAGAAAACCACGTTTTAAGGTGATCCTTAACATGGAGGATATCAAAGATTAAATAAAGGATTTGATTTTATGCTTATAGAAAATATCCTAAATAAAAATTTAAACAACTTTGGATGAAGATGACGAATTGATGATGAAAGATAGAAATTGACCAAGAAGAACAAGAGAAAATGTGGTTATGGTTTGGATGGTTTTCCTAGATTCTGGTACCATGTGCCATGCACATGATAGTTCCATTTTATACCCCTCACGTTAATTTAATATGATCCTCATTCCATCCGAGAATTAACTCAAGATTCGCTTAGCCTTTGTCTCCGATTTTTTTAAAGAATGAAAAAGCTTGAATGAGAATCAAAAATTCATTCTCCTTTCTCATTCTCTACTTACACAAACACAAGATTGGCTCTTCATTACGTTTCTTTTTGTAAGATATAACTTTTCACATACACATCAAACCATAACACAAAGTAGCATATAGATGGAATTCTAGAGAGAGAAAGTTAGAGGTTTAGGGAACTTAGTGAGAGAAAGTGAAAGATATTATTATGAGCTCCAACTCTCTACCTTGGAAGGTAGAGAGTATTTATAGTCTTACATAAATCGCCACACAACGGGCTGTGGATCAGGCATACAGTGGGTAAAGACCCGTCCGTCCTCCATGGTGTTACTTAACTAAATACTACTTAACTTAAAATAACTACGACTACGAGCTTTCTAATGATTACATATACTTGAGGTGACCGACTCTTTAATACCCGGAATTTCTAATTCCTAACAATCTCCCCCTAAGGGAGGTCACCTCAATCATGTACTAAAATTACATTGAATACAAACAGATATTACATTAAAAATTGATCTTGCATTCTTGATGTAGTGCTTTGCTTCGAAGCTCGTAGTCATTGATTCTTCACATTGCATGTTTGGTTACTTCAAGTGGAGGTCTTTTACTTGATCCACGTGATAGTAAATTTGAGCCAGCTATAGAGATCATCGCAAAGCAATCAAAGATCTCGTGACATCCATTGTGGTGTTGGTATTATGTGATGTTGTGACATTCGGACCGACATGCTCACATTCTGGATCATGATATCTTCTCATCGAAAGTAGCGGAAGCTTTTGTTGAATCATGATATTGGCGCAGCGTGCAGCGAAGCTTGGAGTGAAAATATCTGAGTCATTGATGCACTAATCATGATTTCTTTTGAGTTGAATGTGTTAAGTGAGCTTGCGGCTATGGATTGATCCGCTTCATTCTCGATCAGCTGCAAACGTCGGCGCACTGCAAGATACAACAAGCCAGTTAGCAATAAATAGCATCTAAAGTGTCTTTGATCACTTTCGTTGAATTGAGGTACACGCCCACGGTTTCCCGTTGATCAAGAGTACAAGTACTGCCTGTGATCAGGTATAATTCGAAGAATTTCCTTGACAGGGTTTTCGCAGCGCTCTAGCTGTTCTCAAACCGGAACATCTCAAAGAAGACAACACGGAGTGAGTGAACCAGCGAATTTGAGTCCACCGATTGATGAAAAGATATTTGAAAAACAATCGAGTATTGCTCAATAGAAATTGTTTTTGCAATACAGTGAAGGTTTTAATGAAAATCAATTATCAATCATAAAACACCTTTTGATTTGAAATATCCGTACATGGTCGATGCGCTAAAGAAAAGAGTTGTTAGCACAAAGACCGGTTTTCAAAGGTATCCGTCAATCCCTAACCTGAACCAGGATTGATTCAAGAAATTGAATCGCCCCATTGTTTCCGTTCAGTTGTCACATGGTTGATCCATATAATAGATCTCACATGCCACCTACCAGGAGCTTGTTTGATGTTGGCTCCCGAAGGCTTTCCATCTTCATTGTGAGTGTGTAGACACATCACTCAGATGTTCTGGCAATACCACAAGGATAATGCGTAGGACTCAAGATATAATCTCTCTTTCCACATTGTGTGAAACAGAGAGTCTTCATTGAAAGTGTCCTAATGAGATTTATTGATGATCTCGTGGCTCTAGACTCAATTTGTGCATATTTGGATCCTGTGCCGGAGACTAGGGAGAGGGTCTCCTTCTTCAATATCAACAATATCTAAGAGAAAGTCGATAGATAATGTCGGTTCTGTGACAACCTGTACTTTCAGGTCATTTCTCGAAACAATTTATGCTTCACTATTTCAACATTTGTCGTAAACTAGGTTTACGTGTTCCAAATTCGCGTAACCTTAATGGTTTAGCGGCGAATTCATGATCATATCATCACGAACATTTCATATGGACTAAGTTTAGTCTACATTTCATTAGCATCATTTGCATCATATTAGTTCATTCATGACATTGCATTTCACATTAAACGCGTAAATTTTATATTAAATAAACGTTATCGCGCGAGTTATTATTTTGAACATTTAATCCGCTACTTCCAAAAATGATCCCGACATATTTTTATACTTACATTTAGTTTATAAAAATAATATTTTGAGTTTACCTAGTGTTTTAAATTTATTTTGTATATAAATCGATAAATTTCCATATTTTAAATTTAATAATAAATTATTATTTATTATTACCTGGACGTTTTTGAGCAAGGATTAGCTCACTGGATATAAATTAGGGAAGTTATCCCACACACTGGAACAATTTAAACTAATTATGTCTAGCAGAAAATGAATATTTTATATTTTCTGGCCACTTATGAGTTTTTTCTAACTCACACGAGAAGTTATCTCACTTTATCAAAAACACGAGCTGCCGCACGAACCGACAAATAGAAAGTATGGTATTAGTCTAATAAACACATTTTTGAACCAATATTGATGTTTTTAGATTTCTTTTATAAAAACACACTCGAAAAGATATTTTACACGTTAACCATTTTTAACGTGTGACGGAAATATTTCAACTCTCGATTTAAAACGTAAATGAAACACCAAAACATCGAGGAAGTTCACGTTTTAACTTCTCACTCTATTTTAAACTTGTCATGTCGCATTTTATGCAACCAAACACGATGGGACTCGATTATATACATATGTACATACGTTTTATATTTTTGGAAAAAAAAAATATATATATATATATATATATATATGTATCTATATAACAGTGTATTATGCATTTACACTAGTATACAATTGTCAACTTGGATAATGTCATTTCTCACTTATCCTAGCCACACTCTACCGACAACTACATCACTTCCCTCTTTTCTTGGTTTCTTGTCTGCTTGAACAGCACCAACACCACACTCAAACTCATTAGTTAAATAAACAAGGACAAGAACCATACTTCTCCTTCTCCTCTTTTCTTTCTTGACTACTCGACATATCACCCAAACCAACACACAATCTCCTTATTATCTATACTTAGTACAATTCTTATTTAAAGTGGTATACTCTAACAAGCAAACACTTCTTTTTGCTTCCTGTTTATAACCGAGCAATCCATGAGCTCAAAACACACACATTTTGATTTACAAAGCATACAAGAGTTAAACTAGGACAAGATATAAAGGTTCTCAAAAAGCCAAAGGAAGTCGAGTTCATGTTTTAGAAGCAAAGGAGTTATTGAATTTCATTTTGGAGCATGCTAGTCGAATTCTAAATTTCTTTAGTCCTCTAGTTCACTCATATCCTTCTCATTCGTGTAAGCTAACTCTACTTCTACTTACGTTTATACTTTTTTTCCATTTGATATGAATTCTTACTTTGGCAAAACATGTTTATTTGATACAAATTTGTTCACGTTAAAGTAAAAACTATATCGAAAACGCGTTTTTCAATCGACTAAAATGAATTAATATGTTTTGGTCTTGTGTTATTGTGCTTATGTATGGATATTTTTTTACGTAAGACACGAAAGTTTTAATGTAAAATAAACAAATGAACACTTGTGCTTATTCGTTTTTTTTTAAAACAAAACATGGAAGTGTTTCACTTATTTTGGGTGCGTAATAACAAAAAGAAGAAAGTCCTTCAAACGCACTAAGTTGGCTTACTTTGGAAACATGCTCGTTTCGCTTTATTGGCATTACTCGTGCTTATTTCGGTCTCATACTTGCTTTGGAACTAGATAAACTCGGTGTACATGTATACCGACTCACTGTTGATAACAAACTCAAACTAAACACAACCCGTGATCCACCCAAAACAACCTATTCGAGTGCTTATTCGACTTTTTAACAACTTATTTGCAGCTTATACCAACTTTTGAAACTCAATATATGAATCACAAAACTTTTGCATGCAATCCTATGCTCAGTAGTTACTGAGTAAACTTGTAAGCAAAAATAAAACACAGTAGCGAACCCTTTATATATGTGAAACTTTCGAACTAAACACAAAAGATCCATTGTCTCAGTTGGGAGGGATGCATGCATCTATCCACAAGGTCCTGTGTTCAAATCCTAGCAGTGTCATTTTTTTGCCAATTCCTAATATTTTTTTTGTCCACTCTCACTCTTTGATAATTTTAGCCCCTCAACATTGAACAACTTGTCACCTACTTAAGGACTTTTATAAGTTTTGCAATTTATATTAATGTATACACTTTCAACCCCTCAACTTTGGACCAATTGACATTTTCTTAAAAACTTTTATAAGTTTGATAAAACATATATTTTTACCAAATTTGTTTTGATAAATATGTTAAACACATATTTCTATTCGACGACCACACCCTCGTAAACCTTAAATAATATAATTGTTCAAATATATTATTTACTTACGCCTCAAATAAATATATATTGTATGTATATTTCCACCACTCAAAGGTCCAACTAATTTAATAAATACAATACGTCTTGTATTTATTTGCTCCTCGATAATACTTGAATCAATATTCAAGCCAACTCTTATACGAAAGTTTCGTATACAAATTTCCACATTATTCCAAGAGTCAAAACTTACAAATATTTTCACAACTACATTTTTATGTGCATCGATGATCTAATTAACTTGTGAAATATCCACATAAGCTACAATAACTCAATTTATTTGAAAACCCTCGTTTTTGAACTTTAAGCATTTCAAAAACATAAATACGTGTAAACTTACAAACGTTGTTTAATCTACACAACATGCATTTGAATACGAGACTTAGACTAAACCCATACCATACTTATCTAGGTGGCGTGTCGGAGCCGTGCACATTTATTACTTGTTGTTAGTTGTGATGTCTTACATTTCTGCATACCAAGGTGAGTTTTCATAGCCCCGTCGATCATGCTTTTAATTATTTTCAAACCTACGGGGGAGAATACATTGCACAACATTTTATTACGATACCAAGTATGTTAAATTCATTTACATTGCTTAAGTTACCACATTTGCCAATTGAAAGTCCCCATTACCTGAACATGAACCGTTAATCTTTGAAGCGAGGATGAGTGGATAGATCTATCGAGGGTGACGCCTCCATCCGGGTTGGTGAATCCCAACTGCCATACGGATGCATTTCATTTAATAACATTACGGAGTTGTCTGGCAAACACTCTGCAGGGGCATACATTACATTATGAACAGTCTAGTTTCGGTGTCATGGGCTTAAAGCAATTGTAACATTTTTATGTGACATAATTGTCATACCAGTAACATTTTTACGTGACATGATTGTCATGCCTGATCTATACTTGCGTAATCGTATAAAACATTTACATAAACCTATGAATTCTCACCAACATTATTGTTGACCGTTTTAGCAATGTATTTTCAGGTAACTAAGGCTTTATCATCATGGCATGGTTAAAGAACCACCTTTTGAGTCGCGGCGTCGACTTACATCATTGTACATTATGGCACTTTCTTTCAAAACCATCGTTTGGACTTGTAATATATTTGTATTTCCGCAAACTTTGTAAACTTTTGGGACCTATACTTTGTAAACTCTGATTGTTTTATTAAATCAAACGATGTGTTTTTCCAAACGACACTTTAGGTCGTTCAATATAACTGTGATTGTGATGCTATGACAGTCAATCCCCAGGAATTCCATTCCGCTGCAAAACAGGTAATTTGGGGGTGTGACAGATTGGCATCAGAGCTTCGGTTATAGAGAACTAGGTTGCATCATTGACCCTAGACTATAACTACATTATCATAGCATCTCATCATTTCATCATAAGTGCGTGCTCACTTTGCATGCGATTTATACGTACATTTTTCGAGTTATTCACTTTCATTTCACAGCGGTTGTCACATAGATACCTTCAAATACCCATCCCATTATACTTACATCACTTTGACATGGAGAATGCCTTGTCAGTCCCTATCATAATTTTTAACAATCAGTTGACTCAACACCGATAACATCAGACGATGACACTGAGACCTTTTTAGGAGGACGAAGTTGCACCTACACCATCACGATCACTATTGATTCACTATAGGATCAGGACAATTTTTATCACTCAGTTGGGACAGATCATACCATTGGGTAGAACTTATAGGCTTAGTCCTAATGAACCTATTTTCTTAACTCACCACAAGGATTCCATTATCATCATTGTCATTATTTTCATCATCATTATCATTTCGAGCACCATCCGTACCATCACATCTCATACACGATACTCATACACCTGACTTGCAGCTTGGGAAGCGTGCATGATTTGACACACCATTACCATCTACCACTAAGACTATAGACACTACACCATCTCATAGGTTTGAGGACTGTGAGAGTTCTAGGGCTATTGTTGTTAGACCACCAACAGGAACAGATAATAAGTACTTTTCTAGCTAATGTAATCTTTATCATTTATTATCTCTACGATAATCACCACCTTGTTTATTTCATTCCTTACTCCAATTGCCCAATTTTCCATCATTTCACGACGATACATCACTATCTTACTAGGGGTTAGGCCAACTTTATTCTCGACCAATTAGTAGACTATTACTACTCGATAAGGTTCTCCTATGTATCCTGCAAACCATCCAACAAATTTTATTCCAAATTATCCTGCTAATATTTCATGAAATAATTTCACTTGATTTTATTTCGAACTATTTTATCACCATCTTAGAAACGTTGTTTCATAAAGTTTTAACGCAAGTTGTTTTATTATCAATTTATCAATTGGTTTCAGTCATTTTATCAACTATTTAATATCCTCATGCGAAACGATTTTCATGTTACTCTGAAAAAAAAAAAAAAAAAAATCATCAAGCTATTATCTTACAAAACAAAACGTTGAATACCAATTAATTGTCCTACATTCCCTCTTATGAGATAATAAACTTCATCGTTATCTAACGCAAGCTGCTTTCAACTATTTTACCGACCATTTCATCTTACTCCTGTACCGTTAAACCAAAAAAAAAAAATTTACGACTTTAATAATACTTTATAAACAATGACCTTACTGATACTTTGCAAACTATTTTCTCATAGTATGATAAACCGATTAATCTGCTATTATTTTATAAAACAACAAACAATTGCAATAGCAAGTTATAAACTATATTACAAATTTTTCTTGCAAGTAATATTACGATCTTATAAACTATTTTACCCTTTTGGTGAGCTATATTAGCCACTGTCTGATTTAAAATCATGAAACTTGGTACGCTTACCTCACAGACTATTCGCCTTTACTTTACTGACTATTATATTACCAACCTCTAAACCATCTTGATATTAAGTAAACTACGAAATCTTCTATTATTTAACAAACGATAAATTGTTTTATTGTAAGCTATTTTACAAATCATTTCACGAGTTTTGTTATAATCTGAATTGTGTCTTACCCAAAATCTTTCACTACCATTGTTAAGCCGTTTTCTATCACTATATAGCTGTTTTAAAATCACCTTAACAAGTTGTTGCTTTAACACCAAGCCACAACTAAGATTTATTATTAAACTGTAAATGATAAAAATGTTTCTTTCTTACTCAATAAAGTGGTTTTACAAACCTTTTCATAAACTATACTGTAATTTTCTTACAAACTATTTATTCTCGTTTGAAAGTAAAGTTTTATAATCAGATATATCGTGCATAAACATTTTCTCTGTTAACACTCTATAGATGCTTACGCCATTTATCTCTCACTCAACCGATAAGTTAGGATTTGACGAGTGACCTTTTTAGGAAAGACTTCCTATACCATCTGTGAGGAGGATTCCTCGATACAAGAAGACAATGAAAGGATTTTGGAATTTCCAACAAGGGCTAGAAGTAAGTAGCGAGATCTTTCACAACTCAACAAAAATCTTAAGACATCACGAGACATTTCGAACCACTATTTTGGATTAGAATCCAAACTCTATCATTCCAAAAGTATTAGTTAGACCGAGTTACGAGATTTAGTATGAAGCGAATACACACTAGGCGACACTATAGAAATAAACCAATCATCCTAATTGAGACTACAGAACATTTCATTAAACAAGGCTTCAACAATATGTGAACTTCCCTACAATGAGTTTCCCTTAAAGGAAAATTAAGTTAAATTAAGGTTATCGATATAAACTTCCCCTAAGGCATTGTGTTCTCTAGAAATTCCAAGTAACCTCACTTCCATATCAAGAGATGCCACAGGTGTGAACATGTCGGACAATCAATGACTCCCCATCTACAAGTGAAACTAGAACAAACATTCTTTGACATAGTCTGAGCTGATATCTATTTTCTTGCTAGCATGATAACAAGATTAGTGATGAACTATTTTTGGAAGCACTCAATATCGGAACAAATCTTGAAGACCAACCACTACACCACCTCACTTAAATACTTAAGGTTTGTGACTTTACAACATGGAGCATGGAAACACTTCGATAATCAAACAATAAACATTTTAGTCATAGAGACTAAGCACCTGAGGCAAGTAAGGCTCAGGTCATGACCTTCGATAGGACTAGAAACACGAGGAAATCGCAACTGTTACCTATAATCTATTCTTTTCAATAAGGTCCTTTTCGACAAATTTAACATTTTGAAATCTAAAGACACGTGGTGTCAATTCAAGTTGTACCTATTATAAGCTATTCGATTCACCTTAGACTGCTGACAATCATTTCAGGATTTCCATGAAACCTACTAGGACATGATTACCGCCTACTATCCTCAGCTCAATGGTTAAGAGCTAGAGAGCAATTCCCACATTAGATAATATACTCAAGCCAGTATGACTTTTTAGAAATGGTTAGGTAAATCATTCTCCATCGACAAGTTTCTTTGCAACAATAGTTAGTTCAGGAGCATATTGACTACACCAATTGAGACACTGTAAGGTTGAGGTAATCAATCACTTATTCAAGGATTAAAATCAGGAAAGTCCGATTCATTAGTCCATAACCCATTCATGAAACAAACAAAGAAGTCATACAAATCAAGAATCAGTTACAAGTAACAACATATAGCTAGATAAGCTACATCGTTATACGATGCAAAATTTGAAGATATGTCCCATAAGCCGCAAACCATTAGAACCTCTGGTGGGCAACAAATTATGCACAAGGACCCGTCTTGGAAAGGCGTGGTACGATTTAGAAAAACACTGAACGAACCAATTCGACCCAAATATTCTCATCTATCGTACTTTATTTTCTTTCCGATTTGTTATTACTTACGAGAATTTTAATTCCTTTTACTTTAACTATCATTGTAACGACACGGTTTAAATCCTTGTAAACATTTAGAGTTATAACAACTAAACCGAACGTCACGTCATCGTTCCTTAATTATACATAGCCTAGCTAACTATGTCTAATTCTGGAGGGATCACGTTATGTTGGGAGCGGTTAATTATAAATCTTAGTGCAAGCAAAATCTTCACATATTTCAAAGTCAAAGTGTTACTTATGAGAGATTCATCCGATATTTTCTTTACTACGATGTTTTGTACACTCTCAATCATCGATAACCGTAACGACACTTCTCCATGTCTCCTCTCCTCGATATCCATCACAAACTCAGATTCGATAGACTAACAACGACTGAATTCAGGGACTGAATTCCTTTTTGGATGGGCGAATGTGACAACCTGTACTTTCAGGTCATTTCTCGAAACAATTTATGCTTCATTATTTCAACATTTGTCGTAACTAGGTTTACGTGTTCCAAATTCGCGTAACCTTAATGGTTTAGCGGCGAATTCATGATCATATCATCACGAACATTTCATATGGACTAAGTTTAGTCTACATTTCATTAGCATCATTTGCATCATATTAGTTCATTCATGACATTGCATTTCACATTAAAGCGTAAATTTTATATTAAATAAACGTTATCGCGTGAGTTATTATTTTGAACATTTAATCCGCTACTTCCAAAAATGATCCCGACATATTTTTATACTTACATTTAGTTTATAAAAATAATATTTTGAGTTTACCTAGTGTTTTAAATTTATTTTGTATATAAATCGATAAATTTCCATATTTTAAATTTAATAATAAATTATTATTTATTATTACCTGGACGTTTTTGAGCAAGGATTAGCTCACTGGATATAAATTAGGGAAGTTATCCCACACACTGGAACAATTTAAACTAGTTATTTTATCATAAAATGCATATTTTATATTTTCTGATCACTTATGAGTTTTCTAACTCACACGAGAAGTTATCTCACTTTATCAAAAACACGAGCTGCCGCACGAACCGACAAATAGAAAGTATGGTATTAGTCTAATAAACACATTTTTGAACTAATATTGATGTTTTTAGATTTCTTTTATAAAAACACACTCGAAAAGATATTTTACACGTTAACCATTTTTAACGTGTGACGGAAATATTTCAACTCTCGATTTAAAACGTAAATGAAACACCAAAACATCGAGGAAGTTCACGTTTTAACTTCTCACTCTATTTTAAACTTGTCATGTCGCATTTTATGCAACCAAACACGATGGGACTCGATTATATACATATGTACATACGTTTTATATTTTTGGAAAAAAAAAATATATATATATATATATGTATCTATATAACAGTGTATTATGCATTTACACTAGTATACAATTGTCAACTTGGATAATGTCATTTCTCACTTATCCTAGCCACACTCTACCGACAACTACATCACTTCCCTCTTTTCTTGGTTTCTTGTCTGCTTGAACAGCACCAACACCACACTCAAACTCATTAGTTAAATAAACAAGGACAAGAACCATACTTCTCCTTCTCCTCTTTTCTTTCTTGACTACTCGACATATCACCCAAACCAACACACAATCTCCTTATTATCTATACTTAGTACAATTCTTATTTAAAGTGGTATACTCTAACAAGCAAACACTTCTTTTTGCTTCCTGTTTATAACCGAGCAATCCATGAGCTCAAAACACACACATTTTGATTTACAAAGCATACAAGAGTTAAACTAGGACAAGATATAAAGGTTCTCAAAAAGCCAAAGGAAGTCGAGTTCATGTTTTAGAAGCAAAGGAGTTATTGAATTTCATTTTGGAGCATGCTAGTCGAATTCTAAATTTCTTTAGTCCTCTAGTTCACTCATATCCTTCTCATTCGTGTAAGCTAACTCTACTTCTACTTACGTTTATACTTTTTTTCCATTTGATATGAATTCTTACTTTGGCAAAACATGTTTATTTGATACAAATTTGTTCACGTTAAAGTAAAACTATATGAAAACGCGTTTTTCAATCGACTAAAATGAATTAATATGTTTTGGTCTTGTGTTATTGTGCTTATGTATGGATATTTTTTTACGTAAGACACGAAAGTTTTAATGTAAAATAAACAAATGAACACTTGTGCTTATTCGTTTTTTTTTAAAACAAAACATGGAAGTGTTTCACTTATTTTGGGTGCGTAATAACAAAAAGAGAAGAAAGTCCTTCAAACGCACTAAGTTGGCTTACTTTGGAAACATGCTCGTTTCGCTTTATTGGCATTACTCGTGCTTATTTCGGTCTCATACTTGCTTTGGAACTAGATAAACTCGGTGTACATGTATACCGACTCACTGTTGATAACAAACTCAAACTAAACACAACCCGTGATCCACCCAAAACAACCTATTCGAGTGCTTATTCGACTTTTTAACAACTTATTTGCAGCTTATACCAACTTTTGAAACTCAATATATGAATCACAAAACTTTTGCATGCAATCCTACGCTCAGTAGTTACTGAGTAAACTTGTAAGCAAAAATAAAACACAGTAGCGAACCCTTTATATATGTGAAACTTTCGAACTAAACACAAAAGATCCATTGTCTCAGTTGGGAGGGATGCATGCATCTATCCACAAGGTCCTGTGTTCGAATCCTATCAGTGTCATTTTTTTTGCCAATTCCTAATATTTGTTTTGTCCACTCTCACTCTTTGATAATTTTAGCCCCTCAACATTGAACAACTTGTCACCTACTTAAGGACTTTTATAAGTTTTGCAATTTATATTAATGTATACACTTTCAACCCCTCAACTTTGGACCAATTGACATTTTCTTAAAAACTTTTATAAGTTTGATAAAACATATATTTTTACCAAATTTGTTTTGATAAATATGTTAAACACATATTTCTATTCGACGACCACACCCTCGTAAACCTTAAATAATATAATTGTTCAAATATATTATTTACTTACGCCTCAAATAAATATATATTGTATGTATATTTCCACCACTCAAAGGTCCAACTAATTTAATAAATACAATACGTCTTGTATTTATTTGCTCCTCGATAATACTTGAATCAATATTCAAGCCAACTCTTATACGAAAGTTTCGTATACAAATTTCCACATTATTCCAAGAGTCAAAACTTACAAATATTTTCACAACTACATTTTTATGTGCATCGATGATCTAATTAACTTGTGAAATATCCACATAAGCTACAATAACTCAATTTATTTGAAAACCCTCGTTTTTGAACTTTAAGCATTTCAAAAACATAAATACGTGTAAACTTACAAACGTTGTTTAATCTACACAACATGCATTTGAATACGAGACTTAGACTAAACCTATACCATACTTATCTAGGTGGCGTGTCGGAGCCGTGCACATTTATTACTTGTTGTTAGTTGTGATGTCTTACATTTCTGCATACCAAGGTGAGTTTTCATAGCCCCGTCGATCATGCTTTTAATTATTTTCAAACCTACGGGGGAGAATACATTGCACAACATTTTTATTACGATACCAAGTATGTTAAATTCATTTACATTGCTTAAGTTACCACAATTGCCAATTGAAAGTCCCATTACCGAACATGAACCGTTAATCTTTGAAGCGAGGATGAGTGGATAGATCTATCGAGGGTGACGCCTCCATCCGGGTTGGTGAATCCCAACTGCCATACGGATGCATTTCATTTAATAACATTACGGAGTTGTCTGACAAACACTCTGCAGGGGCATACATTACATTATGAACAATCTAGTTTCGGTGTCATGGGCTTAAAGCAATTGTAACATTTTTATGTGACATAATTGTCATACCAGTAACATTTTTACGTGACATGATTGTCATGCCTGATCTATACTTGCGTAATCGTATAAAACATTTACATAAACCTATGAATTCTCACCAACATTATTGTTGACCGTTTTAGCAATGTATTTTCAGGTAACTAAGGCTTTATCATCATGGCATGGTTAAAGAACCACCTTTTGAGTCGCGGCGTCGACTTACATCATTGTACATTATGGCACTTTCTTTCAAAACCATCGTTTGGACTTGTAATATATTTGTATTTCCGCAAACTTTGTAAACTTTTGGGACCTATACTTTGTAAACTCTGATTGTTTTATTAAATCAAACGATGTGTTTTTCCAAACGACACTTTAGGTCGTTCAATATAACTGTGATTGTGATGCTATGACAGTCAATCCCCAGGAATTCCATTCCGCTGCAAAACAGGTAATTTGGGGGTGTGACAGGTTCCCCGTGAGAATGAAACAAGTCCTTTTAAGAGGAACTTGAGTGGTTTGGAAAGTTGAAGTGCAGTGCGTCACTGGGTCCATGACGTCTTGTCTTCAATACCGATGTTACCATCAGTAGCATATTAATTGAACCCGGTTTCTGCCCTAAGGTTGAATAAATGGAGGGCTATTTGTTTTCACCCTTTTCTCATTCAATTCTTTTTAATTCTTCAACCCCTTCAGTGCTTACCGAGATTTCATAACTAGAACCTTGTTGGGTTTATTCCAGTAATAGCTCAGTCTCGATGCACTCTTCCCATTCCTCATTTTTCTCCTTTTATTATCATACCTAAGAACTCTACACTAACTAGTGGATAGTTTCTGGGTAGATCCCTCCGGTTCTGGCGGATCTTGGGAACAAAAACCTAACCTTATCATCCTTATATCACCGTACATAAAGTAAAGTTGGTCGGTCTATTTGGTATTGTTCATCTGCGTTGGAACCAATTGAAAACCATTTGAAAATCAATTCAGATACTTGTGATATATTATCAAAGCATTTTGTACCTGAATTGTTTTTGATATTTTTAGAACGAGAACTCCCCTCAACATGTGCATCAAGTATTTGAAAATGTTTTGCACACGGAGGCAAGAGAAAGAATTAACTTCTTTGATTACCATTTTCTAAAAGATATCAACATCACTTCCCAAATCGAATCAAGTAGATAAAGCATTTTGGGGAAGGATGAGATTTTCATGATTTTGCTCCCCCTCAATATGTGCTTCTAGGTTTGAAAGGAGTTTTACACATACTAGATGGAACCTGCACATTGAGATAAATGATCACGTTTCAAATTATAGGTTTGAGATAGATGCTCCCCCTCAACATGTGCATTGAAAAATTTGAAATCGTTTGTCACATGCGGGGAGGACATCATGTACATTCTTATAAAACCATTTACCGAATTATCAGTTTAAATCCAATTTAAATCACACATTCTCCCCGATCACAATTATCAAATCATTTGAGATTTGTGATCTCTTATAGATTTAAATTGATTTTGAAAGCTTTTAAGGAGAATTGTGACTTGATTATGAAAGCGTTTTAACTGCTAAGGATCGGATTTTAAGACTTTAAACTCCATTGATAAAACATGCATGTACATCTTTTGAAAACAATTTAATGCCAAATAACTTTCTAATTTAATTGAAATCATTCTCCCCCTCAATCAATGACATAGGTTGTTGATTGAGAGATGGAGATTTTGACAACTAAGTCCTGATGATTATCAAAAATAGAGACCGAGTTATTTCTCAAAGCATTTAGTTTTCAGCAGATAAATGTTTATAGAATCCGAGCATGGAATTTGAAAACATGGTAAAACATGGCTCTGTTCTTTCTTTTAAAACCGGGTTATTGCATGAAAATGACAATAAACCATTGTTTCTCTTTCTCCCATATATATATATATATATATATATATATATATATATATATATATATATATATATATATATATATATATATATATTAATAAGAATTCGAACAACATCTAAAGTCCCGTCTCATTCTTTGAATGACAGCACAAAGACCGTAGATATTATCGAACCGAAAAAAACATGACAAATTGACAACACATTTTTTTTTTGAAGATTTTTCGAATTTTTCAGATTTTTATGGATTTTGAAGGTTTTTATAATTTTCTATTTGATTTTTGAGGGTTTTATAATTTTGTATTTTGATTTTAGAATAAATATTTACAAGAGATAGATGAAGATAGACCTTTACTCCTCGTCTTCCTCCTGAAGACGTTTGAGAGTATCTGGTTGAAGGCTTTTCAAGCCAAGACGTGGAAGAATAAACTCAAAACGTTCTCTTGGAAGAGCTTTGGTGAAGATGTCTGCTAACGATATTCAGACCTCACAAAATATAGTTCCACCACACCTTTTCCACTTGTTCCCTGATGAAATGATGTCGAATGTCGATATGCTTTGCTCTTGAGTGTTGAACGTTGTTGCATGAGAGAGCAATAGCACTTTTATTATCACAGAACAGAGGGATTTTGTTGAATACAAAGCCATAGTCCGATAATTGAGATCTCATCCATAAGATTTGAGCACAACAAGATGACATGGCTATGTATTCAGCCTCTCTAGAGGAAATAGAAGTACTCATTTGCTTCTTTGAAGACCAGCTCACAAGCTTATCACCCAAAAGCTGAGCACCTCGGATGTACGACGTGTATCTTGACAACCTGCATGATCGGCATCTGCATAGGCTGTTAGTGACATACCGGTGTCCTTCGGGTACCAAAGTCCCATATTGATGGTTCCTTGGAGATACCGAAAGACCCGTTTAATCGCTTCAAGATGCTTCTTAGTAGGCTTAGCCTGGTATCTAGCACACATGCAAACAGCGAACAAGATGTCCGGTCTACTAGGCGTGAGGTACATCGGGATCCAATCATACTACGATATTTCGTTTGGTCAATCATGATCCCTGAGTGGTCCTCATCTAGTTTGGTTCGATCAATCATGGGGGTGTCAACAAGGTCACTTGAATCAAATCCAAATTTCTTTAAAATCTCTGTTGCATATTTAGATTGATTTATGAAAATGCCTCCGGGACTTTGTGAAATTTGTAATCCCAAGAAAATGACATTTGTCCCATCATTGACATTTGAAACTTTGAACTCATTTCATTTGAAAAACGATCACATTCCATTGGGTCAGTCGAGGCAAAAATAATATCATCAACATAAATTTGAACATGAGTTAAATGTTTGCCTGACTTCCTGGTGAATAAGGTATGATCAACTGCTCCTTTCTTTGAATCCGGTTGATAGAAGAAACTTTGACAGTGTATCATACCATGCCCTTGGAGCTTGCTTTAAAACGTAAAGAGCCTTCTTCAGACGATAAACGTGAGTAGGATGCTCTTGATTCACTAATCCTTCAGGTTGGCGGCGTGGCGACTTCTTTAAGATCTCCGTTCAAATGCCGTCTTCACATCCATCGATATACTACCATGTTCTTACTAGCAAAGCATTAGCCGAAAGATTCGATTGCCTCGATTCGAGCAACTGGAGCAAAAGATTCTTCAAAGTCTATACCCTCCTCTTGACGATATCCTTTAGCAACTAATCGAGCCTTGTTTTTCAACACATCACCATGCTCATCAAGTTTCACTTTGAAGATCCATTTAAGGGCAATAATCATAGCACATTCTGGAGCAGGTACTAACTCCCATACATCAAGTCGATCAAACTCATGAATTTCATCTTGCATTGCATTGAACCAGTTGTCTTCATTCATGGCGGTTTTAACATCTTTTGGTTCGATCTTTAGATAGTACGGAGTTGAAGAAACACCATAAGGCATCGGTTGCAAGTTGTTTCCGTGTTGATACAGGACGAGAGGATTTCCAATGATGTTGTCTAATGGATGATCGTGAGTCCATTTTCTAAGGTGTTCATGTGGCAGTTGTTGAGGAACCGAGGTAGCTGAGTCGATGTCTTCTGAAGAAGATGGTTCAGATGATGATTCAGGAGTAGCAAATATGTTTTCAAATGGAGCATCTTCAGGAGTAGCAAAGGGATTAACTTAATCATTGATGCCAGAAACATTTCCATGATGTACATTTGAAGAATGATGATTTGTTGATGAGTGATCTGTCCCGAACCGTCAAGCTACCTCACACAAGCCGGCCACTTGTGAATGGCCGACCGTAAGAAGCTTAAAACAGCTCAGAAACAAATGCAATGAAGTCCTGGAGAATAGATTGAATTCCCGGGTCGTTAAGTCCCACGGAGACTCAATGGTGTGTCAAAACAAAATCAGATGATAGAGTGATCACTAAGGATAGTGATCAGAAAGGATTTGGATGGATAATTACACTACTGAAAAAGTTAATAAATTACAGCGACTTAAATACAAATTAAAAAGATTAAAAAGATAAAATATATTAAATAAACGCTATCACTATTTTTAAAATGATGAACGTTTAAAACCTAAAACGTACGTTTAAATAAAATTACGTAAACGTACAAAATAAAAAGTGATATCTAAGAAATAAAAGTCCTAAAAATATGAAAATGACATTTTTACAATCCTAATAATAAAAGAAAATTATTAGGAAAAGAAAATTATTTTTACAACTATTTATTTAATTATTATTAATTAAAAACTATTTATTAAGTATTTAAAATGCACTAAAATATAAGAAAATACAAAATTAACCTAGAAAAATGAAATTAAAACTTATAAAAATCTAAAATATGATAAAAATTATTTTAAAACTGAAAATATATTTTTTAGACTTTTTATGTATTTATTATTAATTTAAAACTATTTAAAGCTAATTAAAATGCTAGAAAATACTAATTAAACCAAGAAAATTATGCAAAAATACTTTTTAGGCTTTTTATATTTATCTTAATCTAGGAAAATTGAAAACATATTTTTTTAAGCTTTTCTTAATTATTTGTATTTAAAGCTAATTAAAAAGTGCTAAAAACTAATTTAAATTAAGAAAAATAGCAAACCAACTTGGAAAAATCTGAAAATTTCAGGAAAACTCTAAAATTATATTAGGAAGCTAGGAAAAATGGAAAAACAAGGGCTTGTATGGAGGAATTTGAAACTGATATGGAAAGTGCTTATGAAATAAGCACTTGGAATAAGCTAGATGGACAAAACAAGCACCAAACTGAAACACAAGCTACAATAATCTAAAACAACTCTAAATCAACTAAAAACAACAACCCATAACCTCTGGATTTGCAAGTTAGCACAGATTTGATGTTTGAGCAAATGTGCTAAATCAGGTTTTGGGTATCTACTTTGAACAAGAAAATAAGCAAACCAATAAGTTGAAACTACAAACCAACAACTGGAACTTGAACAAGACCTGGCTAAGAACCTCTAAACCAGAAACTAGACTTGGGTGAGCTAAACTGAGCCCTTGACAAGCCTTGCAAGTCCTGCATGACCCCTGTGCAGGCTCAGTGCCCTGCACAGGGCACTTAGCAACATTCTGACAAGCTAATTTAGAGCTTAAAGAAAAATTACAAAAATATGCAAAAATCACAACCATAAACTAGACCAAGTGAACTTTTTAAAGCCACAAGTCTTACAGATTTTGACCCAGAGATGAGTCCACTAAAAATCTTCCTAGTTGAGCTCAAAACTGAGTTTGCAATTATTTGACTTTTGAAGAAACTGAAAAGTTGACTTAAATGAGATTTGAAGCTAATTTATGGACTGATATGGAAGTAATAAGGTGAAATAACACTAATGTAAGCCAGACCTATGAATTTTAAACACAAAATGAACCTTTGATCTTGTAAAAATCCCAACAGATAACTGATTAAGACAGATATTGAAAAAGTTTGACTTGAGTGGTTGCAGGCACAAAATTGAAACAGCTATGAGCTCAATAGGACTAAACAAGCATGACCCAACAGATTACTACCACTGCACTAGCCTACAACACAGATAATACAGCTAAACCAAACATCACTTTAAAACATCTGTTTTGAAAATTAAATGAGTAAATCACTGAATCTACATGTTGTAATGAACAAACTAAATCCAACTGACCTAAGTACAACTATTTAAACAGGTATTAGCAGTTTATGACCACAGATACAGGTACAAGCAAAAACTGCAAATAGACTTGAAAATTTGAAAGTGAGAAAATTACTAACCACTATCCAGCTGGTTTGCAGACCAAAACCAAAACCAAAACTAATCTAACCTAATCTATTCCAACCCAAATAAACCTCTGCAACACCCATTATCAGCTTTCATGCCCATTCTTGACCCAGTTTGACTTTTATTGACCATTTCACAAACTGCTTGAATCTAAATGCATAAGCTTACAAAAAGCTTTCAATGGCTTAAATAAACTTAATGAAGCTTAAAAATAAGCCATTAACAACTTGAACAATAGAGTTTGAAACTGAAAATTCCAACAGTAAACTTGAAAACATAAAGTGATATTAAACCTTGAATTAAACCTTAAAACTGGATTGCACTTGTTAAACAACTGAGTTTGATACATATGAACTTGAAATTACAACTTTTAATATAAACTACAACATTTTATTGAAAAACGACATAAAGGAAAAAAAAACTTAAAAACTAACTACTACTACTATCTTGCTTCTCTCTTCCTCTTTTATAGCTCCAAGTGCTTTCTCTTTCATCTCTGATTAAATCCCACTTGAAATGATAGCCATTGGATGGCTAAAAGTGATCATGGCCATTCAATTGATTTTGGCGGGAAAATGGGTATTAACCAGTGGGTGAGGTTGAGTGATATGAGGGGGAAGGAATTTAATGCATCTTGTTTTGTGTAGAGGTGGAGGGGACAAGGGAAGGAAAAGAGTGAGGAGGGGGATGGGATATGCTTGGGTGAGCAGTGATAGCAGTTGGAGGGGAAGACTTTGGCGGCAAAAGGGGTGTTCTGTTTTTGACTGGAATGGTTGACCAGATATTAGTAATAAGGGGGGGGGGTCAAAATTAGGTTGTGACAGGGGTCCAAAATAGCTCAAGGTCCAAAAAGGTGCTTAAAGGCTTAATATGATAGGGACCATTGTTGTAAATTCAGAAAATTAAGGGACCTATGCTGCCAATATCTCAAAGTTGCTCCAAGGATTAAAAGTGACAAACTCAAAAAGTATAAGGACCAATCTTGTCATTTTCCAATTTTCCAGGGGCTAATTTTGCCAAATTTGAAACTTGGAGGACCAATTTTGTAATTTTCTCAAACTTTTGATATTTTTCACCAAAGGACTAATTTTGACAAGTTATGATTTAAAAAGGACCTTTGGTGACTTTTCTTTTGAAATTTTGACTCAGGGACTATTTTTGACAATTTTAGAAACTTGGGGGACTGAAACTGCTAATTATGCAAACTTTGCTCATTTTTCATCTGATTTTAAACATTTTGCATCTAAAACATATAAAATGCAATTTTGGAATATTTTAAGTATTTTGATGCATTTCTGAGCATTTTAAACGTTTTGCAGTTCAGATTTGACTAAAAATGATGAGTATTTACACACTCATCAATCCCCCACACTAAACTATTGCTAGTCCCTAGCAATCTTTTGAGAAAAACTTAATGGATTTGAAACTCTTTACCAAAAGCCATTACTTCTGGAGTAGCCAAATGTTTCAGTTCAAGTAAGAACCATGGTACACTGATAACCATGTGATTTTGAGCAAACCACCAGCTTTCAACGGTTTTGATTTGTCTTTACCAGAAGCCGTTTGCTCTGGACTAGCCAACTCTTAGATAAATTATCAATATTATCTTTGGTGAGCTGATTACCAATTATGGATTTTCCACTGCATTTACCACAAGCCATAAACTTGCGGGCTAGCCAACTCTTCACTTTTAAGGATATGGTGAGCTGAATACCATACAATTTTGGGCAAATTGCAAGCCGTCAACGGATTTGAGATATCTTTACCAAGAGCCGTTTGCTCCTGGATTAGCCAACCCTTTTGTTTATTAGACATGGCGGACTGATAACCAACTGAGTAAGTGCAAAACACTTACTCCAAAAAAAAATTTGGCCAAAAACGGGGGAATTGGTATAATTATATGATAAAATTCGTGAGAATTCCCCCCCACACTTAGAAATGAATATTGCCCTCAATATTCAAAGTACCGGCGGTTATGCCGAAACTGAGAACGTAAAAGGGAAATACTACGGCCATTATTTGAAAGGATTTTTTTTTTTTTTTTTTTTTTTAAGATATATATATATATATATATATATATATATAACATGTGGGGTATCACCCCCACACTTAGGTGGTAGAAAGGGGTGAGAAATCAGAAATATGGGTGAAAACCCATATGGTGTGTGCTACTGTTTTTGGTGACCGAGTCGCTAGCTTGACTCGACCCCGCATTAATTTGTTCATGGGGAAGCAAAGTGGAAGAAACAATCTCCATCGGACTTTCATTCAAGATGTTTGGACAAACATTTGAAGCACGCGAAAGTTCCACACCGATGAGATATAGAGAGACAGACCCGGCTCACAGATGATAAATGAAAATGCCGGGGTCAAAGATAGTGTCCTCATTCCCGAAGGAGAAAAGGGAAAGAGCAACCACACCATTAGTGAAGAATGGAATAAATATGTGCATCACAATGCATGTCCATTCCTCATCAGAAAGAAGCAAATCACCATTTTTGACATTTTTAAGCTTAAATTTGAAACTTTTATGGTGATTGGTAACAAAATTTCCGGGAGGGAGAGCTGGAAACGGTTCTTTAATCAACAGATTTTCAAGAAAAAGGATGTCTCCCTCCGAATCAAAGTAAGTATTGTCAATTCCTGTTGGAATCGACTCATCACTAAGAAAATCATCGACCTCCTTCCAAAAGTTGTCATCTTCCTCATCTGGAGTGAGAGAAGGAATGGAAGAGTCGGAAATGGGATAAGAAATGAGTGGATGATCATTATATAGGAGATTTCTAGTTTCTCCAAGATCGGCTTCGAAATCAAAGAGATCATCGTCACTTTCTGATGAAAGTGAACTGATGTGAGTGAGTTCATCGATGAACTCCTCAAGAAGAGGATCAGACTGTGGGAGTGATGCCTCAACATACTCGATGTCTCCATAAGATTTACAATCATCGCTAAAATCGGAGAAAGTCTCAAAATGATCATTTGAACACTCAAGAGGGAAAGAAGAATCACACATATGATCAGAAATTCCCTGTGACTCTCTCGGGATTGGGACAAGGTCCTCAACACTAGAATTTATAAATTCGTCCGATTCCTTTTCAGGAACAGTGTCAAGATGCTCATCCCCCATGTTCAGAGAGTGAGTGGGAGCTTCGGGTGTGGTAACAACAGTGAGGGAGTTTAGAAGGACTAGCATACATATGTTTAATACTTTCCATTTGTTCTTCCGCTAGTAATTCCATCATAGTCTTTTCTCCCTGATTTTTCATGGAAGGAGTTTCAACTGATGAACTTGAAGAACCGTTATAAAATTGTAGAATATCAAGGATATCTTCATCATCATCGTCATCAGGAATGAAACGGAATCGAGAGCTAGATCTGTCTGCTTTTTCTTTTGCAATTGATTTCCTAATAGATTGTTCAAAGGCAATTTGGGAATCTAATTTAGCAGCCCGCTCTTCGGCTAACAAAACTTTCATGGATTTCTCATTTGGATTATCTTGGGAGTGTTTACATTCCTTCAAATCTTTCACTAAATCCAAAAGATCAAGGAGAAGATTTTAATGAAGTGGCTCAGGCTGTGAATACTTGTAGAGGTTGGCCATGATACGAAGAGTCGTAATTGTTACAAGGAAATGGATTCCTTGTTTGACAATCCGAGCTAGAGTGAGGACCTCCACAATACTCACAACAGTAAAACTGATGTGGTTGTGAGTGGTATATGTTGTAGTCATAATTGTTATCAGGAACCTGCTCATAGACAAGCGTGTTTTCTGATTGACAATCAGAACTGGAATGTGAACCACCACAGTACTCACAACAGGAAAACTGCTGAGTCTCACAGTGTGGTAGCTGATGGAATAAATCAGTTGTGTTATGGTAGGAATAGGGATCCTGGTTATACACAGACCCGTTTTCTGATTCCACCACGCTACAACTGGGGCAATTGCCACCATTATAAGGACCACCACACCATTGACAACCAAGAGGGTGAGGATAAGACATAGAAAGAATCAAAGGTTAACAGAGGGTAAGAAATGAAGAATCAAAAAGGTAAGAGGGTAAAGAGGAATATTTTTGGTATTTTTGAAAAACATGATGATGAAAATATTTTTGGCGTTTTTAACACTTTAGAAAAATGTTAATGAACTTTTTGGATATTTTGATAACTTTACAAAAAAAACTTTTTACAAATGATGGGTTATGTGCAAGAATGGGTCTGAAAATGGCTAAACACACGCTAAAGCCTCCCCGGCAGCGGCGCCAAAATTTGATCTGTCCCGAACCGTCAAGCTACCTCACACAAGCCGGCCACTTGTGAATGGCCGACCGTAAGAAGCTTAAAACAGCTCAGAAACAAATGCAATGAAGTCCTGGAGAATAGATTGAATTCCCGGGTCGTTAAGTCCCACGGAGACTCAATAGTGTGTCAAAACAAAATCAGATGATAGAGTGATCACTAAGGATAGTGATCAGAAAGGATTTGGATGGATAATTACACTACTGAAAAAGTTAATAAATTACAGCGACTTAAATACAAATTAAGAAGATTAAAAAGATAAAATATATTAAATAAACGCTATCACTATTTTTAAAATGATGAACGTTTAAAACCTAAAACGTACGTTTAAATAAAATTACGTAAACGTACAAAATAAAAAGTGATATCTAAGAAATAAAAGTCCTAAAAATATGAAAATGACATTTTTACAATCCTAATAATAAAAGAAAATTATTAGGAAAAGAAAATTATTTTTACAACTATTTATTTAATTATTATTAATTAAAAACTATTTATTAAGTATTTAAAATGCACTAAAATATAAGAAAATACAAAATTAACCTAGAAAAATGAAATTAAAACTTATAAAAATCTAAAATATGATAAAACTTATTTTAAAACTGAAAATATATTTTTTAGACTTTTTATGTATTTATTATTAATTTAAAACTATTTAAAGCTAATTAAAATGCTAGAAAATACTAATTAAACCAAGAAAATTATGCAAAAATACTTTTTAGGCTTTTTATATTTATCTTAATCTAGGAAAATTTAAAAAATATTTTTTTAAGCTTTTTCTAATTTATTTGTATTAAAAGCTAATTAAAAAGTGCTAAAAACTAATTTAAATTAAGAAAAATAGCAAACCAACTTAGAAAAATCTGAAAATTTCAGGAAAACTCTAAAATTATATTAAGAAGCTAGGAAAATTGGAAAAACAAGTGCTTATGTGTAGAAATTAGAAACTGATGTGGAAGTGCTTATGAAATAAGCACTTGGAATAAGCTAGATGGACAAAACAAGCACCAAACTGAAACACAAGCTACAATAAGCTAAAACAACTCTAAATCAACTAAAAACAACAACCCATAACCTCTGGATTTGCAAGTTAGCACAGATTTGATGTTTGAGCAAATGTGCTAAATCAGGTTTTGGGTATCTACTTTGAACAAGAAAATAAGCAAACCAATAAGTTGAAACTACAAACCAACAACTGGAACTTGAACAAGACCTGGCTAAGAACCTCTAAACCAGAAACTAGACTTGGGTGAGCTAAACTGAGCCCTTGACAAGCCTTGCAAGTCCTGCATGACCCCTGTGCAGGCTCAGTGCCCTGCACAGGGCACTTAGCAACATTCTGACAAGCTAATTTAGAGCTTAAAGAAAAATTACAAAAATATGCAAAAATCACAACCATAAACTAGACCAAGTGAACTTTTTAAAGCCACAAGTCTTACAGATTTTGACCCAGAGATGAGTCCACTAAAAATCTTCCTAGTTGAGCTCAAAACTGAGTTTGCAATTATTTGACTTTTGAAGAAACTGAAAAGTTGACTTAAATGAGATTTGAAGCTAATTTATGGACTGATATGGAAGTAATAAGGTGAAATAACACTAATGTAAGCCAGACCTATGAATTTTAAACACAAAATGAACCTTTGATCTTGTAAAAATCCCAACAGATAACTGATTAAGACAGATATTGAAAAAGTTTGACTTGAGTGGTTGCAGGCACAAAATTGAAACAGCTATGAGCTCAATAGGACTAAACAAGCATGACCCAACAGATTACTACCACTGCACTAGCCTACAACACAGATAATACAGCTAAACCAAACATCACTTTAAAACATTTGTTTTGAAAATTAAATGAGTAAATCACTGAATCTACATGTTGTAATGAACAAACTAAATCCAACTGACCTAAGTACAACTATTTAAACAGGTATTAGCAGTTTATGACCACAGATACAGGTACAAGCAAAAACTGCAAATAGACTTGAAAATTTGAAAGTGAGAAAATTACTAACCACTATCCAGCTGGTTTGCAGACCAAAACCAAAACCAAAACTAATCTAACCTAATCTATTCCAACCCAAATAAACCTCTGCAACACCCATTATCAGCTTTCATGCCCATTCTTGACCCAGTTTGACTTTTATTGACCATTTCACTAACTGCTTGAATCTAAATGCATAAGCTTACAAAAAGCTTTCAATGGCTTAAATAAACTTAATGAAGCTTAAAAATAAGCCATTAACAACTTGAACAATAGAGTTTGAAACTGAAAATTCCAACAGTAAACTTGAAAACATAAAGTGATATTAAACCTTGATTTAAACCTTAAAACTGGATTGCACTTGTTAAATAACTGAGTTTGATACATATGAGCATGAAATTACAACTTTTAATCTAAACTACAACATTTTATTGAAAAAACGACATAAAGAAAAAACTTAAAAACTAACTACTCTCTTTTCCTCCTTCTTCTTCCTCTTTTATAGCTCCAAATGCTTTCTCTTTCATCTCTGATTAAATCCCACTTGAAATGATAGCCATTGGATGGCTAAAAGTGATCATGGCCATTCAATTGATTTTGGCGGGAAAATGGGTATTAACCAGTGGGTGAGGTTGAGTGATATGAGGGGGAAGGAATTTAATGCATCTTGTTTTGTGTAGAGGTGGAGGGGACAAGGGAAGGAAAAGAGTGAGGAGGGGGATGGGATATGCTTGGGTGAGCAGTGATAGCAGTTGGAGGGGAAGACTTTGGCGGCAAAAGGGGTGTTCATTTTTGACTGGAATGGTTGACGGATATTAGTAATAAGGGGGGGGGTCAAAATTAGGTTGTGACAGGGGTCCAAAATAGCTCAAGGTCCAAAAAGGTGCTTAAAGGCTTAATATGATAGGGACCATTGTTGTAAATCAGAAAATTAAGGGACCTATCTTTGCCAATATCTCAAAGTTGCTCCAAGGATTAAAAGTGACAAACTCAAAAAGTATAAGGACCAATCTTGTCATTTTCCAATTTTCCAGGGGCTAATTTTGCCAAATTTGAAACTTGGAGGACCAATTTTGTAATTTTCTCAAACTTTTGATATTTTTCACCAAAGGACTAATTTTGACAAGTTATGATTTAAAAAGGACCTTTGGTGACTTTTCTTTTGAAATTTTGACTCGGGGACTATTTTTGACAATTTTAGAAACTTGGGGAATTTGGCTGCTAATTATGCAAACTTTGCTCATTTTTCATCTGATTTTAAACATTTTGCATCTAAAACATATAAAATGCAATTTTGGAATATTTTCAGTATTTTGATGCATTTCTGAGCATTTTTAAACGTTTTGCAGTTCAGATTTGACTAAAAATGATGAGTATTTACACACTCATCAATGAGACTGAAGGATCAGCAGCAGGTGCTTCTTGACTTAAAGATATTGAGACTGAAGGATTGTCTTCATTCACAGGAATATGAGCATCTTCTGTTGTAGGGATCAACACCTCATTAGTAATTGAATCATACAGTTCATCAAACATAGGATCAAACAATTTCTTTAAATCATCTTCAGATGGAGGTACATATGGGGTTTCTTGAGAAGAGTTTGGAACAAGAGATGAACCAATGGGACTGTTTTGAAGTGCGGGTCCTGAGCTGGAGTGTCCAGGAGCCATTTGACCGGTCAGCTCATCAAACGTAACGTGAATGGTTTCCATGATATTTCGGGTTCTTTTGTTATAGATTCGGTATCCCTTTTTGTTTGGTGCATATCCTACAAATACTCCAATGTCAGCTTTAGCCCTAAGTTTCCCTAAGTCTTGAACCTCATTAGTTGGATAACACAATGCACCAAACACACGAAGGAAAGAGAGATTAGGTTTTCTGTTGTGGACAAGTTCATATGGTGTCTTTCCATGAACAGTGTGAATCAGGGAACGATTTTGTGTGTAGCATGCAGTGGCAATAGCTTCAGCCAGAGAAACATTGGAACTTTTGAGTAAATCAGCATTGTTCTGGCGGCTTCTACAAGAGTTCGATTTCGTCTTTCAACTACACCGTTCTGTTGAGGAGTTCGTGGAACACTTCTTTGATGGTTGATTCCAATGCTTTCATAGAATTCACTAAGTTGTTTGTTAACAAACTTAGTTCCATTGTCTGTCCGGATAATTCTGACGGTTTTGTTAAGTCGAACCCGCAGCTGTTTGATAAGTTTGATGATGATATCTGGAGTTTCATCCTTTGTCCTTAAGAACTTGACCCCGGTGAATCTAGAGTAATCATCAACTATAACTAACACATATTTCTTCCCAAAGATATTCCGCACTCTCATTGGTCCACATAAATCCATATGAATTGTATGAAGAACTTCTGTGACGAGTTAGTAGGTTTGGGTTTATGGGCATACTTCTTGCTTTTTCCCAATTGACATCTTGAACAAAGATGATCCTTTTCATACTTTAGTCGAGGTAAACCTACAACTAAGTCCTTTCCGGAGAGATCATTGATGGTGCCGAAGTTCAAGTGATTGAGACGTCGATGCCATAACCATGACTTTGTTTTAGAAGCCTTTGACAGCAAGCAAATTGGAGAAGACTTCATCATATCTTCTATGGAGATGGTGTAAAGATTTGAACCACGAGTTCCTTTTAACAGTTCCTTGCCATTAATATCTCTAACAAAGCAGTATGTTTTCGAAGGCTACTTCTAGATCGAATCACGAATTGACCAACAGAGAAAAGATTATGACCCAAACCTTCCACATAGTATACTCTAGAGATAACACTATCACCAACAACATAATCACCATAACCCTTAATTGCACGAAATGATCATTACCGAATCTAACAGTCCTGATGAATTTGCTCACGAAGTTCATGAGCCGCGACCGGTCTCCAGTCATATGCTTGGAACGGCTGAGTCCAGTACCCAGAACGATTTGAATGATCTGCAGTTGAACACAGACAAGAATGGATAGCTGGATAATTGGGATCCCCATGCAAGAATGGGTTCCACTTGGTTAGTAACACTAATTGGAACACCCACATCGAAACGAAACATCCATATCGAAGTAGAAGCAATGGAATCATTGGGAATAGATGCAATCTTTGGTGTCGTATTTGACCTATTCAAAGTATGTTTACTTCTTAAGGGAATAGTTCTACCAGTAGGCATCCATTTTCTAGTGGGCATAATCTTAGCGGTTTGAGAACAAAACTGATTATTCTTATGGCCAAAAGGTATCCAATAATAACCTATCTTTATAAAAGTTCTTCCTGTGGGTTTCCCCTGTTTTCTAACAATCTTTCGGTTTTGCCTTTTTGCCTTATTTGCACGATTATTAGCATTAACAATTTTAACGGGCATTTGACAGCATTAGACAAAGCATTCACACCACATTCATGATTAGCATTAGAATTCAAGCAGACATCATTACAAGGTTTGCAAATAGTATCGAATTGAATTAATTACAGATGCGCCTAAGGCTAATACTAGAATCAACACGATTCGTTTTATTCAACTCAAGCTTAAAGTTCCTAGATTGGTCTTCTACTCTCTTCCAATGCACATTCTTAGCTTGCAAGGTCCTATCATTCCTTGTATTGTCTTGAGACTTTGACTTGCTCGCTTTAAAGTCACTGATTACTCCTGTAGAGGGAATGGGAACATTAGTTGGTTGATCTAATTTTGCATTCCGAACTTGATGTGCAAGGATCTGAAGTACTAGAAGGCACATTAGTGTATACTTTAAGACTGTGATTTGAGCCTTTTGCAGGCACACTAAAGTTCACTTTCTTAGCACTAACATATCTGGAATCTGAACTACTTGAAGGCTCATTAGTGTTTCCTTTCTTAAGACTGGGCATAGAACGGATTTCTGCTTGGCACTAGGCATAGAACAAGGCATCACAGCTTTGCCTTTTGCACCTAAGGTTAAGGATTTGGGACATGTGGCAATTACACATTCTAGCAACTCTTGAGATCGTTTGGCCCGGAGGCAAGCAAACCTAATTTCACTATCAAGAGGTTTGTTAATGAAATCCTCTTCGACAATCTCACGGAGACATTCTAGACTATCCTTAAGGTGAGCACAGTATTCATGAAAAGCATGTTCATTATTCCTAAGATGAGGAGGAATATATTTAACTGTCACAGTGTATTTGCAATCTAAGGGTGACTTTGAGACAACATTCTTATTGAAAACAAGTGTTAGTTTCCCATTTCCCGACTTCTAGATTCTCAATTTCCTTTTGTAGAGACGTTATTTTTTCGTTGTTTTGGTCACGGGTGACTTTTATTGAATCATATAACTCTTTAAAATGTCGTTTAACTTTTTCATTTTCTTCTAGAAAACTCTTGTTTTCCTTTTGTAAGGCATCAACTAAGTTTTGAAGATGAAAAGTTTGAGAATTCCGAGAATCTAAAGGAGGAGGGATTTGGGAGCCTGTCATATTGTTCGTTTGACCCTTTAATTGAGAGATTTTGGGCTTTCAACTTTCGATCGTGTTGCACGAGCTTGAATCTGTTCATCACGTTTGTTAATTTGAAAAGCGCATCAAACTCTGGAGCATCTGACGATGTCTTGATATTTGAAGTTTTAACATTTTCTTTAAGATGTTGATATTTTAGTTGTAAATTAAAATGCTCAACTTCCAGTTTAGAAAAATGTTTAACCAAATTGTCGTGATCATCCAGTTCAATTTTCTCGTTTAGTTTAGAATTAGTTTTTCAAGCTCAATGACACGATCATGGGAGACTTTCAGGGCCACAGATAGTTCATGAAATTTGGAAGCATTAATAGAGCAATTTGAAGCAGTGAAAAAGATATCTTGAGCAACACATTCAATAATAAGAGTCTCATTTAATGTATGCAAGTTCTTCCTCTCAATCTCATTATATTTTAGTGCACGCTCATAATCACTAACTTCAACTACCATTGCATCAAATTCCTTTTCCATTCCCTTGATATCAGTTTCTATCCCCTTTTTAAGACTCTCAAAGTGATCTTTTTGAAGTTTAAAGAAAGGCATGACCTCAGTTAAATAACATTCTTTCATTTGCTCAAAACCCTTTCTCCTTCCGTTATACCAGTGGGTGTGATCCTTTTCTTGCAAGTTTTCTCAAAATCAACAAATAGTTGAAATATAACATATTGGCTAATTAAGGTCTTGCTTTTAGTGGCAATTTTTCTAGGAACAAGATGCATTGGTGTATTAGGAGGATACACATTCGCTCTAGGCATTTTCCATAGGGGAGGGTTTGTTTCAACAATATTTTCGACTTTCGCTTATCTAAATCTTTTTCAGAAAACTTGTTCGGGAGTCAACAATGTCTGAGGCTTAAACATGTTCAAGGAAATCCAGTTTTCCCTTTTGTAGTCATGGGGAGTGATAATTATTTTTTTCTCTTTGCATTTAGGATCATCTAATTTTTGTTCATCCTTTCCCTAGTGACTTCATCTGATTTCTTATCTTCCTCAGTGCACTCAAAGCAACTAGGTTTCTGTCTAGGTTTAAGAATCTCATTGCCATCATAGATCACACTTTGAGAAGCTTTTGCTATCTTTCCGTACTCAGGGTTGGGTTTATCTATAATGGGAACACTATGCTTATCGCTGAGGACTCTATGTTTAGTGACCATGTGAGCAGAGTTGAATGGTGTTTCCTTGTATGTACAACTTGTTTTCAAGTTTGTTTTTCAAAGTTTTCAGATTAGAAAAATCTCTCAAGAGTTTTGATTCCTTTGCATTAAATTCTTGCTTAAGCATTTTCACATTTTCTTGAAGTTCTTGTTTTTGCTTAGCTGTTTTAGAAAGTTTTTCTTGCAAGGAATTTAATTCTTGTTTCAATACTTCTTCTCTAAAATTACTTTTCTAATGATAGTATGCGCACTTGGTCATCCATTTCCTCCTCACGAGTGGTCAACTCAAATTTAGCACGTTGTTCATAAATAGCAACACGTTCTTTATAGGCATTTAGTTCAGAAATTACAGAATCATCAAGGGCACATGCAGTGTATTCATCAAAAACATAGTCATTGTTGACTGCAGAAGATGCATCACTTGGTACACCTTCACTTTCACTTTGTTTCACATATTGATCATATGGGATAATATCGATATTACCCATATTTTCAACATTTGATTCAATAGTTTCAGTTGAATGTACTTTGTCATGCATCTTTTGCACATCAGCATTATCGTATAGTTTTAATACCTCTGAGATGAGTTTGTCTCGGGATGGGCCAGCTAGTGGTGAAGAAGAGACCTTGGGAGAAACCATTGGAGAAATGCTAGCCATAAAAATTGTGTGTGCGTAGGTCCATCATCCACATCAGAGTCGTATGCATCACAATCAGCGACTTGAAAGGCATTCTGATTATTGTGACCTATCTCTGAATAGAGCTCATCCACATCTGCATCATAGGTCTTGGCATTGCCCTCAGCTAGAAACAACAATTCTTCTTCATCCAAAGCAGACACCATTGTCCGAGCTTGTACAGCAGCATCTTATCTCTGAAGTAATCAGCATTCCGTGGACGCTTTGGAGATGTACAGTTCCTTGCAATGTGTCCCTCACCACCACAATTATAACATTTGATTGGCTTAGCTTGACCTTGGTTACCATTCCTTCCTCGATTCTGGTTGCCAACATAACCTCTACTAGCTCCACCTCTTCCCCGATCATCTGTCTTTCCTGGCTGGTTGCACCCGATCCTTCCATCTTTAACAGTGGCTTGATTGTGTGGGTTAGATGTCTGTTCGAGGTTGTTGTTGGTTTGTGGGAGAGAATTCATGTTTTGACTAATCAGAAGAGCTAGTTGATTAATGAAGTTACCCACGTGTGGATCAGCATCAGCTTGTTTGAACATAGGATCCGGAATGAGTTTGTGATTACCATTACCCAAGGGTATGACTTGTGATGCTTTGGTTGTGATTCCGATGTTTGAGTAGAAGGCAGTTGAGTCATTAGATGAGCTTGTCTCTCCTCTGTTGGTTTTGAACTGATTGAGAATCAATTTTTCAAACATAGCATGTCTCTCATTCCGAAGGAGGAAGGCATAGAGTTGCTCATAGTTTGTATTCTTCAATCCTTTAGTGAGCTTCACGGCGGTGACAAACTTGTGCCATTCGGGATTCATGTTGTTCACAAATTTTGAGTTCAAATGAATGTTAGGCATAGTCATTCCGATGTTCCTCATGTCATTCACTAACTTATGAAATCTCACATAGTACTCATAGACACTCTCATCTGGTTTCATCTTGAAGTGTTCAAATTCGTCATAGAGTTGGGATTCTCTGTATTCCATAGTTAATTCGAACACGAGAGAAGCATCTTAACATTATCCCATACTGCCTTTGCATCGGTGTTATGATTGATCAGCTTGTAGATGTCTTTAGGAAGACCTTGAAGAACAATGTTTGAAGCCCGATATCGCATCGAATCTCTTTTTCTCCTTGTCCTCAAGCTCATCATACATTTTAGGTCTGTCCATTCCGTAACAGGAGTACCATCTTCATTAGTATCAAGTATGTCTCTAGTCGTCTCAACTCGATATGGTCCTTCATCAATGGATTTGAGAATGTTGACACCATTTTCCTTCCCAAGGCAGTACAATCTGATTCGTTGAGCCCAAGAATCGTAGTCGGTTCTGTCAAGCATGGGTGGACGAGTATCGAGCCGGTTGCTTGAACATCCTCGACAAGCATGGAGATGAGTAGGGCGTTGGTAGACATGTTTACAGTTATACGGGATTTTATAACTCTATGATTAAACCCGGAAATAGATTCTTTCACGGGATTTTACTAAATCAAGAGAAAACCGTAAACAATCACTCAAGTCGCTAGAAGATAATGCACTAAGTCGCTAGAAGATAATGCACTAAGTCGCTAGAAGATAATGCACTAAGTCGCTAACGCTTAACTCGCTACACCACTAAGTCGCTAGAGTCCCAAGTCGCTAGACAAATGCAAGTCGCTAAGTAGTAACTCGCTAAGCCTCAAGTCGCTAGCAAAATTTTGGAAGCAATTCGCTACTCAAGTCGCTAAAGATACAAGTCGCTAAAGAGCAACTCGCTCCCGACCAAGTCGCTATCACCAAGTCGCTACCCGTAGTGGAGAGTCCACTACTTGTACTGTAAATCGCTAGATTTAAGTCGCTAGGTTTAAGAGCTGTAACTCGCTACAAATTTGTAAAGCAAGTCGCTACGAAGAAACTAATCCGTGAAGTAAGTCGCTAGCATGAAAAAAACCACATAAACATCACTTTTCAATCCAAAAACAACCCAACCAAGATGATTTCAAGCACCAAATGATAACCTAACACACTTGTGATGATTCTAAACATAAAAGTACTAACAAAATCCAAACTTTAACACAGAAATCAACCAAATGATGCAAAAACCACTAAACTTTTTCAAACTCAAAAACCACCTAAAACCACTATAAATCCAAAGATGTGCAAGATATGATCTAACCATGGCTCTTGATACCAATTTGTAAGATATAACTTTTCACATACACATCAAACCATAACACAAAGTAGCATATAGATGGAATTCTAGAGAGAGAAAGTTAGAGGTTTAGGGAACTTAGTGAGAGAAAGTGAAAGATATTATTATGAGCTCCAACTCTCTACCTTGGAAGGTAGAGAGTATTTATAGTCTTACATAAATCGCCACACAACGGGCTGTAGATCAGGCATACAGTGGGTAAAGACCCGTCCGTCCTCCACGGTGTTACTTAACTAAATACTACTTAACTTAAAATAACTACGACTACGAGCTTTCTAATGATTACATATACTTGAGGTGACCGACTCTTTAATACCCGGAATTTCTAATTCCTAACACTTTTCTTTCCATTCTCTTCTACCAAACATCCCTAATACTACACCACAATGATTAGGTTCACTGCCTAGGTGGTTGAAAAACTTGCTCGAAGAAATGGAAGTTTCCTTTGACCTGCAGCGTTGTACGCGTATCACAAGGTCCTTGGTAAATCATTAAAATAAGATTAAAATACACCGTTCATCCCTTAGGTAGTATCAAAAATACATGTTTCATCCTATTTTTGAAATATATACACCAAACATCCTTAACGTCTCCATTTTGCTTCCCCAATTTTCCTTTAACCAAACGGTCGTTAGTCAAAACAAGTTAAATCTCCCATGTTCCTTTCACATGAAAGATAAATTCATCTTTTTGTGGCTTTGTATTTTTCATCTTTAAGTTTCAAAGTCCACATTTTTATAAACCCACCATCTTCTTCATCTTTATTCTCAACAATTTACATCTACCCATTGTTTATCTTGTTGGAATCACTCCTAACACGTAAATGGAGCGACATTTACGGGGTTACATTATCTATCTTGTTTAGCCAAAACACATGGACTGGATATGTCATATTGTAATAGATGTAATGTGCTAGGCTATAAATACCCCTCCATACTTCCATGGAGGGGTGAGACTCTTTTGTGTAACTTTCATTTTCCTTATCAATAAACACTAGTTTCTCCCTTCTCTCTCTAACTTGAAGATGATGTTCTTTCATCTTCCTAGACCTCATGATTCACCAAATCAACCAAAGAAACGATCCCAACATTGGTATCAAGAGCAAGGTCAGTTTTTTTTTTATCATGGGTTGATTTTTGGTGTTGCATCTTGTCAAAATTTGTCATCTTTTAAAACTGTTTTAACAAGATTTTATTATTTCTCTTATTCATTTGGTAAATACAGTTTTACTAAGATATTGTATTTCTTTTGGTAAAAAAAGTCTCATCCTTTCACATTCTGGTTACATATCTGTTTGTAGTTTTTTTTTTAATTATAACAGTTCATGTAAACTTTTAAGACTTTTAATCAATACTCGTGAAATATTCTGGTCATTTGGTCAGTCCTCATGGTCAAAGTGGGTCAATAAATAGGTCTTTTATACAATTTTTCTGGGTATATGAAGTTAATCTGAAAACTGATTGGAAAAAGTGGTCGGAAAAAGTCAACAAGGGTCAAAACCCTCTTTTTACGCCTAAGGGGTCATCTACAGTCTATTCTGAGTAACTTGGTAAGTTACTTGTAAGAAACTATGTTTACGAGTAAGGTTTTTACGCCTAAGGTATTTACGCCTAAGTCTTACGCCTAAGATTTACGTCTATGGTATATAGACTGTTTACGCATATGGACTGTTTACGCGTAAAGACTTACGCATAGAGGCTTCTGTTTACGCATAAGACTTTTGAACTAATACACGACTAAGACAGAAGATGAGATGAAGGAGAGACTAAAGACCTCGACCATACCATATACCAAGACCTCGACCTCAAACCAATCATACCACGACTCATGTGACTTCACTTTAGAACATCACAAGTCACAAAAAACCAAAAGAAAATATGTATTCGTGACTGATGTTTAAACGAGAACACAACAGCCACAATCTAAACTCCAATATTAACAAATCCTAATCTAGACTCAACAAAGATCCCTCACATACACTCCCCCACTCTCAAATCTATACCTACTGTCAACAATCAAGATTTCAGTTGTATTTTTCGTGCTCTCAAAACCTTTAAAAGATCTTTCACACAAAAAGGATAACATCATTGATCCTTGATACTATTAGAATATAAACAAAGTATTATAACAATTTTGTTATATACTTTATTTGATTCGTTTATAAGAAAATCGTAACATAAACAAGATTGTCACATATTCTGCCTTTCTTTCATTATGAGAAACACAACATTTAATCACATCAATACCTTACCCGAGACCCTAATGAGGATCTTGAAGACTAAAATGAACTTAAAAATTCTAGAAGTACTCGTTGAATGAATAACAAACACGGGTATCAAGTATTCATGGGTAAAGGGATTAGAAGAAAAAAGGATATGAGGTGTTTGAGAAGTTGAGAGGATGGGGGTTCAGGAAAATTTTTATCATTTAGGGGGTGTTTGGTAGGAGTGAATTGAAAGCAAAGAATTGGAATAGATGGTCTTTCTTTTGTTTGTTGACACATAAGAATAGAAATGGAGAATCAAAAGTGCATTCTCATTCAATCATATTTATTCTCTTAAAAAAGTGGAGAAAGAGAGAGAATGAGCAATTTCACCAGAGCTGATTCCACAATAATGAGACACTGGAATTAAAGAAAAAAAGGGGTGGGTGTGAAGTATAAAATAAAAGGGCATGTGCAACTCACATGATTTACAAATTAGAAAAAATCACAAACCCTAGCCACCATTTCCTCTCTAGTAAGTTTACGCCATTGGTGGTTTACGTATTGTTCTCGGCTTTAATTCTACATTATAAGATGTATAAACATTATAAAAGTTTTTCTTTTTTGGTACATAAATCATCCACCGTTCTAATTTTTGAATTTAATAAGTATATTGTAATCAGATTTGAGTTTATTTAAATGATGAGTTTGATGCTCTTAACTCGTTCTTGTTTAAATTGCTTCTATTATACGTCTAAAATTTCCAGCATCTTGTTTATCAAATGTGTTTTATGGCATAATATTATTTTAATATCTTAGAACCCATAATAAAAGTGGTTACAATCGAACATGTTGCAGCTTGTTTCTTTATATGGCTTGTAATCATTTGTTTGAGTTGTTTATAAAGCCTTTTTTAATAAAGAACGAAGAACAGGAAACGACCATTAAAATCGTTAAAGTATGTACCTGGCCATTTGGGAATTAAAGTATAACAGACATTAAAATTATAACGTCACAAAATATATAGAAGAAAACAACTTGATATAACATTATTCATATAATCGAACATCGTAAAGGATATTTTGAGGTAGTCAGTGACATTTTCATTCCACTGCAAAATATAATCAAACAATAGAATCATATTTCTTGTGTTGATTCTCTAATTGTACCAAACAGTAAAAACATTTCTCATTTTTCATATTCATTCTATTTCTATGCTTTTCCATTCTCTGTTGCAATTCCATTCTATACGATTCCTTCATACCAAACGTCCCTATTTAGGGTTGTGTTACTTTCTCACTAGGTTTTATATATGGGAGATTCTGATTAGGGTTAACATTGGATCGGGCTTGATATTGGAGTTGGATAACCGAATTTTTGTTTGGGCTTGTTATTAAGTCATTATTCATTGGGCCAACTAGTGTTGTGTTTGGACTGGACATATTACTTGGGCCGTGTGTGATAACAGAAGTTGGTTAACCTTTGCTTGGGCTGTGTATCATCATATGGTTTGTGGTTGGATATTGGACTGAAATTTCTCAAATCTGAAAATTAGCATCTTTTATTTCTTTGAGATGAAATGTGACAATACTAATTTTTGGTATTTCATTTGATTAATGGTTAGATTTGGGGTTCGTAAGGTCAAAGCGATTAATTTCATGAGGTGATACGTTTTTTTTTGACAAGATCGAAAAACCATTATCAAAAATCATTTAAAGCGTTAATGAAGGCTAGTTTTGGGCATTTAACCGTAAGATGTGACTACGGCGATAATTCATTATTATTTATTTGAGGTTGAAGTGGGATATCAGAGATGCGTGTACTTAGTATCTGAAGATATCGGGGTTGGTTGGATGCATGATTCTTCAAGATCCTTGTTCGAGCTTTAACCGATTCTACGAATAATGAAAGACTGAGTTGTTAATAGTTACACCTGATGTAAGAAGTTACGTTGTTGTACTCACAATGTATAGCTATCACTTTTAAGGAGTTATGTTGTTGTGCTCAAGTGTCACACAAAGTTGTGGATAATTTGAGAAACTTTAAGTTTACCCTTTTTCGATGGGTGTAAGAAAAAGGGTTCTTCGTCTGAAAATAGTGCAAGTTTAAGTCACAAGTTCGGGTTATTTTACTTCAGTCTCAAGTTCGTCATATTGGGTTTTTTCTCCATCAGTAGTCACTATAAAAAGCCGTCAGAATGATAATGGGGTCGGTAAAGAGTTAGATGAGAAGAGTATTTACGAGTAGAGAAGTTTTATCAACACTTGATTCTCACAAGATATTTATGGTACTTCACACTTGTTCGGTTAAATGGACATACATGGTTTCGATGTCTCCAATTCATCATCAACATACGTGGTGTATGATTCTGATTCATTGAAAACATCGGGGGGAAGAGAGTGTACGGGGTCTCTGCTTCTTCGACTTTTTTTTGAAAACCCGTTTCCCTTCATGAATTTATTAAATTAGGGGGAAGAAATGAGACATCTGTGGTTCAAACGTCTTAATTCAGTGTTATCGTCTCAACTTTCACGGGTTATCTTGTGTGAAGTTACCTAAATATGATGTTATGATGCCTCACACACGGTTATTTTATCGAGTAATTTGCATATTCACAAGTGATTATTATTCTGATAGACCGCAAAAATCAGGGGGAAGTTGCTTCATTTCATCTTTCATGGGTTGTTTGGTGTGAAGCATCTACATGAGTGAGAAGATCTTGTTGATTTCTTGCATGTTACCCCCGAACAGATTTTTCGCAATAAGACAAATTTACCTTGTGTGGTTTACTGCTCATCTAAAAATTCCGCTGCATTCTGAAAACTTCAAAAGTTAGAAGAAATGTCTACTACATCAAAGTTTCCAATATTACGAAGAGGTTGTCAATTGGGGGGTAGGTGAGAAAGCCAAAAAAGTGTCTTTGAGAAGCTGCTAAAGACATGCAGCATGAATTGGGGGGAAGTTAATCCAATTTATGCATATTATATCATTTGCCTACAAGTGAAGAACATAGTTCTCATGTCCAGGTACAAGAAGGAGACAAAGAGCGTAAACTGTCATCATCTTCAACAGTTGAAGAGCTTATGAAGACATTCTTTATGTGTTTTTTAGTACTTGTAGGAAATGTTGTAAGTAATCCCTTATGTCGTCCCATTGGGGAAAGATTGTTGGAATCGCTCCTAACACGTAAATGGAACGACATTTACGGGATTACATTATCTATCTTGTTTAGCCAAAACACATGGACTAGATATGTCATATTATAATAGATGTAATGTGCTAGGCTATAAATACCCTTCCATACTTCCATGGAGGGTGAGACTCTTTTGTGTAACTTTCATTTTCCTTATCAATAAACACTAGTTTCTCCCTTCTCTCTCTACTTTCTCTCTCTAACTTGAAGATGATGTTCTTTCATCTTCCTAGACCTCCCGATTCACCAAATCAACCAAAGAAGCGATCCTAACATATCTAAGTATTCGAACTACAAGATCTATATCTCATTATCATGAACATCATTATCCTCAATATCTTTATCCACTAGCTCATCTAACCATCCAATTTACCTATACCGACTATCTTCAACATTATTATCCTTACAAACACCAAGAATATTGTAGCACCACTCTCAACCCACCATAACAACCTAAAAAACTACACCTAGTCCAATTGAAATTTGGGGGACGAAATATCAAACACAAACAACAAAAAAACAAAGATACTTACAAAATCGAACACACATTAGGCATTTTTAGTCCAGTTAATTTTAATCAAATTGGTTAATGGGTAAACAAATTTGCGATTCTCCAATCCCATGGAAAGAAAATCCAATCCTAGCCGTTGATCCAATCTCAGTTGTTAGATCATCATCATGGGATGACATATCTAAGAGCTAAGAAGAAGGATGATTAAGAGGTTTTTGGAAGATGGGGTTGGATTGGGGAGACTTATTTGCAGAAATATTGCTACTCGCATGCCATGTTCCCTCCTTGGGGTGGCTAGTAATTCAATATCAATTTTTGAAAATTTGTAATAGTCATGGTTTGGTGACTTTCTTTTTGCGCTCGGTGCTTAATAACCTCACATCCAGGGACGAAGCCAGGAATTTATAATAAGGGGGCATAAAAAAAATTCCCGGTGGTAACATACAGTTCTTTGTTTTAAAAGTCGGGTTGAATTTTGAATCGTCTACATACGGGTTTAATGATATTTTTAAGTAGCGACATATAGTTACTTGATTAGTTCAGAAAGTGAACAAAATAAGCAAACGTTGGCGTAAATGGTAGTAAATATGAGCAATTGAAGAAGATAAAAACGTCATTGTTTACTAGATATGGGCCACTTGAAAAGGCAGACCGGTCTTGAATTTTTCGATCCATGAACGAGCCGTTAGATAGTGCCCTTGTAAACAAACGATAACTTTGTTTTCTAAAATTGTATTAGTCACAAAAATATTTGTAATAGAAAAATATTATAAGATGTGAAGGTAAACTCCAAATTACAACTTCACAAAAATACAACTCATACATTATAGTATGCAAATATCTTTTAAATGTGTCATGCTAAAAGAGTTGAAGCAAGTCATTTATTTGTTTTATTTAAAAAAAATCTGTTTATTGCTTTCGTTTCAAATCATGTGGGTGATATTTATATTTTAATTTTTTTAGGCCAATATATTGCAAAGAAACAAGCTAACATACAAAAAGCACAAGAAAAGAACCTCAAGCTCAGTAGTAACAAGCAATTAAACACAAATGGACCCCAACCAAAGACTAAAATAACTATACCAAATAGAACAAAGATATTTATATTTTAATATATGTACTTTTTTTTTTATCTTTTTATATTCTTTCTTTTTCCATCAACTCATCTTGTTCATATCTTCTTCATCATACTTCATATTCCATTTTCAGATCTATTTTCCTCATTTTTTTTTCTTATTTCAATATAACACGAATTTATTTCAAGCCACAAGGTAAGGCTAGTTGGCCGGTTAAGGGGGGCCGAGCACCCCCGGCTCCGTCAGTGCTCACATCTACCATAGGCATTGTTTCTTTATTGTGGAAACTTGTACCTCCATCAGAATACCAAAAAGTATGTAGTTTCATTTTGTTCTTTATTAATTTTTCTAAAAAAAAATCATAATATGTGTATACAGCTAAAATATTAACAATGAGACGTTCGTAGTCTTTGACTTTGTAGCTAAAATTTGCTTTTTCATATGACTTGCACACATAATAAATTTTTATTTTATAAATTGTTTTTTCATGTTTATTTACATGCCACTTTACCAACTTCTGAGTGCTGGAAATATGCTTTACAAAGTGGAAACATCATTGATGCAATGGAGAATTATACTAATGCTATAATGCGAAGTATAGAATCAAATCCTTTCGTAACTATATGTGTATGCAATCGTGCTACTGAATACCAATCTTTAGGCAACGTTATTGATGCCATTGTAGATTGCAATCTTGCCATAGCTCTTTATGGGACTACATGAAGGTATCTTATATTTTTTTAGAAATTTGTAGAACAAAAGCATCTATATGCATTATTACATTCATTGTAACATACAACCTTTGAACGCTCAATTATATGAATTGACATGGATTCAAAGGGTCAGAAGGGTCAGAATCTGGTTTAGAAATCAAAAAAGCATACCATAAGGATGTAACACCCAAAAAGCGGCATTTAAGTATTTTATTATTTAAATGTTTAGTAATAGTTTGACTATGGCATTTATATGTTTGAAGAACTAAATATTATTAGCTATCCAATGTGTATAAGTTGGAAGTCAAACCATACAGTCTACCTATAAGTCAAAGTATAAGTAAAATGGTTTTACAAAATACTATGTGGCTTAAGTCTTAAAGAAGGGAACTTGAGGGACCAAAGGTGCAATATAGGCTAAGTCATACCAGATTTTATAACTAAGATTCTCAGAATTTTTCAAAACCTTCTATCTTGTCCATTTGCTATGTGTGTGTAACGTGAGGTGGAGAAAAGAGGTAAAAAAAGGAAATTTCAAGTGTTAAATTGAGTGAAGTTTACGGTCCTAGTTCAAGAGAGAAGCCACTAGCTTCAATCCCTACAAGGTATAATGCTTAATTCTTGATGAATTAGATTTAGGGTTCATTTAATCAAACTAGGGTATTTTGGGTTAAAAGGTTTTAAGTTAAAGTGATAAGGAAATAATGTTAAAAGCTTATATCCTTTTAATGGTTATTGATTTAATTGGTGATTTTGGGGGTTTATCATATGATCATATGCATGTAAGAGATAAGCTTGAGTTTGTTAATGGGTAGTATTATGTAAGCTCCTGGAAATATTCATTGTAATTAACATCTTAAACATGAATCAAGCATGGCTTAGAACATCATGAAATTTTTCACTCATTATATTTGTATATCATTTGGCATATGCATGATCAACGTGACTCAAGAGTTCAAAATTATACCGTTGTGATTGGAACGAAATTCCAATTGATCCCGATATCTTTAAGTATTTAAAGTATATATATACAATTTTATATAAAAATATATAAATAAGTAAAAATTATTTTTTATTTATTTATTCGGACTGGGCCCAAGCCCAACTCTACCTTTTCTCCTCTTGGGCTTTCACATACCACCCGATCCAAACATTGCCATTGGGCCTTGCGTAAAGTAGGAGCCCAACCTCCCTTTTCTCCTTGGACCTAATCGGTTTCAGCCAAAAGCTCAAGTGCTCAGTTAAACCTTGTACCCAAAACTTGGTTAAAAATATTAGTTGTGATTTCATTCCTGTGGACGTTCGAAGCCAACGAAACACAACAAAAAAATGACACAAGCAAATACAACCATCTTGGTCTCATGTGTGTTGCGTATGTGTATGTTAAAAAGGAGACAAAACCACCAAGTATTAGTTACCCTAGTTATTATAATAAGCCCTAATTCCTTTGACAAAATTTGACTCTATTAACCACAAGTCCTTGTGTCCCTCCCATACCCCTTTTGACATGACTAAACCTCAAGCATGCCATGAAAACCGGCTACTATGGAGCATGCCAAGATCAAACAAAAACAAAATGTGACTTTCCTTGGAATCATAAGAGAAACATGCATATAATAATCTAAATACCATGCTTGGTTACTCTTTATAAACTACCTCAATACACAAGAAAAACTCACTAAGTCCAATCAAACATTACTCTCATATTACACAAGAATTGTCCAACTGTCGAGCTAGGGTCTGTTGGGAATTATGTGAAGTTTGGATTATGCTGAAATTACTGCCGAAGGGTTTCTGCTGAAGACGAGTGGATTCTCACAAGACATAATCAACAAGAATAATAGTTATTATTTTGTTTCTCGCTAGTGAGTATTCCGTGTTTAGTATATTTAGTTTGGATATACATGAACTTTATTAGAAAGTGATTGTGTATATCTTCTTTAGTTTTAAGTTTATACGTTTCTTGGGAAACGGTTTAGCTTATTTGTTTAGGTTCCTTATCTATAAAAGGAACACAATAGTATGAGTTAAGTAATGATTGAAAAACTCATTTAGAATATAAAGATCCATAGAGGATCACGAAGTTCTTAGTTATTTGTTACTTGTGTTTATATTCTACCGATAAATATAAGTTGTAGAGATTGTCCTTTATTGTGCTTGTGATTACATAGGCATATATAACGATCCACGAGCTCAAGATCTATCAAGGTCCTGCTTGTTTCAACAAGTGGTATCAGAGCTCGTAGAGTCTCTACGATACTAAGGAAAAGTTTTCTCAACACCAATACAACCATAACAATAACATCATGCCGGTTCAGATGTTGATACCGAATCACCAACAACCAAAACTCCACCCATCTGCAACAACTAAGTCTCTCTAATAGCAATGCTAAGTTTCCTTACCTTAAAAGGGAGGAATATGATCTTTGGGCGATGAAGATGCAAAACCGATCTCCAACATTGATTGGAATCTATGGAGATAGTCTTGAAGGGAAACAATGAAGAGAACTACCACGGATGCAACTGTAAGATGATGAATGTTCCCCCAAATCTGCCGAAGAGTTCGGGCGGTTCGAGAGAAACCAAGGTCAGAACCATTCTTCTTCAAGCCATTCCTGAGGATCACTTGAGTGATTTTCACTTCATGCAAGATGCTAAGGATATATGGTTAGCAATCAAGGCAAAGTTCGGTGGGAATGAGGAGTCTAGGCGACTGAAGAAGTCCATGCCGGACAACAGCCAGACTTTCAAATCTCCTCAAGAGAAGGAATACACAAGGGCTATGATAAGTTTCACAAAATTTTAAGTCCTTGAATCGGTGCAAAGCCGATAATGATGACTGTAACTCTAAGTTTCGAGGTCATTACCTCCATCCCCGCTACATGTAAGCATAGCTTTAAAAGCTAAAGGTGGTTTGGACATGATTACCTTTGATGAGCTGTACTACAAACTTAAAGCTCTTGAACATGATGTAAGAAGCCCTTTTCGATCATCTTCTTCAAGAGTCATAATGATTCGTTGGAGCCTCTACTCCAAAGACGAGCTATGGTCAAAGCCCATATCCATCATCATCTTATGTTGCTCCCTCATCAAGTTCTCATCCTAGATCAAGTAGAATCATGGAAGATGTTCTGGATCCTTTTTGTTTATTGATCCTCTCAGCAGATCCGCCTATGAAGATTTTGATCAAGTGGACCCACTGAGATGGAAGAGATGAAGGCGGTGGCTTGGCCATGCTTCCATGGATATCAAGAATTTTGCGCAAAAGCTTCGGAAGAAGGTTTGATTCAAAGGAAGAGATCCAAAGAAGGTTTGACAAAGGAAGGTTAAATGCTTCACATGCCAACAGATGGGTCACTTTTCTAGAGAATGCAAAGACAGGAAAGCTGGTGATGAGACAAGATACTCCTCCTATCGCCAGTGATCGTAAGGAGGCAGAACTTCAAAGGGTTCACCGCTTGGTCACTCGATAGCAATGTGGACTGGAAGCAACATGAGGAGGATGATAATAATGGTCCTGATAATGTTGGGTTGATTGCAAGTCGTACTTCGAGGATAGGCATGATCGATTGCTTGATGGGCATCTCGTGTACAAACTGCTTGTTTGGTTGTAGTGAGCTTTATAATGCACTCAAAGAAGCTTATGATATTTTGGAACCTAAATATAATGAATGCTATGTGGAAGTTGAAGCTTATAAACAGGCTTTAAAAACACTAGAAAGACAAAAGGTTTGGTTTCATAAGAATCAAATAGCTTATGATGAGAAAATAGGTGTTTTAGAAAGGGATCTCGAATGTGCTAAAAATGAGTTAAAATGGTTTGAGAAATTAAGAGCAGATGTAGAGTCAGAAAATCTAGAACTTAAGGAGAAACTTAAGGAGGAAATTGCTAGGCATAAAGAATGGATGTTGAATGGAAATAAGTTAGCTGGTTTGATTTATAGTAGTCAAGCTCCTAATTCTATAGTGGCTTTAGGTTTTAAGAAATATGTAGGCTTAGAAGCTAGGGATGACACACGAAATCTACATCACAGCCTAGCTAATTTTGTGAAAGAAGGTGACCTACATGCCTGACGTGACCATTAGAGGTGAGCACATGCCCATTGACCTTTCCATTCCTTATAACTTTGATGGATCACACCATCTCGTATGGCAAAAGTCAAGAGACATGCTGACCCTAATACTTCCTCTAATGACTTTGTCTCTGTGTTAACAAAGTGACAAGTCCTCCGCAAAGGTCTCAGAGTGTGATTCAAATGACAAGTCTGACCTTCCCAAGTCTTCACCCCGCCTCGCACCCAAGATTACCAATAAGCATGTCGAGTTACGCCAAGGAATCCGCTTCCAAGACAGTTGCCTCTGAAGACTTGCAGTTTAATTCTTTGCATCATAGTAACAATAAAAACAATTCTTTTCATGGTTATGGTTTGAATACTTCTGCTTGTAATAACACATTGTTTGGTTTGAATAAATCTTCTAATCAGAAGAAATGTTTTGTGTGTGGAAGTAAATTTCATTTAATTAAGGATTGTGATTATCATGAGCAAAGGATGAGTAGGTGTGGTGATTCTAGGAAATCTAGACCAATGTGAACCAATGTTAATGATATACCACCTATGTTCCACAAGTCGCTAATAATAATAATTCTTTTCCTTGAGAAGATCAATCTAAGAAACCATATGTTCAACCAACAGTGAATATTTTAAAATGGTTTTGGCCTAGATATATTAACCCTATGATCTGATGGAAAGGTATCGACATTGCCAAGACCTCACAGGTTGTTCTTGGAATAAACAGGACCTAAGTTTCAATGGAAACCCAAGAACAATGTGATCTTATACTTCTACTTGGCATAACTCATATGATCATTACAAGGTGTTCAAGTCAAAGAATGACTTGAGCCTCCATAGTGTACTAATTTTCAGATATTTTTGTTGTTGTAGGATCATCCCCTTAAGCATAAAGATGTTGGAATTGTTGATAGGGTTGTTCCGTAGTATGTCGAAACAGTGGATATGATGCATAACTTTGTACCCATCAAGAGGAGGCAATGTAACCTTGGAGGAAGTGATGGATCTAATTCATCGTAAAGGGACCATCAAAACACCTCACCGACTTTGAGAATGTATATTATGTCAAGGAACTTCAACACTTCAATTTGTTTTCAGCCTCACAAATCAGGACACTAAGAACAAAGTACTCTTCACAGAGGATGAATCTTGAGCCGCTTAAAGACTTCAAACTCCTTAAAAACTTCACTTCAGTGAAGGTTCCTCGCAGTCACAATCTTTATACATTCAACTTATCGGATGTCAAACCAAAGGTGACTTAACATGTTTGGTGGCTAAAGCAGTCCGCGACAGTCCACCAAATGGCATGTAAGGATGGCCCATGTCAACTTAAAACCATTAATCACTCAAACTGGGTCTTGTTCAAGGTCTTCCTTCCAAAGTTTTCACCAATGATCTTAACTGTGTTGCATGCAACAGGAAAGCAAACATTGCAGCCTCCTACAAAGGTGTTCTTTGTACACGCAGTAAAGCATTATTTCGAACCTCTTCACCGCTACATATGGATCTGCTTGGTCCAACTCAGTGAGAAGTATTGATCATAAATATTTCTACTATCATCGATGGTTATAGTAAATTTTGTTGGGTATTCTTTCTAAGGACCAAAGATGAAACATCCAGAGTGTTGAAAGACTTTGTTACCCTTATTGAGAATCACTTGAACAAAAGGTGAAAGGAATTAGGTGTGATAATGGGACGTGAGTTCAAGAATGCAATCCTGAATAGAACTCTCAAGGTCAAAGGGAATCAAAAGGGACTATAGCACTCCAAGAACCCCTCAACAAAATGGGGTATGAGAAGAAAAAATAGAACCTTAATAGGCCGCAAGATCAATGTCAAGTGCATTCTAAACTTCCAACCATGTTTGGATCAAGCCGTTGGTACAGCCTTGTTATGTACCAATAGAGTTTCCATTACTGACCACACCTTAAAACACCATACATGAACTTCTTTTGGGAAAGTTCCTGTTATTCATTACCTTAAACCGTTTGGCTGTCAAGTGACAATTTTGAATACAAGTGATCCGTTGGGCAAATTTGATGAGAAAGTTGATGATGGTTACATTGTGGGGTATTCTGCTCATAGTAAGGCAACAGGTTTACAATGTATCTGCTAAGAAGATTGAGGAGACATTGAATCCGAGGTATCTAGAAGACAAGCCTAATGTTCAAGGACAGGGTCATGTTTGGTCTTTTGACCTTGATTACTTGATGACATTTTATTCTAGACATATGGCTAACCAAAATGTGGATCTCAAGCATCTCCAACTACCTGCAGAACTTTGGATGCTCATTCTACAAGGTCGAAGATGATGAACAACCCATTGTAGTGCCTTTCTTCTCTCCTAACAATTTTGTAGGTGACACTTCCAAAGATTATACTGATGTGGCTGAAGATGAATTCCAATATGTGAGGACCTTGCCGATGAAGAAACAAGAGTAGACCAATTTAGAAGCTGAGAGGAATGTTGAAGATAGTACAAATGATGCAATCGGTAGAAATGTCAATTCACTGAAAGTGATTCTGTTTCTCCTCACCTCCACCACGAAAGACATATGAATCTACTCCTATTTCTACTAGAGTGTCAACAGACCTTGGAGAACCTCATACACAGTTTCCAAAACCTTCAGATCTTGGTCATCATCAACCTAAAGCAGGAATCTTCAACACACCTTCCTATGATACTGATTTTGAACCTACTGTAACTAATCTTGATTCATCCATTGATGTCAACACCACTCCTACTACAAGGATCAACAATGCTCATCCACAGACTAATATTATTGGTGATCCTATGCACCTAGAACAAGAGGTACTGTAGCACGTTCTAAATATGGACATGTGGCTTTTATCTCTTATGTCTCAAATCAGCAGAGAGACAATCACAAGCACTATGAACATTGTTTGTTTGCTTGTTTTCTCTCAAGTGGAACCAACCAGTGTTGCTCAGCTCTGAAGACTCAAGTTGGCTTGAAGCAATGCAGATGATGCAACAATTTCAAAATCAGCAAGTTTGGATTTTGGTACCACTACCTGATGGTAAGTATGCAATTGGGACTAAATGGATTCTGAAAAATAAGAGAGATGCACGAGGTGTTGTCATTAAAAACAAAGCCAGATTAGTTGCAAGTATTATCGACAAGAGGAGGGATAGATTATGATGAAGTGTTTGCACCAGTGGCAAGAGTTGAGGCTATACGTATTTTCTTAGCCTATGCATCCTATATGGGTTTTATGGTCTATCAGATGGATGTTAAAGGAGCCTTCTTGTATGGTGAAATTGAAGAGGAAGTTTATGTCACTCAACCTAAAGGATTTGAAGATCCAGACCATCCTAATTATGTTTATAAGGTAGTCAAAGCTCTTTATGGACTACATCAGCACCCGAGCTTGGTATGCTAGGCTCTCTTCATTTCTCTTCTAAGCATGGTTATGAAGGGGTGCAATTGATAAGACTCTATTCCTTAAGAAGAATTCCACAGACATTATTCTTGTGCAAGTGTATGTGGATGACATTATTTTGGATCCACAAAGGAAGCTTGGTGCAGGGAGTTTGAGGAGCTTATGAAGGGATAGTTTCAGATGAGTGCCATGAGAGATGACTTTTGGGTCTGCAAGTTCAGAAACCTGATGGTATCTTTTATCAGGACAAATATGTGAGGGACATCTTGAAGAAGTTTGGTATGGAGGGTGTAAGGACTGCCACTACACCTTATGAAGCTCCAAAGACAAAGACCAACAATGAAGCTGATCCATCTGTGAATGTTCATCTGTACAGGTCCATGATTGGCTCTTTGATGTATTTAATGCTTCAAGGCCCGATATTACTTTTGCTCGTGAGTGTTTGTTCGCGACATCAAGTTACTCCATTGACTTCCCATCTCAATGCTGTTAAGAAGATCTTTAAGTACCTCAAAGGCCAACCTCTTCTAGGTCTTTGGTACCCAAAAGAGTCTCCTTTTAAGTTGGAAGCTTATAGTGATAGTGACTATGCTGGTGCTAATCTGGATAGGAGGTCCACCATTGGAGGTTGCCAATTCCTTGGAAAGAGATTGATTTTGGCAATGCAAGAAACAAACTATTGTGGCTACCTCATCTATGAAGCAGAGTACGTTGTCGCAGAAATTGTGGACAGGTTCTTTGGATTCAAAATCAGTTGTTGGATTATGGGTACAATTTCATGAACACAACAATTTTTATTGATAATCAAAGTACCATATGAATTGTTAAAAATCCAGTTACGTACCGCACAAACATATTGAAATCAGGCACCACTTTATAAGAGATGCATATGATAAAAATTTAATTAAAGTGGTCAAAATTCATACTGATGATAATGTGGTAGATTTGTTAACAAAGGCTTTTGATGGACCAAGGTTTCAACACCTTGTGGTTCATATCGGTATGCTTAACCCTTAACTGCAAAGTTTAAGGAGGCATAGGCTCAGGAGGCATATGCCTTAGGGGAGGATTTGTGTATAACTTTGCATTTGCTATGTAATTTTGTATATTTGTTTGCTTTTATCTAACTCTAACCTGCTAATAATGTAATTTTAGTGTGTTTCTCTTTGTTGGTTGGTGTTTCTTTGTGTCTGTTTTGTCTTGCAGAGTGATTGTTCTTTGGGATATGGTCAAAAGGCTAAAGCTTGTTTCTACTGGTCAATGTTGAAGTGAGTCATTTGTTTCCTCCAGATGATGTACTGAGGTTAAATGTTTTATTCAAAAGAAGTACTGAAGCAAATTGATCATTCATTCATTCAAGAAACAGCTTACAGCTTACAGAGTACTAACAACATCAAATGCATCTACATGATCTACTAATCCTAATCTATTACATATCATTCGTTCCAACATCTAACAGTCGTTGATATGCATGATCGCCACATCTTTCACACTAAATGCTGGATATGCATTTGTCAAGTCTTGCATAACCACCCATTCATTCTATCTTGATGGCTGGAGATGCATGACCAGTACGACGAAGATGCTAAGGATCAAAATGGAGAGGATGGATTGATGAAAACGATGATGATGACAATGACCACATTTGATGATGGGGAAAAACAATGTGTCCTTTGTGCTTCATCTATGTATTTCAACCAAAATGCAATCCATCTACCCTCCTTAAGTTCTTCCCTTATATGATATGTGATGATGCACCAAAACCTGATGCGAAGACCGAGGACCACCTCTCTATCTTTAAGTGGTGGATTTGGCTCGGCCTTCGCTGAGGTGGTGGGGTTGGGAGTAAGATGTTCTCTCCTTATAGGAGTCATCGAATCATCACAGATTCACTTGGACTCTCTACACTATCATCTTCTGATGAAGGGAGAAAGGGTGATTTCTTTGGTTGTGGATATGGTTTTGGAAAGTAATGAAGCCATGGACTTGTATCTTCACTTGCTAAGGATGATGATGATGATGAGGATGGTGTTGTGAGATCTATGATCTCAAGTTTGGTACTCATAGTTTTTGGTGGCTAATTTTGGAGTATTGGTGGAATTAGGGTTTGGAATGATATTTGGGGTTTTTGATGAAGAGGTAAGTGCTTTGGGATTGTTTTATAGCCGGGTTCAAGTAAGAGATTTAATGCGTGTGGGTGAAAAGAAAAGATATTTATGAAGCTTCTTGAATACTTAATCGATTCTGCTGATTGGTATACTTCACAGAATGGTTTCGTTTCTACCAAGGTGCAAGTAAATATGAGTAAAAGTAGAAGTTCACGTAAGCATTGGTCAACTTTGACCAAAATTGGAAAATTTCTATTTATTCTCTATGGCTTATATTCGCTCCATTTTAAGTAATTCACTTGTGTCTCTCATTCAAAACACTTCCATTTGTGCAAATCGTAACCCTAATTTTCAAAATCTCTCATGGCGCTTCAATTCAAACATGATCATAATAAGGTTGCTTTTCTGAACCTCGGGGAGATGAGTTGTATAGGCCGATGATTGCATTCTTACAAAGATCAAAGATTCAGTATGCTTTAACGCATTCTCCAAATGCTATATATGAATCCTTGGTTACTCAATTTTGGGCGCGGCAAAAAGAGTGATGAGAGATTGTTGCAAGAATTGATGAAACAGAGTATGTAGTGAAAGAAGAACTGATAAGAAGACAACTTCGTTTGAATGATGAGAATGGAGTCTATCATTTTGATTCTGAGGTGGTACTTAAGGGCTTAAGGGCGATTGGATATCAGGAACCATATGTGGTTAAAAAATCGTTGTGTCCTGTGGAGGTTCTTGGTTCATACGTTGCTTCAATGTGTAAGCAATAAGTCCGAGGATGGGATCGTTTTCAACCCAGTTGGGATGTGGTATTGTTTGTCTATCTAAGGGTTTGACTTATAATTTTTCTAAGTTTATCTTTGATAATATGGTTGAAAATATAACTAGGGAAAAGGGTAAGTTTTTGATGTACCCTAGGTTTTTACAGATGATATTGAATGTTTCTACACAAACCCAAGCTTTTTATCCCATAGGAGTTTTGACTTCTAAGTTATTTGCTTCGATGCGAACTAAATTTGAGGTGACACATTTTCCTTTATTAGCATGCCATGTTTCAAGAGAATGAGACTAATGATGAGGGTAATGTTATTATTTTACCTTCGTTAATACTACTGATGGTAATATTTCTGCCAATATTGATGAGGTTCAGTTAATATTGATGAGGTTCAAGTTAACATTGATGAGGTTCGGTTGATTTTGATATATTGCATACACCGAGTCTATTAGAATCCATTTGGTGAAGGATGTTCTAATGTTGATCGGTTAATGTTACTCCAATGGTCAAATGAAGTTCCAATTACAACCGAGCAATCACGATGCAAATGAGGATCCTGTTACACTTACCAAATTATATGCTCATGAACAAGTATGCGTGAGGTGACGATCTTAAGAAAGAACTTGCAGAGACCAAGTCTATTCTTGGTAACAAGATAGTGGAATTGGAGACTAAAATTGAGAACTTGGAGGAATTACGTGTTGTAAGGGTAAAAAGAAGTTTGGTTTCTTCAAGAGGAGGACGAAGAGAATCTTAATGCATCCCTTGGAATCTTGGTGATGCAGCTTTACATCTGATGTTTCTTCTCCTATTGCTGAATCTTCAGGAGCAAGGTGCCTATTATTTGATAGAAAAGACAAAGACAATATTTGAATAAGGTATCTGCTGAAACTTCAAAGGAGTCAAATGTTGTTGATGCATCTGCTGATGTTCTAGTTGAGGAGGTTGCTTCTGATCATGGTCAAACCTCATCTATACAAGAACAACCAAATGTTCCACCTTCAACAGATGATGATGAAGTTTTTATAGCTGGGAGAATGCATAAGTTAAATTCTTCTTCTCGGTTTTCTACTCCTCGTGGAGAAATTGTCTCAACCTGATTCTTCTGATGTTGGTTTGAGTGTTCCTTCAAGCTCAAATTGTTCTACTGAGACATCTTCTGACAAAGGACAAGAAGATGTGATTGATGATATGATTAATTCAGGTATGTGACCAAGAAGAAAATCAAGCTCAGGCCGATGTTTGCTGATTATGAGAATATGCGAAGAGTCGTTGTTGCTAAATTTCTTCAAGATCGTTTGATTCTGATGTGTCTCGAAGAAAATTAGAGCTTGATGCATTACTTCCTAAGATCACTGATGATCAATGGGATGCTTATACTACTCAAGGTGCATCTGATCCAAATCTTGCCAAACTTATATTAGGAGCATCTTTTGATAATGACAATTTTGTGGATCAAATGGTGGCTCTTGGTAATCAAAGGAAGCAAGAAGCGGCTGAAAGAGGAGAGCTCGATTGTTCAAAGACATAAAGCCAAAAGAGAAAACCAATGACTGTATCGTAAGAGGAATCATATGAGGCGAGTTGTGAAGAATCTGCTCTTTATAATTCGGTAGGTCAATGAAGCAAATTGCTTTGTTCGATGATGCTTTGATTAGACAAGATAATATGATTATGAAGTTTTCCTCTTCTGGTTCTACTTCTTCTTCTCAATTGGAAAGAATTGCTTCAATGTCTGATGTTCCTCAAGCTAAGAGACATAAAACAGTTGAGACAGTGGAAAATTTTGATGATGTTTTACCTCTGGTGATCTCTTCAGTTGTTATCAAACAACTCTGAAGCTAATTCTTCTTCGATGTGGTTTTCTGCTGAATATTCTTTGGTTTCTTCTGAAGTGTTGTCCAGTGTGGATTTGGGTAACTCATTGGGACAGAATGATGCCCTAAAGATTGATACAGATCCAATAGCTGGTAGGAGGCAGAAAAGTATGGTGAAAAGGAAACATTGTTCTTTAAGGAGTTCTCAGCTGGCTAGGAAACATTCTTCAAAGACTCCTTATTTAGATCTAGAGGCTGATGAATCTACCTTTATTGAAGTTGGACTGTTGAAGTTTTCCTGGGAACTCATGTGGTATTGATCAATTGGAAATCTGGGAAGCTTAACACTATTTATCGACTGGATGATACTGCTATTGAGTTCAATTTCTTGAAGGACATTCTTCATTTGGTGACTAGACATGATTTGAAAATGCTGTATGAACATGTCATTCAATATTATAATTTTCATCCACCAACGTGTTCGTTTATATTTGTTGGGTGATCTTCAGTTTTGTTTGATTCTCACTCTCCAGAAGGTAAAGGGTATTCTATCTGGAAGAATTCATTTATGGAAATTGAGAGTTGGAGATTTTATTCTCTGCCTTGTGTTCATGTGGTTCGCACTACGTGGAATGATTTTGTGCATGCTATCGGATAAGCTCTATCCTTTATCGGTTACTTTTATTGAACGGTTGCTGAGACGGTTGGAAGTGTCTCCTAATCCTGTTGGCAATGATGAACTTCATGCTTCACAATGTGTTGGTTTGATTAAAAATCAGCTTCTGTCACATAAAGGTTCATCTTGATTGTATTATTTTGTTTATTTTGTAATTTTTGGTTTCTTTATTTCTTAGTTAAAAAAAAAAAAAAAAAAAAAATTTGTTTTTGGTTTATCTAACTTTTCTGCAGGTTTGTTGTATACTTTTGATGGTTCTTGACTCACCAGATATACCTTGTGTATGTCAAAAAGTTAGCTAGTCCAAAGGGTACAGCTTTGGTAAAGACATATCAAATCTGTTGATAGCTGTAATGATTTGCTAAAAATCATAGGGAATGCAATCACCCATGCTTAATTGCTGAGTGTTGTATGGTTTTCAATTCACCATGGCTTATTCCTTTTTTTGGAATCCAAGAATTGACTAGCCCACATGTATATGGCTTGTGGTAAAGGCAGTGGAATACCATATTTGGTTATCAATTCACCAATTCTAAGAATTGCTAGTCCGAGCAAACGGCTACAGTAAAGACATTTCAAATCCGTTTATATGGTTGCTGGTTTGCCAATAAATCGATGGTTATCGTGTACCATAGTTTACGAACTTAAACATATGGCTACTCCTAGTGATGGCTATTGTAGACATCAAATCCATTATTTTCAATGATTCACCTCTCACAGAGTTAACACACCTGGATGTGATGAGAATAGTATGCAACTAATTGTTTTGATGTACCTATTGTCATTTGTTGTTGCAAAGATATAGAGTTTCAGAGTTTCTTCATCATAGAGATGTTCTTATTTGGATTTTTTGCTCATGTTGTTCGCAAATCCTCGGAGCTGTTTTGTTAACGATCTATCAAGAAACCGAACTTAACCTAGTCAAATTCAGTTTAGGGAGGATTGTTGGGAATTATGTGAAGTTTGGATTATGCCGTAAATTACGGGGGTTTCTATCGAAGACGAGTGGATTCTCACTGGACATAATCATAAGAATAATAGTTATTATTTTGTTTCTACGGAAGTGAGTATTCCGTGTTTAGTATATTTAGTTTGGATATACATGAACTTTATTAGGAAGTGATTGTGTATATCTTCTTTAGTTTTAAGTTATACGTTTCTTGGGAAACGGTTTAGTTTTTTGTTTAGGGTTCCTTATCTATAAAAGGAACACAATAGTATGAGTTAAGTACGGATTTGAAAAACTCAGTTTTAGTGAATATAAAGATCCATAGAGGATCACGAAGTTCTTAGTTATTTGTTACTTGTGTTTATATTCCGCTGATAAATATAAGTTGTAGAGATTGTCTTTTATTGTGCTTGTGATTACATAGGCATATATAACGATCCACGAGCTCAAGATCTATCAAGGAAAAAGAGAAGGAAATCGAAACACTAAAGAGTTAGGAAGGTTAGATCGATAGTTTGGGTTGTAAGGAGAACGAGGGTTCTATCTTGGCACGTTCGCTTTTCTTTCGTACCCATCACCACCCCTTTGGGTGATTGTAAGTCTCTCGACTCTTCCTATCTCATTTCCCTAGTTTACTTTTGATTATCACATGTATACAAATTAAAGTGCAACTATATATTACATGTTGTAAGTTTTGCATCAACTAAAGACCAAACAAATAAAAAGGTTTTGAAAGCTAACAAGTTAAACTCCCGTCCTATAACACGATTATAAGTTTTCCTAAATTACTAAAGCTTGACATCATTTCGTTTTTCATATGTCGCATATGACACCATGAACAACCTAATAAAACCCTCTTAAACCCCCCTTATGTAACGTCTTTCTCCAAAACCAAACACACCTCGAATGGGCCTTAAGGCCCAATCGTACTCGAACATGAAGCCCATCTCGTTTACCCGGCCCAATCCGAATATAAATAAGCTTACAAGCTAAAAATAAGCCAACTAAGTTTGATAAATCTTGTAAGTCAAAAATGTGTTTTTGGGAGTAGTTTTGCAAAACAGGTAGTAATCGGGGTAAAAATGTGAAGTTTTCGAAAGACAAAGGTTGATTTATACATGATCATGTAAGAATGAAAAGCTTAGGGTATAATTTTTACATTTTGGAAAGTTGGGGGTTAACTTTACACGTTAAAAAGATGCATGGGAAGTCTAGGGTCTGGTTTTGTAATATCGGCTAACTAGTATTAAAAATAAAATAAAAGTTTAGGTGTAAAATGGAAACTTGGAAATATGAGGGACTAAAAGTGTAAAATTTCATTTTGAAAGGATTTGGTCAAAACATATTTAGTGGGGGACTGAAACTGTCATTTCTAGAAGTTTGTGTGGAAAACTAGAAGGGGGGTTGAATAGTTTTGCCGATTTTAAGTTAGTTTCAAAAACTTTAGATTCGATATTATGTGAAATCGTATGGATGGATAGAAAGTATAAAGAAATAAGTAATGTAAGTAACGAAAGCAAGTAAAGTAAATGATAGAAATGACACAACCGATTTATAGTGGTTTCACAAGGACACCTTCCTTGTCTCTATTTCCACTGAGTCACCTACTCGAGAGTTCAAGCACTATGTCAACAAGCTCCTTCAAATTGCGGAAGCCTCACAACATCGCTTACACTTTTCCGGTACAAAGCTAAATACCGAGTCCTTAACACGGAGGACCAAACCAACATAACTATAACACAACAACTATGTGAAATATGAAATACAAGATCTTGCTACAGAAATCTTGTGAGGAACAAATCAATCAAGGACCCCTGCTTGGATGACTTAGTAGTATTCGTGATCTTGGAGAAGGACCTATATGAGAATCACAACAAAAGAAAGAAGAACTACTATATAGATCAAGAGATCTAAGACTAGAAGAGAGAAGTAATATATGAGAGAGTTGTAAAAGATGGGTGAGTTACAATGAAGAAAATTTCACTATTTATAGGCAAAAATTTTATCGCTCGGATCCCATGGATCCCTTACATGAGGGATCCGTCCAGTGTAAACTGGGGGATCTGCCAGACGCTCCCGCTAGTTGGGTTATGGGTCATGGATCATGGGTCATGGGTCATGGACTTTGGGTCATGGGTATCCAAATAGATACAATGTACTAGACATTGGATCATGGGTATGGGTTATGGGTTATGGATTTGCTCCATGGGTATGGGTCATGGGTTATGGCTTTTATCCATTCTAATAAATTATTACAACAATTTATGTTAAAAATAACATTTATCCTTATAATTTTACTTATGATAACTTTATATTTGTTATCAACAAAATAAAAAGAGATCGCTAAATATGAATAAACGTTTTTACGATTTATTTGTATTAACAATCTCCCCCTTTTTGTTGATGAAAAAACATAATGTTATGATGAGTAAAACTTAAGATTAAATGTATGTTTTGAAAGCATATATGTTTTACTTTTTCCCCTTTTATCTAAACAAAAGCGAACTCTAACGTCCAACCCCAACCGGGGAAAGCTTAAAGTGAGAAAAATTAATACCTACAGAGAAAAAGTTAGTAGTAACATGCAATATAATCTTGTAATTGACGAGAAACAAGATGGAGAGCCAAGATATGTAAACAAAGCCTTGTAATGAAAAGACAAAGTGTAGTGGTATATAGGCCACATACAAACATGTAAAAACTAAGAACAAGGTTTGTTCTTTAAAATGACTCAAAAAAAAAAAGAGAAAATAGTAATATCATTCCTTCCATGCTTGCATAAGGTTAATTATGAAAGTTTGGTTGAGTGATGATGTTGATGCGGTTAAGTATGAATCGCATCTCGTCCCTTATTTCCATAGAAACTTCCCTAGTGGATTGGCAATGTTCACAATGTAAATGAAGTAGGTATTGTGTGTGGATGGTTTTGATTTGTGGAAGGCGGAATGTGTGGTGGAAAATTTGGAAAATATGGATCAAAGTCTGTTACACATTGGATTTCACAAACACATCATACCATGATCAAACAAGGCGTACAAATTAAGGTTTTAGGGAGAGAAAGAGTTAGAGGTTTGGGAACTTAGTGAGAGAAAGTGAAAATCTTATTATGAGCTCCAACTCTCTACCTTGGGAGGTAAAGAGTATTTATAGTCTTACATGAAACGCCACCAACGTCGTGGATCAGGCATACAGTGGGTAAAGAATTGGTCCTCCCTACACGTGTATTTAACTAAATACAACTTAACTATATTAATAATTTACGACACGAGCTTTCTAACGATTACATATACTTGAGAGGTACCGACACTTTAATAATGGATTTACTAAATCCTAACAATCTCCCCTAAGGGAGGTCACCTCAAATTACATTGAATACAAACAGATATAACATTAAGATTGTTTGTGATTCTTGATAATGTTCTTTGCCTGAGTCGAGTCTTTGATTCTTCATTTTGCATGTTTGGATAATCTAGTTGGAGGTCTTTAATGATCCACGGATAATGAGTTTTGAGCAAAGATTGAGATCATCACAATCATAAATCTTGACTCTTCCATTGTGGTGTTGGTATTATGTGATGTTGTGACATTTTGGACCGACATGTTCACATTCTGGATAATGATTTCTTCTATCGAAAGTAATGAGCTTTAGTTGATTCATGATATATTTGAAAAGAACGTGAAAGGTCATGGAATGAAAAAATATCGTAATCGTTGATGCATTTATCATGATTTTAGAGATGAATGTGTAGTGTGAGCATGCGCTATGGATTGACCTTCCATTCGATCAATCAGCAAACGCCAGTGTATTCGCATACAACAAGTTAGCAATAAATCGCCACCTAGTGTCTTTGACCACTAAGGAATTAGTACACGCCCACGGTTCTCGCTGATCAATACAAGTACTGCCAGGATCGGTATAATTCCAAAGAATTCCTGACAGTGGTTTCTGCAAATGCTTCTAGCCGTTCCAAACCTAACGCCTTCAAAGAAGACAACACGAGTGAGTGAACCAAATGATTTGAGATTCACCGATTGATGAAAAGAGATTTGAAAACACTCGTGTAACGCTCAAAGTGTTTTTGCAATACAACGAGGGTTTTTAAGAAAATTCAATTATCAATCATAAACACCTTTTAATTTTTAAACATTAATACACCGGTGTGCGAGAAAAGATTTTTAAGCCCAACGAACCGTTTTTCAAATGTATCCGCAATCCATAACTCGAACAGTGATTGATTCATAATTATGAATCGCCCCATTGTTTCGCTCGTTGTCACATGGTTGATTTATTGATAGATCTCACATGCCACCCACCAAGAGCTTGTTTGATGTTGGCTCTAGAAGGCTTTCCATCTTCATTTTGAATATGTTTGCATATCACTAAGATGTTCTGGCAATACCACAAGGATAATGCGTAGGACTCATAAGATATAATCTCTCTTTCCACATTGTGTGGAACAGTGAGTCTTCATTGACAAGGTTCCAATGAGATTTAATTGATGATCTCGTGGCTCTAGACTCAATAGTGCACATTTGGTTTCCTATATCGAGAACTGGGAGAGGGCCCCTTCAATATCAAAATCTCTAAGAGAAAGTCGATAGATTATGTAGATTCCCCGTGAGAATGAAACAAGCCCTTTTAAGAGGAACTTGAGTAGCTTGGGAAGTCTAGTGCAGTGCGTCACTGGGTCTATGACGTCTTGTCTTCAATATCAAGCAGTTACCTAGTACCCACCAGTAGCATATGAATTGAACCCGGTTTCTGCCCTAAGGTTGAATTAATGGAGGGCTATTTATTTTCACCCTTTTCTCATTTAATTCTTTTTCATTCTTTGTTAGGATTTAGAAAATCCAGTCATTAAAGAGTCGGTCACCTCAAGTATATGTAATCATTAGAAAGCTCGTAGTCGTAGATTGTTTAATGTTAAGTAGTATTTAGTTAAGTAACACCGTGGAGGACGGACGGTATTTACCCACTGTATGCCTGATCCACCAGGTGGTGATTTATGTAAGAACTATAAATACTCTACTCCCAAGGTAGAGTTGGAGCTCATAATAATACTTTCATTTTCTCTCACTAGTTCCCAAACCTCTTACTCTTTTCTCTCTAAAACTTCTTTTATATCACTTTGATCATTGGTTTATGTGTTTGTGAAATCCAATATCTAACAATTGGTATCAAGAGCCATGGTTTGTTCATCTCTCTTACATATCCTTGGATTTATAGTGGATTTAGTGGTGTTTTGAGTTTGAAAAAGTTTAGTGGTTTTTGCATCATTTGGATCATTTCTTGTGTTAAAGTTTGAATTTTTGGTGTACTTTTGTGTTTAGAATCATTGTAAGTGCTTGGGTTTTGATTTGGTAAGCTTGAATCACTGTGGTTGAGCTTGTTTGGATTGAAAAGTGTGTTTTTGAAGTTTTTCTTGCTAGCGACTTGGTTCTTGGTGTGATTTTCATCAGAATGACTGCTTCAAGAAAAGTTAGCGAATACGTTGTTAGTTGTTAGCGACTTGAGCCTAGCGACTTGTCTATTTAGAAAAGCCGACAAATAGTACAAGTAGGATTCTCCACTCGCTTAGCGACTTGTGAGTTAGCGACTTGCTTCTCGTGAATTGTTAGCTAGTAGTGAAAATTGTTAGCGACTTGTTACTAGCGACTTGGATCTTAGCGAGTTGTTCTTTAGCAACTTAACTCGTGTTCAGCGACTTGGTGCTTAGCGAATTCTGCTGTCATAATTCTTAGCTTAATTTGGTGTTAGCGACTTGGATCTTAGCGGTTGTCTTTACGATTGACTGTGTAGCGACTTGGTGCTTAGCGACTTGTATCTAGCGACTTGGTCTTAGCTTAATTGGTTCAATAACTCGTAGCGACTGGTGGATTTCTCGGTTGTAATACGGTTTTCTTGATTTAGTAAAATCGCGGAAAGAATCTATTTCCGTTTAATCGTGAGTTATAAAATCCCGTGTAATCTGTTAACATGTCTACCAACAGACCTACAATCATCTCCACTGCTAATGAGGATGTTCAAGCAACTGGTTCTCGATACTGCCCACCCATGCTTGACAAACTGACTACTTCTTGGTCAACGAATCGATTGTATTGTCTTGGAATGGAAAATGGGGTCAACATTCTCAAATCCATTGATGAAGGACCGTGACGATTGAGAAAAGATATTCGATGCTGATATCGGGCTCAAACACATATACTGCAGGTCTTCCAAAAGACATCTACAAGCTTATCAATCACAACACCGAAGCCAGGCTATTTGGGATAATGTCAAGATGCTTCTCTCAGTTCGAATTAACCAAGAAGACAGAGAATCAATCAGTATGATGAGTTTGAGCACTAAAGATGAAACCGATGAGAGCATATATGAGTACTACTTAAGATTCCACAAGCTTGTGAATGACATGAGGAACATCAAAATGACCATGCCAAACATTCAAATTTAACTCAAAGTTTGTGAACAACATGAATCCAAGATGGCACAAATTTGTCACCTCTGTGAAGCTAATCAAAGGATTGAAGAACACCAACTATGAGCAATCAGATGCCTTCCTTTCCGAATGAGAGACATGCAATGTTTGAGAAAAGGATTCTAGATCGTTCAAAACCAACCGTGGAGAAACAAGTTCTCAAATGACTCAACTGCCTTTTACACAAATGTTGGTATTACTACCAAAGCTTCTCAAGTCATTCCCATGGGTGATGGTAATTACAAACTCATCCCTGAACCAGCATATAAGCCTGCACTACAAACACATTCATGGAAAACTTCATCAATCAACTGTCTCTCATGGTCAGTCAAAACATGAACTCTCTTCCACACATCAACAATAACCTCGAACAAGATCCAATCCACACAATCAAGCAAATCACCGAGATGGGAAGGTTATGGTGCAACCAGTTCAAGAAAGGCGGTATGAACAGGGAAGAGGAGGAGTTGGTAGAGGATATGTGGTAAATGTATTAGGAAAGAATGGGAATCAAGGTCAAGCAAAGCCAATTAAGTGCTACAACTGTTGTGGTGAGGGACATATTTCTAGAACTCGACATCTCCAAACGCCTACGAATACGACTACTTCAGAGACAAGATGTCGCTTGTGCAAGCTCGAGATAATGGAGCAGCTTTGGATGAAGAGGAGTTGTTGTTCCCTTCGAGGAAATGCCCGAACCTATGATGCCGATGTTGATGAACAACCAGGAGATAGGTCATAATCATCAAAATGCATTTCAAGTAGCCGATCGTGATGCATTTGACTCGATGTCAATGATGAACCTATCACCAAACAATCTTCATGGCTAGCATCTCACCTATGGTATCTCCACCACAACAAGCTGGTCCATCCAAAGACAAAATCATTTCAGAGGTATTAAAACTATATGATGATGTTGATGAGCAAAAGATGCATAATAAAGTACAATCTCTTGAAACTTATGAATTAGATATTGATGATGAGGATAATAGCAATATTGTCCCATATGATCAATATGAAGCAAAGTGAAAGTGGGTTGTACCAAGTACATCTTCCGCAATAATGATGACTATGTCTTTTTGATGAATACACTGCATGCCCTGATGATTCTATTATCTCTAACCTAATGCCTATAAAGAACAAGTTGCTATTTATGAACAACGTGCTAAGTTTGAGTTAACCACCCGTGAGCAGTAAATGGATGACCAAATGCGTACAATTATTAGAAAAAGTAATTTTAGAAGAAGTATTAAAACAAGAGTTAAACTCCTTACAAGAAAAGCTTTCTAAACTGCTAAGCAAAAACAAGAACTTCAAGAAAATGTTAAAATGCTTAAGCAAGAATTCAATGCTAAGGAATCAAAACTTTTGAATAATTTTTCCAATCTAAAAACTTTGAAAAACAAGCTTGAAAATAAGTTGTACGTACAAGGGAATACCATTCAGACCGCTCACTTGATCACTAAGCATAGAGTCTTAAGCGATAAGCATAGCATTCCCCTTGTTGAGGAACCAAATCCAGATGTAAAACCTGGAAAATCTAAAACCTGATTAAAGACTAAAATACCCTTGGAATCGAAATTTATAAAATATGTAAAATACATTTATATCATTTAACGAAATTTAAATACTTAACTTGCGAATAAATAAAACTTAACGAATATATTACGTGATCGATTTTGGTAAGACGAAGATTTAACGCCAGAAATAACTTGGATCGGTTTGTTTGTTTCGATGGACCATAGGCCGAAAAACCCGTGTTGTGTTTGCGTTTGTGATCGGTTGGGCCAAACCGAAACCCAATTCCCTCCTAAGCCTAAATCAAATACAACTACTATATATACAACACATAATCACAAAAGTGAAACCCTAGTTTTGTTGTTGCCTCTTTTTTCTTTTTCTCTTGCTCGTCATCAAACACCCTAGGTGTCGAGATTTTTGCTTCAACCAAGTCAAGGTATAACCTATTCTCGTCTTCCTTGATGTACCACGATATATATTGTAATATGTTTTGTTTTAGTCGAGTTTGTTGTTTTGTTTTGTGACCGAGCCGAATGGAATCAAAACAAGGAAAACCCTAATGATTAAACCTTACAAGTATTTAAGAGCTATGTACGTAATATGTATTGAATCGGGTTATGTATATGTCGAAGTTAATAAGGACGAACCCTATGTAATTAGAACCGAACCATGCATATCATTCGACTAAGGTATAAACATGATAACTTGAATGAGTTAAGTATGTAGATGAGTTAAGACTTGCGTAATAACTTATTAATTGAAACCCTAAGTTGAACCGAACCACATATGAGTTTTAAAAGTATATTAAACGAGTAAAGGTCATGTAAACATAAACCCTAGTTTGATATGTGAATCGAATAAGGTATGCCAAAACCTAATGGTTTGTGAATCGTCTTTATGTGTGCGTAATTATAAGTCAAGTGAACTTGTAAATGTGTAAACGTGTAATTAATCCGAGTAATAAGTAACTTGTATGTCACATAAAATCATAAACGTGCATGGTGAAACATAAAAGGAAAGATTGTTTTCATTACGTGTTAGGTTAAGTAATGAGTCATTAAGACGTAACATGTAAGTAAATGCATATTAATGAGATATTAAAGGATGAGAAAACCCTAGAACATAAATGAGAGTCGATTAGGGTTAGAAACTAAGTGTGTGTTAATTCGTTATTTTATGTGTGGGTTATGACTTTTAAACTATTTTCACATTTAACCCTAAACTTTAATTAATGTCATGATGAACCCTAATCTACGATATTAATTATAAAACACTTAAGTCTCATTTAATTATAAAACCCTAAAGTATTAAGATCATTAAATATACTAAGTATGAAAGCCAAATATTAAAAGATCATTTCGATGATTATGGAATCATAAATAACATGTACGACCGTTAATGTGTATAGGTTCTGTGAAGAAGGAGTAATCCTTTGCTTTCCCTGTTTCTTCTTTCGATCATTTGCTTTGGAATAAGGTACAAATATTCTGACCTTTTCAGAGAAAGGTTTCTTATGATGTTTCCTTTTCGTTAGCTTTTACATTAGGATTTCCTAAGCCTTGCTATGAACCCTAATGTGTCTATTTGAGCTGTTGCTTATCTGAACTTTGATTTTTGAATCATAAAACATTGATTTTGAACTATATGATATGAAGACTTTGATTTTGAAAACATGATTAAACATTTGATAAAATATGATCTATGTCAGCTATGACATTCTATTTGACCTAAGATAGTTTGACACCCGAGCCAATTATTAACTAGTCATGGGGGTTCCATGTCCATGTCAGATGCACTTCCGACATGACTCTAGGCGAGTGAAGTTCACGCCCTTATCTGTTTGTTATGAGCTCAAGTTATATTATATTATTATGTATGTTGGGGCGTATGGGTGCATCCTAGATCTGATATATGTTATATATTATATGATATATGCTATATGTTATCTCGATGATTGATGTCGCAAGGCATGCACGCCCTTCATAACTCTGGTAGGTCTCCCCTACAAATGTTGCCTTATGTGAATATGATTATGTTTATGAAATGGCATATGTATTTGGGCTCGAGGTAGTTAGCTATAAAACTTATTCTATTATTCTGATTTATCTTTTGAAATGATTATGATTTCACTATCTTTCTTTCACTTTATTTCGTATTCGCTTCAAGCCGTATTCGCTTTGCTTGTATACTGCTCACTGGGCTTTTAGCTCAGCCGACTTTTCTTTTCTTCTTCCGCTGGTATCTAAGCATTGAGCTGGGTATTGCTTTGGGATGAGTGCTGTGTGGACTTACCTTAGAGATTTTTAGCTTTGATCTTATGATGCCAATTAGACTTTATTTTAGACGTTTTATTTGGAGTTTATTTTCCGCTGGGACCTATGTATTGAAGTCATTTTGACTTGGATTATTTCAATATTATGTTGAGATTTCTTTTGGATATTTATGTTTGCTTTGATATGACACCATTACTTGTGATTCCTTTACCTTGTCGGGTCGGGCGCACAATTTATGGCATCGAGCCTAGGTTTACTTAATTTGTAGTCGACTCAGGATATGGAGCCTAGGTTTTGAGACCTTAGAGCTTAGGATTTGACCTGTGAGGATTTGGGTAGACTTTAGGTTTCCCTCTCGCTAACTTCCATTTCAGATCTCACCATTGTTCATTTTGCTAATCGTTTGAATATCGTTCGATGGTTCAAACTCGTCATCAGAGCGGATGGAGACGATGATGCTACTAACATGGATACTGCGATTGCTAATGCTCTCAACTCTTTTTCCTCGGTCTTACTACACCGAGATGATGGAACAGTGATCAACAAATATTCGTGAATCGGAATGGGCCGTGGTGGAGGAAATCAACCCGTCGGTATTCACACTTGGCTCGAGCGTTACGGTAAGCTCAAGCCTCTTTCGCTTAGCATCGCTACTCCTACCGAGGCCGACCGGATCACTCATATTGAGAATGTTTGAAGTATCGGGTGGAGACGAAGTTTAAGACTCGTTTGGGTCGCATTCAAATTGGAAGGTGATGCTTTAAATTGGTGGAAGGCACTCAAATAAGCAAGAGGAGGAGATGCTTTTGCTGTGACTTGTACCTGACCGAAGTTTCGGACTATCTTCTATAACCGCACTTCCCCGATGCCGAAAGCAAAGAAATGAGAGGGATTATCAGCAATCTACCGCTTTGATTATGAGAATTCCAATGAGTACATGAGTAGGTTTATGAGGCTGGTGAGTTTTGTGGGAGCTATTGCTGGAGACGGTAGGCGTCAAGCTAAGCACTTCAAGTGGGGACTGAAGAAGTGGGTGTTGGACCGACCGCTTAATATTGAGTATGAGAATGTGTCGGCCTCGCGAACGACGTAATATTGAGATCTTTCATGAGGTTTCGGGTTCCAACAAGCGTAATCGCGATGGTGATCGGATTCAAGGTAGGACTCAAGGCAATTACTATAAGGGAAACTCGGTAGAGTTATGATTGAGGAGTCAAGTGGATAGGAGTTATGATGCGGGTCACCGTGAAGGAATGTTGACACTGGACGCCCGAGACGGGGGTCAAGATAATAGAAATGCTGGTAAGAATGGAAGTGATCGTCATAACCAAGGTAACAATAACCGCTACAACAAGGATCACAGCTCGAGGATCAAATCAGGGTCGTGCTCCGTGATCTTCTAGTCAACAAAGGACAAATGAGGTTTTGCCTCCCCACCTATTTGTACTACTTGTGGAAAGGCTCATCCGGGCAGTTTCAAGGCCACCGGTGGTTGTTTTGCTTGTGGCCTAACTGCTCACAAGATTAAAGATTTTCCTAAGAAGAACCCGGTGATTCCTGGAAACTACATCAAGCCACGACTACTACTGGACGCGGTCTATGCTACTACTCGTAATCAAAGGAGTGCACTTCGTGTACCATTACGGGCACTCTTTTCATTGATGATTATGTCGTCTTCGCTTTATTTGATACCGGTGCCACACACTCCATTATATCTGTCACATTTGCTAAGAAACTTAATATGAAGCCCAAACTGTTAACAAATCACTTATTGATTTCTACGCCTATGAAGAACCACGTGATCATTGATCATAAATACGTTACGTGTCCTCTTCGTTGATGATCGATTCGCTTTGCAAATCTGATCCTCTCGATATGGTCGACTTTGATATCATTCTAGGCATGGATTGGTTGGCTTATCATAGAGCTTCAATTGATTGCTATGCTAGAACGGTGATCTTTGGAGACGTAAAACATCCCGAATTCGTTTATCATGGTTCTCAACCTCTCAAATCTGTTAAACTCATTTCCGCTATGAAGGCACGGATCATGATTGCTCATGGGTGCCAAGGTTTTCTAGCATCCGTTAGGACATATCTTTGGAGAGTCCTAACATTGAAAATCTTTCTGTTTCAAGAATTACCGATGTTTTCCCCGATGAACTCCATGGTCTTCAGCTCAGTAAGTTGAGTTTAGCATTGAGTTAATTCTCGGTGCCGAACCGACAAGGCTCCGTATCGCATGGCGTAAAACTGAAGGAGTTGAAAGAACAATTGCAAGAGATGATAGAAAATGGATTTATTCGACCCAATGTTTCTCCATGGGGTGCACCTGTTTTGTTTGTGAAAAAGAAGGATGGAAGCATATGCGTTATGTATCGACTACCGAACTTAATCAGATACCATTCGTGAATCGTTATCCTTGCCGCGTATTGATGATTTGTTTGATCAACTGACGGAGCTAAGTTCTTTTCAAGATTGACTGAGGTCCGGTTTATCGCTTACGGTGAAGGATAAGATGTTCCTAAGACCGCTGCTTCGCAGATATGGTCATTACATACCTCGTTATGCCTTTTGGTTTGACCACGCGCTGCTGTGTTTATGGACCTGATGAATCGTGTTTTCCATGAGTTTCTCGACAAGTTCGGTATTGTTTTCATCGACATTTTAGTACTCCAAGTCCGAAGAGCATGGGACATTCCGGATAGTTTTAGAGATTTTGAGGAAGAAGAAGTTGTACGCCAAATTTCGGCGCGAATTTTGTTAAGACAAGTCGCCTTTGGTCATATTGTATCAACTGATGGTATCACCATGGATCCGTCTAAAGTTGAGGCTATCACCAAATGGCCAAGACTCACGACAGGATCGAGGTCAGAGTTTTCTGGACTTCTCTTGTTACTACAGACGTTTTGTTGAAGGTTTTCTCGCTTAGCTCTACCCCAACCCAACCGATGAGGAAAGGTGAAAAGTTTGTATGGACGGATGAACGAGAAAAGAGTTTTGAAGAGTTGAAACGGAGATTGGTGTCAGTTCCTATTTTGACTCTTCCAACTAGTTCTAGAGGATTTCAAATTTACAGTGATGCATCTAAGAAAGGATTAGGCTGTGTTTTGATGCAACATGGAAAGGTAATATCTTATGCTTCGAGGCGCCTAAAACCTTATGAGGAGAATTACCCAAATCATGACCTTGAGTTAGCTGGTGTTCGCTTAAAAATCTGGAGACATTACTTGTATGGAGAGGCGTGGATATATTCATGATCATAAGAGTCTCAAGTATATTTTCACCGTAAGGAACTTAACATGAGACAAATAAGATGGTTAGAACTTCTTAAGGATTATGATACCAACATTCAAGTACCATCCGTAAGGCTAACGAAGTTGTTTGACGACTTAGCCGGAATCGTGCATTCTTGCGAGTATCAAGATTGAGCCTAGGATTTTGTGTGACTTAGAGAGTTTGGATGTTGAGTTGTGTGTACGAGATTTTGATGGATATTGGGCTAGTATGAAGGTGGAGTCGAACCTTATATGCAAATTAAAGAAGCTCGAAGATGACGGCGAGTCAGGCCATGGTGCAAAATGTTGAAGAAGGTAAGCGGACGGAGTTTAAGGTTGATAATGACGGTATTGTATGGTATGGAGATAGGCTTTGTGTTCCCAATGATCAAGTACTTCGTGAGAAAGTTATGATCAAGCTCATAGTTCTTTTCACTATCCATCCCGGTTCTACCAAGATGTATAGGGATTTGAAGCAAGTTTGGTGGAATGGCATGAAGCAAGATGTGGCGACGTTTGTGTCGAAGTGTATGATTTGTCTGCAGGTTAAGATCGAACATCAAAGGGCTAGTGGATTGTTACGACCATTGATATTCCAACATGGAAGTGGGATAAGATATCTATGGATTTTGTGTGTCGACTACCTCTTACTCGGAAGAAGCATGATGCGATTTGGGTAGTTGTTGATCGACTAACCAAATCGCCATTTCTTGCCAATCAGGAAGGATTTTGGTATTGGTAAATTGGCGGAGATTTTTCAGCAAGAGATCGTTAGACTTCATGGTACTCCGCATCTATTGTGTCCGACAGAGATCCGCTTACTTCTCATTTCGGAAGGGTTTGCAAAAAGTTTGGGGTACTCGACTTAATTTTAGTACGGCATTTCATCCTCAAACAGATGGTCACGAGAGGACTATACGAACCTTAGAGGATATGCTCGTGGCTTGTGCTTTAGAATGGACTGCATTGGGATGAATATTTATGTTTAGTAGAGTTTGCATACAACAACAGTTGGCATGCTAACATTAAGGCGGCACCGCTTTGAACTTTTTATGGAAGGAAATGTAGAGCACCTATTTGCTGGGATGAAGTAGGTGAACGTTTGATTGAAGGTCCGGAAATGATCGACTAATGAGAAAGTAGCGTGGCTAGAAAAGTTGAAGGAAGCTAGGTCTCGCCGGAAAGTTATGCCGACAAGCATCGCCGTAATTTAGAATTTCGAGTGGAGATCGTGTATTTTGAAAGTTTCGCCGTTTAGAGGTGTGAAACGTTTTGGAATCAAGGGCAAGCTCAGTCCTCGATTTATCGGACCGTTTGAAATTCTAGAATGTATAGGAGAAGTTTCAGATCGATTAGCACTTCCGCCGCTTAGCGATGTTCATGACGCTTCCATGTATCACTCCTAAGGGGATACAACTATCATCCGCTACACGTTGCTTCTTATCCGTTTGATCAAATTCAATCCGATATGTCTTTATCTAAAGAACTGAAGCTATTTAGAAAGAAAAGAAAGAGTTATGAGAAATAAAGTCATTCCGTTCGTTAAGATTCTTTGGAAAAATCACCCAGAACGTGAGGCTACTGGGAACCGAGGAGTCGATGCGAGTATATCCTCATTTCTTTGAATAGTTTGGTATGTTCTCATTTCGTTTTCATTTTCATTTCATTTCAATTTTCGAGGACGAAAATTTTTCTTTAGAGGGGAAGAATTGTAAAACCCGAAAATCTAAAACCCGATTAAAGACTAAAACCCTTTGAATCGAAATTTATAAAATATGTAAAATACATTTATATCATTTAACGAAATTTAAATACTTAACTTGCGAATAAATAAAACTTAACGAATATATTACGTGATCGATTTTGGTATGACGAAGATTTAACGTTTCGTAAATAACTTGGATCGTGTTTGTTTGTTTCGATGGACCATAGGTCAAACCCATAAGGTGCCAAGTTGGGTTGTGACGGTTGGGCCAAACCAAAACCCAATCCCTCCTAAGCCTAAATCAAATACAACTACTATATATACAACACATAATCACAAAAGTGAAACCCTAGTTTTGTTGTTGCTCTTTTCTCTTGCTCGCCAATATCAAACACCCTAGGTGTCGAGATTTTTGCTCAACCAAGTCAAGGTATAACCTATTCTCGTCTTCCTTTGATGTACCTTACGTATATATATATTGTAATATGTTTTGTTTTAGTCGAGTTTGTTGTTTTGTTTTGTGACCGAGCCGAATGGAATCAAAACAAGGAAAACCCTAATGATTAAACCTTACAAGTATTTAAGAGCTATGTACGTAATATGTATTATTGAATCGGGTTATGTATATGTCGAGTTAATAAGGACCAAACCCTATGTAATTAGAACCGAACCATGCATATCATTCGACTAAGGTATAAAACATGATAACTTGAATGATTTAAGTATGTAGATGAGTTAAGACTTGCGTAATAACTTATTAATTGAAACCCTAAGTTGAACCGAACCACATATGAGTTTTAAAAGTATATTAAACGAGTAAAGGTCATGTAAACATAAACCCTAGTTTGATATGTGAATCGAATAAGGTATGCCAAAACCTAATGGTTTGTGAATCGTCTCATATGTGCGTAATTATAAGTCAAGTGAACTTGTAAATGTGTAAACGCGGTAATTAATCCGAGTAATAAGTAACTTGTATGTCACATAAAATCATAAACGCGTGCGTGAAACATAAAAGGAAAGATTGTTTTCATTACGTGTTAGGTTAAGTAACGAGTCATTAAGACGTAACATGTAAGTAAATGCATATTAATGAGATATTAAAGGATGAGAAAACCCTAGAACATAAATGAGAGTCGATTAGGGTTAGAAACTAAGTGTGTGTTAATTCTATTTTATGTGTGGTTATGACTTTTAAACTATTTTCACATTTAACCCTAAACTTTAATTAATGACATGATGAACCCTAATCTACGATATTAATTATAAAACACTTAAGTCTCATTTAATTATAAAACCCTAAAGTATTAAGATCATTAAATATACTAAGTATGAAAGCCAAATATTAAAAGATCATTTCGATGATTATGGAATCATAAATAACATGTACGATCGTTAATGTGTATAGGTTTTGTGAAGAAGGAGTAATCCTTTGCTTTCCGCTTTCTTCTTTCGATCATTTGCTTTGGAATAAGGTACAAATATTCGACTTTTCAAAAGGTTTCTTATGATGTTTTATTTTCGTTAGCTTTTACATTAGGATTTCCTAAGCCTTTGCTATGAACCCTAATGTGTCTATTTGAGCTGTTGTTTATCTGAACTTTGATTTTTGAATCATAAAACATTGATTTTGAACTATATGATATGAAGACTTTGATTTTGAAAACATGATTAAACATTTGATAAAATATGATCTATGTCCGTTATGACATTCTATTTGACCTAAGATAGTTTGACACCCGAGCCAATTATTAACTAGTCATGGGGGTGCCATGTCCGTGTCAGAATGCACTTCTCGACATGACTCTAGGGCAGAGTGAAGTTCGCCACGCCCCTTATCTCTGTTTGTTATGAGCTCAAGTTATATTATATTATTAATGTATGTTTGTGGGGCGTATGGGTGCATCCTAGATCTGTTATATGTTATATATTATATGTTATATGCTATATGTTATCCGATGATTGATGTTTATGCACGCCTTCATAACTCTGGTAGGTCTCCCTACAAATGTTGCCTTATGTGAATATGATTATGTTTATGATATGGCATATGTATTTGGGCTCGAGGTAGTTAGCTATAAAACTTATTCTATTATTCTGATTTATCTTTTGAAATGATTATGATTTCACTATCTTTCTTTCACTTTATTTCGTATTCGTTCTCGTTTCAGATTCGCTTTGCTTGTATATCTGCTCAATGGCTTTGGCTCACCGACTTTTCTTTTCTTCCGCAGTATCTAAGCATTGAGCCGGGTATTGCTTTGGGATGAGTGCTGTGTGGACTTACCTTAGAGATTTTTAGCTTTGATCTTATGATGCCAATTAGACTTTATCTTAGACGTTTTATTTGGAGTTTATTTTTCCGCTGGGACCTATGTATTGAAGTCATTTGACTTGGATTATTTCAATATTTATGTTGAGATTTCTTTTTGATATTTATGTTTGCTTTGATATGACACCATTACTTGTGATTCCTTTACCCTTGTCGGTCTGGGGCGTTACACCGAGGTCATTAAAAGGCTAGAGCTGCTAATAAGGTAATTTTATGATGGTAATGAAATCCTTAAGCCTAGACAAACCTAGTTATGTTGAGTACACCGAGGAAGATAGAAAATTAGATGATGCATCTAGGTGGAAAATGAATAATAAGAAGCTAAGATCCTAATGTAAAGAGAATAACATAATGATCAAACCCCATGATTACAAAAAGGAAAATTGGATTTCCTTGAACAAGTTTAAGCCTTAAACGTTGTTAACACCAACTAGTGTTTCGGAAAAAGGATTTAGATAAGCAAAAAGCAGAGAATCTTGTTGTAACAAACCATCCTCTTAGGAAAATGCCTTCACGAGGTGGTATCCTCCATACACCAATAGATTTAGTTCCTAGAACTATTGCCACTAAAAGCAAGACCTTAATCATTCAATATGTTATTTTTCAATTATTTGTTGATTTTGAGAAAACTTGTAAGAAAAGGATCACACCCATCGATAACTAAAGGGGAAAAGGGTTTTGAGCAAACTAAAGAATGCTATTTAACTGAGGTCATACATTTCTTTAAACAACTAAAAGATCAATTTGAGAGTCTTAAAAAGGGGATGGATTCAGATATTAAAGAAATGGAAAAGGAATTTGATGCAATGATAGTTGAGGTTAGTGACTATGAGCGAGAATTAAAATATAATGAGATTGAGAGGAAGAACGTGCATACCTTGAATGAGAATCTTATTTCTGAATGTATTACTCAAGATGTGTTTTACACTCAATAATTGTTCCATTAATGCTTCTCAATTTCATGAATTGTCTCGTTGCTCAAAGTCTCCCATGATCGTGTCATCAGCTTGAAAAAACTAACTCTAAACCTGATGATAAAGTTGAACAAGATGATCATGATAACCTGGTGAAACAATTTTCTAAATTAGAAGTTGAGCATCTTGCTTTGCAATTAAAATATCAACATCTGAAAGAAAATGTTAAAACCTCAAATATCAAGACATCCTTGGATGCTCCTGAATTTGATGCAGCTTTTGAAATTAGCAAACGTGATGAACAGATTCGAGCTCATTGTAACACGATCAGAAAGTTGAAAGCCCAAATATCTCAATTAAAGGGTGAAAAGAACAATGTGACTGGCTCCCAAATGCCTCCTCCTTTAGATTCTCAGGATTCTCAAACTTTTCATCTTCAAAACTTGGTTAATGCTTTACAAAAGGAAAACTAGAGTTTTCTAGAAGAAAATGAAAAGGTTAACGACACTTTAAAGAGTTATATGATTCAATGAAAGTCACTCGTGACAAAAACAAAAAAAAATAACGTCTTTACAAAAAGAAATTGAGAATCGAGGAGTCGGAAAAAGGGAAACCGCCACTTGTTTTAATGAGAATGTTGCATCAAAGTCATCCTCGTGACCGCAAATATATTGGATCTGTAAATACATTCCTCCTCATCTTAGGAATAATGAACTTGTGTTTCATAACTATGCCTTAAGGATAGTCTAGAATGTCTCTGTGAGATTGTGGAAGAGGATTTCATTAATAAACCTCTTGATAGAGTAATTAGGTTTGCTTGCATTTCAGCCAAACGATCTCAAGAGCTGCTAGAATATTTAATTGCAACATGTCCTAAATCGTTAGGTGCAAAAGGTAAAGTGTGATGCTTGTTCTATGCCTAGTGCCAAGCATACAAACCATTCTATGCCAAGCTTTAAGAAAGTGAACACTAATGTGCCTTCAAGTAGTTCGATCCTGACGCCTAGTTCAGGAATGCAAAAGTAGATCAACCAACTAATGTTCCATAATTTCTACAGTAATCATGACATAAAAGCAAAGGGTCAAAGCCTCTAGGCAATACCAAGCAAGATAGGAACTCGCAAGCTAAGAATGTGCATTGGAAGAGAGTAGAAGATCACCTTAGGAATATTAAATTTGAGTTGAATAAACGAATCGTTGATTCTAGTATTAGCTATAAGCATATTGTAATTAATTCAATTTCGCTACTATTCGCAAAACCATGTAATGATGACTGCTTGATTTCTATTACTAATCATGAATGTGGTGTGAATATTTTGTCTAATGCTGTCAAATGCCCGATAAAATTAATGTTAAAATCAAGCTAAGAAGGCTAAAGGCAAAGCGAAAAAAGTTAAAACAAGTGGAACCCACAGAAGGAAATTTAGTAATATAGGTTATCAATGGATACCTACTAGCCGTAAGATTAATGAGTTTTGCCCTAAAGTTGCTAAATCAATGCCCACTAGAAAATGGATGCCTCACTAGAACTATTCCCTTAAGAACATACTTTGAATAGGTCAAATATGGACACTAGCACCTGATCTATTTCTAATGAGTCCATTGTTTCTACCTCTGATGTGGTGTTCCAATCATCAGCACTAACCAAATGGAACCCATTCTTGCATGGGGATCCCAATTATCCAGTTATCCATTCTTGTCTGTGTTCAAATGCAGATTGTTCAAATCGCTCTATGGTACTTGGACTCGTGCCGTTCCAAGCATATGAATGGAACGTCGCCCATGAACTCTCGTGAGTAAATTCATCGACTGTTAGATTCGGGAACGATCATTTCGTATTATGGGTTTTGGAGATTATGTTGTTTGTGATAATGTTATCTCCGTGGTATATTATAGAAGGTCTTGGTCATAACTTATTCTCTCTCGGTCAATTATGTGATTCGATCTAGAAGTAGCCTTTTAGAAAACATACTTGCTTCGTTAGAGAACTTGATGGTAAAGAACCTTTAAGAGGAACACGTGGTTCAAATCTATACACCATCTCTATCGAAGATATGATGAAGTCTTCACCAATTTTCTTGTTGTCAAGGCTTCGAAAACAAAGTCATGGTTATGGCATCGTCGTCTCAATCACTTGAACTTCGGACCATCAATGATCTCTCCAGAAAGGACTTAGTTGTAGGTTTACTTAGACTAAAAGTATGACAAGGATCATCTTTGTTCAAGATGCCAATTGGGAAAGAAGTATGCCCACAAACCCAAACCTACAAACTCGCCATGAAGTTCTTTATACATTCATATGGATTTATGGACCCATGAGAGTGCAAGAATATCTTGGGAAGAAATATGTTAGTTGTGGTTGATGATATTCTCGATTCACGGGTTAAGTTCTAGGACAAAGGATGAAACTCCATATATCATCATCAAACTTATCAAACAAATTCGCAGTTCATTAACAAACCGCCGAATCATCGAATGCAATGGAACTGAAGTTTAATAAACAACTTAGTGAGTTTTATGAAAAGTTGGAATTAGTCATCAAAGAAGTGTTCCTAACTCCTCAATAGAACGGTGTAGTTGAAAGACTAAATCGAACTCTTGTGGAAGCCGCAAGAACAATGCTGATTTACTCAAAGATTCCAATGTTTCTCTCATCGGGGTTATCCACCGTGATGCTACACTCAAAATCGATCCCTTATTCACATTTCTCATGGAAAAACTCCATATGAACTTGTCCACGTGAAAACCTAATCTCTCATTCCTTCAGGTGTTTGGTGCATTGTGTTATCCAACTAATGAGGGCCAAGATTTAGGCAAACTTAAAGCTAAAGCTGACATTGGAGTTTTTGTAGGATATGCACCAAACAGAAAAGGATACTGAATCTACAACAAAAGAACCCGAAGTATAATGGAAACAATTCACGTTACGTTTGATGAGCTGACCGGTCCAATAGCTCCGGACAAACCAGCTTCGACCCGCATCTCAATCATCAGTAGTCCTATCAGCTTCTACTCTCATTTCAAATCCCTTACCAAAGAACTCCTTATGTACCTCCATCGAAGATTATTTAAAGAAATTGTTTGATCCATTTTTGATGAACACTATGAGCCAATGCTAATGAAATGTCAATCCCATCATCGTGAGGTCGCCCTATCCCTCACAATGAAGTCAACCCTTCGCTTCAATATCATTAAGTCAAGCACTGGCCGACAATTTCTGTCTCATCAACAAATCATCAATCATCGAATGTACATCATGGAATTTTTTCTAGCACCCATGATGAACTTAATCCCTTTGCTACCCCAAGATGCTCCATTTGAAAACATATTTGCTCTGAATCATCATTAGAACCATCTTCATCAGAGACATCGACTCGCTACGTCAGTTCTCAACAACAACCACATGAACACATTAGAAAGTGGACACATGATCATCCATTGGACAACTTCATTGGAAACCCTTCGCCCAAGATCTACACGAAACAACTTGAAACCGATGCCTTATGGTGCTTCTTCAACTCTCAGACTCTAAGGTCGAACCAAAGATGTTAAAACCGCCATGAATGAAAAAATCGGTTCAATGCCATGCAAGAAGAAATTCATGAGTTTGATCGAATTGATGTATGGAATTAGTACCTGCTCAGACTGCTATGATCATTGCTCTAAAGTGGATCTTCAAAGTGAAACTTGATGAGCATGGTGATGTTTTAAAGAATAAGGCTCGATTAGTTTTAAAAGGATACCATCAAGAGGAGGGTATTAACTTTGAAGAATCATTTGCCTTGTTGCTCGTGATCGAGGCAATCGAATCTTTGGCTAATGCCGCAAGTAAGAACATGGTAGTCTATCGATGGATGTAAAGACTTTTCTTAACGGAGATCTGAAAGAAGTCGGATACGCCACCAACCTGGGCTTGAATCCAGAGCATCCTACTCAAGTCTATCGCTTGAAGAAATCTCTTTACGGTTTGAAGCAAGCTCCAAGGGCATGGTATGATACGCTATCAAAGTTTCTTCTATCTACAGGATTCAACAAAGGAGCAAATTGATCCGACATTGTTCACGTAAAGTCGTGCAAACATTTAATTCACGCCAAATATATGTTGATGATATTATTTTTGCCTCGACCGACCCCAATGAATGTGATCTTTTCTCAAATGAAATGGGTTCCAAATTTCAAATGTCAATGATGGGACAAATTCTTCGATTACAAATTTCACAAAGTCCCGGAGGCATTTTTATAAATCAATCTAAATATGCAAATGAAATTTTAAAGAAATTTGGATTTGATTCTAGTGACCCTGTTGACACTCCCATGATTGAACGTATTTAAACCGATGAGGACCACTCAGTGATCATGGTAGACCAAACGAAATATCGAGTATGATCGATCCTCGATGTACCACAAACGATAAGCATATCTCTGTTCGCTTTTGCATGTGTGCTAGATATCTAAGCCTACCAAAAACACCTTGAAGCGTTAAACGGTTCGGTATCTCCAAAGAACCATCAATATGGGACTTTGGTACCCGGGACACCTAGATGTCACTAATGTTCCTATGCATGCCGATCATGCGGATGTCAAGATACACGCCGGCACGCCGAGGTGCTCGCTTCTGGGTGATAAGCTTGTGAGCGGTCTTCAAAGAAGCAAATGAGTACTTCTATTTCTCTGAGAGGTTGAATACATAGCCATGTCATCTTGTTGTGCTCAAATCCTATGGATGAGATCCTAATTATCTGACTATGGCTTTGACTTCAACAAAATCTCTGCATCTGTGATAATAAAGTGCTATTGCTCTCATGCAACAACGTTCAACACTCAAGAGCAAAACACATCGACATTCGACATCATTTGGAGCAAGTAGAAAATGGTGTGGTGGAACTTTATTTTGTGAGGACCAATACCGCTTAGCGACATATTCACCAAAGCTCTTCCTAGAGAACGTTTTGAGTTAACTTCAACGCGACTTGGTCTAAAGAGTCTTCAACCAGAAACACTTAAACGCCTTCAAGAGGAAGAAGAGGAGTAAAAGGTCTTTCTTCATCCATATCTTGTAAATATTTATTCGAAAAGCAAAATACAAAATTTCAAAACCTTCAAAAACCAAATAGAAAAATATAAAACTTTCAAAAATCCATAAAAAAAAAATCGAAAAATCTTGAAAAATATCAAAAATATTGTCATTTTGTCATTTTTCCAATTCAAATATCTACGGTTTTGTGTTGTCATTCAAAGAATGACACGGACTTTAGATATTGTTCGAATATTTAAAAAAAATCAAAAATATTTTGGAGAAAGTGAAACTATGGTTTATTGTTATTTCAAAGAACCCATTTTCAAAGAAAGAACAGAGCCATGCTTTATCTTGTTTTTCAAATCTCATGCTCGATTCTTAAAACAATTATTTACCATCTAATGAAAACTAATTGCTTTGTTAAATAACTCGAACTCTATTTTTGAAAATCATCCGGACTTAACTTTTGTCAAAATATTTATCTCTCAATCAACAACTTATGTCATTGATTGAGGGGGAGAATGATTTCAATTAAATCAAAAGGTTGTTTGACATACAATTGTTTTCAAATAGATAATCATGCATGTTTAATCAATGGAGTGTAAAGTTTCAAAATTTATCGCTTAAAATGTTTACAATCAAGTCACAATTCTCCTTCAAAGCTTTCAAAATCAATTTAAATCTACAGAGATCACAAATCTCAAA
>OU343220.1:155580747-155620936 GCA_910596185.1 Chrysanthemum makinoi
GCGACTTGGTGTTAGCGACTTGGATCTTAGCGAGTTGCTCTTTAGCGACAGTGTGTAGCGACGGTGCTTTAGCGACTTGTATCTTAGCGACTTGGTCTTAGCGACTTGGTTCAATAGCTTCGTAGCGACTTGGTGGATTCGGTTGTAATACGGTTTTCTCTTGATTTAGTAAAATCGGTGAAAGAATCTATTTCGGTTTTAATGGTAGGATTATAAAATCCCATGTAATCTGTTAACATGTCTACTGGCGTATCTACAATCATCTCCACTTTAACGAGGATGTTAACAAGCGGATTCGATACTCGTCCACCCATGCTTGACAAGCCCGACCTTCGACTCTTGGGCTTCAGCGAATCAGTTAGTTATTGTCTTGGAATGGAAAATGGGGTCAACATTCTCAAATCCATTGATGAAGGACCGTATCGGATTGAAAAAGATATTCGATGCTGATGCTCGAGGGCCTCAAACGTATCATCTTGCGGGGTCTTCCAAAAGACATCTACAAGCTTATCAATCACAACTGCTGAAGCAAGGCTATTTGGGATAATGTCAAGATGCTTCTCTCGGGTTCTGAATTAACCAAGGAAGACCAGTCACAAGCGTATGATGAGTTTGAGCACTAAAGATGAAACAGATGAGCATATATGAGTACTACTTAAGATTCCACAAGCTTGTGAATGACATGAGGAACATCAAAATGACCATGCCAAACATTCAGCTGAACTCAAAGTTTGTGAACAACATGAATCCCGAATGGCACAAATTTGTCACCTCTGTGAAGCTAATCAAAGGATTGAAGAACACCAACTATGAGCAACTGTATGCCTTCCTTTTCCAGAATGAGAGACATGCAATGTTTGAGAAAAGGATTCTAGATCAGTTCAAAACCAACCAGGGAGAAACAAGTTCCTCAAATGACTCAACAGACTTTTACACAAATGTTGGTATTACTACCAAAGCTTCTCAAGTCATTCCCATGGGTGATGGTAATTACAAACTCATCCATGATCCAGCATATAAGCCTCAGTTAAACACATTCATGGAATACTTCATCAATCAACTGTCTCTCATGGTCAGTCAAAACATGAACTCTCTTAAAAGCACATCAACAATAACCTCAGAACAGCATCCATCCACACAATCATCATTGTCGAGATATGGGAAGGTTATGGTGCAACCAGTTCAAGAAAGGCAATATGAACAGGGAAGAGGAGGAGTTGGTAGAGGATATGTGGTAAATAGGAATAGGGAAAGAATGGAATCAAGGTCAAGCAAAGCCAATTAAGTGCTACAACTGTGTGGTGAGGACATATTGCTAGGAACGCACATCTCCAAAACGTCCGAGAATCGAGATACTTCAGAGACAAGATCTTTGCTTGTGCAAGCTCGGGATAATGGAGCACTTTGGATGAAGAGGTTGTTGTTCTTCTGAGGAAATGCCGAACCTATGATCTGATGTTGATGAACAGCAATTGGGAGATAGGTCATAATCATCAAAATGCATTTCAAGTAGGCGTGATGCATTTGACTCGATGTCAATGATGAACCTCTTTACTTGAACAATCTTCATGGCTAGCATCTCACCTATGGTATCTCCACCACAACAAGCTGGTCCATCCAAAGACAAAATCATTTCAGAGGTATTAAAACTATATGATGATGTTGATGAGCAAAGGATGCATAATAAAGTACAATCTCTTGAAACTTATGAATCGGATATTGATGATGAGGGTAATAGCAATATTGTCCCATATGATCAATATGTGAAGCAAAGTGAAAGTGGGGTTGTACCAAGTAATGCATCTTCCGCGATCAATGATGACTATGTCTTTGATGAATACAGCATGTGCCCCATGATTATTATCTCGAACTGAATGCCTATAAAAAAACAAGTTGCTATTTATGAACAACGTGCTAAGTTTGAGTTAACCACACGTGAGCAGGAAATGGATGACCAAATGCGTACAATTATTAGAAAAAGTAATTTTTAAGAAGAAGTATTAAAACAAGAGTTAAACTCCTTACAAGAAAAACTTTCTAAAAGCGCTAAGCAAAACAAGAACTTCAAGAAAATGTGAAAATGCTTAAGCAAGAATTTAATGCTAAGGAATCAAAACTTTGAATAATTTTTCCAATCTAAAACTTTGAAAAACAAGCTTGAAAATAAGTTGTCGTCTGAGGAATACCATTAGACCTTTCACTTGATCATAAGCATAGAGTCTTAGCGATAAGCATAGCATTCCCCATTTGAGGAACCAAATCCGGATATAAAACCTGGAAAATCTAAAACCTGATTAAAGACTAAAATACCCTTGGAATCAAAATTTATAAAATACGTAAAATACATTTATATCATTTACTTGAGAATTTAAATACTTAACTTGCGAATAAATAAAACTTAGCGAATATATTACGTGATCGATTTTGATGCGAAGATGCGTTTCGTAAATAACTTGGATAGTGTTTGTTTGTTTCGATGGACCATAGGCGAAACCCAAAAGGTTAATGCGTTTGGGTTTGTGATGGTTGGGCCAGCCGAAACAATCCCTCTCTAAGCCTAAATCAAATAAAACTACTATATATACAACACATAATCACAAAAGTGAAACCCTAGTTTTGTTGTTGCCTCTTTTCTTTTCTCTTTGCGGCACGATATAAACACCCTAGGTGTGAGAGATTTTTGCTCCAACCAAGTCAAGGTATAACCTATTCGTCTTCCTTTGATGTACCTTCGTTATATATATTGTAATATGTTTTGTTTTAGTCGAGTTTGTTGTTTTGTTTTGTGACCGAGCGATGGAATCAAAACAAGGAAACCCTAATGATTAAACCTTACAAGTATTTAAGAGCTATGTGCGTAATATGTATTTGAATCGGGTTATGTATGTCGAGTTAATAAGGACCGAACCCATGTGATTAGAACCGAACCATGCATATCATTTGACTAAGGTATAAAACATGATAACTTGAATGAGTTAAGTATGTAGATGAGTTAAGACTTGCGTAATAACTTATTAATGAAACCCTAAGTTGGTGAACCACATATGAGTTTTAAAGTATATTAAGCGAGTAAGGTCATGTAAACGTAAACCCTAGTTTGATATGTGAATCGAATAAGGTATGCCAAACCCTAATGGTTTGTGAATGGTGTCTCTCATATGTATGCGTAATTATAAGTCAAGTGAACTTGTAAATGTGTAAACGTGTAATTAATCCGAGTAATAAGTAACTTGTATGTCACATAAAATCATAAACGTGCATGGTGAAACATAAAAGGAAAGATTGTTTTCATTACGTGTTAGGTTAGTAATGAGTCATTAAAGCGTAACATGTAAGTAAATGCATATTAATGAGATATTAAGGATGAGAAACCCTAGAACATAAATGAGAGTCGATTAGGGTTTGAAGCTAAGTGTGTGTTAATTAGTTTATTTTATTGTGAGTTATGACTTTTAAACTATTTTCACATTTAACCCTAAACTTTAATTAATGACATGATGAACCCTAATCTAATATTAATATAAAACACTTAAGTCTAATTTAATTATAAAACCCTAAAGTATTAAGATCATTAAATATACTAAGTATGAAAGCCAAATATTAAAAGATCATTTCGATGATTATGGAATCATAAATAACATGTACGACCGTTAATGTGTATAGGTTCGGTGAAGAAGGAGTAATCCTTTGCTTTCCTGTTTCTTCTTTGATCATTTGCTTTGGAATAGATGAATATAGGACCTTTAGGTAAAGGTTTCTTATGATGTTTTCTTTTCGTTAGCTTTTACATTAGGATTTCCCAAGCCTTTGCTATGAACCCTAATGTGTCTATTTGAGCTGTTGCTTATCTGAACTTTGATTTTGAATCATAAAACATTGATTTTGAACTATATGATATGAAGACTTTGATTTTGAAAACATGATTAAACATTTGATAAAATATGATCTATGTCGGTTATGACATTCTATTTGACCTAAGATAGTTTGACACAGGCAATTATTAACTAGTCATGGGGTTCCATGTCCATGTCAGTAATGCACTTCGACATGACTCTAGGGCGATAGAGTGAAGTTCGCCACGTCCTTTATCTGTTGTTTGTTATGAGCTCAAGTTATATTATATTATTAATGTATGTTTGTGGGGCGTATGGGTGCATCCTAGATCTGTTATATGTTATATATTATACGTTATATGCTATATGTTATCGATGATTGATCTTTGCGTGCATGCGTCCTTCATAACTCTTGTAGGTCTCCCCTACAAATGTTGCCTTATGTGAATATGATTATGTTTATGATATGGCATATGTATTTGGGCTCGAGATAGTTAGCTATAAAACTTATTCTATTATTCAGATTTATCTTTTGAAATGATTATGATTTCACTATCTTTCTTTCACTTTATTTCGTATTCGTTCTCGTTTCGTATTCGTTTTGCTTGTATATCTGTTCCCTGGGCTTTTGAAGCTCAGCAGCACTTTCTTTTCTTCCGGCAGGTATCTAAGCATTGGAGCTGGGTATTGCTTTGGGATGAGTGCTGTGTGGACTTACCTTAGAGATTTTTAGCTTTGATCTTATGATGCCAATTAGACTTTATTTTAGACGTTTTATTTGGAGTTTATTTTCCGCTGGGACCTATGTATTGAAGTCATTTTGACTTGGATTATTTCAATATTATGTTGAGATTTCTTTTGGATATTTATGTTTGCTTTGATATGACACCATTACTTGTGATTCCTTTACCCTTGTTAGGTTGATTTACAATTTATGGCATCAGAGCCTAGGTTTGACTTGTAGTCAGGACCTGCGACATATGGAGCCTAGGTTTTGAGACCTTAGAGCTTAGGATTTGACCTGTGAGGATTTGGGTAGACTTTAGGTTTCCCTCTGCGAACTTCCATTTCGTATCTCACCATTGTTCATTTTGCTAATCGTTTGAATATCGTTCAGATGGTTCAAACTCGATAAATCGGTAGCGTGGATGGGCGATGATGCTACTAACATGGATACTGCGATTGCTAATGCTCTCATCTCTTTTCCACGGTCTTACTACACGAGATGATGGAACAGTGATCAGCAACATAAATGTCGGAATGGTGCCGGGGTAGTGGTGGAGGAAATCAACCCGTCGGTATCACACAGCTCGGCGTTTCGGTAAGCTCAAGCCTCTTTCGTTTAACTGCTTTGCTTCTACTCCCTACGAGTAGAGAATGGATCACTCATATTGAATTTGTTTGAAGTCTGGGTTGTGGAGCGAGTTTAAGACTTCGTTTGGCTGCATTCAAATTGGAAGGTGATGCTTTAAATTGGTGGAAGGCACTCAAATAAGCAAGAGGAGGAGATGCTTTTCTTTGTGACTTGTACTGGTGAGTTTCGGACTATCTTCTATACCGTTACTTCCACGATCTTTGGCGGCAAAGGTATGAGAGTGATTATCAGGCAATCTACCAGTTTGATTATGAGAATTCCAATGAGTACATGAGTAGGTTTATGAGGCTGGTGAGTTTTGTGGGAGCTATTGCTGGAGATGGTAGGCGTCAAGCTAAGCACTTCAAGTGGGGACTGAAGAAGTGGGTGTTGGACGACTTTATTAATATTGAGTATGAGAATGTGTCGGCCTTAATGTGGCCTTTCGTAACATTGAGATCTTTCATGAGGTTTCGGGTTCCAACAAGCGTGTGCGATGGTGATCGGTTCAAGGAGTAGGACTCAAGGCAATGACTATAAGGGAAACTCTGGTAGGAGTTATGATTAGTCAAGTGGATAGGAGTTATGATCAGCGGGGTCGGTCAGGAAGGAATGTTGAACCTTTGGGCCACGAGACGAGGGTCAAGATAATAGAAATGCTGGTAAGAATGGAAGTGATCGTCAGAACCAAGGTAACAATAACCGGCGTTACAACAAGGATCAGTCAGCTCGAGGATCAAATCAGGGTCGTGCTCGGGGATCTTCTAGTCAACAAAGGACAGTGAGGTTTGCCTCCCCCTTATTTGTACTACTTGTGGAAAGGCTCATCCGGCGTGTTTCAAGGCCCTGGTGGTTGTTTTGCTTGTGGCTCCACGCTCACAAGATTAAAGATTGTCTAAGAAGAACCCGGTGATTCAGGAAACTACATCAAGCGCCGACTACTCTGGACGTGTCTATGCTACTACTCGTAACGGTAGTGCGCCGGAGTACCATTACGAACTCTTTTCATTGATGATTATCTTTGTCTTCGTTTTATTTGATATCGGTGCCACACACTCCATTATATCTATCACATTTGCTAAGAAACTTAATATGAAGCCCAAACTGTTAACAAATCACTTATCGATTTCTACGCCTATGAAGAACCACGTGATCATTGATCATAAATACGTTAAGTGTCCTCTTCGTTTTGATGATCGTATTCGCTTTGCAAATCTGTATCCTCTCGATATGGTTGACTTTGATATCATTCTAGGCATGGATTGGTTGGCTTATCATAGAGCTTCAATTGATTGCTATGCTAGAACGGTGATCTTTGGAGACGTAAAACATCGAATGCGTTTATCATGGTTCTCAACCTCTTAAATCTGTTAAACTCATTTTCGCTATGAAGGCACGGATCATGATTGCTCATGGGTGCCAAGGTTTTCTAGCATCTGTTGGGGACATATCTTTGGAGAGTCCTAACATTGAAAATCTTTCGGTTGTTTGCGAATTCCGGATGTTTTCGATGAACTCCATGGTCTTCCCCTTACTAGAAGTTGAGTTTAGCATTGAGTTAATTCAGTCTTTGAACCGATTTGAAGGCTCCGTATCGCATAGCACTTATGTGAAGGAGTTGAAAGAACAGTGCAAGAGATGATAGAAAATGGATTTATTCGACCAGTGTTTCTCCATGGGGTACTTTGTTTTGTTTGTGAAGAAGAAGGATGGAAGCATGCGTTTATGTATCGACTACCGTGAACTTAATCGTATTACCATTAAGTAACCGTTATCCTTTGCCGCGTAATGATTTGTTTGATCAAGCTGCAGCGAACTAAGTTCTTTTCGAAGATTGACTTGAGGATGGGTTATCATCGATTACGTGTGAAGGACAAGATGTTCCTAAGACCGCGTTCATTACGGATATGGTCATTACGAATTCCTCGTTATGCCTTTTGGTTTGACCAATGCTTTCTTTGTTTATGGACACGATGAATCGGTGTTTTCCATGAGTTTCTTGACAAGTTCGTTATTGTTTTCATCGAAGACATTTTAGTTTACTCCAGTCGAAGAAGAGCATGAAGAACATCTGGGATAGTTTTAGAGATTTTGAGGAAGAAGTTATGCGCCAAATTTTGAAGTGCGAATTTTGGTTAAGACAAGTCGCTTTCCTTGGTCATATTGTATCGGCTGATGGTATCACCATGGATCCGTCTAAAGTTGAGGCTATCACCAAATGGCCAAGACCTCGACAGGTGTGAGGTCAGGAGTTTTCTTGGACTTCTTGGGTTACACAGACGTTTTGTTGAAGGTTTCTCTCGCTCAGCTCTACCCCTAACCCAACTGATGAGGAAAGGTGAAAAGTTTGTATGGACGGATGAGCGAGAAAAGAGTTTTGAAGAGTTGAAACGGAGATTGGTGTCAGCTCCTATTTTGACTCTTCCAACTAGTTCTGGAGGATTTCAAATTTGATGATGCATCTAAGAAAAGATTAGGCTGTGTTTTGATGCAACATGGAAAGGTAATAGCTTATGCTTCAAGGTAGCTAAAACCTTATGAGGAGAATTACCCAAATCATGACCTTGAGTTAGCTGCAGTGGTGTTCGCGTTGAAGATCTGGAGACATTACTTGTATGGAAAGGCGTGTGATATATTCACTGATCATAAGAGTCTCAAGTATATTTTCACTCAGAAGGAACTTAACATGAGACAAAGAAGATGGTTAGAACTTCTTAAGGATTATGATACCAACATTCATTACCATCCAGGGTAAGGCTAACGTAGTTCTTGACGCTTAGCCGGAAATCATGCATTCTTGCGAGTATCAAGATTGAGCCTAGGATTTTGCGTGACTTAGAGAGTTTGGATGTTGAGTTGTGTATACGAGGTTTTGATGGATCTTGGGCTAGTATGAAGGTCGAACCTTATCTTTGCAAATTAAAAAGCTCAGAAAGATGACGGCGGCTGTGGGCCATGGTGCAAAATGTTGAAGAAGGTAGCAGAGCCAGTTTAAGGTTGATAGTGACGGTATTGTATGGTATGGAGATAGGCTTTGTGTTCCCAATGATCGGTACCATTGAGAAAGTTATGACTGAAGCTCATAGTTCTCCTTTCACTATCCATCCAGGTTCTACCAAGATGTATAGGGATTTGAAGCAGTACTTTTGGTGGAATGGCATGAAGCAAGATGTGGCGACGTTTGTGTCGAAGTGTATGATTTGTCAGCAGGTTAAGATCGAACATCAAAGGGCTAGTGGATTGTTACAACCATTGGATATTCCAACATGGAAGTGGGATAAGATATCTATGGATTTTGTGATGGGACTACCTCTTTTCGGAAGAAGCATGATGCGATTTGGGTAGTTGTTGATCGACTAACCAAATCGCTCATTTCTTGCAATCAGAAAGGATTTTGGTATTGGTAAATTGGCGGAGATTTTTAGCAAGAATCGTTAGACTTCATGGTACTCCATCTATTGTGTCCGACGAGATCCGCGTTTTACTTCATTTCGGAAGGGTTTGCAAAAAGCGTGGGGTACTCGACTTAATTTTAGTACGGCATTTCATCCTCAAACAGATGGTCAGTCGAGAGGACTATCAGACCTTAGAGGATATGCTCAGGGCTTGTGCTTTAGAATGGTAGTTGGGATGAATATTTGTGTTTAGTGGAGTTTGCATACAACAACAGTTGGCATGCTAGCATTAAGCGGCGTTTGAACTTCTTTATGGAAGGAAATGTAGAGCACCTATTTCTTTGGGATGAAGTAGGTGAGCGTTTGATTGAAGGTTCGGAAATGATCGAGATCACTAATGAGAAAGTAGCTGTGGCTAGAGAAAAGTTGAAGGAAGCTAGGTCTCGTCAGAAAAGTTATGCCGACAAGCATCGGTCGTAATTTAGAATTTCGGGTTGGAGATCGTGTATTTTTGAAAGTTTCGCCATTTAGAGGTGTGAAACGTTTTGGAATCAAGGGCAAGCTCAGTCCTCGATTTATCGGACCGTTTGAAATTCTAGAGCATATAGGAAGTTTATTATCGATTAGCACTTCCGCCTCAGTTAAGCGCATGTTCATGGCGTTTTCCATGTATCATCCTCTAAGGGATACAACTATCACCCGTTACACGTTGCTTCTTATCCGTTTGATCAAATTCAATCCGATATGTCTTTATCTAAGAACGGAAGCTATTTTAGAAAAGCAAGAAAGAGTTATGAGAAATAAAGTCATTCCGTTCGTTAAGATTCTTTGGAAAAATCATCGGGCATTGAGGCTACTTGGGAAACAGAGGAGTCGATGCGAGCTAGTTATCCTCATTTCTTTGAATAGTTTGGTATGTTCTCATTTCGTTTTCATTTTCGTTCGTTTCATTTCAATTTTCGAGGACGAAAATTTTTCTTTAGAGAGGAAGAATTGTAAAACTGGAAAATCTAAAACTTGATTAAAGACTAAAATACCCTTGGAATCGAAATTTATAAAATATGTAAAATACATTTATATCATTTAACGAAATTTAAATACTTAACTTGCGAATAAATAAAACTTAACGAATATATTATGTGATCGATTTTGGTACGACGAATTTAACGTTTTAAGTAAATAACTTGGATTGTGTTTGTTTGTTTCGATGGACCATAGGCCGAAACCCATAAGGTGTGCGTTTGGGTTGTGATGGTTGGGCCAAACGAAACCAATCCCCTCCTAAGCCTAAATCAAATACAACTACTATATATACAACACATAATCACAAAAGTGAAACCCTAGTTTTGTTTTTGCCTCTTTTTCTTTTTTTCTCTCTTCGGCCGAATATCAAACACCCTAGGTGTCGAGATTTTTGCTCAACCAAGTCAAGGTATAACCTATTCTCGTCTTCCTTTGATGTACCTTACGTATATATATTGTAATATGTTTTGTTTTAGTCGAGTTTGTTGTTTTGTTTTGTGAGAGCGAATGGAATCAAAACAAGGAAAACCCTAATGATTAAACCTTACAAGTATTTAAGAGCTATGTACGTAATATGTATTATTGAATCGGGTTATGTATATGTCGAGTTAATAAGGACCGAACCTTATGTAATTAGAACCGAACCATGCATCATTGACTAAGGTATAAAACATTATAACTTGAATGAGTTAAGTATGTAGATGAGTTAAGACTTGCGTAATAACCTATTAATTGAAACCCTAAGTTGAACCGAACCACATATGAGTTTTAAAAGTATATTAAACGAGTAAAGGTCATGTAAAAATAAACCCTAGTTTGATATGTGAATCGAATAAGGTATGCCAAACCCTAATGGTTTGTGAATCGTGTCTCATATGTGTGCGTAATTATAAGTCAAGTGAACTTGTAAATGTGTAACGTGTAATTAATACGAGTAATAAGTAACTTGTATGTCACATAAAATCATAAACGTGCATGGTGAAACATAAAAGGAAAGATTGTTTTATGACGTGTTAGGTTAAGTAACGAGTCATTAAAGGACGTAACATGTAAGTAAATGCATATTAATGAGATATTAAAGGATAGAAAACCTAGAACATAAATGAGAGTCGATTAGGGTTAGAAGCTAAGTATATTAATTCGTTATTTTATGTGTGGGTTATGACTTTTAAACTATTTTCACATTTAACCCTAAACTTTAATTAATGACATGATGAACCCTAATCTACGATATTAATTATAAAACACTTAAGTCTCATTTAATTATAAAACCCTAAAGTATTAAGATCATTAAATATACTAAGTATGAAGCCAAATATTAAAAGATCATTTCGATGATTATGGAATCATAAATAACATGTACGACCGTTAATGTGTATAGGTTACGTGAAGAAGAGTAATCCTTTGCTTTCCCTGTTTCTTCTTTCGATCATTTGCTTTGGAATAAAGTACGGATATTCGACCTTTTCATAAAGGTTTCTTATGATTTTTCTTTTCGTTAGCTTTACATTAGGATTTCCTAAGCCTTTGCTATGAACCTAATGTGTCTATTTGGTACATTGCTTATCTGAACTTTGCTTTTTGAATCATAAAACATTGATTTTGAACTATATGATATGAAGACTTTGATTTTGAAAACATGATTAAACATTTGATAAAATATGATCTATGTCAGTTATGACATTCTATTTGACCTAAGATAGTTTGACACCCGAGCCAATTATTAACTAGTCATGGGGGTTCCATGTCCATGTCATTAATGCACTTGACATGACTCTAGGGCAGTAGAGTGAAGTTCGCCCGCGTCCCTATCTTGTTGTTTGTTATGAGCTCAAGTTATATTATATTATTAATGTATGTGGGGTATGGGTGCATCCTAGATCTGTTATATGTTATATATTATCGTTATATGCTATATGTTATCGATGATGATTGATCTTTGCGTGCATGCGTCCTTCATAACTTCTGGTAGGTCTCCCTTACAAATGTTGCCTTATGTGAATATGATTATGTTTATGATATGGCATATGTATTTGGGCTCGAGGTATTTAGCTATAAAACTTATTCTATTATTCAGATTTATCTTTTGAAATGATTATGATTTCACTATCTTTCTTTCACTTTATTTCATATTAGTTCTCGTTTAGTATTACGTTTTGCTTGTATATCATTCACTTTGGGCTCTTGAAGCTCAGCCGCATTTCTTTTCTTCCGCAGCAGGTATCTAAGCATTGGAGCTGGGTATTGCTTTGGGATGAGTGCTGTGTGGACTTACCTTAGAGATTTTTAGCTTTGATCTTATGATGCCAATTAGACTTTATTTTAGACGTTTTATTTGGAGTTTATTTTCTGCTGGGACCTATGTATTGAAGTCATTTGACTTGGATTATTTCAATATTATGTTGAGATTTCTTTTGGATATTTATGTTTGCTTTGATATGACACCATTACTTGTGATTCCTTTACCCTTGTCGGTGAGGAAGCGTTACACGGTCATTAAAAAGGCTAGAATTTGCTAATAGGTACTTTATGATGGTAATGAAATCCTTAAGCCTAAACGAAACCTAGTTCGTTGAGTACAGGGAAGATAGAAAATTAGACGATGCATCTAGGGAGAAAATGAATAAGAAGCTAGAAGATCCTGAATGTAAAGAGAATAACATAATGATCAAACCCCATGATTACAAAAAGGAAAATTGGATTTCCTTGAACAAGTTTAAGCCTCAAACGTTGTTAACACCCGAACAAGTGTTTTGGAAAAAGGATTTAGATAAGCAAAAAGCAGAGAATCTTGTTGTAACAAACCATCCCTTTAGGAAAATGCCTTGCGTGTGTATCCTCCAAATTCACCAATGCATTTAGTTCCTAGAACTATTGCCACTAAAAGCAAGACCTTAATCAGTCAATATGTTATTTTCAATTATTTGTTGATTTTGAAAACTTGTAAGAAAAGGATCACACCTTGGGATAACTAAAAGGGAAAAAGGGTTTTGAGCAAACTAAAGAATGCTATTTAACTGAGGTCATGCCTTTCTTTAAACAACTAAAAGATCAATTTGAGAGTCTTAAAAAGGGGATGGATATTAAAGAAATGGAAAAGGAATTTGATGCAATGATAGTTGAGGTTAGTGACTATGGGCGAGAATTAAAATATAATGAGATTGAGAGGAAGAACTTGCATACCTTGAATGAGAATCTTATTACTGAATGTATTACTCAAGATGTGTTTTTACCTTTACTCTAAATTCCATTAATGCTTCTCAATTTCATGAATTATCATTTGCTCACGAAAGTCTCCCATGATCGTGTCATTGAGCTTGAAAAAAAACTAACTCTAAACGCATGATAAAGTTGAACAAGATGATCATGATAATTTGGTAAAACATTTTTCTAAACTAGAAGTTGAACATTTTGATTTACAATTAAAATATCAACATCTTAAAGAAAATGTTAAAACCTCAAATATCAAGACATCTTGGATGCTCTTGAATTTGATGCAGATTTTTAAAAATTAGCGTGATGAAACATTCGAGCTCATTGTTGCACGATCAGAAAGTTGAAAGCCCAAATCTCTCAATTAAAGGGTGAAAAGAACAATGTGACTGGCTCCCAAATGCCTCCTCCTTTAGATTCTCGGTATTCTCAAACTTTTCATCTTCAAAACTTAGTTAATGCTTTACAAAAGGAAAACGAGAGTTTTCTAGAAGAAAATGAAAAAGATAAACGACACTTTAAAGAGTTATATGATTCAATGAAAGTCACTCGTGACAAAAAAAACAAAAAAATAACGTCTTTACAAAAAGAAATTGAGAATCAGTCGGGGAAAAAGGAAACTGCCACTTGTTTTTAATGAGAATGTTGCATCAAAGTCATCCTCAATTGCAAATATCTTTGTATTGTTAATACATTCCTCCTCATTTTAGGAATAATGAACATGTGTTTCATAACTATTGTGCTCACCTTAAGGATAGTCTAGAATGTCTCAGTGAGATTGTGGAAGAGGATTTCATTAATAAACCTCTTGATAGAGAAATTAGGTTTGCTTGCATTGAGCCAAGCTTGATCAGTTGCTAGAATGTTTAATTGCAACATGTCCTAAATCCTTAGGTCAAAAGTAAAATTTGTGATGCCTGTTCTATGCCTAGTGCCACATACAAAACCATTCTATGCGGTTTAAGAAAGTGAACACTAATGCCTTCAAGTAGTTCGGATCCACGCGTCTAGTTAGAATGAAAAAGTAGATCAAACAACTAATGTTCCCATAATTCCCTCTACGGAGTAATCGGTGACATTAAAGCAAGCGGTCAACCTCCTAGGCAATACCAAGTAAGATAGGACCTCGCAAGCTAAGAATGTGCATTGGAAGAAAGTAGAAGATCACCCTAGGAATATTAAGTTTGAGTTGAATAAAACGAATCGTGTTGATTCTAGTATTAGCTATAAGCATATTGTAATTAATTCGTTCGCTACTATTTTGCAAACCATGTAATGATGATTCTTGATTTCTATTACTAATCATGAATGTGGTGTGAATATTTTGTCTAATCTTTGTCAATGCCCGATAAAATTGTTAATGCTAAAAGTCAAGCTAAGAAGGCTAAAAGGAAAAGGCGAAAGAAAGTTAGAAAACATTGAAACCACGGGAAGAAATTTAGTAATATAGGTTATCAATGGATACCTTTTGGCCATAAGATTAATGAGTTTTGCCTAAATTTGCTAAATCAATGCCCACTAGAAAATGGATGCCTATTGGTAGAACTATTCCCTTAAGAAGTGAACATACTTTGAATAGGTCAAATATGGACATATACTTTGCATCTATTTCTAATGATTCCATTGTTTCTACCTCGATGTGGAGTGTTCAATCACTTTATTTACTAACAAATGGAACCCATTCTTGCATGGGGATCCCCGATTATCCGATTATCCATTCTTATGCGTGTTATTTGCCAGTTGTTCATCGTTCTATGGTACTTGGACTCAGTTTGTTCCAATCATATGAATGGAAACCGTCGGCCCATGAACCGTGAGTAAATTCGCCGGAATTTATTGGGTCGGGAACGTTGGTGCAATTATGGGTTTTGGAGATTATGTTGTCGGTGATAATGTTATCTCGGGGTATAATACGTAGAAGGTCTTGGTCATAACTTATTCTCTACAATAGGTCAATTACGTTCGATCTAGAAGTAGCCTTGAAAACATACTTGCTAGTTAGAGAACTTGATGGTAAAGAACTTTTAAGAGAACCGTGGTTCAAATCTATACACCATCTAGGGATGAGTCGCTCCAATTTTCTTGTTGTCAGGCCGAAAACAAAGTCATGGTTATGGCATGATGCGTCTCAATCACTTGAACTTCGACCATCAATGATCTCTCGAAAGGACTTAGTTGTAGGTTTACTTAGACTAAAAATATGACAAGGATCATCTTTGTTCGACATGCCAATTGGGAAAAGCAAAGTATGCCCACAAACCCAAACCTACAAACTCGATTCTTGAAGTTCTTTATACAATTCATATGGATTTATGTGGACCCATGAGAGTCTGAGAATATCTTTGGGAAGAAATATGTGTTAGTTGTGGTTGATGATTATTCTCGATTCACAGGGTTAAGTTCTTAAGGACAAAGGATGAAACTCCAGATATCATCATCAAACTTATCAAACTGCTGAGTTCGAATTAACAAAGCTGTAGAATCATCCAGGCAGACAATGGGCTGAGTTTGTTAATAAAGAACTTAGTGAGTTTTATGAAAGTGTTGGAATTAGTCATCAAAGAAGTGTTCCACGAACTCCTCAATAGAACGGTGTAGTTGAAAGGCAAATCGAACTCTTGTGGAAGCCGAGAACAATCTTGATTTACTCAAAGGTTCCAATGTTTCTACGGGGGCGCCATTGCCACATGCTACACTCAAAATCGATCCCTAATTCCACTTGCTCATGGAAAAACTCCATATGAACTTGTCCACAAGAAAACCTAATCTCTCATTTCCTCCGTGTGTTTGGTGCATTGTGTTATCCAACTAATGAGGGCAAGATTTAGGCAAACTTAAAGCTAAAGCGGACATTGGAGTTTTTGTAGGATATGCACCAAAGCAAGAAGGATGCGAATCTACAACAACAAAATAACCCGGTATAATGGAAACAATTCACGTTACGTTTGATGGTGACGGTCAATAGCTCCGGACAAACCATTACGGACCCGCATCTCAACTTTCATCAAGTAGTCCTATCGGTTCTACTCTCATTTCAAATCCCACAGCGAACTCCTTATGTACCTCCATAAGAAGATTATTTAAAGAAATTGTTTGATCCAATGTTTGATGAACACTATGAGCCAAATGCTAATGAAATGTCAATTCCATCATCGGAGGCTGCTCCTATCCTGTCAATGAAGTCAACCCTTCGTTTCAATATCATTAAGCAAGAAGCACCACTCTGCTGATCACTATGTCTCATCAACAAATCATCAATCATCGAGTGTACATCATGGAATTTTTCTGCACCCATGATGAAGATAATCCCTTTGCTACTCCCGAAGATGCTCCATTTGAAAACATATTTGCTCCTGAATCATCATTAGAACCATGTTCATCAGGAGACATCGACTCTGTTACGTCAGTTCCTCAACAACAACCACATGAACACATTAGAAAGTGGACACATGATCATCCATTGGATAACATCATTGGAAACCCTTCTCGGCCCAAGATCTACACGGAAACAACTTGCAACCGATGCCTTATGGTGCTTCTTCAACTCCGTACTCTCTAAGGTCGAACCAACAGATGTTAAAACTGCCATGAATGAAAAAAACTGGTTCAATGCCATGCAAGAAGAAATTCATGAGTTTGATCGACTAGATGTATGGGAATTAGTACCTGCTCCAGATTGTGCTATGATCATTGCTATAAAGTGGATCTTCAAAGTGAAACTTGATGAGCATGGTGATGTTTTAAAGAATAAGGCTCGATTAGTTTTAAAAGGATACCATCAAGAGGAGGGTATTAACTTTGAAGAATCATTTGCTCTTGTTGCTCGTATCGAGGCAATCAGAATCTTTTGGCTAACCGCCGCAAGTAAGAACATGGTAGTCTATCAGATGGATGTAAAGACGGCTTTTCTTAACGGAGATCGAAAGAAGTCGATACCCAACACGAAGGCTTTGAATCCAGTAGCATCCTACTCAAGTCTATCGCTTGAAGAAATCTCTTTACGGTTTGAAGCAAGCTCCAAGGGCATGGTATGATACGCTATCAAAGTTTCTTCTATCTACCGATTCAACAAAGGAGCGATTGATCCGACATTAATCGTTCGCGAAAGTCGTGCAAACATTTAATTCACGTTCAAATATATGTTGATGATATTATTTTGCCTCGACCGACCCCAATGAATGTGATCATTTTTCAAATGAAATGGGTTCCAAATTTGAAATGTCAATGATGGGACAAATGTCATTTTTCTTGGGATTACAAATTTCACAAAGTCCGAGGCATTTTATAAATAAATCTAAATATGCAAATGAAATTTTAAAGAAATTTGGATTTGATTCTAGTGACCGCTGACACTCCCATGATTGAAGCGTACTAAACTGGATGAGGACCACTCGTGGATCATGGTAGACCAATCGAAATATCGTAGTATGATCGGATCCCCGATGTACCTCATGAAGAGACCGGACATTCTGTCGGCTGTTTGCATGTGTGCTAGATATCGTGCTAAGCCTACCAAAAACACCTTGAAGCGGTTAAGCGGGTCTTTCGATTCCAAAGAACCATCAATATGGGACTTTGGTACCGCGACACCGTATGTCACTAACGACGGATCTGCGATGTCATCATGGGATGTCAGGATACACGTCGAAATACGCAGGAGGTGCTCGGCTTTACGGGTGATAAGCTTGTGAGCTGGTCTTCAAAGAAGCATATGAGTACTTCTATTTCCTCTACAGAGGCTGAATACATAGCCATGTCATCTTGTTGTGCTCAAATCCTATGGATGAGATCCTAATTATCTGACTATGGCTTTGAATTCAACAAAATCCCTCAGACTGCTCTTGTGATAATAAAAGTACTGTTGCTCTCTCATGCAACAACGTTCAACACTCAAGAGCAAAACACATCGACATTCAACATCATTTCATCAGGGAGCAAGTAGAAAATGGTGTGGTGGAACTCTATTTTGTGAGGACTGAATACCGTTAGCGCATATTCACCAAAGCTCTTCCTAGAGAACGTTTTGAGTTAATCCTCCACGACTTGGTCTAAAGAGTCTTCAACCGGAAACACTTAAACGTCTTCAAGAGGAAGAAGAGGAGTAAAAGGTCTTTCTTCATCCATATCTTGTAAATATTTATTCGAAAAGCAAAATACAAAATTTCAAAACCTTCAAAAAACAAATAGAAAAATATAAAACTTTCAAAAAATCCATAAAAATCTGAAAAATCTTGAAAAATATCAAAAAATATTGTCATTTTGTCATGTTTTTCTCAATTCGAAAATATCTACGGTCTTTGTGTTGTCATTCAAAGAATGACACGGACTTTAGATATTGTTGAATATTTAAAAAAAATCAAAAATATTTTGGGAGAAAGTGAAACTATGGTTTATTGTTATTTGGTGATAACCCATTTTTCAAAGAAAGAACAGAGCCATGCTTTATCTTTTTTTCAAATCTCATGCTCTGATTCTTTAAAACAATTACTTACCATCTAATGAAAACTAATTGCTTTGTTAAATAACTCAAACTCTATTTTTGAAAATCATCTGGACTTAACTTTTGTTAAAATATCTATCTCTCAATCAACAACTTATGTCATTGATTGAGGGGGAGAATGATTTCAATTAAATCAAAAGGTTGTTAGACATACAATTGTTTTCAAAAAGATATTCATGCATGTTTAATCAATGGAGTGTAAAGTTTCAAAATTTATCAGTTAAAATGTTTTCATAATCAAGTCACAATTCTCCTCAAAAGCTTTCAAAATCAATTTAAATCTACAGAGATCACAAATCTCAAATGATTTGAAAATTGTGATCGGGGGAGAATTTGTGATTTAAATTGGATTTAAACTGATAGTTTGATTAATGGCTTCGTAAGTGTTTAGCAAGCTTTCCTCCCCACATGTGCCAAACGATTTCAAATTTTCCATGCACATGTTGAGGGGGAGCATCTATTTTAAACCACAGAGAATTGAAACGTGATTGATTTGTATCTAAGTGCAGATTCCTTCTAATATGTGCAAAACTCTTTCAAACCTCGAGGCACATATTGAGGAGGAGCAAATTTATGAAAACCTCATCCTTCCTTAATATGCTTTACTTACTTGATTTGATCAGGGAAGTGATGTTGATATTTTTTAGAAAATGGTAATCAAAGGAGGTAATTCTTCCTCTTGCCTCCGTGTGCCAAAATGATTTCAAATACCTGAGGCACATGTTGAGGGGGAGCTCTTTATCTAAATTTATCAAAAACAATTCAGGTACAAAATGCTTTGATATTATATCACAAGTATCTGGATTGATTTTCAAATGGTTTTCGATTGGTTCCAATGGCAGATGAAATATACCAAATAGACCGACCAAATTTACTTTATGTATGGTGATATAAGGATGATAAGGTTAGGTATCTGTTCCTATGATCCACCAGAACCGGATGGATCTACCCAGGGACAATCCACTAGATAGTGTAGAAGTCCTTAGGTTTGATGAAAAAAGGAGAAAAGTAAGATATGGGAAGAGTGCAGACTGAGACTGAGCTAGTACTGGAATAAATCCAACAAGGTTCTAGTTATGAAGTCTTGGTAAGCACTGAAGGGGTTGAAGAATGAAAAAGAAATGAAATGAGAAAAGGGTGAAAAGAATTAGCCCTCCATTAATTCAACCTTAGGGCAGAAACCGGGTTCAATTCATATGCTACTGGTGGTTACCGAGGTAACATCGGTATTGAAGACAAGACGTCATGGACCAAGTGACGCACTGTACTACAACTTCCCAAGCTACTCAAGTTCCTCTTAAAAGGACTTTTTTCATTCTCACGGGGAACCGACATTATCTATCGACTTTCTCTTAGAGTTTGTTGGTATTGAAGAAGGAGACCCTCTCCCTAGTCTTCGACATAGGAACCAAATGTGCACTATTGAGTCTAGAGCCACAAGATCATCAAATAAATCTCCTTAGGACACTGTCAATGAAGACTCTCTGTTTCACACAATGTGGAAAGAGATATTATATCTTATGAGTCCTACGCATTATCCTTGTGGTATTGCCAGAACATCTGAGTGATATGCTAACATATTCACAATGAAGATGGAAAGCCTTCTGGAGCCAACATCAAACAAGCTCCTGGTGGGTGGCATGTGAGATCTATTCAATAGATCAACCATGTGACAACTGAACAAAAACAATGGGGAGATTCAATTTTTTGAATCAATCCTGGTTCAGGTTATGGATTGACGGATACCTTTGAAAACCAGTCGTTGTGCTTAAAAACTATTTTCTTTAGCATCATCGACTGTGTACTAATATTTCAAAATAAAAGGTGTTTATGATTGATAATTGATTTTCATTAAAACCTTCGTTGTATTTCAAAAACAATTTCTATTGTTCTGTACTCGATTGTTTTTCAAATCTCTTTTCATCAATCAGTGAATCTCAATTCGCTGGTTCACTCACTCCGTGTTGTCTTCTTTGAGACGTTCCGGTTTGAGAACAGCTAGAGCAGCTGCGAAACCCTGTCAAGGAAATTCTTCTGAATTTTACCTGATCACAGGAAGTACTTGTACTGATCAACGGGGAACCGTGGGCCGTGTACCTCAATTCAACAAAAGTGATCAAAGACACTTTCATGCGCTTTATTGCTAACTGTTGCATGCAGGTACTCCCGACGTTTACAGCTGATCAGAATGAAGCGGTCAATCCATAGCCGCATGCTCACACATCACATTCATTTCAAAAGAAATCATGATTAGTGCATCAATGACTCGATATTTTCACTCCATTCTTCTCGCTACGCTGCCAATATCATGAATCAACGAAAGCTTCCGCTACTCAGATGAGAAGAAATCATGATCCAGAATGTGAGCATGTCGGTCCAAATGTCACAACATCACATAATACTAACACCACAAAGGATGAGTCAGAGATTTATGATAGCCGATGATCTCAAAGCTGGCTCAAAACTCATTATCACGTGGATCAGTTAAAGACCTCCACTTGGATTCACCAAACATGCAAAATGAAGAATCGATGACTACGAGCTGCAGAGCAAAGAACTTTAACAAGAATCTAAAGAACAATATTATTGTAATATCTGTTTGTATTCAATGTATTTTTGAGGTGACCTCCCTTAGGGGGAGATTGTTAGGATTTAGAAAATCCAGTCATTAAAGAGTCGGTCACCTCAAGTATATGTAATCGTTAGAAAGCTCGTAGTCGTAGATTGTTTAATGTTAAGTAGTATTTAGTTAAGTAACACCGTGGATGACGGACGGGTATTTACCCAATGTATGCCTGATCCACAGCGCGTAGGTGGCGATTTATGTAAGAACTATAAATACTCTCTACCTCCCAAGGTAGAGAGTTGGAGCTCATAATAATACTTTCATTTTCTCTCATTAAGTTCCCAAACCTCTTACTCTTTCTCTCTCTAAAACCTCTTTTATATGCCTCTTTGATCATTGGTTTAGTGTGTTTGTGAAATCCAATATCTAACATTCTTCAACCACTTAAGTGCTTACCGAGACTTCATAACTAGAACTTTGTTGGGTTTATTCCAGTACTAGCTCTGTCTCAGTCAGCACTCTTCCCTTATTCTCATTTTTCTCCTTTTCTCATCATACCTACGGACTTTACACTATCTAGTGGATTGTCCCTGGGTAGATCCCTCCAGTTCTGGCGGATCATGGGAAAAAATACGTAACCTTATCATCCTTATATCACCATACATAAAGTAAACTTAGTCGGTCTATTTGGTATTTTTCATCTGCCATTGGAACCAATTGAAAATCAATACAGATACTTGTGATATATTATCAAAGCATTTTGTACCTGAATTGTTTTTTATATTTTTAGAAAAATAGCTCCCCCTCGACATGTGCATGATGTATTTGAAATAGTTTTGGCACACGGAGGCAAGAAGAAGAATTAACTTCTTTGATTACCATTTTCTAAAAGATATCAACATCACTTCCCTGATCAAATCAAGTAGATACAACATATTGGGGAAGGATGAGGTTTACATAAATTTTCTCCCCCTCAATATGTGCCTCGAGGTTTAAAAGAGTTTTGCACATATTAGAGGGAACCTGCACTTAGATACAAGTCAATCACGTTTCAATTCTTTGTGGTTTAAAAAGATGCTCCCCCTCAACATATGCATGGAAAAATTTGAAATCGTTTGGCACATGTGGGGAGGAAAGCTTGCTAACCATTTATCGACTTATCAGTTTAGATCCAATTTAAATCACAAATTCTCCCCCGATCACAATTTTCAAATCATTTGAGATTTGTGATCTCTGTAGATTTAAATTGATATTGAAAGCTTTTGAGGGGAGATGTGACTTGATTATGAGAAACATTTAACCGATAGGGATCAATTTTGAGACTTAAGACTCCAAAGATTAAAACATGCTTGAATATCTTTTGAAAACATAATTATACTACAGGTCTTGTAAAACATTGTAAAACATTTTTCTTTTTGATTATTCAAGAGTAGACCTTTCTCGATTACGTGCCAATTGTTTGAAAAATACTCCTTTTGATTGAAATCATTCTCCCCCTCAATCAATGACATATTTTGTTGATTGAAGTTCAAAGATTTTGAGAGATGAAAAGTCCGGATGATTGATAGAGTCCGAAGTCTTTTCAAAGCAATTTTGTTTTCATTAGATGACAAATATTTTGTTGGGAATAATTCGTTACCATGGATAGTTTTGGTTTACACTGCTCGAATTAACAGTAGCAGTGGAAACGTATTACCACTGCTGGTACATTATTAGCACTGCTATTAGATAATGTTTAGTTTAACGCGTCTAGATAAGTATAGAATAGATCTTGTGTATATTATATAATGTTAGCTTTATACTTATCTTGTAAAGGACTCCTTGTTGTATAAAAGGAGGTCCTAGGTCATTGTCTTAGGTATTTGTCAAATTACCTACGTATTACTCACAAAGGCTTCTAGGTGTAACCCTAGTGATAAGCAAGATCACTCGTATTATTCATTAATAATATTGGAGCTTAAGTTTTGTGTTTAATCAGTGTTTACATACAATACATCATATAATCCATCTTCTAAGTATTACTAAGTAAATTTCGCGTGCTTAATAATATTATACAAAATATCATTGACACAAGGTGTGTGTCCAGATCCATCAAGTGGTATCAGAGCAAAGGTTCTGATATTTTGTTTTAGAAGATCCAAGGAATAAGCTTAACCTACTTACTCAATTCAATGGAGATGGAAAACAACCAGTCCAACTCTTCTACACCAAGGCTACCTAAGCTCAAACTTAATGATTTTGAGATGTGGAGGATACTGATTGAGCAATACTTTCTCATTAAGGACTATGCTCTTTGGGAGATCATTCAAACTGGTGATTCTTTCATGCATGTGACTAGTACTGTGAAGGTTGGTGAAACAGATGTTGTGAAAGTTTCTGTGCCTAAATCTAGTATTGAAAAAGCTTGCAGGAAGAATGATATTAAGGCTAGAAGTTTGTTGCTGATGACTCTTCCTAGAGATCAGATCATTGCATTCAGCAAGCACAAGACTGCTAAAGAACTGTTTGAAGACATTTGCTCAGTATTTGGTGGTAATGATGCTACAAAGAAGACACAAAAGACATTGTTGAAGCAAAGTTATGAAAACTTCTTTGCTTCAAGCAATGACTCACTTGATAGCATCTTTACCAAACTTCAGAAGATTGTTACACAACTAACTGTGTTTGTCATTGAGGTAGAAAAGGAAGACCTCAATTTGAAGTTTCTAAGAAGTTTGCCTTCAGAGTTTCAAACTAATGTTACTTTCTGGGAAAACAAATCAGACATAGAAACAATGAAGCTCAATGACCTTTACAACAACTTCAAACTTATTGAGCAAAGGTTAAAGAAGGTAGGGAAACTTGGTACAAGCTCTAGTAGCTTGGCATTGTTGTCAACCTCTGTTAACAATGATGATTCTGAAGATGACAGTGATGATGATGTTGCCATTGTTGGTTCTAAAGTTTCCACTGGTAATGTTAATGTTACCACTGCAGGTTCAAAGAAGAAGGTTGCTAGTATTGGAGATCCTACCTTTTATGCTTTCATCTCTACTCAAGTAGATGGCTCTGCCTTAACTTATGAAGACATAGAGCAAATTGATGAAGATGACTTGGAGGAGATGGATATTAAATGGCAGATAGCTCTTCTTAGCATGAGGGCTAGGAAATTCTACAAGAAGACTGGCAAGCCTATTCATATCAATGGGAGTGAAACTGCAGGTTTTGATAAGAAGAAAGTGGAGTGCTTTAACTGCCACAAGTTTGGACATTTTGCTAGAGAATGTAGAAGACCAAAGACCAAGGACAAATGGTCAACTTGGTACAAGCAAAATAAGGAACCAACTGTGGAAGAGCCAAAGGCAATGTTGGCTATTGATGGTGTAAGCTATGATTGGAGTTTCATGGCTGATGATCAAGAAGAAGAACATTCAGATGCTGCTCTTGTTGCTACTAAATTTGCTCTTATGGCTTTCTCTGACTCTGAGGTACAAAACTTTGAAAGTTGTTCTAAAACATGTAGGGCTGCTAAAGAAGTTGAAAGGCTTAATGATTTATATTCTAATGAAAGACAAGAGTTGTATACTGCTAATTATACTGTGTCTAACCTTAGGAGAGCTATAGCTGTATTGGAAACTCAACTAAAACACTATCAAGATAATGAGTCAAAATACAATGATGATATGATTCTTCTTAGAAGAGAGGTAACAGAAACCACGCAATCATCATTACATGTTTTGCCAAAGGTAGCAAAATTCGCATTAATTACAGTACGCTTAGAGCTAACACTAGAATCAACACGATTCGTTTTTTTCAAATTCTCCCTAAGGTGATCTTCTACTCTCTTCCACTGAACATTCCTAGCACGCAAGGTCCTATCATTCTTTGTGTTGCCTTGATGCTTTGACCCGCTTGCTTTGGTGTTACTTCTTACTCCTGTAGAGGGAATTGGAACATTAGTTGGTTTTGCTACTTTTTGCATTCCTGAACTAGAAGTGCAAGGATCTGAACTACTGTGGAACAAGGCATCACAGCTTTATCTTTCACACTTAAGGATTTAGGACATGTTGCTATTAAACATTCTAACATCTCTTGAGATCGTTTGGCCTGAATGCAAGCAAACCTAATTTCACTATGAAGTGGCTTATTTATGAAGTCCTCTTCTACAATCTCACGAAGACATTCAAGACCATCCTTAAGACGAGCAAGATAATTATGAAATACAAGTTCATTATTCCTAAGATGAGGAGGAATATATTTAACATCATTATATTTGCAGTCAGCTGATGACTTTGATGCAACATTCTCATTAAAGACAAGTGGCATTTTCCCTTTTTCCTGACTTTTCAGATTCTCAATTTCCTTTTGTAAAGACATTATTTTTTCGTTGTTCTTCTCACGAGTGACTTTCATTGAATCATATAACTCTTTAAAGTATTGTTTAACCTTTTCATTTTCTTCTAGAAAACTCTCATTTTCCTTTTGTAAAACATTAACCAAGTTTTGAAGATGAAAAGTCTGAGAACTCTGAGTGTCTAAAGGAGGAGGCATTTGGGAGCCTATCACATTGTTCTTTTCACCCTTTAATTGTGAAATTTGGGTTCTCAATTTTCTGATCTTGTTACAATGAGCTCGAATTTGTTCATCACGTTTGCTAATTTCAAAAACTACATCAAATTCAGGAGCATCCAAGGATGTCTTGATATTTGAGGTTTTAACATTTTCTTTTAGATGTTGATATTTTAATTGCAAAGCAAGATGCTCAACTTCCAATTTAGAAAACTGTTTCACCAGGTTATCATGATCATCCTGTTCAACTTTATCATGCAGTTTAGAGTTATTTTTCTCAAGCTCAATGACACGATCATGGGAGACTTTCAGAGCAACAGATAATTCATGAAATTGAGATGCATTAATTGAACAATTAGTGGCAGTGTAAAACACATCTTGAGTGATACATTCATAAATCAGATTCTCATTTAAGGTATGCAAGTTCTTCCTCTCAATCTCATTATATTTTAATTCTCGCTCATAGTCATTGACCTCAACTATCATTGCATCAAATTCCTTTTCCATTTCTTTAATATCTGAATCCATACCCTTTTTAAGGCTCTCAAATTGACCTTTTAATTGTTTAAAGAAAGGCATGACTTCAGTTAAATAGCACTCTTTAGTTTGCTCAAAACCCCTTTCCCCTTCAGTTATCCCAGTAGGTGTGATCCTTTTCTTACATGTTTTCTCAAAGTCAACAAATAATTGATAAATCACATACTGACTGATTAAGGTCTTGCTCTTAGTAGGAATAGATCTAGGAACTAAATGCATTGGTGTATTTGGAGGATACACAGTAGCTACAGGCATTTTCCTAAAGGGAGTGTTTGTTTCAACAAGTACATTAACTTTTTGCTTATCCATGTCCTTTTTCCAAAAAACTTGTTCTGGGGTTAATAGAGTTTGAGCCTTAAACTTGTTCAGGGATATCCAATTTTCCTTAGTGTAATCATGGGGTTTGATCGTTATGTTATTCTTTTTACACGCAGGATCATTAAGCTTCTTATCCATTTTCTCCCTAGATGCATCATCTAATTTTCTATCCTCTTCCCTGCTTCCTATACATGATGGTGTTTGCCTGGGATTAAGAATCTTATTTCCATCATAGATTACCTTCTGAGCTTCTCTTGATTTCTTACCATACTCAGGGTTGGGTTCCTTAATAATGGGAATACTATGCTTATCGCTTAAGACTCTATGCTTAGTGACCATGTGAGCGGTCTGAATGGTGTTCCCTTGTACGTACAACTTATTTTCAAGCTTGTTTTTCAAAGTTTTTAGATTAGAAAAGTCATTCAAAAGTTTTGATTCCTTAGCGTTAAATTCTTGTTTAAGCATTTTAACATTATCTTGAAGCTCTTGTTTTTCTTTAACAGTTTTAGAAAGCTTTTCGTGTAAGGAGTTTAACTCTTGTTTTAACACTTCTTCTCTAAAATTACTTTTTCTAATAATTGTACGCATTTGGTCATCCATTTCCTGCTCACGGGTAGTTAACTCAAACTTAGCACGTTGTTCATAAATAGCAACTTGTTCTTTATAAGCATTCAATTCAGAGGTAAAAGAATCATCAGGGGCACATGCAGTGTATTCATCAAGAACATAGTCATCATTGACTGCAGAAGATACATCACTTGGTACAATGTCACTTTCACTTTGTGTCACATATTGATCATATGGGACAATATTACTATTTCCCTCATTATCAATATCTGATTCATAAGTTTCAAGAGATTGTATTTCATTATGTATCTTTTGCTCATCAACCTCATCGTATAGTTTTAATACCTCTGAGATGATTGATTCTTTTGATGGACCAGCCTGTTGTGGTGAAGAGATCTTTGGAGAGACCATGGGTGAGATGCTAGCCATGAAGATTGTCTAGGCAGTTGGTTCATCATCGACATCTGAGTCATATGCATCACAATCAGCTACTTGAAATGCATTTGGATGATTATGTCCCATGCCCCTGACTGGTGTTCATTCACATCAGCATCATATGTCTTAGCATTTCCCTCGCAAGAAACAAAGAACTCTTCCTCATCCAAAACCGCTCCACTGTCCTGAGCTTGCACTAGTAGCATCTTGTCCCTAAAGTACTCTGCATTTTGAGGGCGTTTTGGAGATGTGCAGTTCCTCGCAATGTGTCCATCACCACCATAGTTGTAGCACTTAATTGGCTTTACTTGTCCTTGATTGGTATTCCTTCCACGATTCTGATTAGCTACATACCCTCCACCAACTCCTCCTCTTCCTTGTTCATACTGCCTTCCTTGAACTGGTTGCACCATAACCTTCCCATCTCTGACGGTAGCTTGATTCTGTGGATTGGATGTTGTTATGAGGTTATTGTTAGTGTGTGGGAGGGAATTTGTATTTTGACTAACCATGAGAGATAGTTGATTAATGAAGTTTTCCATGAGTGTGTTTGAATCAGGAGGCTTGTATGATGGATCTGGAATGAGTTTGTAGTTACCATTTCCTATGGGTATGACTTGAGAGGCTTTGGTGGTAATTCCAACATTGGTGTAAAAAGCTGTAGAGTCATTTGACGAACTAGTTTCACCCTGCTTAGATTTGAACTGCTCAAGGATCCTTCGTTCAAACATAGCATGTCTTTCATTCTTAAGAAGGAAGGCATACAGTTGCTCATAGTTGGTATTCTTCAATCCTTTGGTTAGCTTAACAGAGGTGACAAATTTGTGCCATTCGGGATTCATGTTGTTCACAAACTTTGAGTTCAGCTGAATATTTGGCATGGTCATTTTGATATTCCTCATATCATTCACCCTCTTATGGAATCTCACGTAATATTCATAGATACTTTCTTCTGGTTTCATCTTAAAGTGCTCAAACTCATCATACAGTTGTGATTCTCTGTCTTCCTTAGTTTATTCAGAACCCGAAAGAAGCATCTTGACATTATCCCAAACAGCATTGGCTTCAGTGTTGTGATTGATAAGCTTGTAGATATCTTTTGGAAGACCTTGAAGTATAATGTTTGAAGCCCTGATATCAGCATCGAATCTCTTTTTCTCCTTATCACTGAGCTCATCATACGTCTTTGGTCTGTCCAATCCAAAGATCATTGTTCCATCTGCAGCAGTATCAATTATGTCTCTTGTAGTCTCAATCTGATAAGGTCCTTCATCAATTGACTTGAGAATGTTGACTCCATTTTCCTTTCCCAGACAATACAACCTAATTCGTTGAGCCCATGAATCATAGTCAGTTCTGTCAAGCATGGGTGGACGAGTGTCTGAACCAGCTGCTTGAACGTCCTCAGCTACAGTAGAGATGATTGTAGGCACGTTGGTAGACATGTTTACAGATTTAACGGGATTTTATAACTCTATGATTAAACCGGGAAATAGATTCTTTCACGGGATTTTACTAAATCAAGAGAAAACCGTATTAGAAACAAATATCAACCAAGTCGCTATAACACTTGAACCAAGTCGCTAGATACCAAGTCGCTAAGGCCCAAGTCGCTGAACACAAGTTGCTACAGCACCAAATCGCTAAGTAGACAAGTCGCTAAAGAACAACTCGCTAAGTATCCAAGTCGCTGAGAATCAAGTCGCTGAACACAAGTCGCTACTGCACCAAATCGCTAAGCAGACAAGTCGCTAAAGAGCAACTCGCTAAGAGTAATAATTACAAGTCGCTAGAAATAATAAAGACAAGTCGCTACACCAACCAAGTCGCTAGCCGAAGTGGAACCTCCACTAACTTGTACTGTTTGTCGGCTTGTCTCAATAGACAAGTCGCTAAGATCAAGTCCCTACAAATTAAACTACAATTCGCTGGAAATTACTAAAGCCAGTCGCTACGAAGAATATCACTCCGAGACTCAAGTCGCTAACTTGAAAAACTTCAAAACCACACTTTTCAATCCAAAACAAGCTCAACCACAGTGATTCAAGCTTCCGAAATCAAAACCCAAGCACTTACAATGATTCTAAACACAAAAGTACACTCAAAATTCAAACTTTAACACAAGAAATGATCAAAATGATGCAAAAACCACTAAACCTTTTCAAACCCAAAAACCATATAAAACCACTAGAAATCCAAGGATAAGTAAGAGAGATGATCAAAACATGGCTCTTGATACCAATTGTTACACATTGGATTTTACAAACACATCATACCATGATCAAACAAGGTGTACAAATTAAGGTTTTAGAGAGAGAAAAAGTTAGAGGTTTGGGAACTTAGTGAGAGAAAGTGAAAATCTTATTATGAGCTCCAACTCTCTACCTTGGGAGGTAGAGAGTATTTATAGTCTTACATGAAACGCCACCAACGGGCTGTGGATCAGGCATACAGTGGGTAACGACCCGTCCGTCCTCCACGATGTTACTTAACTAAATACAACTTAACTTATAATAACTACGACTATGAGCTTTCTAACGATTACATATACTTGAGGTGACCGACACTTTAATAACTGGATTTACTAAATCCTAACAAAGTCCATTATGTTGGTGAGTGGTGGAATGTAAGAACCTAGGTGTTGTTGTAAGATAATAGGAGCTAAAGGTGGTGAAGTTGCAAGATTTTTGTAAAGTGTGTTTAGAGATGTTGGTGGTGTTAAAAAGACTAGTTCTTTTGGGTTTAAGTTGGAATTTAGTTGAAATGATGTGGGGGTGGACTAGACACGGGTAGTGTGATTGTTTTCGGAGTCTTAAGGAGTTCCGATAGGGTGATTTTAGGTGGAGACTTGATAGGTGATGGTGGTGATGTGCTTGTTGGGGATGATGGAGGTGCTACTATGGAATCATTTGGTGGTGAATGAGTAGTTGGTGATGAAATTTTTGACAAAGGTTTGGCTAAACAAAAAGGCTGGATACTAATCCGTGCGACATTTCTAGATTTGGGTGGTGGCACTACGGAAGGTGGTAGGATAAAGTTTTGGATTTCTTGAAGAGGGTTGGTTTTCTAAGTGGTTCATCAATCTTGGAAGATCCTTTGAATGACATGATGATGATTATTTGTAAGGTTGAGAGTGATGGATATGCAAGCATTTTGGGAACCTTATTTATAGAAAAAAATAGTGCATTGTAATGAATGCTAGACCCAAAATGTGGACTAAAATCTAATGATTAGATATGAATTTAAGGCATGTGATCATGAGAACACAAGCATTAAGTAATATACTCATTAGTGGAAGAGCTAAAATGATGAAAATATGAAGGTTTATAGCCAAAAAGTGAAAAATAGAAGAGAAATTTAGCTTATATCCCACGGTTCCCACGGATCCATTCCTTTAGGGAACCTTCCAGCGTTAATGCTGGGATCCGTGGTACTGGTGTCTCAGGCAGCTTAAATTTTTTCTTTTGGAAAACATTGATGCCTAGTTTGTGCCTATATGTAAACCATTTCGAGTTGCGGTTATCTCGACTCCTATAAAAAAAGAAAATAAACTAAGAAGTGAAAAAGCATATTATTATGTGAGATAACCCGAGTGCTCCTTAATTCATTGTTGCTTAAATGAATGTACCCGAAAATACATATTAGTTATATGTTCTCTTTAGAATTCAAAAGACATGAGATGCAATGAAAGCGGGTTTTTACTTTGTATTAATAATGAAAAAGGTTTATCCTAGACGTGAGAATAGTGTTAGGAAAATGATATGTGGAGAAGTATCCTTTTAGAAAACATTTCGAAAAGTTTCTTGCAAACAAAAAGTTATCGTTAGTTTTGAAAGGGTACAAGACAATATATTTTGAGTTTTGAAAATCCCCATATTGTTTGTGAGTTGTGTGCGAAATAGAGATCCTAGACACAGAAAAGAAGGTAAGGCTAACGTTTTGATGCGCGTACAAGGCGCGTTCGGGGTTAAAGGAACTTCCTTTTCGTCGAGCAAGTTTTTCAACACTCTTGGCAGTGAACCTAATCATTATAGTGTAATATTGGGTAAGCCTCGGGTATTGATATCGCTCTCTATGGGAATAGGAATGCTAGTAAGAAGTGTACTACGCTAAGGTTGAGGTTGAGAAAGATTCTTTTTTATCCTTTTTTTATATTTTTCTAGAAAGCTAAGGCTAAAATCTCGGGGTTTGAATTTGGGGGTGGTACTTCTACCGATTACTTCTACTATCTAATTATCTAAACTACGGGTAGTCTTATGTCTTTTTGATGTTTTCTCGTATGATGATTAAAAATGTGCTTACCTAGATACTATTACTCTCTAGTTATCTTTTATTGTTGGTTGAATTGTCACATCCTTATTCTTAACATGTTGTGTTTTCTAAGGTCGAAAGGTGTGCCTTTTTCCCTAACTCTTTGAGACTACCTTAAGGTTATTTCCTACGAAATCCACTATGATTTATAAACTAACTTTAAGATTATCTTTGGATGTTTAGACTACGAAATCCGCTAAGTGATTCATAAACTAAGGTTTACAAAGATTACTCAAGCATTTAAACACAACGATAGCTTAATTACACTCCTAAGCCAATTACAATTAAGATAAGAGACAACCAATCAATAATTAATAACTAGGCTTCATAGATCTAAGCAAACACACAAGAAATTTAGCGAAACATGTTAAACACGCAAGCATACACACATTCAATGAAAGACATAATGAAATCAATGAAGTAAAACACTTATCTTGATGTAAAATAGGGTTTGGGAACCCTAAAATACTATCCAAGTCAGACTACAAACATTTAGGGTTTCTACTCCACAAGTCTACCTCCTAAAATTATGAAAATTTGATTTCTATATATAATTTTACGCTTGCAACGACGTCACTTTATAGGTGGGACGCCGTCAGATCGCCGTCATTAGGGTTTTCGTCTCGGCCAAGTAATCGTTGGGACGGCGTCACGTTGTAGTTATGACGCCGTCGGGCTTCAGCAGGGATGTCGTCTGATTCTGGATCTAGGCCGTCTGAGATGAAAAGTATTCGTGACGCCCTTCCTCTTCAAAGCCTGACGCCACCAGGTGTATTTTAGCAAAAAGTATACTGAGTCGTCAGAGATTTGAATTCGTATAAAGGGACGACGTCGCCCTTTAGTTGGGACGCCTTCAGGTTCAATTCGAGCAGCTTGAGTGTCTTCGATATTGACTTAGCCATTTTCTTCATATATTCACTCTTTTTCGTCCAAATATGCATCATTCCAGCATTTTGCTTCCAAGAGACCTAAAAAGTGAAAAGGAATGAAATTAAGCAGTAACGAATATAAAAGTGGGCAATTAAGGGCTTAAATGACCCCTTAAAAGTGTAAGTTTTAAATCATTATCATGTTTACATACCTTGTAGAATTGAGAAAAAAATTACGAAGATTGTTCCATGAGACCAAGACCAAGGCGAAGCAAGTTGAATTGTTCCCGCTTCAACGGTTTGGTGAGGACGTCGACTATGTTGTCTTCGGATGCTACCTTCTCAATAGAAATGTTCCCCTTTTGAACATTGTCTCTTAAGAAGTGATGACGGATCTCTATATACTTCGTGCGAGAGTGCAACACCTGATTCTTGCTTCAGTCAATAACACCTTTGTTTTCTCAGAAAAAGCCTATGTCACTTAGATGAATGTCGTAGTCAACTAACGCTTATTTCATTCATAGTGCTTGTTGGCATGCTTTTCCGGTGGAGACATATTCGGCTTCGGTTGTTGATATGGCCAATGCCATTTTCTTCTTTGAGAACCAAGATGTTAAGCAACATCCCATAAAGGTACATACACCACTTGTACTCTTTCGGTCAACATAATCACCTGCATGGTCAGAATCAACATATACAATAGTTTCTACCCCCGTTCCCTTGGGATACCATAATCCCAATTGAGTCGTACCCTTAATGTCTCTAAATATTCTTTTGACCGCTTCTAGATGTGATGTTTTAGGGTCTTCATGAAACCTAGCACATAGACAAACACTAAACATGATATCTGGCCGACTAGCCAAGATAGAGAAGACTACCAATCATGCCACGGTATTTTGTGTTATCAACGAATTCACCGTCTTCATCTTTTGTAAGTTTAGTATCGGATGACATTGGTTTTCTTATGGATTTTGACTCTTCTAAACCAAAGATCTTTAACATTTCTTTTATGTATTTGGATTGATTAAAGAAGATACTATCTTCTAGTTGTTTGATTTGCAGACCGAGAAAAAAACATAGTTCTCCCATCATACTCATTTCAAACTTATCATGCATGATTTTTGAGAAATCATCACACATGTCTTGACAAGTTGATCCGAATATAATATCGTCCACGTATATTTGAACAATAATTATATGTGATTCCTTTTTCTTAGTGAAAAGTGTATTATCAAGTAACCCCATGGTGTAGTTGTTTTTGATTAAAAATGATTTGAGTATATCATACCAAGCTTTTGGAGCTTGTTTAAGACCGTAAAGAGCTTTCTTTTGTTTGTACACGTGTTTAGGTTTTTCAAAATTGATAAATCCCGGAGGTTGAGCTACATAGACTTCTTCATTAATAAAGCTATTTAGAAAAACACTTTTAAGGTCCACTTGAAAAAGGTTAAGATCATTAGCACAAGCATAAGCAAGAAGTATTTTTATAGACTCTAATCTAGCCACGTGAGCATAGGTCTCATCAAAGTCTATGCCTTCTTTTTGATTATACCCTTGGGCAACGAGTCTAGTTATGTTTCTAGACGTTACACCGTTTGCATCTAACTTGTTTTTATATACCCATTTAGTTCCGATTATGGTTTGGTTATTAGGTGGAGGGACAAGTGTCCAAACATCATTAGAAACAAATTTATGTAACTCTTCTTGCATAGCCATTACCAAACTTTCATCTTTTATGGCTTCTTGTGTATTTTTAGCTTTTATGGTTGAGACAAAACAAATAAACTACTTTGGTTTTGGACTTGAGATCTTAAGGTTCTTTAATTTAACTTTCCTAAGACCTTATCTATGGGATGATCTTTAGACTCTTTAATATTGATGATTTCATTGTTTAATGGTTCATCTTCTTTGTTTATATTTTCCTTGATTTCTATGGCTTCACTTTCGGTTATCTCGTCATCGACAAGAGGTTGGGTAGGTTTAGGTGGAATTTCATCAAATTTTGCGTTTAATGACTCTTCAACCTTCATTTTTTCTTTATTGAATATAACATAAGCTTTACTATTAGGAGAGTAACCTAAGAAGATACATTCGATTGATTTAGGATCAAACTTAGTTAGGTAATCTTTAGTGTTAAGTATGAAACATTTGCTACCAAAACTCTAAAATGTTCTAACGTAGGCTTTTTACCGCGAAGTAACTCGTATGGAGTTTTACCTAAGAATGGTCTAATTAAGACTCGGTTAAGTATGTAGGTTGATGTGTCAACGACATTGAACCAAATATTTTGAGGAATAGATTGCTCATTAATCATGGTGCGACTCATTTCTTGTAGGGTTCTATTTTTCCTTTTAACTACCTCATTTGATTGTGGAGTGCGAGGAGCCAAGAAATTGTGAGTAATACCATTAGCATCACAAAAAGATTCAAATTGCGCTTCATTATCCAAATTCCCTACCATGATCCGTTCTAATAGACACTATAGGACTTCCTAATTGTCTTTGGTTTTTCTTACTTAATATTTCAAAGTAATCAAACATTTCAGTTTTATTCTTTAGAAATTTAGTCCATCTATACCTAGAGTAATCTTCCATTATAACCAAAGTATAGTAGTTACCTCCATAACTTTGAATAGCGGATGGACCAAATAAATCCATGTGAAGTAGTTCTAGACACTTAGTAGTAGAGACCATATTTTTAGCTTTGTGACTAGCATGGGCTTACTTTCCTACGTTACAAGCATCACAAAAATGATGTTCGTATTTTAATTTTGGTAGATCTTTTACTAGTTCTTTAGATGATAGTGATTGAAGAAGTCGCATATTGGCATGACCCAATCTTCGATGCCATAAGGTCGAAGTATCATCCATAGAAGTAAGACAAAGTTTGTCTTTAGGTTCATTACTGATTTTAATGACATAGACTCCATGTTTTGTAATGCCTCTTCCTATAGTAATACCGTTTTTCAATATTTTACTACCGGTTTCACTAAAAAGTACGTTGCACTTTTTATCACATACTTGTCCTATACTTAGAAGGTTAAAGTTTAGGTTTTCTACCTGACACACATCATTAATGGTTAAAGATTTGTGAGAAATTGTACATTTACCGATGATTTTGCTCTTTCTATTATCAAATACCACATTCCCTCCATTTAAGGATTCGTATGTGGAAAACAAGTCTTTGTTACCAGTCATGTGCCTCGTGCACCAGCTATCCTTGATCCATTCAACCGGATCTAGGTCGACCTTTAGGCACACCTAAGAAAACAATTAACTCAAAAGTTTGGTCCCCATTTGTTCATGGGTCCATTAGTGTTATACATTTCATTCATGTTAGGCGTATATGGAAACAGTGAGAACGCATTCCATGGTGTAAAGTTTTGAAATGGAAAGCCGTTTTGTACATTAGGATTCCATCCTATTTGATGGTGATTACTTCTCGGATAAACATTATTAGGTCTCCTTATAAATGTGTTTGGTTTTGAAAACGGTGGACCTTGTTTCTTATAAAACTTTGATTTTCTTTTAGCGGAGGTGGTTGTCTAATAGTAACGTGGGTTGGTTTATTCTTGTTAATGATAACAAAGTCGGTTCTAGATGAAGTAGCTACATTATTTCTACTGTTTGTTGGTACAGACTCACGGATCCTTGGTTCTACACTAGACGGTTCCCTTTTCAAGGGATCCGTGGGATCCGTGACTACAGTAGCTTGTTTTTCAGTTGGTTTGAGGAATTGTGTTTCTTTATTCTCGCTAGTTAATGCATTAAGTTCCTGAAAACCTAAACCCTTTTGATTGTTTCCTGTTTTAACACTATTTAGTATTAGATCTAGAGTATTAGTATTCATTCTAGCAATCTTGGAACCAAGATTATCAACTAATGTTTGAAGTTGAACACAAAGCTCACATTCCCCATCTCTTATCTTCCCTTTTTCTAAACGTTTTAATTTGCCTTTTAACCCAATGAATTCCTTTTCTAAACGTTCATTTTTGTTTTTCAAAATCTTATTTTTGTTAATTACTTTTAGACTAATTTTGCAAAGTTTATCATATTCACGATGTAATGATTCATCATCTAATGATGAGCTACTATAATAGAGAGATTCAGGACATACCTCGTTTGAGTCATTTTCCATGAGACAAATTGTTTCGTTCTCCTCCTCACTCATTCCCCACGAACCACTCACGAACGCCTTTTGTTCGTCACATTTGGGACACTCACTAATGAAGTCATTAGGGTCCCCACATTTAAAACATGCACGTTCATCCCTTGCTTTCTTGTCGTCTTTGCCTTTCCAGAACCCCTTTTTGTCGTCATAAGGTTGCTTGACATATCTTCCATTTCTTCTAAAGAACTTCTTGAAATCCCTTACCGCCATGGCATATTCTTCGTCATTACTATCCAAAGAATTTCTTGTCTTTTGAGGCTTCAGAATCTTTAGCGAGGACAAACTCATAGGCAACCCTCATAGACCTTTAGATTGCCTATGAGTTCGTCGAGGGTGATGATTGACAAGTCTTTTGATTCTTCGATGGCCGTTACCTTTGATCTCGCCTTTGAGAAGGACCTATATGAGTATCACAACAAAAGAAAGAAGAACTACTATATAGATCAAGAGATATGAGATTAGAAGAGAGAAGTAATATATGAGAGATTTTGTAAGAAGAGGGGTGAGTTACAATGAAGAAATTGCTTACTATTTATAGGCAAAAAATCACTATTGTTCCCCGGATCCCATGGATCCTTTACATGAGGGATCCGTCCAGTGTAAACTGGGGGAATCCACCAGATGCTCCCCCTATTTGGGTTATGGGTCTTGGATTATAGGTCATGGGTCATGTACTTTGGGTCATGGGTATCCAAATAGATACAATGTATTTAGACATTGGATCATGGGTATAGGTTATGGGTTATGGATTTGCTCCATGGGTATGAGTCATGGGTCATGGGTTATGGTTTTTATCCATCCTAATAAACTATTACAACAATGAATTATTACAAAAATTTATGTTAAATGACTATATATGTAAATGCTTTACAAAAATAATATGTATCCTTATAATTTTACTTATGATAACTTTATATTTGTTATCAACAAAACACAAAGAGATCGCTAAATATGAATAAACGTTTTTACAATTTATTTGTATTAACAGTTTGGAATAAAAAGTGTTTTGGGGTAGAAATTGTGATTTTCTCAGAGTTGAGGGACTAAACTTGTATATATTGAAACTTAACGGTAAAAAGCGTAAATTAGGGAAAAAGTTTAGAAAACTTATAAATTTATCACGACTTCATAAAAATGACGATTTTGACAATTCAAAGTGTATAACAAGTGTTTTTACTTCGAAAATTCGTTTAACTTATATAATTATAAAAGTATAATTATATAAAAATCGTAATCCGGTAATAATGCACTTTGAATATAAACGAACTAAAACACTCAATAACATCATTATTTCCACAAGATAACAATGGGGAACATTTCACTTATGCGTAAGTGAGGAATTTTGATAAATACCAAACTAAGTCGATGTAGCACGAAAAATTAAACTTAAAACATTAAGCACGCACAACGCCCTATTGAATTGGAAAATTCAATGATCTATTGAATAAGTATATTCAATGCTCTATTATTTTGGTCGCGAACCAAAGGTTTATCATATTCCGATACTTGCCATCTCATTTTTAGGTTTCGGTTTGGAACCTCTGCTACATTGTGCTTGATCATATTGTGCTTGTTCATTTTCATTAAGGTGAGTTCATAGCCTCACTCTTACTTTTATTTGCAAATCCCGCGAGGGAGATACATGCTCTAAACTAGAACACAAGGTTTTTCATAAATGTTTGCTTCTTGATTATTGGAATTGCCTAAGTATATAGCCATAAATCCCCTGTATCATGAACCATTAGTCACCGCGAGTGAACGCAGATATCGTGAATAGTACTATGGGGAGTAACGACCCCGTCTTGGTCATAGGAAATAACCGGGGTGCACCATATTTGAATTACATTAGGTAATTGGCTATTACCTCCTTTGGGGAAAACTTTACGCACACTGGTAATTCGGTGTATGCAGTTGAGTCTTGGTTGCATGAGCTTAGCGCATAATAATCTGTGATTTTCTTTATGATATATTGTTTACAATTATCATGTTCATGTTCTTGTGTTCAACTTTAATTTAAATCTATGGATTTCAATTAACATTTTTGTTGACGTTTTTTAAGCATGTTATCTCAGGTAATCTGTAAAGATTATGCTCAAGGCACGGAGTGGGGATTCCAAGACCTTTTCTTGTGGTGTAAATATAAAGTTGTCATTTCTTTCAAACTCATGCTCAGTATTTTGGGAAAACATTTGAAATAATTTTAAATATTTTGTAACAACAATGAGTTTTCGATGAATGAGAACTATTTTTCTTAAAACGTCTCTTCTAAGTCGTTTTCTATGATTAGTGACTGTGATCCCCATCCAAGTAACACCCTGATTAGTCTTTCGCTGTCATTATGATCACGGGGGGTGTTACAGATTGGAATCAGAGCCAAGGTTATAGAGAACCAAATAGTTTTTCTAAAACATTTGGACCATAACCACACTTTTAAAACGGGACTATTTTACACCACTACCCTATGCCCTATGTGATCGCTCTATGCATTAGGATTAATGCATCACTAGATCATAAGTAAATTGCATTCATTTTAGTTAGGCATGGAGATTTGCTTGGCAGATGTGCACAACTAACTAAAATCTTGTTGATCATATTATTTTGGCATTTTACTTACATTACTATTTTATGGGTTGTTACAGTACCATGTCTGCATCCCACCCTGTTGTTCTGTCCTCGGATTACGAGATGGAAGACACTATGTCCTCTACAACTGTCACTATGCCTGTTCACCCCAGTCCAGCTCTACCAGCTACTGCATCGGATGAGATCGAACCTTTTGAAGAAGGAGAGGTTGCCCAAACCCCTGTCATTCCAGTCATGCCTGCTCGCTCTCTAGAGCGCACTGCTTTTGCTCCCATGACACTGGATCAGTACTATGAGTCACAACAATGGCTACCGCAACGGATGTTGTGATGGATGATGGAACATCCAAGTCTTCGAAAAGCACTGCTTCCGCCTCATCGGACACTCCTACATCATCATCTTTACCGATCCGTCGTCGCCGACATAGAGTCCGAGTCCTTAAGCCATATGAGCCCGAGCCATTAGGAGTACCCTACAGATTGTATCCTAAGGGTACAATCTTCAAGCATACGGCCAGAAAGCGTGTGCGGGCTATTACCATGCCTCGTGTACCACCATCAGATATCCCTTCACCACCAGCTCAGTCACCACCAGTTCTACTTACCTCCTCACCTACTGCTACTTCACCATTGCAGCCACCCACTGTGTTTTATCACCAGACCACTACAATTCCTACTTCATTACCACCTTTAGCATCATCACCATTGGACACCTACAGTGAGCCCCCTATGCCACTCAGCGTGAGAGAGTATTTTCTTCTAGACTCATCAGATCCATACGTGCAGACCGTGCCTATTGACTTCCAGCCTGGACCTAGGAAGAAGGCCGGTGCCAGAAGATGGTCATTTCTGTTACTCCTATTTCATCGTTGGAGAGTCGAGGAAGGAACACCGAGTACCTTTGAGCTTGGGAAAAGCTCGATGACTGCACCAGCTACAGTTCTACCAGTGACCGAAGAGTCAGTACA
>OU343220.1:155621036-155686598 GCA_910596185.1 Chrysanthemum makinoi
TAATATCATGATGAGAAATTTTTTCTTACATTTTTGGTCTTCACAATGGAATGAAATCTTATGTCCATCAGTTTAAGGATTTACAAGATTTATACTTAAACCTAAGTCGTTTTTTTCGTTTCTTATTTTTTATTCACTTTTTTATTTCATTTTATTATTATTATTTTTTGTTAATTCCGTTTTTATAAATGATTTTTTAATTAGCTTTTTATTAGTGTGTTTTCCATTTCAATACGTTTTCGTATGTTTTTGTCCGTTTTTATACATTTCGTCCGTTTTCAACGTTTTCCTCCATTTCTTAGTTTTTACAGCCGTTTGGTTCATTTTCATACGTTTTCGTCGTTTTCGTTTCATACGTTTTAAGTGTTGTTTTTCACGTTTTCGTGTTTTAGTCCGTTTTTATACGTTTCCGTCCGTTTTCCAAGCGTTTTCCTCCATTTTCTTACGTTTTAAGCGATTTTACCGTTTTCATACATTTTCGTCCATTTTCATACGTTTTCGTCCGTTTTTTTTATGTTTTCATGTTTTCGTCATTTTTTATATGTCTTCTTCGTTTTATACGTTTAATCCGTTTTCATAGGTTTATATCGATTTCGATCCGTTTTCATATGTTTTAGTCCGGTTTTATAATTTCTTCCATTTTTAGGCGTTTTCGCTTGCGTTTTACGTTTGATTCATTTTCATCGTTTTCGTCGTTTTCATACGTTTTTAAATGCTTTTTTAGGTTTTGTATGTTTCGTTCGTTTTAGGCGTTTTGTCTCTATTTTTATGTTTTCATGTATTTTTAGTCGTTTTGATCCGTTTTCGTTTTCTTCCATTTTAGGCGTTTTCGTCATTTTTGAACGTTCTCGTCCGTTTTATCGTTTCGTCCGTTTTCATCCTTTTTGTCCATTTGAGACGTTTTGTCCGTTTTCATACATTCTTATACGTTTTCATTCATTTTATCGTTTTGTCGTTTTGAGGGCGTTTCATTTTGATATTTGTAAGTGACACTTATTATCTCTTGTGATATAATTTGTAAAAATCTGAAGAGTATTACATTCTTTAATAATCAACTAAGAATGTGATGATTGTTTTTGAGGTTATTTGTGTTTTTGAAAATATTTAGGAAGATTTTTGTGTTTTATGATATTATGAAATATTAGAAAAGTTTTTCAACTGAAAACAAGAGATTTTATGATACTTTTGTTAGACTTGCGGTGGATTTTTCTATTTTATAGATACATTGTGCATGTTTCGATAGGTTTTATGGTAGGTTGAAAATATCTATGGTTGAATCAGCAAACTAAGAAGCTATGGTAGTTGACGCATCTTTATAAACAAACTAAGGAAGCTCAAACACGTGATATGACACATGATATCACGAGGTAATATCACTCACTTGTAATATCACATGATATCACACGTGATATCATGTGTATTGATACTGAGTGATATCACCGTGATATCAATAATATTGATATCACCAATGATATCACCGGTGGTAGTATGTGTGATATCATAGTTTATATCACTTGTGATATCACTTATTGTGATATCATGTGATATCAAAATGATATATGTGATATCATGTGTGATATCCGCAGTGTTTGAGCTTGTTAAGTTTGTTGTGCTTTCTTGTGTAAACACTTTAGTTTGTTGATTCAACGATAGATATTTTTATATCCCTCTATAAAACCTATCGAAACATGTACAATGTATCTATTAAAAAGAAATGCCACCACAAGTCTAACAAAGTATCATAACATCTCTTGTTTTGATTAAACACCTTTAGTATTTCATATTACATGTAAACACAAATCTTCCTAAATATTTTCAAAACACAAATAAAAATGAAACAGAATCATCCAGTTGATATAATAAGTGATGTCTATTATTATTTCTTTCATATATACTTGGTAAAATACTAAATTCTTATTACATTTGGTAAGAATGTAATATTTCACATTCTTAGTTGAGTATTAAAATTGATAACACATACATGATGAAGAATGTAATACTCTTCATCTTCGCTACGGTGTTATATCACAAGAGATAAATAAGTGCCATTTAAAATATCAAAATGAATAAAAATGAACAAACTATGAAAATAGAGATTTGACATATTCTCAAAATCAAACAAGTGTTGCATTAAATTAGCATTTTTTTTGAACAAAATAAGAATTCACCTAAAGAGACTTTAACCATTTTATTTCTACTAAGAGTATAATATCACAGGTGATAGATAACACTGGTTGCATTGAAAAATATCACTTTGTCAATTGCGATGAAAATTACAAAACTATATGTAGCGAAAATTATAAAAATATTAGAAAACACATAGGTGATAATATATAAAAATATACAGAGCAATGAAATATCTCAGGTGATATTAAAGGTTAAAAATACATGCTTGTTTGTTTATGAAATATTACAAGTGATATTAGACATTAACTTTTTTTTATAAAATATGACAATTGATATTAGACATGTAATATAATAGAGTGTTAGCCTTAATAGTTTTTATTAGAAGTGATGGTCATTCACATTTAGGAACTTTGTAACGTGTGTTAGATATCGTGATAGAATAGTCATCGGGCTCGTGGATTGGGCTAAGCTAATTGGTTAAAAGATAAGCTATGCTAGCAATTGATAAGCTTATGATCCAAGCCCAATCAAGTCAATTAAATGGCCCTTGCAAAGCCATTAGGGTATTGTTGTAAGGAACTATATAAACCCCTCAAAGTCTCATTTGAGGGGTGTGCTTGAAAGTGTGTGTGTGTGTGTGTTTTTCCTTTGAAATAAACATCATATTGTTTCATCATTCTCTCACAACATACACGGTTTTATATCATTCAAGTCACCATCTTCCTTTCTTTATTTCATCTTCTTATACGTATAAGTGTTTGGTTTAACGTGTTCTAAGCAAAACGTGGGTATTGGTTTATGATAAGGTTGATAGATATAAGGTCCTACAATTGGTATCAATCGCCTAACAATGGTTTAGGAGTGTTTGTGTTTGGTTTTAAGGTTGGTACTATACTGGCGTAGCTTTGTTTATAAACGTTGTCACGCTTAAAGCTTTAATTTTTGCACTTCAAAATTCAAGATTCTTGTGGTTTAAGGTTTATTTGGTGCTAAAGTTTCAGTTTTGCAAAAGTTGAAGCTTTACGCGTTTTGTTAAGTTTGAACTTCGTGTTTTTGAAGGTGGTCATTTCTACTCGTAACTTTTCTAAGCACTTTGGGTGAAAAAGGTCAACATTTTGGGTTATTAGTGTTTTAAGGATATCTACGTGCAAGAGACATCGTTTGAATCTTTGGAAATTTCTTCGAGTAGAAGTCAAAAGTCAAAACCTAGTTTTCTACTTAACTTTTGGTGAAGAATCTTGAGCTTCAAAGGTTACTCAATTAGCTCCCTCTGGGATGTGTGTGGAACACCTCGACTTGTGGATATCCCTTATCGGTGTAAAAGGATTTTGGTTCTTAACCATAGTTTCGCATAAGCTAAAAGCTTACGAGTAGAACTCTGCATAGATCCCAACGCGTAGGTTTACAGTACTTCTACGCATAAGCTTAAGGTTCGCGTAAGATACTTTCTCGCATAAGATCTTTCCTTCTAAGGAATCCTAAGCCTAAGCATCCTACGCATAAGATCCTACGCCTAAGGAATCCTCGCCTAAGCATCCTCGCGCTAAGATCCTCACGCTAGCATCCTACTAGTAACCATTTCCTACCGTAACCGTTTCTCGCCTAAATCTTTCTCGCATAAAGGTTAAAAAAAAAAAAAAAAGAGTTTTTGGTGGGAAAACTTGAGTAAAATTTATTTTTTGAGGAGACTAAACGTTCAATTTTTACGCGAAATTCAAATTTTGGTTTAGCTGTGAAAATTTTGGTCAAAAATTCAAATTTTTGGGCCTAAATTCAAATTTTCGGGTCAAATTTGGCGTCAAAATTGTCATAACTCAAATTTTCATACGACCTTAGAATTGATTTTTATTGTGAATTTCAAATTTTGAAGAAAATTTTTTGAACCAAGGTTCACGAGTACGACTTCAGATACACCTCAACCGGGCTTAATCTTCATCAACCACAACTCCTTTATCGTTGAATCGATCCTACATCAACTTTATCGGATCATACCTTCATCAATGGCAACTCAACAAGATATTCATGCGCGGGTGCGAAAACCGTCCTCCTATGTTGGAAAAGGTGGTTATCTTCAATGGACAAGTCGTATGCTTCGTTACATCAAGACAAAACCTAATGGAAAATTGATGATCAAATCCATTCAGGATGGACCCTTCATACCTAGACAAGTCCAAGACCACGGAAATCCGATGCAACACCTCCGTCCCACCATTTTTCGTCTTCAAAAGACAGATATACGAAGAGGATCGAAACAAGTCGAAGCGAGATGACATGGCAATTCATATTATACAAGCTGGGTTTACCAAGAGACATCTTTCTTTCTTGTAGCGGTTGTGAAGCTGCTTTCGACATGTGGGAGCGTGTTAGGCGACTTTGTCATGGAGCGGAAGGTCAACAAGACACAGAGAACAAGTTGCTAACTGCATGGGAGAAGTTTACATCTACTCGAGGAGAATCCATTGAATCCTACTATGGAAGGTTTTGTACTTTAATGAATGGTGATCGAAACAAGTTGACACCCAGAACTATCGTGAGCAACATCAAGTTCTTGAACAATCTACGAGAAGAATGGGGACGATATGTCACTATTGTCAACCAAACAAAGGACTTACATCAAGTGAACTTTGATCAACTCAACGATTTTCTGAAACAAAACCAAAAGGAAGTGAATGAAGTCGGGCAGAAAGATTAGCAAAGAATCATGATCCATTGGCACTCATTGCAAAGACTCAAACTACCGTGAATACACAACAACAAGCTTCATCATCTTCCACTAACAACAACTTGCGGCAATACATCCCTCAACAACAAAACTATCCACATGAACAACAACATTACGAGGAACAAGGAATCGCGATCTTGAAATGGAACCGGAAGAAGCTTTGTCACAAGCATTTGTATTCTTGGGTAAAGCATTGATGGTCGCTATTCCACACCAACTAACAACAACCAAAGGATTTCATCAAACACTGCATAGCAGACAAATTGCAGGCGGTGTGAACATGGGCAATCAAGGTCAAATGGTTGGAGTTATTGGGAATCGGCAGAGATATGCTACTAGGATTTACATGGGTAATCAGGCGGTTCGAATCGAGGTGTCGGATGGGTCGAGAATGTTAGGAATAGAGCGATTGGGTAACGAGAATGGGTATGTTGACTCCGGTCGTTGGGAATTATGGAAATGTGAATCGAGGTATCGGGTTAAGTGTTATAAGCTGCAAGGATTGGGTCACATGGCAAGGAATTGTCCAATAAGCCGAAAAAGAAAGGATCTTCATTATCTTGAGAAAGTTATTACTGTTGCAAAGGAACAATCTGGACTTCAATTGAGTGCCGAGGAACATGACTTCATGGCTATTATGGATGATTTGGAAGACCTCGAAGAACTCAATGCAAACTGCATCTTTATGGCAAATCTTGAGGAGACTAAGTGCGACGATTGACGCACCTCACGTCTATATGGCATGCTAGCGTGTCCGAGGTACCAATCAGCGATCCATGCTATAACAATGTCATATTTGATGTGTTTACTCATGAGGAACAACATTCTGTGACATCAGCACCTACTTATGATACATACATGGACAATCCGAGTTGTAGCAATACTAACTCAGAAACTCCAAATGTGGATCCTAGTGGAGGCGTGTGGCACAAAATCTTGCTTGATGATGAAACTTCGCGTATTTTGAATCATTAATCAACAAATGTGGCATTGAAATTGAGAAAGTTAAAAAGGTCAATGCGATGTTAAGGCGCGAATGCCAAATTGACGTTGAGCTTGAGAGTTACAAGGAGAACCAAAGCTTTTGAATTTGAAAAACAATCGAATTAGAAATTGGTTATTGAAATTTGGTTTCTAAAGAAAAAGAATTGCAAATCAAGTATAACACACTTGATGTGAATTCGAACTTACAAATTAAATCTCTAAACAAGGAAATTTCTGATTTAAATAACCAACTTTCTAAACAAAAAAATGTTTTCTAATCTTGAAAAGAAAAGAAGCATTTGATTCTTGATTTTTCAAAGCGAGATTCTCTTCTTGATGAAATTCTTGATAAGAATGAAAAGATAAAAACTTTGGAAAATTTGCTTCTTACAGCGGGTCATTGCTCAAACTATCAAGATGCTTTCTAATCAAGTAAATCAGCGTTTTCATACTAACAATAGAATGGCACTTGGTAACGACCCTTCTTCGTTCAAAGCTCGAAATCTCGAGAATGTGTTAAACAATGGAAATGCTTTACATGAACCCATAATTGTTCGTGATTCTCTTGAAGCGTTAGAACTATCTGAGGAGAGTAGATCAAAAATGAAACAAAAGAATCGGAAATCAAACCAATTGATTATAACAAATGGAACAAAATTAACGGAATTACTTTTGTTAATCAAAAAGAAAAGTCAAAGTTCTCCATCACACCAAGTGTTTAAAACAAAGAGTCAACACACATTTCAAAATCGTTTCAAAACAGGTTGTTGTCTCCAATTCTTTCGAACATTGAACAAATGTCTTCAAACAATCCTTTTAACACAAGTGATGCGAGAAGTATTTTAGAAAATGTAAGAACTAGAATTGTGGATCTTCAAGACACTGTTAAAACTAAAACCACTATTACACCTAATAAGCGGTTCTCTAGTTTTGACATCGAACAAAAGAAAGTTTTGAAACTCAAATTGCCCCCGGTGAATGCCATCGATGCAAGGGTAATTCATTTTGAACAAGCGTTTTTTGAAAGCAGTGACTTTGTCAAGGACCATAAATCCACAGTAAAGCAAGCTCTTGGCTGTGTTGAACAAATCAAAGTTTTGGAAACTTTAAATGACTCTCTCTTGAAGATGTTACGACTTGATATTATGTCCATTATTTTGCAAACATATTACGTTGAAGATCATGAAAGACTCGATCTGAGACCTCGAAATTGTTTCAAAATATGGAAAAGCACTTGAGAAACTTGAAAAAGAAAATGTCTCATATTTTAAACAACTTGATGAAAAATGCAAACAAGTATGACAAATTGTCGTATGAGCGTGCCTACAATGACATGAAAGCTAAAAATGATCTTTTGAGGGCTCAATGGAAAGTCAAAAAGGAAAAGCGTGGATCTTGTGATTAAAAACCATTGACTGCGGAGAAAGCAAATGTTCCCAAACGGTTTCCAAACCAAAATATACATTTCTATGCCTCCTCCAAAAGTCAATGAGAAAAATGTTTCATCAAAACCGGTCACTCCACGCCTACCTAAACACAATGTTGATAAGGGAAAAGCGGTTATCGAGAAACCAAAAGTTTTACAGGCTTTTTAAGATGAGTACCACTAATGCGTGCGCCTCCACATCTAAAACATCACGGAACAAAGCGACATAAGTTTAGATAAGCACTCTAAAGAGACTAGGAAAATTTGAAACCACTTCTCTAGATAAGATTGTGAATCCTAATGAGTGTGCCTTACCTTCTACAGGACTAGGAAGCACCTCTAGGAGCAGCGGACTAAAGCCTAAGAGCAATACAAGGAACAATAGAGTCTGGCCTCTAGAGTAGTCGCTTGAATAAAGAGAAGAAAGTAGAAGAACACCCTAGGAATTTATCGTTTTTGAATAAGAAAGACATTTCATCTGAATGTAATGAACCTATGAAATCTACTAAGTTTAATGAATCTGTTGAATCTTTTTGTTTAACTTGCAAGAAATCTTTATCTAATGTTCATGATGATTGTGTTTCTAAGAATGAGATTGTTAAGCCTGTTAAGAAGAATGTTCCCAAAAGAACTTATGCTAATCGAATAGGAAGACTAGTTAGGACTTATGCTTTACACTCTTATAGGGAGCATAATGTTTACTTTAGGGATGACATTTGGAAACCACAGTAGAACTTTCACACTCGAGAATGGTACAATGAGTGACCAACGGAATACCAGGTTGAAAACTTCTTTGAGTGTGATCGGATTTTACCTCTAACAAGAACCAAAACTCAAAGCGGTTTCCAAAATCTTCTTCTTACATTGTGCGGTTATCGAAATATGTCTTTGGATCGTCGACTCGGGTTGCTCCAAGCACATGATAGGGAATCTGAAAATTTGCGATCAATTTCGTCGGAAATTCATAGGGAACCACGTTTGAAATGATCATGTAGCAGCTATCATGGGTTATGGAGATCTACCTTTTGGAAATTATTTGATCACTTGGGTTTACTATGTCGAAGGATTGTGACACAATTTGTTTTGGTCAGGGATTACGTGATGCGGATTTAGAGGTTGCTTTTAGGAGAAATGCTTGCCGTTAGAAACTTGGATGGCGATCTCTTAACGGGAATCGTGATACAAACTTGTATGCTATCGACATCAATCAAATGGCCTCTTCATCACCAATATGTCTTATGACACGAGCATCCGGAACCGTCTGGTTGTGCGCAGAGCGGTTATCCCATCTCAATTTCGACACCATCAACAAACTTGCCAAAGACAACATCGTCAGCGGACTTCCAAAGTTCAAATACACCAAGGATCACTTATGTCCATCATGCGAACAAGGAAAAAGCAAAAGAGCATCATATAAACCCAAATCCGTACCTAGTTAGGAAGCAAAGTTGCATATGTTGCACATGGACTTATGTGGCCCAATGAGAGTTGAAAGCATTAATGGAAAAAGTATATTCTTGTCATCGTCGATGATTATTCAAGATATACATGGGTTAAGTTTCGAGATCAAAAGGCAAGCACTGATATCATCATCACCTTTAAAGCAATTCAAGTACTTCTTCAAACTCGGTAGGGGTTGTAAGAGCAGGACAATGGCACAGAATTCACTAATCAGGAGTTAAGAGCTTATTTTGAAGATGTTGGAATCACACATGAGACATCAGTTGTTAGAACTCCACAGCAGAATGGGGTAGTTGAAAGAAGAATTCGAACTCTTGTGGAAATTTGCTGCGCACAATGCTAATTTATTCTAGTGCACCGTTATTTCTATGGGTTGATGTGTTTACTTACTGCTTGTTTCACTTTCGAACCGATCCTAATCCATCCTAGATTCAATAAAACCCCATATGAGCTTGTGAACAACGAAAACGGATATCTCTTACTTTCACGTGTTTGGCTTTGTGCTATCCTCGAATGACAGAAGATCTTGGAAATGAAAGCAAAGGTGATATTGGAATCTTCATTGGATATTGAGATAACTTCGAGGGCATTGAGGTGTATAAGGAGGGAACTAGGAGGATCATGGAGCGATGAATGTGAAGTTTGAACTTTCACATATGGCTTCTAGAGACTTCGCTCTAGAACCCGCAACAAACCGAGACTTAGACACATCGGTTCGGGACTCAGTACCTCAAAGAGCTCAATCAACTTCGTTTGAAAATCCTAAAGAACAAGAATGGGAGAATTTCTTTGAGTTAATGTTCGATGAATACTATGGTGGAACTTTGACAAATTCATCAAACCATCATTCAGCTGCACCGCTCAACATCATCCTCCACCACCAATGAAGATGCATCTAGCGGTGAAACCAATGCACCAATTCCATCTACATCATCTACATCTACTACGGTTATTGCACCCGTTCTACGGTAGGTTGATGAGCAAAATCCAAACCAAAACGATGCAACGTTAGATGAAGACTTATTTGAAAACCCGTTTGCTACGAATCGATTTGCTGAATCTTCTTCAACACGAGAACCATCTAACTTCGCATCATTATAAACCAGCGGTATCCCTACTACGAAGTGGACTAAAGACCATCCAATTGAACAAGTTATTGGTGAACCTTCAAGGCCAATTAGACGAGGCATCAACACCCTTGATTGCGACTTGTGCATTTACCTTTGCTCAATTAGCAATATAGAGCCAAAGAACATTAGCGAGGCAATGGCGAGATCCGCATGGATAGAAGCGTCACGGAGGAACTTCTCCAATACCGTCTACATGACTCTTGGGATATGGTTCCAAGACCATTTGACGTTAGCGTCATTGATCTTAAATGGTTATGGAAAAACAAAGCGGGATGAAGAAATGGCTGTCATTACGCAACAAAGCTCGTCTTGTGGCCAAAGGATCTGACGAGGAAGGGATAGACTTTGAAGAGTCATTGGCGGTAGCTAGACTAGAAGCGGTGAGTTTTCTTAGCTAAGCTCACAAAAACATCACGGTTTATCGGATGGACATTAAGGCGTTCTTGAATGGAACTCGAAGAAGATGTCGTGAGTCGGCCGGAAACCGTAGACATGGAACATCGGACTCGTCTACAAACTAAAAAGGCAATCTATGGATTGAAACAAGCTCAGGCGTGGTGATTGAGATTGACAAAAGTACATCACGGAGGCACAATTTTTGGGTGAAAATTTGAAATAGGTGGTCTTGAAAGAAACAAGATTACCTTTGCACTTTCAACGTGAAGGCGAGTATGTGTCTCTATCTGGCGTGTTGTGCTCAAGTTCTATGGATGAGAATGCAACTCACGGTTATGGCTTTACTTTGGAGAATAAAATACCTATGTATTGTGACTCGAAAAGTGCCATAGCCATATCATGCAATCTTGTTCATCACTCAAAGACTAAGCATATCAGAGTCCGCTACCACTTCATCAAAATGCGTCAATGAATGCTTTGTTAATTATTTTTAAATGAAGGCTGATTACCAACTTCATACGATCTATTAACTAAAGCCCTTCCAAAAGAAAGGTTTGACTATTTAGTTGACGAATTGAATCACGAAAGCCTAACCCCTGAGGAGTTAGAAAGTCTTCTCGAATCTTCTTGAAAATGATTTTCAAAACTTATTTGTAAATATTTTTGAAAAACAAAATACAAAATTTGAAAACCAACAAAAGCAAAATATAAAAATATAAAACTTTCAAAAATACAAAAACAATATAAAATCAAAAATCAAAAATATTCTTCTCACGACATGTCTCTCGTATAATCGATATTCTGTACGTTTCTAGAAATGCCATTAAACAATGATACGGTGTATAGATGCTTGGCGAGAGTTATTTATTTGTTTTCTAAAACATGTAGATCTCTCAAAATTTCTTCAAATAATAGCTTTCGTATACTTTGAAATGCGAAACCGGACTAAAATGATGACTTTTGATTACTTAGGATCAAAACTCGTGTTTTCAAAGATAAATGTAGTGTACTCATAAAGATTGTACATTTAAAAATGGTGAAAATCATCATCATCTTGAGCACCTTTTCAAGATTGTTCAAAAAGATTTTTCAAAATCTTTCAAAATTCTTTGTGCTCAAGATAACTCCCTCTAAAACCCTTTAATTGATTATGCTTTATTAAAGGGGGGGTATAAAACTAAAATGTTCCATATTCATGCTTAAATCAAATCCGTTTGTCTCCCCAAAAGATTCTAAAATGTTTTTAATCCGTTGATATCAAAAATATCACGAATATGCTATTTTTGAGGGAGGCGTGATTAAAATGTGATCTAAAAGTTTTAATGATGTTGTTTGAATCTCAAAATAGGCTTCGACTCAGACGGAACCAATGAATTGCCGGAATCAAAGTCATTAAATGTACCATCTCGAGAAACTTGATAGATATATGCCTTCATGGGTCTAACCTCCTTTTCAAGGAGTGTTTACAACTTCAAGTTAGTTACTAGAGATAGTTGTCACCTAAAGCGACATGGAACTCTTTAACTAGGCAACGTAGTGTCTCGTGGGAATTGTCTATCATGAGCGATCAATTCAAAAGTCACGAACTCTACCCTCTATGTGCAGATTTCTGTCAAAACTTATAAGCACATGCAAAGGGGGAGTGTTTACGAAATATAAAACTCGCGAGTGTCTCAAACATGTTTTCTATCATAAACACTGCGTGAGATTTTCAAGAAAAATGGTTTAATGGCAACATGGGACAGTCATGGAGTTATAAGGTGACTAAGGATAGGAATTTAGTCCTATGATCCTTGAGGCGGAGGATCTACCCAAGGACATCACCAATAGTTTAGTATTAGAAGTCCTTAGGTATGATTGAAAAAGGAGTAATGTGAGAAAGGAGAAAGAAGGGGTTGAAGAATTAAAAAGAAATGTAATGAAAAGGGTGAAAAGAAATAGCCCTCCATATTCAACCTTAGAGCGGCGGGTTCAATACATACTCTTGGTTGTCACTAGATGACGGTATTGAAGACAAAGAGCGTCATGGACCCGGTGGCGCGCACTAAACCTTCTAGCCACTCAATTCCTCTCAAAAGGATTTGTTTCATTCTCTTTGGAACCTGCATAATCTATCGACTTTCTCTTGAGATTGCGATATTGAAGAAGGAGACCCTCTCCTAGTCTCAAACCCAAAAAAATGCACTAATTGAGTCTAGAGCCACGAGATTCATCAAAAGATCTCATAGGAACACTTGACATGACATCGCTTGTTGTTCATCATTAAGGGCACAAGTGATAAATTATAGAGTCCTACGCAGATCTTAGTAATCACTTGAACATTTATGAGAAGTTTCATTCGTGATCTTGATGATTGAATGGAAACTCTGCCGGGGTCAACATCAGCGACCACGGCGGCAGTCACTTGGTAATTCTCCGTGGATTACGCGGTGTGTCTCAAGCGGTCTGATCGTGGGTGATGCCGGTGTACCTCGGCGACTCATCTGAGCTATGTAGATGTACTTTGGTATATCGCGTTATCTCACTTGTGGGACTCGGTTCAGGAGCGGCCTCTGTGAGAATAAGAGCGTGTTTTCACACTATCTTTGTTAACACCCTCGAAATTCAAACTTGTAAGTGCCTTAGGAATCCGCATTACTAACTGTTTTTATGTTTTCTTCTTATGGAAGCTCTGGGCCGGATGGATCGTCTTGGACTCGCCACATGCTCATACCAACGACACATGAAAGTTCTCATCACAATCAAAGGCTACACAAAGTTTAAAGACTCGAGAACTACATCATTGGTAACCAAAAGTCAAATAGAAGTGTGAGCATGGTGGAGAAATACGTGGAGATACCTAACCAATGAAGTTGACAATGGCTGACAACCACATTATCGATCACAAAGCATGAAGGAACAAAGATTCAAGACTATTCTATATCTACACGCAAAGTTCAAGCTCAAGGAAAGTAAAGATCTTATCAAGTGGAGCATCATTTGAATGACCACCCCTTAGGGGAGATTGTTAGCCTTAATAGTTTTATTAGAAGTGATGGTCATTCACATTTAGGAACTTTGTAACGTGTGTTAGATATCGTGATAGAATAGTCATCGGGCTCGTGGATTGGGCTAAGCTAATTGGTTTAAAGATAAGCTATGCTAGCCATTGATAAGCTTATGTATCCCAAGCCCAATCCAAGTCCAATTCGTGGCCCTTGCAAAGCCCATTAGGGTATTGTTGTAAGGAACTATATAAACACCTCAAAGTCTCATTTGAGGGGTGTGCTTGAAAGTGTGAGTGTGTGTGTTTTTCCTTTGAAATAAACATCATATTGTTTCATCATTCTCTCACAACATACACGGTTTTTATATCATTCAAGTCACCATCTTCCTTTCTTTATTTCATCTTCTTATACGTATAAGTGTTTGGTTTAACGTGTTCTAAGCAAAACGTGGGTATTGGTTTATGATAAGGTTGATAGATATAAGGTCCTACATAGAGTTTAATAATAAGCATGAAAACGTATGAAAATAGACGAAAACGTATGAAAAAACTACAAAAAGCGACGGCCGTAAGCGTGAAAGCGGATGAAACGTCAAACGGAAAAAACGGAAAAAAATGAATGAAAAGCGTATAAAAACGGACAAAAACGTCTTAAAACGGACGAAAATGTATAAAAACGGACGAAAACGTCTGAAAACAGACGAAAGCATCTAAAAATGGACGAAAACGTATTAAAAAGCGGGGAAGCATTATATAAACCTATGAACGCATTATAGAAGTGGGCGAAAGCGTCGAAACAAGCGTATAGAAACGGATGAAAGTACATGCGTAAAAATAGCAGCGTATGAAAATGGGCCCGAAAACGTATGAAAACAAACGAAAACCTAAGAAAACAGGGCGAAACGTATGAAAGCGGACCAAAACGTAAGAAAACGAGCGGCGTCTAAAACGTATGAAACGGACTAAAAGCGTATATTAACCTATGAAAACGGATGAAAACGTATAACAAGCGAGGCGGCGTGAAGCGGACAAAAAAACGTATTAAACGGGCGAAAATACATGAAAGCGTAAGAAAAGCGTATAAGCGGGACGAAAGCGACGAAAATGTAAGAAAATGGCGAAACATATGAAGATGGACAGCCGTAAGAAAATAGACGAAAACGTTAAAAACGAGCGAAAAGCGTATGAAAATAGAGAGGAAAAGCGTATAAGCGAAAAAATAGCGAAAAAATAAAGCGTGAATAAGCAAATTTAAAAAAAAAAAAGTTAATTCCTAAAAAAACGGAAATTAATAAAAAAGACAAAAAAAAAAAAAAAAAAAAAAAATTAATAAAAAAGAAAGACAAAAAGACAATAAAAAAAACATGAACTTAGGTTTAAGTATTAAATCTTAGGTTAATCCTCACAATTAAATTATACTAGATGGATTGTGGGGATTTATCCCTTGATAAGCATAAATTTTTAAGTAAATAAAATAAAGTGGCTCGTATGATGATGGCCTATTTCAATAGGGATAGATATACAAATATCAAGTACACAGAATCAAACCTATATTTTTTAAAGAAGGGACCAATCCGGTGAGGTGAAGATGTGATTTGAAAAGCACCACTACCAAGTAGTGTTTGCAAAAGGGTCCATTCAATTAAGAAGAATACTACTCCCCTACATCAAACAAAACATTAATCCACCAAGTTATTCTTACTAATATAATTAAACATTAATTAGACATATATATTGAGTGGGTTAGAAGCAATCCCATTCTCACCACCAACTCATTGTCTACATATATGCCACCTCTCCCACATTCTTCAACTTTTTTATACATACATAATTATATATGTATGCTTTCAGTTGAGTACCTTGCAAGGCCTCTCATATTCATGGTTTCTCACCATGCATGCATTATTACTCCCTTTCTTTAAAGTGGCAACAAAATCATCAATCATCGACATAAATAATCCAAATCAAAGGTGTAATACCACCCATCTGTATGTGTTTTTAACTGAAAGGCAAATATATAATTATATAAATTAAAGATGCTAAAATTGCATCGACATTACCATGTCAATAAACTAACTAACTTGCAATACCCACGACCGATCTTAAAACCTACAAGTACGCTAGGAGAAAACAGTGACTTTAAAATGTGAAAATTTAACAGATTAATTAAGGTAATGCCTCAACTTCTAAATTCATCAAATGTGTTATCACTAAAGGCGATCATACGTCAAAGTGCATGTTTTATTCAAATTAACACATCTCTCTACTTCTAGGTAATGGATATTTTATCCATCTGTTAATGTTTGGCCTCTAGCCTTCTACAACACATAGAAGAACTTTGTAAATATATAGCTCATTAACTACTTAAGAGGGAGTAAAATGCACTCATGGCATGTTATAGGTGCCGGTTTGCACCCTATGGTGCCTCCGCCCATGTTATAGATGCATCGGGCTTGTATATATTATAAGCGCATAGCACTCCGAATGGCGAGCGTTTTCTGCCATTTATTTATTTATTGAGTTGGTGGGTTTTTTTGGTGGTATGAATGTTATTAGGAAGCATATTTTTTGATTTTGGGTGGTATGAATGTTATTAAAAGCTGGAGTGACAACGCTTATAATACTTATAAGAGAAAATTCCTAAAATAAGCCAAAAAGTCTTGCATGGTCTTTTAAATGGTCATTTTTTTAGGCTTTTTCCATTTGTAATTAAATGCTTCATTCTTCACTAGCTACTTCTTTCATTTCCACCCAAATTTTGACACGTGCCATTCTTTTGTACTTTTTTTTTCAGAAAAGTACATAAGAATGACACGTGTCAAATAGTGAGTCGGCAACATTGAGCAAAGTCGGCGATTGACCACCAAAAGAATGACACGATGTCAAAATTTTGATTGAAGTCGGCAGTTGAGCGATCGGCATGACCAAAATGGGAAAAGCCTAAAAAAATGACCATTTAACGGACCATGCAAGACTTTTGGCTTATTTTGGGAATTTTCTCTACTTATAAGAGCAGTTCCATTAATAACGCCATAACGGCGTTATAGCACAAAAAACGGCGTTAAAGAGAAGAAATGAAGCCCACGTTGCCAAAGCAACGGGCGTTAAGGAAAGCGCTAAAAAAACAAAAAATTTACATTTTCTACCCTATAAATGCTACTAGCCGTTATTTAAAAAAAAAAATTTCAAAAACCACCCTAAACGGCTACTAGCCGTTATTTTTCAAAAAAATTTTCAAAAATATTTTTTTACCACTATAAATACCCAATTAAAACACCATTTCTTTTCACACTTCCACTACTAAATCCTCTCCATTCTCTCAATCTTTCAACTTCTATCAAAAAAAACAATGTGGGAGGCAGCGGCGATACTTTCTACAATCTTCTTGCTAGTGGGTGGAATCCCTCAAACCCGGGTTCATCATCTAACCCGAACGCTGGTTCATCTTCAATCCCCAACCCACTAGGCTTATCGAGCCAAGAAATGTATCAACAACATCAAGCATTTCTGTATTGGCAACAACAAAACCAACAAACCACCTTAAACTCTAACTTTCAAAACCTACAATTCACACAATAATCACAACAATCACAAACTGAAACACATGATGTTGCTGACACACCCACGTCTCCTCCAAAAAAAAGGAAAAGGTCGCATTAAGCGAAAATCAAAGAAATCCAAAGACCGAGCCGAACCGGTTGATTCGATGAAGGCGAAGTTGTTGTTAATAACGCCACGTTGGACTCCAGCAAGAGAGGAAGCATTACTTGCAACATGTTACATATTTGGAGGATCGAAAGTTGGAAAGTGCCAACCGGGGATACGTTTTGGTATCGGTGCGAAATGAGTTCAATAAAACAACTTTCAACGGCACAACAAGGACATCTTTGTCAAGCAAGTGGAAAACTTTGAACGGCATATGCACAAAGCAATGGTATCGTGAGGAAACCAAGGGATCGACTTTTGTCGAAGACGCTTGGGAGGTTTTGCGTCATTATAAGAAATGGAACACGCCAGGGCCGGTCGATTTAACCGCGAAGTCCCAAGCGAAACAAACGAGGATTTGTTTGGTAAAGATGAACAACCTCGCCCCATGGGAAAGCGTGCTACCGAAAGCAAGATCCGAGACTACAACAAGTCTTGGGGAACAAGCTGGAGAGGACAGGCTCGTCAACTTATTTCACCCGAAACTATGCCAAACGAGTTTAGTATGAAACGAGAAGTCTCGGCGGCGTGTCGGGCGCGAGGGAAAAAGATCTCACAATAACCGGTTGGAAGAGATAAAGTTTTTGATGGCCTACTTGAGGGTAAGATCCAATGGTCGTGCAGTGGATCAATGACGAAAAAGATCGAATCATCGCGAAATATAACTTGAAACCTCGTCAGTAGATCGTATTCTCGTTGCATGTTTTTTTTTTTCTTATTTCGTTGTATGTTTTTTTTTTTTTTTTTTTTTAATTTCGTTGTATTTTTTTTTAGTCTCGTATTGTAATATGTTTTAAGTTTTAATGAAATGTTTGTTTTAGTTTAATAAATGAAGTGTTTGTTTTAGTTTAGGGGTTGAAATTGAAAATATGAAGTATTAGTGGTGTTATGGTGTTATTGGGATGTTATTGTTGTGGATGTTTTTTGAGGATGTTAATGTTAAATGGTAAAGCTGATGTGGCGCTGACGTGGACGGTGTTATTGGTGTTATGATGTTATTGTTGTAAGTGCTCTAATACCCATTGCAATTAACGCTCTTAATAAGAGTAGACCCTAGCCCCTAGCAATATACATAATTCCTTTTTGTAACATCACACGGCATTCTTGAAAGAAGATAACATAGATCTTGTTAGAAAACGTACATATACATGTGAATCAAGTTTGTGATGGTGAAATAAAGAAAAGAAAAAGTAAGAATTTTTGTGATGATAAGTAAAGGAAAGTTGCAAGTAAAATAAGTAGTCAACATACAGTGAAAAGGAAAAGGGAAATAGACAAACGTTGATCAATCCAGAAAACGAGTCCCTCCACTTTGCACTTTGTCTTGGGATTCAACATCACACTTTTTTGTCTTCACACAATTCTTTATAAAATTCCAATAATTTTAATAAAAGAAACACAAAAAGATACGTGTATTTTTATAATATTTTATTATAATATATAGTAGTAGTATTACTTTTGTGTATAGACAAACACACATCCCTGAAAATGGATCCCAAGACTTCAAACCAACATCATTCTCACTCACATGATCAAGTTTCAAGATTCTTAACCATCCCACACCCCACCACCACCTCAAACAACAACAAGAACATCATGGGAGATACCAACATCAACATCAACAACAATAACAACAACCTTAAACTCTCAGAAATCAAAGAAGACTTGACAACCACTAAGAAACAGCAACAACAACTAGCACCAAAAAGAACATCTAACAAAGACAGACACACAAAAGTCGAAGGACGAGGTCGCAGGATACGCATGCCAGCTTTATGCGCTGCAAGAATCTTTCAGCTCACTAGAGAGCTAGGACATAAATCTGATGGTGAAACAATACAATGGTTGTTACAACAAGCAGAACCTTCTATTATTGCAGCTACTGGAACTGGAACCATTCCTGCTTCAGCTCTAGCTGCAGCAGGTGCTGTTTCGCATGGCGTTTCGATTTCGGCTGGTTTACAACATAAGCTAGATGAGCTAGGAAATAGTAATAATAATAATATTAGTGGCTCCTGTAGGACCACTTGGCCAATGATGACTAGACCTATAAGCCATATGGCTAATCCTATGTGGTCACCAACTGCTACACCAGTATCAGGTTTCGGTTATCAGTCTCCTTCGTCATCATCTGTTAGTAATCTGGAGATTGATGGCTCAAATTACTTGCAAAAGATTGCGTTTTCCGGGTTTGAATTGCCTGGTTCTAATATGGGCCAGATGAGTTTTTCTTCGATATTAGGTAATCACGATCATGGTCAGCAACAACAGCAGCAGCAGCAGCAGCTTCCTGGATTGGAGCTTGGGTTGTCACAAGATGGTCATATAGGGGTTTTGAATCAACAAGCTTTGAATCAGATTTATCAGATGGGTCAGACTAGAATGCACCAACAGCAACAAACTTCTAAGGATGATTCACAAGGTTCAGAGGGACAGTAGAATATTAGGTGAATTAGTATTTTTATGCTTCTTATGAGTTTGTGTTGTATAATTTGGATAAAAAAGAATGTGATAGGTGAAGATGATTCGGGTTTGCTTCTCCTTGAGTCAGCATCAGGCAGATTGTTGGGAAACAGGTGCTTTTTTTGTTTATGTAAATTCATAGATTTTTTTTTTTGTTTAGATATGATTTTGTTGTTACCATATATAGTTTGCTTGTGCTCTGATTTTGCAGGGCCAAACTAGTTTGGATTTAAATTTGGATTATGACATTTTATTGTTTGTTTTCAGATGTGTGTCTGTTTGTTAAACTATACAATTTTATATATGAGCAATGACATATTTTGCTTGTTTTCCTGGCAAGAAATGTGGTTTTATTGAGTTCCTATTTCTAGTTGATTATTGTCTGGAAAGTATAAATATGCTTTCAAATGTGTTTCTTTCTTAATTATTTGTATGTTCACCACATATATAAGTCCTAGCAATTGTGTGCATCCATGATAGTTAAATGTCTTTCTGTCTTTGTACTATCATCTAAATAGATCATCCTTCTTTGTACTTGATTTGTAACATTGGATTCGCGAGTATGTGAAAAGAACACTTTGCTATAAGCATATTCTTGCCGAGAATATTGTATGCCAGAGAGGAAATTTTGTAAAGGTATGTTTATTCCTGCAATTCAGACTTTTTGATTTTGATTTATTGTAGTTGCAAGAGAATGTATGAAGGAGGACCATGGTTTAGTTAATTGGGATGAGATATCTATATATGTTCTTTATGAGTTGTTTTGATCCATGTTTAGCACATGTCAGTCTATAGTAAAACTTCATTAGAGTTTGAGTGTTATCAGCATTTGCCCGGCTTTGAGAAAACATCCCTTGTAATTAAGTTGTATTTCTAGGTTGTTGTCCATCTAAAGTCAAGAATCATAAATTGTGGTTAGAGATTTAATTTGTTAAATGCTAATGCTCTAGCAGATCTGTAGAGGGTCATGTATTCCTTGTTGAGTGATCATGGACAGTATTAATCTCATCCTGCATACAGGATGTGAGACCGTTCCATATGACTAGTGATCATTCTTTCAACTACTGGCATACGGCTGAAGTTACGACAAGAGTATGTGTTGATGCTTGCTATCCTTTTCTTTATAGTCAGTTCTGCTTGTAAATTTTTTCTTCTTACAGGAATTTTTTTTTTCTACCTTGGGTCTCGCTGTCACTAATATTCTAATACGGAGTAAATGCTTGTATTTGGTTTTTTTCTATATATTCTACCTTCTCAATCATTATACATCAGCTAGATTGATTATCTAACAAGATGCTATTGTTCCGTGACTCATACAGAAGTTTGTTCCATAAAATAGTTGGTAAAGTGAAGATAGTTATAGATATGTAGTAGGTTTAGATTTTTTTGGAGGGTAAAATGGTGACATAGACATGAAGACAATAGTCCTACCAGAGCATGTTAATATAATTTGTAAGTGGAAACTTTTGCTTTTACTTTATTCAGGATTTGAGTCCTCAAGTGGTGGTCCAATAAATTCCATACAGAATCAGGCTCTGTATTAAATAACTAATAAAATGTATATCATGGATTTGAGACTTGCAGGTTACTGATAGGCATGGGTGATGATGTTTTACTGTGATGTCAATATATGAGAGCTACAAATAAAGTAAGAATGCAAGTTATCTCAACACACAATGCATCAATACAACTTGGCCTTTCTATAAATTTCAAACCATATTATTTTCAATTTGGAGATCGAGCTAAAAAGGAAACCGTCGTTTAGAAGTTATGAAGAAACTCGTCTCGGTTATCTGTTTGTACACCATTACTCCTTCCGTTTCAAAAAAAAAAAGAATTGTCCACCATATTATTTATGTTTGTATAAAAAAAAGGTGTTCAGTTTTTATATATAGGCTAGCGGGTATCCGTGCGTTATGACGACGAGTACCTTGTAATTAAAATTTACAACAAGTCATACTTTTCGAATATAAGCTTTTCTTAAGAATAATTCTATGAGAACTTTATATTGAAATTAACTTTATGACAATAGCCAACTATTATATAGAAAAATATATTAAGTTTGATAAAAATGCATATTGTAATAGACCACATCATTAATTTGAAAACCCGACATAACATCAAATCGCCCATTTAACGTGTTTAACATTTTTAAAAAATAGACCACATCATTATTTTATTTAAAAAGACATATATAAATAAATTATGGGCACATATTGATTGCTGGTAATTCTAACTTGTTATTTATATACGTAGTAATTACTTAAAAAAAAGTATTATAGTAAAATTTGTTTGTTACTAATGGGCCTAACAAATAAACGAAAGATATATTAAATTTTGGGCTTGTAATTTTTTTTTACCTTACACATGAATATTAGGTTAATCTCTTTTCTTTATCGTCATGTAAATCAAATCACCATTCTCAGTTCTCTCCCTCTAAGCCGCATAATGACGTCTCCGGTTCTATCTTTGAACTTCTCTTGCTTTTGTTTGAAATTTCTTATTATTGATTTCTAAAGATATTGAGTCTTTTTAATCATCTATGTTACTCTTTATATCTATTAAAAAAGTTAAGGTAATAAGTTATCATCTCTTATAAAACTTATCTTGGATGCATGAGTTTTGTTGATGTTATAATATATGAGTAAAAAAAACTTATATTCATATCCTTAAACTTCTATTTTTTTTTCATTGCTCGTTTATTTTTTTTGTTTTTATTGTTTAAGAGTAAAAAAAAAAAAATAATAATAATAAAAAAAAAGTTGTTATGAGTAATTATAGTTGTGGCTATCCACATACCTCAACTTCTCAAACCTTTCAACTTTTGTATTCCTCCAACTATGATTGTACTAAATACTTAGAGCCCTAAAATTGAGGTTCATTTGTATTTTGTTAGATCAATTAAAATGAAATACATTGGTCTTGATTCTCTCTATTTTCTTCTTTTATATATCGGATATATATTATTGCTATTAGGCCTTTGTTTTACAACACGTTATCAGCACGATAGTCTCAAAGTGCGATCTTTGATTTTGATCGGAGAACAATCTCATTAGTTACGAACGAAGATGGAATCTTATTGGGTTTTCTTTGAAGTTGATTGTTCGAGTTTTAATGGGCGGTTTTGATTTCAAGAGGTAAGTCTAAAACTCTAATCATATATTAATGTTATTTTACTTGTTAGTGCAAGTTAATTACGTTAAATCTAGGAAAAATGTTGCCTAATAGTAACCAAGTTTCATCATTGTTCCAATTCAGTCACTCGAACTTTATATTAACCACAAAAACCATTCAAGTTTAAAAAGTGTTCGATTGTTGTGTAAATGTTTAAAATAAGTGCATTGTTTGGTTGTACCTTGATAATAACCACTCACTCCCTGAAAATCACTAATCTCAACTAACTCGATGTACAACCAACTTATGCAAACTTTAGAAAAATATAAGTCACCAAATAATAACGAAGTTTGAGAACTGTTCCGTTTTGGTCACTCAAACATAAAAGTTACATAAAAATGAAACACTTGTAAAACTTGAGTGGTTAAACCTCACCAAAAAAAATATGAGTGACTAAATTGGAACATTAATAAAACTTCGTTACTATTTAATGATTTTTTCCCTTAAATCTATAATATGCTTTATAAATACTTTGATAGATAAGATTGAAACTGTTGAATGATTAATAACATGGTGATGTTATTTCACTTTGAATTGTTGAAACATGGATGTATTATTGGTTATACCGTGGATATATTGTTATGTTATTAATTAGTGCTTGATGAATAAGTTAGGGGAAGTAATATGAGCAGAACTTTCGCAATTGCCATCTTATGTTTTAATTGGATCTCAAATTATTCTTAACATGGGGATTTAAACCAAGAACTGATTTGGTCCAATATATAGAATTTTTCTATCATAGCGTTTTAGCATATTAACCATGATCATATTAGAATAGCTTTGGAACATTAGTTATAAGCATGATTTTATCATTAAAGTTAATTTTATATCTTAAACTTTGAAGTTAATTGTTGGCTACTATAATGAACGTTAAAATGATGTATTGTGAAAGTTGAATTAACTATTTACTAATAGAGAAACTTTGAAGGTGGCGTATGAATTGCCCTATCTATATTAAACTCTTAGACGATATTGATTTTAGCATATATACTATATGATAACATAGGTAAGTTAAAATCTAAATGCTAGACATACGCAACATGTACAGTTTTGTTAGCATATGTTTTAGGGATGATTATAGTTGCATCTTAATCGATTTGTCACTCATCACATGTGACTAATATCATAACCTATAAAACTTCTCATATAAATGGATTTTGATATTTATTTCAAGTTATTATCTCTCCCTATGTGAGCATGTTTCTTTTGTGAATCTAACTTAATCGATTTTAATTTGTGTATAGTTTTGATATGCATATACTAAACTGAGTAATTCCCCCCAACCTATTATGATTTGTTCAATATTTGACATATGCTTCCAAATGACATGGTTTTATTCAAGGTTGTCAAAATCGCGATCCTGCTCGTAGGATCGTACGATCCTACGATCCTACACACAAAAAACGATCAGGATCTTAACAAGATCGTAATGCAGGTAGGATCGTAGGATCGCGCGTAGGATCGGATCGGATCGTAGGATCGGATCAGATCGTATAGGATCGCCTGTTATTAGTTTTGCCTTTTGTATATTAACTTATTAAGTATAAGCTCATGTCTTAAAACCCAATGATTAAGAATTTTTCAAAAAAATTATTATTTTGGCGCTGTTAATAAATTGTCTCTTTCAAGATTAATGAGTGTAAAATCATTATGTTTTTAAGGACTATTTAGAAATAGTTTAGATGTGTCTTTTTGGGTTTATTATGAAGCACGATTTCATGCTTTGTAAAATGTCAGAAGCTTGTTTTTGAAGTAAACTATCTACATACTTGACCCAATTTTGTTCATATTTTATTTTATGTTACATATAAAAGCATGAATATTCTAATTTAATTTATTTGGTCTTCAAGAAAAAAAATCAGTAATATTATCAGAATATTCTAATTTAATTTATTTTGGTCATCAAGAAAAAAAAATTGTGCTGCCCTGTATTATAAATTATGTCGTTTCATTTTCTGATGCAATCCTTTTATCTTTTTGCATTAATCTATATATTGTAACAAAAAAGCTACAAAATCACGTGTTAATAACTTGACATTATCTTTTTGCATAAATGTTGTCACGAAAAATCTATAATAAAAAAACATTAAAACAAAAAGTAGTTGCGCCGTGCACGTATGTAGTAACTTTGTGCAAGTATGCATTGCAATATATCTAATAGTCTACTACTACGGTACTTGAACATATAATTTTTTCTTTTATCATCTATTTAGATTCGTTTATCATATGAAATATTATATAGAAATATAAAACTACAACCCCTATACAAAAATATATACATTTTCATAGGATCTTACGATCCCGATCCGATCCTACGATTACGATCTTGCAAAGCCGAAAACGATCTTAGGTAGGATCCCGATCCTAACAACCTTGATTAAACCATAGAATCAGACATATGTTATATGAATAAATTGAAATGTGTAATTGCAAAAAGTTATATACTTACATGATTTAATAATCTTATGGCTTGATTTGCATATCTTGCGCTTCATATGTTAATCCATAGGTTTAGTACCCCTCGCATGAAAATAGAAACTTATCTAAGTTCTCAAAATTTCAAAATGCGATATACGAACTTATCCTGGTTTTGAATTTGATGACAACATTACACTATCTAAGTTTTCATGCAATTTGTTTAATTAGCATATACTTTATGAGTAGAGTTATTTTACATACCAAATTTTTCATCACAGAAACTCATCTGTGTCCATCAAAAGAAATCAATGGTAGGATTAAAAGCATTTTATTATTTCACTATATTTTTATAATTTAAATATCTCTGAAACCGTTAATCGTTAAGTGAAAATATTTATACCATCGCGACGAACATTTAATTATCTTTCATGACGTAAACTTTTGATATACTTCCGAAAAGAAAAAATCATTTTTTTTTTCCGCGTTATTTTTATTTTTTACGTTTTTTACGTTAAATTTGCATGAAAATCATATATGATAAAATATTAAATTGAATATCACATGTGATATTAGTGTTAAATCATATATGATATGTAATATCATATGTGATATTACACTAATATCACATGTGATATTACACTAATATCACATGATATTATATATCATATATGATATTACACTAATATCACATGTGATATTCAAATTAGTGTTTTATCGTATATGATTTTTTAATTTTGTTTAAACAAAACTTAAAAAACGTTAAAAATCGAAAAAATATTTTTGAAAAGCATATCAAATGCTATCTATAAGATAATTGAATGCTACGTCTATTTTTTTTAAACTTAGAAACGATTAATATTTAACATATTAATATTTGAAAAAAATGAGGAAAGTGGGTTTTTTAAATTGTTGAGATTAATCTCATCCATTAGATCAAATAAAAATTGATGATGGAGATTGATCCCTTGGTATGTAAATAATCTTTTGTCTTCAAATGATCTTAAATATACTTTATATAGCAGCAATATAATAAAAAGTTTGCGTCTCATTGGCTAATTGCATGTGGTTAAAAAGTAAAAGAAATTGAGCTCCTAATCTAATTTTATCAATTTCTTCATATTATTAGACTTTACATAAAAGTCAAGTGCAATTAAAGCGCATGTGGTCATAAACTACAAGTTATGAGTCAAGATTATTTTATCGATTGGCATGACCGGTTAGACCATCCCGAGTCAATGATGATACGAATGTATAGAAGAACTATTAGTTTCTTCAAAGATAAATTTGATTGTTCTCATTGGAAGTTAATTGTTCATCTATCACCACCAGATTAAAGTAAGGAATTTCTCATATAAAGTTTCGAAAATATAAAGAGGATGTATGTAGGCCTATACACCGCCATATGATCATTTTGAGTTTTAAAATTGATGCATCATTAAAATGATCATCAAAGACGCAATTTAATGTTAGCGTGACTAATGGCATCTTATAAAATGCGAGCATGGTTTTCCAGATTGTATCTTTGGAAATGGTGATGAATACTTTCATATGTTGGGCAATTATTGGAGTAGTTGTTGAACTTTATGTAGCTCATGTTCATACACAAATTGCTTTTAGTGAAACATTTGTAAAACGTCTTCAGTTGATTGCAAAATCAATAATTGTGAGAACAAAACTCTTAATTTGTGGGGCATGTTAAAATATATGGATTTGCATCTTGCCAACAATCTATAATGAATCTTCCCCATTAGAATGGTTTTGGTCACGAACCATATGTTTCCCATATAAAATTTTCTGTAAATGGGTGTGACCTGTATTGTAAATCCACCACAACGTACACAAATTTGGGATGTTGGAATTGATAATTCATTCAGGGGGAGAATGAGCAGCGATAAATTTGGAATGAATTATGATAATATAAGTGTTGATCCTCACACTAATGAATATGAACTTGAAGTTTAAGGGACAATTTATACTCCAGATCTAGTAATTGCCAGACATGTTTAGTGACATAAAGAAAGTGACTAGATCATATATACGCTGCTAGTGCTCTAATTATAAAGTGTGTCCCACCAGTAAAACCAATGATTGGTAGTAATTCTATGGCACGTCTGCAACGTGATAGACTAATCGATTCCAAATAAAAATTCCTCAAATGAAAAGATAAAATGGAGCAAGAAAATTAAGATGGTCGAATCGAGGTAATAAAGACCCCATAATAGTCTCATAAAGAGACACTAGACATGAATGTAATTGAAAGAAAAAAAAATCCCGGATACTTGAAAAACTTTGAAATCTCAATAGATTATATAATGGAATGTCTAGTAAAGTGTGGAATCGAAAAGTTATGAATCAACGTTGATAGTACTATTATATATGATAATAGGATGGTAATGATTATGTAAATGAAAAGAAGGATAACATTATAATCATGGTGAGGATCATGGAAGCATACGTGCACAAAGTGCAGATATATAAATGAGTGGCCAAAGATGTAAAGACACAAAGAACTAATAAAAAAATGAAGTTTTTTGTGACGAAACATGGTTACTAGGACTTTAAGTCCATACATATGCATTGGTCATAAAGAAAAATGTTCTCATGTGATCTTTTTTAATCGTTAATATTAATTTAATTAATTAATTTTTTATATTCATATAATATAATATTAAATATATATTTACAATCCATTTCGTGTGACCTATTATCCAACAAACAAAACTACTTGTTACAAATAGCATCTTGTTGTCGCATCGAAACATAAAAATGTTGACTAATCTCGCTAACATTGAACTTGGTAAAACGAAATGATAGACTAGTGTTGGGACTTTCAGCCCTTCCCTTCTTGCCATATTCCATTAGATGAAGCAAGAGCCTAAACTGTGAGACTGCAAGAAGAGCTCAACGTCTCTAAGAATCTTTTTCGCTTGTCAATTTTGTCTTATTAGCGCATGTGTTTGTTAACGATGAAAGCCGCTTAAGACTCGAAGAAAGAGGGCTAGGCCTCGGGAGGGCTTTCAAGGACTGGTTAGGGTGGATTATAGAGCTAAGGGCTAAGGTTTGTCCATTTGGATTGGGCATGGACGAACCTCTGGTAATATAGTAAGTAATCAATATGCGTCTAAAAGATAAATGAATAGAGCTTATGTGATGTTGAGATTTTACTATAGGATATAAAATGTATGAAGCATGCTAGTGATTTTTAATGCTTAAAACATATAAGAAAATTTTCCGAGAACATCACTTGATTGTATTGAATTAATCATGTTTTGGGCATATGTGTTACAATCGCCTTAGTGAATATTTATTAAAGGAAGGATATAAAAATGATCCTATTTGCCCATGCATTTTTATAAAAAGATCTAGACATGAATATGTCATAATTTTTATGAATGTTGATGATCTGAATATTATTGAAATTCCACGGGAAGTTCCAAAGCATTTGAATGCTTAAAGAAAGAATTTGAGATGAAAGATCTTTGATTATTTTTCATCTTGGATTAGAAATTGAACATCTAAAGAATGGAATCCTGATCCACCAAAATGCATACACAAATAAATTACCCCTATGGTTGTAAGGACCCTAGATGATTGAAAAGGACCATTTTCGACCTCCAAATGACGACGAGTAAATTCTTGGTCCAGAAGTACCTTATTCAAGTGACATTGGAGCATTGTTATTTCTTTTGAGTCATACAAGACCTAATATATAATTTTCGTTGAACTTATTGGCAAGATATAGCTCGTAGCTCGTATCTTCAAGGTACAAAAGATATGGGTTTTTATTATACTAACCCATCCAAAAGAAATCTAGTTGATTTTGCAGATGCAAGATATATATCTGATCCCCATACCGTCCAATTCCAAACTGGATATGTTTTCACAAGTTCCAATAATGTTGTTGCATGGCGTTCCCTAAAGCAAACAATGAGTGCCACTTCATCGAATCACGCAGTGATCTTGGCCATCCACGAAGCGAGTCAGGAATTTGCATGGTAGAGAAGTGTGATACAACATCATGTGGGATTTCTTCAAGCCAGAGGCAGTGCTTCTCTTCTTTAAATCTCTTTGAGTGCTTCTCTTCTTTAAGGTAGGAATTTGAAGATAATGCAGCATGCAGTGCTCAACTTAAGGACGAATACATAAAAGGTGACAAAACCAAGCATATTCCACCAAAGTTCCTTTTCGCCTATGACCTGCAGAAGAGTTGCGATATTATTGTTCATAAGGTTCGTACAAGCAAGAAACTAGCAGACTTATTACCAAGGCACTTCCTAATGCAACATTTAAGAAGTTGGTTTAGGCATTGGAATGCGAAGACTAAATAAACTTAACTGATTTAATCATCATAGGGAGAATATATGGGTTGCACTCTTTTTTCCTTAGCTATAGTTTTGTCCCACAGGGTTTTTCACGCAGGGTTTTTAACGAGGCAGCATATCTAAGCGTATGAGAACTAATGATGGATAGCCAAAAGGGAGTGTTATGAATAATTATGATTGTGGCTATCCACATACCTTAACCTCTCAAACCTTTCATCTTTTGTATTCCTCCAATTATGATTGTACTAAATACTTTGATTATGAGAGCCCTATAAATTGAGGTTCATTTGTAGCTTGTTAGATCAATCAAAATGAAATATATTGGTCTTGATTCTCTCTACTTTCTTCTTTTATTGCTATTAGGCCGTTGTTTTACAACAAAAACCTCCAATTAATATGAATTTGTATCCGACAGGATAATCATGTTAAGCCAATATAATTAGATTAGGTAGCAAATGTATAATAAATGCCTTCAAAGTAATCGAGTGCTTCTCTTCTTTAAATCTCTTTGAGATATGTACTATTACCATTGTATGAGTTATTTTTTGTGTCAAAACATTTCTACAATTTGTAATTAAAGTTGTTCATCTCAATGACATACCTAATGGGACTTGCCCATTTGATATGGTTGTACATGTTTTAAGATGCATGTTTTTTTTTAAATGTTTTCCTTATTGGATTTTAACAATAGATAATTAATAGCTTGATTAGTTTGTACAATGTGATAAAATGGTTGTATATTTAAGTTAGGGGTGATTTAAATAATTTATTGATTGTGTGTGTTAATATATTTGTGCTTTAAATAATTGTAAATAGTGTGTTTTTATTTGTAATGCTTAAAATGTATACAAAAACTTGTATTGATTTATAGCAAACGTAATACAATTCTTTCCATTATAAGCAAGTATTGAATCTTAATTTTAACTACATTATAATGCACTAGTAGGGTACCCGCGCGTTGCAGCGGCGGGCGCCATACGATTAAAATATTCAGCGAAATCTTTTTTTAGATCTATATTTTACAATACAATAGATATACGGACGACGATAATTTTAGTTTTGAATACTGTTATGAAATAACAAAAAATTTCATATAAAAATTGTAGATTATCCACGTGATGTGGTGACAATAATGAGTTGGTAGTAGGTATATTGTAAATGTATGAGATAAAAGTAGTTGACAATAACCAGTAGTCATAAGTTATCATTAAATTATACTAAGAAAATTTAGTTCTCAAAAATAATGTTTGTTAAATTTGTCCCACATAGATGGATGATACAAGTAAAAGATTACTTATAAAGATAAAATAAAAATAAATATTCAATAAATTATGTGGGTTACTTTAAAGAGTATAAAACCATATGCACCATGAACTTGTTTAAATATAAATTGCATGAAGATTTGTGTGTTTTATTAGTTTGTACAATATGTATAATAACAAGTATTTTTCATATTAGGGGTGTTTTAAAAATAACATTTATTAGGTATTTATTGTTATGGACGTTTTTTTCTTATATTAAATTACTTTGTATTTTTTTATTATTTTTTAAAAACATGTCTAAAAAATGTTCTTTAAAGTGTTGCAACAAATTCTATTATAGATGTACTTATTAAAATTTTCCATTATTAGCAAGTGTTAAATCTTAATTTTTTAAGCCTTCCTTTTTAGGAATGTCCTAAATGCTTTATAATGTAGTATACATTTAGGCCATTCTTAAAAAGAAAGTCTTAAAAAATAAGCGTACACACTTACTATGAAAGGAATACTTAAAATTCAATGCACCCCATTATTAAAATTTAAATGCAGACGTTTCTATTAAATTAAATGAATTTTTCAAATCATTTACAGCCAATTATTAAAAATGTGAACCACTAAACATCATTATTATCAATAATGATTATTAAAAACATATAACCGCATCCACTATATAAATATACACAAACCATTTCATATCTCTCTCATACACATTTAAAACATCAGCAATAAAGCCGAGTGTAGTAATATTTAGTCACAGGATACCCGCCGCCACATTGCGTGAGTACCCTGCTAGTTTTTTAATTCTTTTATTATAAGCAAATCTCAAATGCCTTATAAAGTAATATAAATAGTAATTATGGCTTCTTTTTTCCTATTTTGCCATTGTAATCAACTTGCATTAATTGTCATTTCTACTTTCTTTAATGAGTGTGGGAACATAAATGACTTTTTATCACTCAAAATTTTCATTAACTACACATACCATAATTTGTTCAATTTTTGTTTGTGAACACTTTTTGCGAGATGAATGGAGTATAATTTAGGCTAGGAGTGAACATGCAGGGTTGCACATAAAACATAAATACTTATGCACCACTTAAGTTGATTCGTATACCACAAAATTGCAGAATCGAACATGATAAACATCACATGACAATTTTAATACTGTACAAATCAACTTTTGGGAAACTAGAAGGGGGGGTTGAATAGTTTACCGCTTTTTAATTTAGTTTTCAAAGTTTACTTGTGAAAAACTTCGATTGAGTCCTTTGTGAAATCAAGCCACAACAATATGAATCTTACTTAACAAGACTATAATAGATACACTACAAAAATAGAAAGTAAGTAATGAAATTAAAGAGTAAGAGATAGAAAGATCAAACCAAGACAAGATATTTATAGTGGTTCGGTCACGAAGCTCTTCTTCGCCCTACTCTACTCCTCGAGTACCCAACTCGAGAGTTCTAACCACTATGTCAACAAACTCCCTTGAGGCGGAGAAAACCGAACAACATCGCTTATCACAATTTCCGACACTAAGCTAAATGCCGAGTGCTAATCTAGCTAGTACCAATCTCACTTATTATCTACCCGATCCTTGCTAATCACACGAACTACTAGATCACCACGATATAGTCTTGATCCACTTGATCAACATGCTAAATCACAAACAACAAGAGATCTCCAAGATCTCGACAAGATCACAATGATCCACACAAGTTATTTAAACAAGACTCAAGACTACTTGATGTATATCAAGATATAACAAGTGTGTAACAAATGTTACAAGTGCACACTACTATGACTACAACACTAGGTATCTTTTTGATACAATGTGTTCTTCTCTTGCACTAGGAGAGGAATGAAGGTGATCACTTGGTTGGAAGAATGGATCACTCTAAAACAAAATAAAATTATCTAAATGATCAAAGGAGTGTGTATGTGTGTGTTAGGAAACTTAAACTCAGAAAGTTTTGTGTGAAAAAGGATGATAAAAAACTGTGAAATGGGCTGGTATTTATAGGGACAAAATATTCGTCCGTTACAGTGGACGGTACCACTAAATACCAGACGGTACGACTAAATTTAGTGGTACCGTGGTAACGTCCCAGACAAAAACGCCCCTAATTTTGTCTTGGGGGGGGGGGGATAGTTGTTAGGTGTTTTTTTAACTTATTTTTCCGTTAAAACATTTCTTTAATATTCAAAAATAATTTATAAAATGTATTTTTTTTAAATGTTTTGTCACATTAAAAATGTAAAGTTTGAAACAAAAATTCACTTATTTGATCACTTGTCATGTTGTAAATTTGTTTGTTCTTACATAGAGTATGCAGAAACGGGATATTTCGATTAAAAAGTTGTTTACGTTAATTTTAACGTAACGTGTTTTTACATTTGTTATCATCAAAACGTAGAGATATCGAAAGATAGCTATAACGTTTTTAGACATTATTTTCATCAACAATCTCCCCTTTTTGATGATGACAAAAACAAAAACTCATTTTAGGTGAAAATTAATTTTAACAAGTTTTTAATTTGAGTTTATATCCCACTTCTCCCCTTTTTGTCGAAGCAAAAAGATTATCGAAACGACACTAAGGATCCCCCTTGATGTATACTCCCCCTCGCTTGGAGGGCACCAAGGAATCGACCAATGGTTGTTGCTACAAAACAAAGTTAGATTACACAAGAAAAATATCTAACATGTAGCAATTTTGACAAATATCCAACCATATATAAAGAGGCTAAGTAGCCAAAAAAGTAAATCCAACCATAAAATAAAGAAAGACATTCATTCATTAATTAATTAAGATGCACACTTAAAGTGTGAGGACAAGATAATAAAAATAATGCTACAAGAAGCACAATATAATTTATAATGGCATGAGAGGCCCTAGATTTGCTCAAAACACAAAAGAGGTCCTAGATGTTTATTCTTGAAAACTAAGCATAAATATGCTTATTTGTTTGGGCTATTGGTTGGTGGAGTAGGTGGAATGATGGGTTCTTGTGGCGGTGTTAGGAGATTCTCCACATAGGAGAACATGAAGTGAAGTTCATCCCTAAGAGAGAAGATGAGGTTGCGGTTATGTAGACAACATAGGCAATTAGCACTATTAAGACCAACCGGGTGAAGTTGGATGGGTTGTCCCATGATGGGAGGTGAAGGAGATGGTGAGTATGTAGGTGATGGAGTTGGCATAGCATAGTCCAACGGGGTGATGGGTTTGAGAGTGAGTGTCATATCCATGGAGGATAGACGAGTATTGAAGGATGAGGAGTATGATGAGGTAGTTCCATTAGAGGATGATTTGGATGGAGCATAAGGTGGTGTTGGAGAGGAAGGAGTGCTTTGGGAAGGTGGTGTGGTTGCTTCATCATCATCATTGTCAAGATTTAGGTCAATGAACATGGTGGCTTGTTGTTTTGGTGGTTTTAGTGTGATTTTGGTGGATGGTCTAACATTTATCCTAGGTTTCTTAGAGATGTGGGTTGAAGATGATTGAGTTGAAGACATGGTGAAGGAGATGAGTTGATTGAAGATGAAGTGCAAGAGTTACTTGCAATGGTGAGGCTTTATATAGGCAAGAATGGTGTGATTTGAATTAAAGTGAGTGGAGGTATTCTATGGTAGCCTAGGGGAATCTTAAGGTTATGAGAGTTTGCAAAAAATTGTAGGTTTTGAGGTTAGGTATGCAGGAATCCAGAGCAAATAGAAAACATTCGTCAAACCAGGAGACGGTACCACTAAATGTCACGTGGTACCCTTAAATTTAACGGTACCGTGGCATGTTTAACGGTACCGTGACCTGCTGATCACAAAATTTTCTATTTGCATGGTTTTGTGCAGCTAAAAAAGGTGTTCTAGGGGGACTATTTACAGCAAATTCTAGTGCCTCAAACCACTAAAGATTAATTTGCCTTATATGACCTATATAAACCTACTTCTAGCAATAAGGGTGTGCATGCAAGTATCAAGATTAATCATAAGCATGCAATCTTAAAAGACAAAATAAGCTATCATCCAAGAGTAGCATAAATAAAAATTCATGCAAGGTGATAAGATAAAATTAAAACATGCAAGTTAAGAAAGTTAATCATAAAATGACAAAGTTACAATACTAATTACATAATCCATTAATAGGATGCTAATCTCTTGCAATTGACTTGAGCTTGTTCTCGTAGCTTCACTCATCGTCACTACTTGATGAATCATCAAAGGGTTCATTTTTTAGTGTTAGGAAGGATGATATATGAGACTCGGTAAGGGGTTCCATTACTCTATTGACAAGGGTGTACTCAGTACTTTGGAGATACGGGTGAGTGTTCATGTAGTAGTAGTAAAGACGAGTTAGAAACATCCCATAAGGAATTAATTTGTTTCTTTTGTCTTTGACATGTATGATTCGTTTAGTGAAGAAGTAGGCAAGATTGTACGGTTGTCGAAGTGAAAAACAGTAGAACATGTGTGCATAACATGTGGGTAGGTACTCTTGATTTCCTACTAGACTAAAGACATTTTCACGCAAAATAACCGCCATGGGTTGAAGAAAGTAACGAAGCTCAACTAGACGAATTCTGTTGGGATGTTGGATGTTAGGTGAATTGCAAAGAACATTAATTAGTTCTTGTGATGAGGGAACATATGAAAAATATAGACCATTTTCTTCTTGACTCAAAGAGTTAAGAGAAAAATTTTTCAGTGTATGCATATTGCCCAAGATTTAGAAGACCAAGTATTTAAGCAAATTGCTCAAGTGATAATAAGAACTTGTAGTTTTGTACCCAAAACCACAAGCAGAGATATCGATTCTCGTGACGTACGAGTTCGACTTGAAGAAAGAAACCCAAAATGAAACGTGGACAGATTAGTTCATTGATGGTAGGAGACTTTCAAAGCCTATGGCTCGAAAGGAAGACTCAATTTCTTGTTAGAAGGTTAGAGAGGTGTTGAGAATACGACCTTCATGAAAGTAGCGTGACTCAACATTTTTGAATTATTGAATAAAGTCAAGACATGTATAAGGTTCGGATGAAATTTCTGGAATATATATGTTGGTAAGTTGATGATCAAAGTCATACACATGCGGCATATTGATACCTATAAACATGAGATTGATCAAAAGTTAAAAATTAGCGTTTTGTAGGGATGTGCCTATATGCATACGATGTGGAGGTGCGGTAATCTCAACTCTAAAATGAAAATAATGAGATTACCCAAACACTCCGAATTTGCTATTTCTCATTCGAATATGTTGGAAAATACATATTAGTTATGTAATTCGACTAATATTCGTGAGATCATGTATGCATGAGAAAACTTTTCTAGCTTGTATCAACAATGCACAAAAAATGTTTCATGATCCTAGTTACATGAATTTTTCGAAAAACAATGGAATTGGGGGTGTTTGGCTTGTTCGATAAATTTTGGCGCCATAATTTTCAAAGTTGATAAGCTTGAGTGTTAATCACTCCTAAACCAATTTCAAGTATCCTAGACATGATTACACAAATAAATCTAATCTTTTACCAATCTTGATACAAATTCAGACCTAAAATTAATGGGTTTATGCAAATTCTAAGTTTAGGGAATCATGATAGTTATACAGTGTCTAATTATAGTCCTAATTCCATAATGATTCACTCAAAATTGAAAAGCCCCAATTCAATTTTATATGCATGAACAAACCCTAGACTCAAAATTAAAGAAAATGAAAGTTAATTGACTTACAATTGATGTTGTGAAAAATGTAGTGGTTGATAATCTTAAAATCCAATGCCTTGAATTGATTAAAATTGAGTGGAATTGAGGTTTTTGAATATTTGTTCGTTTTGACAGCAACTTGCAAAAAGTGTGTTTGGTTTGGGTGTGTCAACAGTGAAGAGAGAAAGAAGAAAAACGAATTTGGCAGGTTACGGTACCACTAAATTTAGTGGTGTCGTGCCCCACTTTTGAGATGCCGTGACCTACTGAGACAAAATTTTGTCTCATTTTGATTTTTGACGAATAAGTCTCACTTATTTGGTGAGACTTTTTGACACGATGAGAGGATTTATACCTAATAAATTCTATTACGGGATAGAAATTGACTAACGAGACTAGAGAAATTGAGATGACCTTAATATTTCCAAAGAAATATTCAGATAGTCATAAGACGAGACAAAAATGGACGACTTTAATATTTCCAGTGAAATATTTGAGTAGTCATAAGACAAGACTCATGGAATGTGTTCCATCATTCCTAGACCTAGACGGAGATAATTGAAGGATTCTCGTTTGAGAGGTTTGTTAAGATGTCGACGATGTTGTCATGGGAAGGAACTTTCTCAATAGAAATGTTTCCTTTTTGAACGTTATCGCGAAGGAAGTGATGGCGTATTTCGATGTGTTTAGTACGAGAATGTTGGACGGGGTTCTTGCTCAATTCAATTGCACCTTTTTTGTCGCACATAATAGGGATGTCGTCGAGATGGATGTCATAGTCGATTAGAGCTTTTTTCATCCATAATGCTTGTTGACATGCCTTTCTGGTGCTTACGTACTTGGCTTCGGTTGTGGAGATAGCAAGAGCCGTTTGTTTCTTGGAGAACCAAGAAGTTAGAAAACAAACCATGAAGGTACAAACACCGCTAGTGCTTTTTCGATCCACATAATCTCTCGCATGATCAAAGTCGGCATAGAAAATAGTTTATACACTGGCCCCCTTGGGATAATACAACCCCAAGTGCATAGTTCCTTTAATGTATCAGAAGATACACTTAACCGCTTCTAGGTGAGAGGTTTTAGCATCCTCTTGAAAGCGAGCACAAAGGTAGACACTAAACATGATATCGAGTCTACTCGTCGTTAGGTATAATAGACTACCTATCATGCCTCTATACTTAATACTATCCACGGACTCACCTTCTTCGTCTCTCGTGAGTTTCGTTTCCATGGACATGGGCGTTTTCATAGGTTTATGTTAATACAAATAAACCGTAAAAACGTTTATTCATATTTAGCGATCTCTTTGTGTTTTGTTGATAACAAATATAAAGTTATCATAAGTAAAATTATAAGGATACATGTTATTTTTGTAAAGCAGTTACATATAGTCATTTAACATAAATTGTTGTAATAATACATTTGTTGTAATAGTTTATTATGATGGGAAATATCCAAGACCCATGACCCATACCCATGGAGCAAATCCATAACCCATAACCCATGACCCATGACCCAATGTCTAGTAATATTGTATCTATTTTGGGTTCCCATGACCTAAAGTCCATGAACCATGACCCATGATCCATGACCCATAACCCAAATAGTAAGGAGCGTCCACGGATCCCTGGGATTACACTGGACGGATCCCTCAAGAGAGGGATCCGTAGGAGCCGAGCTACAGTAGACATTTTTGCCAAATAGTGAGCCATTTCTTCATTGTTACTCACCCCTCTTCTTATAAACTCTCTCATATATTATTTCACTATTCTAATATCAGATCTCTTGACCTATCTAGTAGTTCTTCTTTCTTTTGTTGTGATTCTCATATAAGTCCTTTTCAAAGGCGAGATCACAAGATACTACAAGTCATCCAAGCAAGGGGTCCTTGACTGATTTGTTCCTCCACAAGATTTTTGTAGCAAGATCTTGTATTTCATATTTCACATAGTTGTTATGTTATAGTTGTGTTGGTTTGGTGCTCCGTGTTAAGGACTCGGTATTTAGCTTTGTACCGGATAAAGTGTGAGCGACGTTGTGAGGCTTCTCCGCCGTGTTGAAGGAGCTTGTTGACATAGTGCTTGAACTCTCGAGTAGGAGACTCGGGGTGTAGAGTAGGGCAAGGTAGGTGTCCTTGTAGCCGAACCACTATAAATCACTTGTGTCACTACTTTCTATCCTTTACTTTACTTGCTTTCATTTCTTACATTACTTATTGCTTTATACTTTCCATCCATCCATACGAATTCACATAAGATCGAATCTAAAGTTTTTGAAACTAAACTTAAAATCGGCAAAACTATTCAACCCCCCCTTCTAGTTTTCCACAATTGGCATCAAGAGCTAGGTTTACAAAAGTTTTAAAGTAAATTGCATTTTAAAACTTTTCGATCACAATGAGTTTTGAAAATTACAAAGAAGGGCAATCTATGTAACGACCTCCACTACTTGAAACTAATGGTTTTATTTATTGGAAACATAGATTTGAAACTTATGCGAAGTCAAAAGATATTGATCTTTGGTACATCATTATTGAAGGTGACTTTCAAGCCACTAAAAAATATGATAAAATCGGAAACAAAATAAACATCCCTCGTGAACGTCTCACCGACGATCAAAAGAAAAAGCTTTCCAAAAACAGTGAAGCAAAAATTGTTTTATATAATGCTTTACCCAAAAAGGAATTTGAAAGAATTTCTATGCTTAAAACCTCTAAATAAATTTGGAATTCTTTAGTTGTAACTCATCAAGGGAATCAACAAGTTGAAAACAATAAAATAGATTTATTTGTTCAACAATATGAACAATTTTCAATATCGGATGAGGATAGTATAAATAATTCTTTTGCTAACTTTAATACTTTTATTATCTCATTACAAGCACTTGATGAGTCTTTTTCTAGTCGTAATCATGTCAGGAGATATCTAAGGGGGCTTCCATCCAATTGGAGATCAAAGGTGACGGCCATCGAAGAATCTAAAGACTTGTCAATCCTCACTCTTGACGAACTCATAGGCAATCTAAAGGTCTATGAGCTTGTCCTCGCTAAAGACTCCGAAACCTCAAAAGAAAATAAAGAGAAGCACAAATCTCTTGCCTTAAAAGACAAGAAGGTATTAAGCGATGAAGAAAACTCTTCTTCGGAAAGTGATGACGAAGAATATGCCATGGCGGTAAGAAATTTCAAGAAGTTCGTTAGAAGAAAAGGAAGATATGTCAAACAACTATATGACGACAAGAAGGGGTTCTGGAAAGGCAAAGACGACAAGAAAGCAAGGGACGAACGCTCATGTTTTAAATGTGGGGACCCTAATCACTTCATTAGTGAGTGGCGTTCGTAAGTGGTTTGTGGGGAATGAGTGGGGTGGAAAACGAATAAATTTGTCTCATGGCAAATGACTCAAATGAGGTATGTCCCAAATCTCTTTATTATAGTAGCTCATCGTTAGATGACGAATCATTGCATCGTGAATATGATAAACTTTGCAAAATTAGTCTAAAAGTAATTAAAAAAAATGTTAATACAAATAAGCCGTAAAAATGTTTATTTATATTTTACGATCTTCTAATGTTTTGTCGATAACAAACGTAAAATCATTTTAACGAAACAAATAAACTTTGTAAATGGTTTGAGCCAATAGTTTACTAACACACTTAAATTTTCACATAAAACACCAAACAAATAATAGTGTTTTCATGATTTAGTAATACATATGTACAACAACTAGTGTTTACATATTGGGTAGATATATACATAATTAGTATGTATTATAATGGGTAATATAATGGGTAGAAGTTTAAGTATTTGACCCATTGACCAAATACATTGAATATAGTTGGGTTTAACCCAAAGTCCATGACCCATACCCATGGAGCATAACCCATAACCCATTGCATGACATCATGCATAAGTCATAAATGGGTATTATCCATGACCCATGGATTTAACCCATGACCCATGGACTAGATGCATTGCACCTACTAGATACATTGTACCTACTTGGATACCCATGGTCCAAAGTCTAGGACCCATGACCCATAACCCATGACCCATGACCCAAAACCCATGGGCAAAGAGGAGCCTCTCACGGTTCCCCCAGTTTACACTGGACGGATCCCTCAAGTAAGGGATGCGTGGAATCCGTGGAATAATAGCTTATTTTCCTCTATAAATAGTGAGCCATTTCTTCATTGTAACTTACCCCTTTCACACATATTTTCTCTTCGAGTTGTAAACTCTCTAACCATAGATCCAAGTGATCTTTGTATGTAGTTTTGTGTTTGTGTGATTCTCTAGGTTTCTCTTAAAGGCGAGATCACCACCTCTTGAAGTCGAGCAATCTCAAGTCCATGGGTTGCCTAGCTTCGTCATCATCAAGACTACTAATGGTATCTTGTTGATAGTTCTTTTCTTTCTCATTAGAAGTGTAGTGTCGAAGACATAGGTGAAAGATGTCTAAAGGTTCAAGACGAAGACATTAGTGAAAAGTGTCGAAGAGTCAAAGTAAAGGCATTAGTGAAAGGTTTCGAAAGTCCATGTTGAAGGCATTAGTGAAGGGTACCTAGAAGTCAAGTCAAAAGGCATTAGTGGAGGGTGCCTAGAAGTCAAGTCATAAGGCATTAGTGAAGGGTGCCTAGAAGTCAAGTCAAAGGCATTAGTGAAAGGTGCCTAAGGTGTACATTTGATATGGTGTGTCAATGCACAAGATAGATTTGTATTGGGTCAAAGGATATTGATATCCTTGTTGATGTTGTCATAAGGAGTGGATCTCCTTAGGGATAGGATTTGTGTAGTGTTGGGTAGTAGTTCCTCCTTTGTAATGGAACTCGGTATCTAGCCTTGTACCGGATAAAAGGGTAGGCGACGTTGTGATAGGTTTGGTTCTACCTCGTGGAAGAACCCGGTATCTAGCCTTGTACCAGATAAAGAATAGGCGACGTTGTGAAGGCTTCTCCACCACAAGGAGTTAGTGTTGTGTAGTGATTACGAACTCTCGAGTAGGTGACTTGGGGAGTGAAGTAGGGAAAGGAAGGTGTCCTTGTAGCCGAACTACTATAAATACTCGCGTTGTGGTTTTGTGCTTCTTACTCTTTATCTTAGCTTTTATTTATCTATATGTTTGTCTATTAACATCCAACACACACGTTTAAATAGATTGACATAAGTCGATCTAAATAGTTTAAAACCAAGTTTTAATCGATAAAACTATTCAACCCCCCCTTCTAGTTTTCCACAATTGGCATCAGAGCTTCGTTACCAAGTTTCTTAGAGTATGTTGTACTTTAAAATATTGATACGATCCGTGTATAATTGAAAATTACAAAGAAGGTCTTCTACAAAAATAAACACCATGTTTTAAAAACACTTTTGTAGGATGTTGATTAGATGACAACAATTTTTTTTTCTTCTTTCATTTTATCTTACTAATTTGCACTAACCTTCTTTGTCATTTTGCTTAGTTAAAACTCATGTTTATCAAGCCATAGGAATTGCTTGGTAACAAGATTACCTTCCCTAAGAAGGTATCTTAATCACGAAGGAACCGGAGTTGTCTATTGACATTTTTTTCTTGTCCAAAGAAAGACACTCATAATTGCATTAGAGGTATGACTTCCTACTTATCTGTAAATAACATTAGCTTAAGAATAAGTATGCTTACATAGGAACTTATATGATTATTTTTTTTCTTTCACATACTCATATATTACACGTAGCTTCGTTAGGAAACTTTTCTTGCATACGTGTTACTCTTCCGTATATAGTTTAGGTTTATAAACATGTGTTTTATTTTAGTTAATCCAAAAATCAAATCTTTCTAATAATAAAACAAAAAAAAAATCTCAAAAATTCCTCCTTCCCCATAAATATCTCCTCCGATCGTCAACTCCACCAAACCCTCAATTTTCAAATCTTCCACTTTCAAAAATTACCTCTCATTCAAACTTCATATTCATTCTCATCTCATCTCATCTCAAATCAAAACCAAAGAAAAAAATTCATCATCATGGTTTACATCGCCTTCGTGATCATCGTCTTGACACTCATCGCTCTCGTGTTCCCAATGATCAAGTTTTCTTATGGAGACATGTACTTTGTGTTGTTAATCTACATTGGTGTTATATACCCAATCCTTTGTATCGTTATTAGCATTGAAATGAAATATTACTAATGTTTTAGTTTATCTAGTTTATTTTTCATAATGTGTTTGTCATTTCTTCTACTTTTTGTCTTTAGTACTTTTGGCTTTGAGATACCTTAGAAATCTACAATGCATGCTTAACTAAGTAAATATTGGCTAAAATACATATCTTTTTATAAACCTATAAGATGCAAAAATCTTTTTGGTCAAAATCCTTTTTCTGTCACTGCAGATCCACGGATCCCTATAGTTCAACTAGACGGATCCCTCTTGGAAGGGAACCGTGAGAACCGTGGTTCTGGAAAACAGATTCTCATGCAATATAAAAACCGTTTTCATCTTAAAAAGAAGTATTCCACTAGAATGTTAAATACTAAGTGAGTTAATTGCCATTGTTAATAGAAATCTAGTAAAAATGTTAGGCGATCATCCTTTTTGCTTTAATGCGTCTCATCATATTAACTTTTCACTTCAATAGGTGTCATCATGTCTCATGAATATGAGTTCAACTTCTCACTCACTTATGTCTACATTCCTAACATTTCTCTTGAGCCCAACACACTTGGCAATCATGTCCGTGGGTTCAATAATCTCAAAACTTGTCACTTCCATGAAGGACGTATTGTCGACACACCTCTACTATACGAAGAAGGTATTGATAACATATAATAGTCCAGAATATTAAGTGTCAATTTCCCCCGATAATGCTTGTAATTTATATCATTTATATGGATTTACGCTTGTTTTCCATTGTTTTCCACTTTCAGGTAAATTACGAGCATTGGAGCTAACGAGACGCGGAACTGGAGAAATATCAAAAGATTTATCACAGTATGCTACTTTGAAGAAGTTACGGCGTAACTCGTCTATCACATTACGCCGTAACTATTGCGTGACTCATAAAACCAACTTATCAGAAGGTTACGGCGTAACTCTTCCCAAAGGTTACGACATAACTATATTAGGTCAAATGAGGTTCCATACGCCGTGATACTTACTGCAAGTAACTCATCTACTCACTTTATCGTAACGATTTATTGAAGACTACCGCGTAACCACTCATCAGGTTACGCAGTAACGTAGATCTAGTGCAAAATACGAAGAAATAGAAGGTTACGGCGAACTCTTATATTAGTTAACGTTGTAACCCGATCGGCCTATAAATACCCCACGAATTCCAGCATTTCTAATCATCCCATTCCACACACAACACTCAGAGAACGTGGGAAAAAGCTCAAGGAAGGTCTAGAGGAGCATACGGAGCTGCCTCCAAGGGAGAAATCACTCCCCTACGATAAGAATTAGCGTGTTATATTTCTTTTACTTTCAATTCATGTATTTCGTACCTTTGAATATTGAATTGGTTTGCATGATTAATATGAGCGGCTAAGCACCTCTTGCTGCTGGCCTAGTTATGATTCCTTAGTTGTTTTATTTGCATTTATTTTACTTCCGTACAATTATTTCTAAGTGTATGCATGCATAGTTTATTGGTAGCCACCCTTGGTTCGGTAGTTTTGAATGGCGGTAGAGGCCAATTGCCTATGAGATATGACCAACTGGCCCTAGATGAGCGGACTGAGATGGGAAGGGTAAGATATGACCAATTGACGACCCTTTCTACTTGTGCGATTTGACCAACTGATCACCTATCGTTTGGATGAAATTAAGAATTAGGGGGTGCGTTTCTAAGTCCCTAACGGCCGGGCATTCACTATTATAAATCTAGCATGTAGCGATACTTAATGACTTGGCTTAGGGGACCAGGAACAACAGGACTTATGAGGGGACACCTGACTTCTCCTATGGTGGCATCTTCTTGATAGGTTAGGCGAATTGACCAAATTTTGTCCTCTCGACTTTGACCCCACCTGAAGTAATTGGAAGTAAGTAGACGTAGACATAACTAGCTAGGATGATTAACTAGGTTAGCACCACTCTCCTCTATTGATTTCCATTTATCATTTACCTGCTTTTATTTGCTTTATTCTGTTTTAGTAGTTTAATTAATTAAATCCCTATCGAAACCATTATTAATCTGTGACACGTAGACTTAGTAATAATCCATCACATATAGCTCTTGGGACGACCTCGGCTTTACCGATTACTACACTATACACGACCGGGTACACTGCCCATTAGTGCACTAGGGTAGACCATAGGTATAACGAGACATTATAAATATTAAGACCTGGTCTGTAAAACCTGCATCAAGTTTTTGGCGCCGCTGCCGGGGAGTTATATTTGGATTAATATTAAGTCTTTCATTTCGTTTTAAACTTTTCTCACGATCAAATTTCGAGTTTTCAGGAACCATGGAAGTTGTTAACATCGATGACCTCATTCTTGAGGAATACTTGGCGTTGACAAGAGCAGAATAAGGGCCGGGTCTCGTAAGATCGGCAATTGGAGCGGATGTCCATTTCGAAATCAAAGACCAATTTATGAGGGAGCTTCGTGCTAACCCTTTTTCAGGAAACAGGGACGAAGATGCATATGAGCACGTTGAAAGTGTCCTATACATCACAAGCCTTTTCAACATTCCGGGCGTGTCTCATGATGCTGTTATGCTAAGGGTATTCCACATGACTCTTACTGGAGCTGCCAGAAGATGGATTGAAAGATTGCCCGCCGTGGCAGTTAATACTTGGGCTCTTCTTAAGAAGCACTTTATTCAGAGATATTGTCCGCCATTGAAGATTTCTAACCAGCTTTTGGAAATCCATAATTTCAAGCAAGAAGGCAACAAAAAGTTGTATCAAGCCTGGGATAGATACAACGATGTCCTTTACAAGTGTCCTACACATGATCTGAACAACCAGCAGAAGGTCAACATTTTCTACAAAGGAATTAACGTAACTACAAGGCAAATGCTAGACTATCAAGGACCTATCCCGAACATGACTCCTACTCTTGCAATTGAAGCCATTCAAAAAATGGCGGATCACTCTCAGAAATGGCACGACGGAGGAAGTAAAAGAAACCAAGGCGGAAGTTTTGACGGAATTGCAGCAATCGCAGCAATCGCTAGTAAAATTGAAAATCTTAGTCGAGATATGCTGAAGGTTAGACAAACCGTTCATGCCATCCAAGTGGGTTGTGAAAGCTGTGGAGGAGGACACCTCATGAAAAATTGACCTCATTTGGACGAAGAAAATATTGAAGAAGCCAAGTATGGAGAAAATCGACCATTTTACGGAGATAATCGAAATAGTAATGGCTATCGTGGAAATTACAACCGTAGGCCTTATGGAGAAAAAAAGCCCAGTCTTGAAGAAACAATTAACAAGTTCCTGGACACATCAGCCCAGAAACAAAAAGAACAAGATACATGGTTAAGGGGTTTCCAGGAGAACACAAATAAAAATCTTGCCAGGCACGAGGAAACACTAAAAAACCTAGGAGAAATGATTGAAAAACTCAGTGCTGAGATAGATGAAATTGAACTTAATGAAACCAAGCACACGGTGGAATGCAACATTTTGCCAATGATCCTCAGAAGGTGGTTGAGGAATGCAATTCCACAACCGATGAATTAAAGATTACGATATCCGACATGCAGGCAGGGTTACGCCGTAACCAATTCCCTGAGTTACGGCGTAGCCATATTACAGAAAGCGTATCCAGGTCAGGAACAAGTTTATTTTCAGTTAAGGATATTAGTGCGAGCGGGTTAATCATTCCATGTTCTGCAGGGAGTATTAATATTTTGGGGGTAGTTGATTTTGGATCTTGTATAAATGTCATGCCGCTTTCTATATTCCTGAAACTTAAGATAATCCATCTTTGGGAAACGGAAATCTTGATTGAACCAGCGACAGACACCAAGATTGCCCCTTTAGGAATTACAGGTGGTACTTGTATCAAGGTCAATAAATTTGTTTCAGCCCTAGAATTTGTAGTCGTCGACATGGGAGAAAACAAAAAGGAACATTTGATTCTCGGTAAACCGTTCCTGGACACATTAGCATATTACGGTGGATACTGTGGCGACATAGTGGAATTTAAATTGGATAAAACCTTAAGCCTTGAACCAGACGAAATTGTTACGAACTAATGAATCACCAAGGATTGAATTAGATAATTCCGATAGATTTCTGTCTTCATCTTTTGACCATTTGCAGGGCTCCGAATCAAGAGACGATGAAAGAGATGAGGAAGAGATCCCATTTTCTTTACCTAGTTACGTTGTTAAAGGAAGAATCCACTGTTGTGTTCTTGATACTTATCTGATTGATGGAACCAAAGTAACATTACCTACGTGGTCTCCTTTTCAAAAAGATGCAATGGAGGAGGTCATCACCTCATTCGAATGGTTAAAGAGGCTGCAGAAGTTTGGTGGTGCTGGGAAGACGAGAATCTTATCAGAAAAAAAATGGTTGCAAGGACATAATGTTTTTAGCGAATGGTTCACCGATATTGATTGGACCATTCATTTTTGTGAACCAGCTATCATGCATGATGACTACACCATAGCATGGCCTACATGAAACCCTAATCGCAAGATCTGTAATGGAGGAAAATTCCCTGAACCTAAATGGCTCAAACGCAAGGAATGAGCATGTTTTGACGAAGATAAGAGAAGTAAAGTAGGATACAGGGGAATCTCCTTTGAAAATTGGTTACGAGGAAAGTTTGGGTATGTTTAAATCAAATTGGAAGACGAGGCTAAATTTCGTTACGAGTTGACACAATCTAACTTTATGCAGAAAAGATACACAATGACTCGGTTTGTTTCTTCGCATGTTTGGGACCAGCCTTCTTTAAAGAAAAATGACATGGAGGAAGTCGGGGAAGTCCAAAGGCCTCAATAGAAGCCCCGCAGCTCTGAGTCTAACTTAAAGAATCGTAAATAAAGAAAAGTGCTCTTTCGGGAGACAACCCGAATTATCCCTTTCTTTTGTTTTATTTCCATTTCTTTAGGGTTTTGTGTTTTTTAACCATTATTGCAGGAAACGAGGAAGTAATTTTTGCTGCAGTTTGCTGATCTGATGAGAGTTACGGCGTAACTCATGTATTTGATTACGCCGTAACCAACCTTTTAGCAGCAGAATTCTTGACGCATTACCAATTACGGCGTAATACCATCTTAGTGGTTACGCCGTAACCTCTCGCTTTGCAGCTTATGTCAGGTTTTTCCAGTTACGGCGTAACTCCCTCAAAAGAGTTACGACGTAACCTTCCTCTGCTTTAATTCTTTCATTTTAAAACACATTAACCTTGTATCAGTATTTTAAATGAACTTTGTGGGTGTGTTCCCTGTAAACCCTCACGAGACTTCACTCGTCCACTTGGGACACCAAGTGGTTTAAAAGGCTTGTTGCATTCGCTAAATGCAACCGTGATTCCTACGAAAGTGAGTTAGGTTTGTTTTTCATTTTTCATATTGTCTTTTTAGAATTATGTTTGTTGGTAGTGTGATTTTAGGGATTGAAGTTTGTTCATGATGCTTATACGAAGGCACGTCTCTTTTTCGTGGGCCTTCTTTCTTTATGGAGCAAATTTTAGGGAAGTTCTCGCTCTAATTCTACTTTTCTCTCCACCTTTATTTAATGCTTAGTACAAAAGGGACTTTGTACAATTCAAGTGGGGGGACGGGAGTAGAATTATCTCTTGAACATTATTTCGCCCTCATTTTTCTAGTTTATTTTGAAAAATTATGCCATTTTTAAAAATTTGACATGTTTTTCTTAACCTAACTAGATTAGACCTTAGCTAAGCACATACAACCCTTGATATATATGGTGAGATTAGCCTTATCCGTTTCCAATATTTTACCCCAAATCCATCAAATTATGAGTGTGCCGGTAGCTTGTAAACTTTAGAACTTGGCCTTTGCATCATTTCGAGACCATAGACGAGGTATGCTGAGTTAGCTCGATGTATTTGGGCTTTTCTGTTTTAGAAGGAAATATTATAGGATTATCACCCAAACAGCCTACCATTGTGTGTCTATCGATTAGTCACATTGACTTCTCGACCCCCATGTGAAACCCTTTTGGTGCACTCACCTTTAGTGCAAGATACCCCTAGATACACCCATCTGAGACATTCCTTTCATTTTGTTTACCCGATATATTGTTTCGATACATCTATACACCTTAGCCTACCCTGTAGTCTTTATTTGTGATTGGGAAGTCATCATTTGCCTAAGTTCAAGGTTCGAGTGGAAAGGTTCGGAAATCATGCTTTCATCGACAACATTCCTGAAGATCATTGAAGACCCCCCGAATTCCTATTTTTCATCTCAAGTGTGGGGATATTATGTTTAGTATTTATTGTTATGTTAAAAATAAATAAATAAATAAATAAAATAAAAAAAAATAAAAAAAAATTATAGTTGTTATTGTAAAGTGCGATGTTATAAGCACTATATTATGAGTTTTATAGATTTAGTATCGAGGAGGCCACCTCGGTCACATTTGAAGATTGGAGTTGGTAGTTATGCCAACAGTTGGAGAAAAGGTAATGTGCCCATCATGACGTCCTCTAATGACACATCTACCTTATATTTCATGATCCGGTTTCTTGACTTCAAAGCTTGAATTTTGGGCGGACGGTAAGTGGTGATGACTTGGTTATAGATTTAGACTACCTGCTTGTTTTTTATTTTACACCAATTATATATCCCATGTCTTATCCTACCCTTTAGTCATGAAGCGTGTCTAGGTGATGCAACGAGTAATCTTTGGTGTCTTGGCCATGGATTTGGTCATGTATCATTGATTTTGTCCACTTCGCCGTGACATGTTAGTAATGACGAGTCACCCCTGAACCTTTGTCGTGTCTACCCATATTTCCTTCGAGAATTGTTTAGCCCTTAACTCTAGTGGTGGAGATTTGTGTAACCGCCAAGCTTATGATAGAATACATGCTATGAGTGTGCGATTGAGTGATCACCCGAAATTGACACTTAGAATAGTTGAGAGATTTGAGTGTTTTGTTCCCTTTCGTGAGGTGTTCGGCTTTGTTTTATTCTAGCATAAGGGATTTATAAACTTATATTTTCCAGATTATGGGAGATATCTTTTAGGAATCTTTCTAATAAGGTCTACTTGAGGGCAAGTAGAGTTCAAGTAGGGGATATTTGATAACATCAAATAGTCCCAATATTAAGTGTCAATTTCCCAGATAATGCTTGTAATTTATATCATTTATATGGATTTACGCTTGTTTTCCATTGTTTTCCACCTTCAGGTAAATTACGAGTATTGGAGCTAAAGAGACGCTGGAACCTGGAGAAATATCTAAAGATTTATCACAGTATGCTACTTTGAAGAAGTTACGGCGTAACTTCGTCTATCACATTCTGTGCAGTAACTATTGCGTGACTCGAGAAAACCAACTTATCGAAGGTTACGGCGTAACTCTTCCCAAAGGTTATGATGTAACTACATTAGGTAAAATGAGGTTCCACGCCGATACTACGCCGTAACTTCGTGATCTACTATGACGTCGAGAGTTTATTGAAGACTACCGTAACCACTCATCAGTTACTGTTGAATGATCACCAAGATCTAGTGCAAAATACAAAGAAATAGAAGGTTACGGCGTAACTCTTATATTAGTTACGCTGTAACCCATATCTGGCCTATAAATACCCCTAATTCCAAAGATTTCTAATCATCCCATTCCACACACAAAACTCGAGAACGTGGGAAAAAGCTCAAGGCGGTCTAGAGAGAGCATGGTAGCGTCACCTCCAAGAGGAGAAATCACTCCCCTACGATAAGCATTAGCGTGTTATATTTTTTACTTTCAATTCATGTATTTTGTACCTTTGAATATTGAATTGGTTTGCATGATTAATATGAGCTGCTAAGCACCTCTGGTCTGGCCTAGTTATGATTCTTAGTTGTTTTATTTGCATTTATTTTACTTCCGCATAATTATTTCTAAGTGTATGCATGCATAGTTTATTGGTAGCCACCCTTGGTTCGGTAGTTTTGAATGGCGGTAGAGGCCAATTGCCTAGGAGATATGACCAACTGACCCTAGGTGAGCGGACTGAGACGGGAAGGGTAAGATATGACCAACTGACGACCCTTTCTACTTGTGAATTAGGGGGTGCGTGTCTAAGTTCCTAACGGCCGGGCATTCACTATTATAAATCTAGCATGTAGCGGTACTTAATGACTTGGCTTAGGGGACCAGTAACAACATGACTTATGGGGACACCGACTTCTCCTATGGTGGCATCTTTCCGATAGGTTAGGAAGAATTGACCAAATGTTGTCCTCTCGACTTTGACCCCACCTCAAGTAATTGGAAGTAAGTAGACGTAGACATAACTAGCTAGGAGGATTAACTAGGTTAGCACCACTCTCCTCTATTGATTTCCCTTTATCATTTACCTGCTTTCATTTGCTTTATTCTGTTTTAGTAGTTTAATTAATTAAATCCCTATCGAAACCATTATTAATCTGTGACACGTAGACTTAGTAATAATCCATCACACATAGCTCTTGGGACGACCTCGGCTTTACCGATTACTACAATACACACGATCAGGTACACTGTCCGTTAGTGCACTAGGGTAGACCATAGGTATAACGAGACATTATAAATATTAAGGCCTGGTCAGTAAAACCTTATTTCCTAGAGCCATATCATTCACCACTCCACTCTCATTACCACACCTCTACAATCTAGAGGACTTTCCTCCTAGGCCATCTCATCCCCCACCATTGCCAACATTCTCAATGGAAAGAATAGAGCAACAAAATCAAGGTGTTCAATCAACACTAGCCCCGTCATCCTTTTCTCCGTCACCCTCAAATAGTCCATTTTGGATTATAAGGAATCATCAAAGTCAACCACCCGACCATATGGAAGTTGAAACCTCTCTACCACCACCATCTTCCTTAGTTGAGCCATCATCAAGTGTGCCTTCGCCAATCCCTCATTATTTTGAGGATCATCAACCCTCTTCACTTGATCCTCCACATCTAACCATTTCCCTTCTACCATCACCATTTCCGAGCCATGACAAATATTGTTATCATTGTCAACATGTTGAAAGCTTGATACATGAAGTACGTGAAGATCAACGTTTCGTGTTCTATCACCTCCTTGAATGTTTTGACGAGATCAACAAACCCAAACAACCATGAGCTTAAGGATTCAAGTGGTGTCATAGTTTTAAGCTTAATTTAGATAGTTTAGGAATCATATTTCATGGTTAAATCATTCTCTTAGTTTTAGAGATGTGTAGATCATTTCTCGTATTTTATTGAATGAAGTTACATGTTATATGCCATATTGTTTTGAGTATATGTTTGGTGCTTTAATACATATCTCACTTTGATGTTAACATCACTTGTTACATCACCATTGTTGTCTTAAGCTTTCGCATGACGGATCCCTGTTTTGCTTTCTACGGATCCTCTCCTAAGAGGGAACGCGGGATCCAGGTCACAACAGAAGACTTGTTTACTATTAACTTGAGTATTATTTGCAGTAAATTATGCATTATATACTTGTTTTATAACCTTTGTTTTGTAGATTTTCAATATACACATGAAGACTTTGACACCCTAAGCTAGGGGAGTTTCTTGTCAAACATATACATTGTAAAACCATTTGCAATATAATTCACATTAGGATTACATTACATGACGTCCCCTTGCAAAGTTGCAATCATCAAGGGGGAGCATATTCGTCACAAAGACGAAACCATTTGCAAACATAGCTGCAATGCACTAGTTTAGTATTTTTTCTTACTTGACACCCTCACAAAGGGATGGAATCGTCAAGGGGGAGCTAAGCCGAGAATTCTTCTCCTCACTTACTCTCTATTTTTCATATTTTTTCTTTCACATGTTTTTCTTAAAACAAGGTGTTAGTTTCTTTTCGACGCTTTTTGTTTTCGACAAAAGGGGGAGAAGAAAGTAAAAACTCTAATTCAAACTTTTACGAATTTTAGTGTTTCATTAAATAATTTTATGTGTTGTGATAAAAAAGGGGGAGATTGTTAATACAAATAAGCCATAAAAACGTTTATTTATATTTTACGATCTTCTAATGTTTTGTCGATAACAAACGTAAAATCATTTTAACGAAACAAATAAAATACGTTAATGGTTTGAGCCAATAGTTTACTAACACACTTACATTTCACATAAAACACCAAACAAGTAATAGTGTTTTCATGATTTAGTAATACATATGTACAACAACTAGTGTTTACATATTGGGTAGATATCTACATAATTAGTATGTATTATAATTGGTAGAAGTTTAAGTATTTGACCCATTGGCCAAATACATTGAATATAGTTGGGTTTAACCCAAATTACATGACCCATACCCATGGAGCATAACCCAAAACCCATTGCATGACATCATGCATAAGTCATATTGGTATTATCCATGACCCATGGATTTAACCCATGACCCATGGACTAGATGCATTGCACCTACTAGATACATTGTATCTACTTGGATACCCATGGTCCAAAGTCTAGGACCCATGACCCATGACCCATGATCCAAAACCCATGGGCAAGAGAGGAGCGCCCCAATGTTCCCTGTTTAGCACGGACGATCCTCTTAGTAAGGATCAGTGGAACGAGTTTATTTTCCTAAAATAGTGAGCCATTTCTTCATTGTAACTTCTCACCATATTTTCTCTTCAGTTGTAAACTCTCTAACCACAGATCCAAGTGATCTTTGTAAGTAGTTTTGTGTTTGTGTGATTCTATAGGTTCTTAAAGGCAGATCACCACCTCTTGAAGTCGAGCAAGCTCAAGTCCATGGTTACTTCCAGTTTGTCATCAAGATACTAATAATGGTATCTTGTTGATAGTTCTTTTCTTCCTCATTAGAAGTGTAGTGTCGAAGACATAGGTGAAAGATGTCTAAAGGGTCAAGACTCAGACATTAGTGAAGTGAAAGTGTTGAAGAGTCAGTAAAGGCAGTAGTGAAAGGTGCCGAAAGTCCATGTGAAGGCATTAAAGGGTGCCAAAAGTCAAGTCAAAAGGCATTAGTGAAGGGTGCCTAGAAGTCAAGTCAAAAGGCATTAGTGAAGGTGCCTAGAAGTCGAGTCAACGGCATTAGTGAAAGGTGCCTAAGGTGTACATTCGATATGGTGTGTCGATGTACAAGATAGAATTAGATTGGTCAAAGGATATTGATATCCTTGTTGATATTGTAATAAGGGAGTGGATCTCCTTAGATAGGATTGTGTAGTGTTGGGGTAGTTCCTCCTGTAATGGAACTCGGTATCTAGCCTTCCAGTGGATAAAGGGTAGGCGACGTTGTGATAGGTTGGTTCTATCTGTGGAAGAACCGGTATCTAGCCTCAGTACGGATAAAGAGTGTAGCGCCAGTTGGAAGGCTTCTTCGCCACAAGGAGAAGGTTGTAGTGATGATGTATTTAACCTCGAAGGTGACCGAGAGTGGAGTAGGGCAAGGAAGGTGTCCTTGTAGCCTGAACCCTATAAATACATCACAGATTTTGTGCTTCTTACTCTTTATCTTAGCTTTTATTTATCTATATGCTTGTCTATCAACATCTAACATACACGTTTAAATAGATTGACATAAGTCGATCTAAATAGTTTAAAACCAAGTTTTAATCGGTAAAACTATTAAACCTCCCCTTCTAGTTTTCCACAAAAAATAAGATTTTGAAAAACAAAAATCAACATTTATAAAAGGAAGTCATTGAGTTAAAAGACAAATTAAAACATTTAGAAAAGGGGAAGAAAGTAGATGGTGAATGTGAGCTTTGTTTTCAACTTCAAACGTTAGTTGATAATCTTGATTCTAAGATTGCTAAAATGAGTACCAATACTCTAGATATAATACTTGGTAGTGTTAAAACGTGAAACAATCAAAAGGTTTTCAGGGCGACAAACTTAATGCATCAACTAGCGAGATTAGAAACACAATTCAAAGCAATTGAAAACAAGTTATTATAGTTCACTTCTGATCCACCATCCATTTAAAAATGGAACCCAAATTAGTGTGTGAAACCAGGGGATCCGTGGGTCTATACCACAAACAATAGAAATAATGTAGCTACATCATTTAGAACGACTTTGTTATTATTACGGAAGAAACCAACCAATTCTTGTTAGAAATGTCAAACAACCACCTCCACTAAAACAAAATCAAAGTTTTATGAGAAACAAAGTCCATCGTTTTCTAAACCAAACACATTTATAAGAAGACCAAATAATGTTTATCCAAGAAGTAACCACCATCAAATGGCATGGAATCCTAATGTACAAAACGGTTTTCCATTTCAAAACTTTACACCATGGAATGATTTCTCACCTTTTCCATATATGTCTAACATGAATGTAATGTTTAACACTAATGGACCCATGAACAAATGGGGACATACTTTTGAGTTAATTGTTTTCTTAGGTGTTCTTAAAGGTCGACCTAGATCCAGATGAGTGGATCAAGGATAGCGGGTGCACGAGGCACATGACCGACAATAAAGATGTATTCTTCACATATGAATCCTTTAATGGAGGAAATGTGGTATTTGGAAATAGCAAAAGCAAAATCATCACTGAAGGTACGATTTCTAACAAATCTCTAACCATTAACGATGTGTGTCACGTAGAAAACCTAAACTTTAACCTCTTAAGTATAGGACAGATTTGTGATAAAAAGTGCACTTTTAACGCAAACGAGTAAGATATTAAAAAACGGTATCACCATAGGTATATGAATTAGGAAACATGGATTATATGTCATTCAAATTGGTAATGAACCTAAAGACAAACTTTATCTTACTTCTATGGATGATACTTCGACCTTATGGCATCGAAGATTACCCAATATCGCGACTTCAACTGCTATATAATCTAAAGAACTAGTTAGAGGTCTAACCAAATTAAAATATGAACATCATTTTTGTGATGCTTGTAACGTAGGAAAGCAAGTCCATGCTAGTCACAAAGCGAAAAATATGGTCTCTACTACTAAGTGTCTATAACTACTTCATATGGATCTATTTGGTCCATCCGCTATTCAAAGTTATGGAGGTAACTTCTATACTTTGGTTATAGTGGATGATTACTCTAGGTACACATGGACTAAATTTTTAATGAATAAAATTGAAATATTCGATAATTTTGAAATATTAAGTAAGAAAATCCAAAGACAATTAGGAAGTCATATAGTGTTTATTAGAACATATCATGGTAGGGAATTTGATAATGAAGTGCAATTTGGAGCTTTTTGTGATGCTAATGGTATTACTCACTATTTCTCTGCTCTGCATGATCAAATGGGGTAGTTGAAAGGAAAAATAGAACCCTACAAGAAATGAGTCGCACCATGATTAATGAGGAATATATACCTAAACAATTTTGGTGCAATGCCGTCGACACACCAACCTACATACTTAACCGTGTCCTAATTAGACCATTATTAGGTAAACTCCATAAGGTTACTTGAGGCAAATAAGTGCGTTAGAATACTTTAGAGTCTTTGGTAGTAAACGTTTCTTACTTAACACTAAAGATTACCTAACTAAATTTGATCCTAAATCAACCGAAGGTGTCTTCTTAGGTTACTCTCCTAATAGTAAAGCTTATGTTATACTTAACAAAGAAACAATGAAGGTTGAAGAATCCTTAAACGTAAGATTTGATGAAAGTCCGCCTAAACCTACCCAACCTCTTTGTGATGTAATCAGTAAACCATAGAAATCAAGGAAATTATAAATAAAGAAGATGAACCATTAAACAATGTCATCATCAATATTAAAGAGTCTAAAGATCATCCTGTTAATACAAATAAACCATAAAAACGTTTATTAATATTTAGCGATCTCTTTATGTTTTGTTGATAACAAATATAATGTTATCATAAGTAAAATTATAAGGATACATGTTATTTTTGTAAAGCATTTACATATAGTCATTTAATACAAATTGTTGTAATAAATCATTTTTTGTAATAGTTTATTAGGATGGATAAAAACCACAACCCATGGAGCATATTCATAACCCATGGTATTGACCCATATCCATTTGACTAGATGCATTGCATCTATTAGATACATTGTATCTAATGAAATACCCATGGAGCAACCCATAACCCATGACCCATAACCAAAAAACCCATGGGCAGAGAGGAGCGTCCCACGGATCCCTGAAGTTACACTAGACGGATCCCTTAAGGGAGGGATCCGTGGGATCCGTGCAACAGTGGCAAGTTTTTTCCTATAAATAGAAACCCATTTCTTCATTTCACCTCACCCCTATTCTTACTAACTCTCTCACATATTCTTACACTCTTCTAACAAAAGATCACTTGATCTAGAGAGTTGTTCTTCTTTCTATTGTGATTCTCATATAGGTCCTTCTCTAAGGAGAGATCACGATCTTTCTACAAGTCATCCAAGCAAGGGATCCTTGATTGATTAGCTCCTCCACAATATTTCTGTAGCAAAGATCTTGTACTTGATATTTAGCATATTTGTTGTGTAATAGTAGTGTTTGTTTGGTCCTCCGTGTTACGGACTCGGTATTTAGCTTTGTACCGGCAAAAGGTGTAAGCAACGTTGTGAAGGCTTCTCCGCCAAGTTGAAGGAGTTTGTTGACATAGTGCTTGAACTCTCGAGTAGGTGACTCGGGGAGTGGAGTAGGGCAAGGAAGGTGTCCTTGTAGCCGAACCACTATAAATCGGTTGTGTCATTTCTATCCTTTACTTACTTTACTTGCATTACTCTTAGATCTATACTTTATCTTCATCCATACGATTTCACATAACATCGAATCTAAATTCTTTAGAAACTAACTTAAAATCGGCAAAACTATTCAACCCCCCCTCTTCTAGTTTTCCACAATTGGCATCAAGAGCTAATGGTTTTATATATTGGAAAAATACAAGGAAGGGCTATCAATGCAACGACCTCCACTACTTGAAACTAATGGTTTTATATATTGGAAAAATAGATTCGAAACGTATGTGAAGTCTAAAGATATTGATCTTTGGTACATCATTGTTGAAGGCGATTTTGAAGCCACTGCAAAAGATGAAAATGGAATTTTAGTTAACATACCTCATGATAAACTCACCGATGAAATTAAGAAAAAGCTTTCCAAAAATAGTGAAGCTAAAATGGTTTTATATAATGTTTTACCCAAAAAGGAATTCGAAAGAATCTCCATGCTTAAAACCTCTAAATAAATTTGGAATACTTTAGTTGTAACTCATCAAGGTAATCAACAAGTGAAAAACAATAAAATAGATCTATTTGTTCAACAATATGAACAATTTTCAATATCGGATGAGGAAACTATAGATCATTCTTTTGCTAACTTTAATACTATAATTACTTCTTTACAAGCACTTGCGATCTTCTCTAGCGTGTATGTTGAAATATCTAAGGGTACTTCCATCCAATTGGAATCTAACGTGACGGTGTCGAGAATCAAAAGATTTGACAATCCTCACCCTTGATGAAATCATAGGCAACTTAAAGGTCTATGAGCTTGTCCTTGCTAAAGATTGTAAGCCTCAAAAGTGAAAGAAGAAGCACAAATCTCTTGCTCTTGAAACCAAGAATCTCAAGCGATGAAGGACTCCTCTTGGATAGAGATGATGAGGTATGCCATGGCGTGAGGACTTCAAAAAGTTCTTTAGAAGGAAGGGAAGATACGCCAAAACCATATGTGACAAGAAAGGATCCGGAAAAGCAAAGGGGCGAGAAGCAAAGGGATGATCGCTCTTGCTTTAAATGTGGGGACCCAAACCACTTTATTAGTAAGTGTCCCAAACACGATGATCAAAAGGCATTCATGAGCGGTTCGTGGGGAATGAGCGAGGAGGAGGATGAAGAAATTTGTCTCATGGCAAATGACGAGGTATGTCACGAATACTATAGTAGCTCATCATTAGATGATGACCCATTGCATAATGAATATGATAAACTTTTCAAGATTAGTTTAAAATTAATCAACAAAAACAAGTTTTTGAAAAATCAAAACCAACGTTTAGAAAAGGAAGTCATAGATCTAAAGGCAAAATTAAAACATCTAGAAAAGGGGAAGATAGCAAGTGGCGAATGTGAACTTTGCGTTCAACTTCAAACACTAGTTGATCATCTAGACTCTAAGATTGCTAGAATGAACACTAAAACCTTAGATATGATATTGGATAGTGTTAAAACAGGAAAAAAACAAAAAGGTCTAGGTTTTCAAGAACTTAATGTGTCAACTAGTGAAAACAAAGAAAAACAATTCTTAAAGGAACTAGAAAAACAAACCACTGTAGTCACGGATCCCACGGATCCCACAAGCGAGGCAGAAGCTGAGTGTACTGACCCAGGGATCCGTGGGTCTGAAGGAAGCGATGGTAATAACATAGCTTCCTCTTCTAGAACTGATTTTCTTAATGTTAATAAGAAGAAACCAACTCATGTTACCATTAGACAACCACTTCCAAGATATAATCAAAGTTTTTCAAGAAACAAAGGTCCATCATTTTCAAAACCGAACACATCTAGGAGACCTAATAATGTTTATCCAAGAAGTAACCATCAAATGGGATGGAATCCAAATATGCAAAATGGCTTTCCGTTTCAAAATTTTGCACCATGGAACGCATATTCACCTTATCCATACATGTCTAACATGAATGGAATGTTTAACACTACTGGACCCATGAACAAATGGGGACCAAACTTTTGAGTTAATTGTTTTCTTAGGTGTTCTTAAAGGACAACCTAGATCCGAATGAGTGGATCAAGGATAGCGGGTGCACGAGGCACATGACCGGCAATAAAGATTTATTCTTCACATATGAATCCTTTAATGGAGGAAATGTGGTATTTGGAAATAGTAAAAGCAAAATCATCGGTAAAGGTGCGATTTCTAACAAATCTCTAACCATTAACGATGTGTGTCACGTATAAAACCTAAACTTTAACCTCTTAAGTATAGGACAAATATGTGATGAAAAGTGAAACGTACTTTTTAAAGAAACAGGTAGTAAGATATTAAAAAACGGTATCACCATAGGTAGAGGACTTAGGAAACATGGATTCTATGTCATTCAAATTGGTAATGAACCTAAAGACAAGCTTTGTCTTACTTCTATGGATGATACTTCGACCTTATGGCATGAAGATTGGGGTCATGCCAATATGCGAATTCTTCAATCGCTATCATCCAAAGATCTAGTAAGAGATCTACCTAAATTAAAATATGAACACCAATTTTGTGATGCTTGTAACGTAGGAAAACAAGTCCATTCTATTCACAAAGCTAGAGTTACTACACATGGATTTATTTGGTCCATCCGCTATCCAAAGTTATGAGGCAACTACTACACTTTGGTTATAGTGGATGATTACTCTAGGTACACATGGACTAAATTTCTAAAGAACAAAACTAAAACGTTCAATTACTTTGAAATATTAAGTAAGAAAATCCAAAGACAACTAGGAAGTCCTATAGTGTCTATTAGAACGGATCATGGTATGGAATTCGATAATGAAGTGTAATTTGGAGCTTTTTGGCGCTAATGGTATTACTCACAACTTCGGCTCCTCGTACTCCTGTCGAATGGGGTAGTTGAAAGAAAGAATAGAACCTACAAGAAATGAGTGTATGCTAAATGAGCAATCCATACCTTGAGTTGAAGTTACCGCCGTTGATACCTCAACGTCATACTTAATAGAGTCTTAATTAGACCATTTTTAAGGTAAAACTCCATACGAGTTACTTTGAGGCAAAAAGACTACGTTAGATCACTTTAGAGTCTTTGGTAGCAAATATTTTCTACTTAACACTAAAGATTACCTTACAAAATTTGATCCTAAATCAACCGAAGGTATTTAGGTTACTCTACTAATAGCAAAGCTTACGTCATATTAAATAAAGAAACAACGAAGGTTGAAGAGTCATTAAACGTAAAATTTGATGAAAGTCCACCCAAACCTACTCCATCTCTTGTCGATGACGAGATTGTCGAAAGTGAAGCTATTATAATAAAGCAAAAGACAAATGAAGAAGAAGAACCTTTAAATAATGAAATTATATATATTAAAGAGTCCAAAGATCACCCTGTAGATAAGGTCAAAGGAAAGCTAAACAAAAGAACCTTAAGGTCTCAAGTTCAAAACCAAAGTAGCTTATTTTGTTTTGTCTCAACCATAGAACCTAAAAATACACAAGAAGCCATAAAAGATGAAAGTTGGTTAATGGATATGCAAGAAGAGTTAAATCAATTTGTTTCTAACGATGTTTGGACACTCGTCCCCCCACCTAGTAATCAAACCATAATAGGAACCAAATGGGTATATAAATACAAGTTAGATGCAAACGATATGTGTAGACAGAAGCAAGACTCGTTGCCCAAGGGTATAATCAACAAGAAGGAATAGAATTTGATGAGACCTATGCCCTCGTGGCTAGATTAGAGTCTATAAGAATACTTCTTGCGTATGCTTGTGCTAATGATCTTAAGCTTTATCAAATGGATGTCAAAAGTGCTTTTCTAAATGGTTTTATTAATGAAGAAGTATATGTAGCTCAGCCTCCAGGCTTCATCGATTTTGAAAAACCTAAACATGTGTATAAGTTAAAGAAAGCCATTTACGGTCTTAAAAAAGCTCCAAAATCTTGGTATGAGAGACTCAAGTCATTCTTAATCAAACACAACTACACCATGGGGTTAGTTGAAAACACACTTTTTACTAAGAAAAAAGAGTCACATATAATCATTGTTCAAATATATGTAGATGATATTATATTAGGATCTACTTGTCAAGACATGTGTGATGATTTCTCTAAAATCATGCATGACGAGTTAGAGATGAGTATGATGGGAGAACTTAGTTTCTTTCTTGGTCTACAAATCAAACAAGTAGAAGATGGTATCTTCTTTAATCAATCTAAATACATAAAGGAGATGTTAAAGAAATTCGGTTTAGAAGAGTCAAAACCAATTAGGACACCTATGTCATCCGACACTAAACTCACAAAGATGAAGGCGGCCGTCCGTTGATAACACAAAGTATTGTGGCATGATTGGTAGTCTTCTCTACCTCACGACTAGTCAGCCGGATATCATGTTTAGTGTTTATCTATGTGCTAGGTATCAAGAAGATCCTAAAACATCACATCTAGAAGCCGTCAAAAGGATATTTAGATACATTAAGGGTATGACTCAATTAGAATTGTCGTATCCCAAGGGTATGGGGGTAGAAAAAATTGTATATGCAGATTCTGACCATGCAGGTGATTATGTTGACCGAAAAAGTACAAGTGGGGTATGTACTTTTATGGGATGTTGTTTAACATTGTTATACCCCTTTATCACGTATACCTTATCACAACAAGAACACGTCTCACACAAACACCCACGTTATACAAACACAAACGTAGATAAGAAAGAAACGAAAAGATGAAGAACTTGGTGACTTGAATATGAATTCGTGTATGTATTTAGAGAGGTAGAGAGAAGAAAGATGAAAACAATAAGTTGTATATTGTTTCAAGGAAAAACACACACACACACACTCAAGCACACCCCTCAAATGACATACTTGAGGGGTATATATAGGTAAGAGAGATGATGCCCTAAGGCTTGGCCATGGGCCTTGAGATGGACTTGGATTGGGCTTGGGTTTCACGAACTAGACAAGGCTAGCTTAACATAACTTATGCCCAATTAGCTTAGCCCAATCCACGAGCCTGTTGACTATTCTATCACGATATCTAACCGTTACAAAGTTCTAAATGTGAATGACCATCACTTCTAATAAAACAATTAAACTAACAATCTCCTAAGGGTGGTCATTCAAATGATGCTCAACTTGATTAGGTCTTTACTTTTCTCGAGCTTGAACTTTGCGTGTAGATAAAGAATAGTCTTGATTCATTGTTCCTTCATGCTTTGTGATCAGAGTTAATGTGGTTATGTAGTTGTCAACCGTTGGTTAGGTGTCTCCACGTCTTTCTCCACCATGCTCACACTTCTATTTGACTTTGAGTTTCCAATGATGAAGTTTTCGAGTCTTTACACTTTGTAGATTCTTTGACATTGACGAAGAATCATCTTTAACTTTGAGTTACCTTTGATTTTGATGAGAACTTTCATGTGTTGTTGGTATGAGCATGTGGATGCGCACGATCCATCAGCTCGAGCTTCCATAAGAAGAAAACATAAAAGCAGTTAGTAGAAGCGGATTCCCAGCACAAGTTTGAATTTCGAGGGTGTTAACAAGACATAGTGTGAATACACATCTCTAATTCTCACAAGGGCCGTTCTGACTGGAGTCCCATGAGTGAGATGCGATATACCGTACATCTCTGATTCGGATAGTGTTGACCGAGAAGCATCACCCACGTGTAGGCCGTTTGAGACAACTTAGCGTAATCCACGAGAATTACCGAAGTGACCGCTGTCCGTGGCTGCTTGATGTTGACCACGGCGAGGAGTTTCCATTCAATCACGAAGATCCGCTGAATGTGAAACTTCTCATAAATGTTATGGCAAATTGCTAAGATCTGCGTAGGACTTTATAATATATCACTTGTGCCCTTATTGATGAACAACCAGCGATGTCATGTCATGTGTTCCTATGAGATCTTTTGATGAATCTCGTGGCTCTAGACTCAATTTGTGCATTTTGGTTTTTCCCGGCGGAGACTAGGGAGAGGTCTCCTTCTTCAATATCAACCAACTCTAAGAAAGTGATGAATTATGTAGGGTTCCCAGTGAGAATGAAACAAATCCTTTGAAGAGGAATTGAGTGGCTAGAAGGTTAGGTGCAAGTCGTCAGGGTCAATGACGTCTTTGTCTTCAATACCAGTGTCATCTAGTGACAACGGTAGCATATGAATTGAACGGTTTACGCTAAGGTTGAATATGGAAGGCTATTTCTTTTCACCCTTTTTCATTACATATCTTTTTAATTCTTCACCCTTCTCTCCTTTCTCATTACTCCTTTTTCAATCATTCCTAAGGACTTCTAGTTCTAAACTATTTGTGATGTCCTTGGTTAGATCCTCCGGCCGGATCATAGGAATTGGATTTACTATCCTTAGACACCTTATAACTCCATGGTGTCTATTGTTGCCATAAAACCATTTTCTTGAAAATCTCTCAAAGTGTTTATGATTATCAAAACATTTTGTTAACACCTTAAGAGTTTTGTTTTTCGAAACACTCCCCCTATATGCTTATATTGTTTTAAGCTGAAATCGCACACAGTAGAAGTTCGCACTTTTGAATTGATCAACTTTCAATAGACAAGACCGGTCGAGACGCACGTTTACATCACTAGTGAACTAGCTTGAAATTATTACCCGGCCTGGTCAAGTCCAAGAAAGTTTCTCGAAATGGTACATTCTTGACTTTGCATTCATCAATTCATTGGTTTCAATGAGTCAGGAGCTCATTTGAGATTCAAACACCGATCATAAAACATTTTTGATCACCTTTTAATCACGTTTCTCCCCCTCCAAAATAGCATATCCATGATGTTTTTGAAACAAAATGATTAAAAGATATGTTTTCAAAAATCATTTGGAGAGCGATTTAGCATGAATTTTGGAACAATTTTGTTTTAATACTCCCCTTAAAAGAAAGCATATTTTTCTTCTGAAAATTTGGAATCAATTAAGGGTTTAGAGGAGTTATCTTGGTACCAAGTGTGAGATTTTGAAAATCTTTTTTGAAAAGTTCAAATTAATGATGCGAAGATGATAAAGATATTGAAAATCTTTTGAAGATATTGAAGAAGAAAAAATTATCTTCATTTGTTTTAGGATAAGTGCTCCGATATTCTGAAAATCGATTGCGTATACTCTCGCTTTCTTTAAAGATCGGGTTGCAAGTTGAAATACTTACAAGCCATTATGTTTTTAGGATAAGTGCTTGAAAAATATTTAAAACCTTTGATTTGGTTAAGCACTTTCCTTTCTTTTGAAGCATTTTAGTGATGTGGTGAAGCCATTATGTTGAAGTCCGGGTTTAAATCTTGAAGTTATCTGAAAGCCATTATGTTGAAGAAAAATTTGAGAAGCGACATGTTTTAGAAAACAAATAAATAACTCTGAGCTCAAGCATGTACATGCAGTATCATTGTTGAATGACATTTCTAGAAACGTACAGAATATCGATTATACAAGAGACATGTCGTAGAAGAATATTTTTGGATTTTTATTTTATGATGTTTTTGTATTTTTGAAAGTTTTATATTTTTATATTTTGCTTTTGTTGGCTTTTCAAATTTTGTATTTTGTTTTTTTCAAAAATATTTACATAGAAGATTTGAAGAAGAAAAGATTAAGTCATGTCATGTAAAAGTGGAGTTAGAGTGGAACTAGAAAAGGATTTCCATGCTGAATTTGGCATAAGTTCTTAACACCACACGGTATATGAACCTTCAACACTTTTACAAGTACACCGCATCCACGAAAAGAATTTTCACAAATAAATGTTAGAAGTATATGTTTCCTCACGGTGAGGGTGATCACTATCAGCGGTTGTAGTGGATCCGACTTCCCTTATCCAGAATGATTGTCACTATTATCCGTGTTGGTGTAAGTATCAAAATCTTTCTGTGGGAATCCATCTAAGACCTATTTGGTTGAAAACTTTGCCCGTGGGTTTCCACCTAAGGTAAGATCTAGGAGTTGTTTTCTTATCGAGATCTGGCGGAAGACTCTTTTTTGGAAAACTTCGTCTCAAGAGATCCACCTATTAGGTTTGTTTGTTTGACATTTTATCAACGGGCTTGTTTCTATTTGGTGTCTTAGTGGATTGTGCCTCGGCATGAGAATTATCTTTCTTGAGATATTGTAAGGCACATGCATCATGATTAGCTGAAAAGATACATATTTTACATGTAGTACTGGACAAATTCAATATTCTTGTTTAAAACAGCAGCTTTAACTTTGTCACTACAGTCTTTTGAAAATTGATTCTTGTTCGAAAAAGACTTAGAATTCCTAGTGTTGTTTTCAAAGGGCATAGCATTTTCTTTTCTTAACTACTCTTAGATGTAAGCCAATTCCTAGTCTTTTGTAAAGTGTTCCTAGGTAATGGTTTACTACTACTAGCATTGCCTTGGAAATCTTGTAGAATTCATCACCCCAGATGTTGCACCTAAATTCGTCTTTTAAGTCTGTGCCTTTTTCCTAGCTTCTTCTAGATAGT
>OU343220.1:155686698-155749480 GCA_910596185.1 Chrysanthemum makinoi
GACAAGCCATTCTATGTGACAACAAAGGTGCCATCGACTTAAGCAAGAATCCGGTATTGCCGCTCGCACCAAGCATATAGATATTCGCATCATTCTTAAGAGACAATATTCAAAAGGGGAACATCTCTATTGAAAACGTAGCGTCCGAAGACAACATAGCCGACGTCCTCACCAAACCGCTGAAGCGGGAACAATTCAACCTACTTCGTCTTGGTCTTGGTCTCATGGAACAATCGTCGTAATTATCTTTTAAACTCTACAAGGTATGTAAACACTAGCCTTCTTTTTTTTGAGTCTAGGATCTCTATTTCACGCACAACTCACAAACAATACGGGAATTTTCAAAACCAAAGATAAGTTTTTGCTTATAACTCTTACTTTCATAGTCTTCTCTTTTTTTCAAGACTAGTACCTCTTGCAAACACGTAATTGCATTTTTTTTAAATAAATGTTTTATTCAACAATGAAATCTCTTTTCAAAGCGTTTTCTAAAAAGGACACCTCTTCCCGTATTACTTTCATAAAGGCCATTTCTCACGTCTAGGACAAATCGCTTTTTCATTATTAATACAAAGTAAAAACCCGTTTTCATTGCATCTCATGTCTTTTGAATGCTAAAGAGGACACATAACTAATATGTGTTTTCGGGTACATTCATTTAAGCAACAATGAATTAGGAGCACTCGGGTTATCTCACATAATAATGTGCTTTTTCACTTCTAGTTTATTTTTCTTTTCTTTTTAGGAGTCGAGATAAACGCAACTCAAAATGGTTTGCATATAGGCACACACTAGGCACAAATGTTTCCATAAGGAAAATTTTGAGCTACCTGAATCACCAGTACCACAGATCCTAGCCTTAATGCTGGACGGATCCCTCAAGGGAAGGGTCCGTGGGATCCGTGAGACAGAAGCTAATTTTATCTTCTATTTTTCTCACTTTTGATGAAAACTTCAGTAGTTTCATCATTACTTTTATTTTTTTGGAGTATGCTATTTAATTCTTGTGTTCCCATGATCACATTCCCTAAATTCATATCTGATCATTAGATTTTAATCCACATTTTGGGTCAAGCATTCATTACAATGCATTATTTTTTTAAAATAGGATTCCCAAAATGCTTGCATATTCATCACTCTCAACCTCACAAACAAACATCATCATGTCACCCAAAAGATCTTCCAACATAGATGAATCACTTAGTGCAAACAACCCCTTTCAAGAAATCAAAAACTTTGTCCTCCCACCTTCCAAAGTACCACCACCCAAATCTAGAAAAACTGCACGGATTAGCATCCGGCCTTGTTGCTTAGCAAAACCATCATCAAATAGTTCATCACCAACCACTCATTCACCATAAGATGCTTCAATTAAAGCACCTCCTTCATCACCAACAAGTACATCAACGTTATCACCCATAAAATCACCACCTAAGGTCACTCTTTTAGAACTCCTTAAAACTCCAACTAGATCTCAACAAACAAAGCAAAAAGAACTAGTCTTTTTGACACCTCCCACTTCTCCAGACACAATTTTCAAAGACCTTGAAACCTCACCACCTTTAGCTCCCATTGTGTTACAAGAACATCTAGGTTCTTTTCCACCACCCCTTCCAAACATTCCGGACTTTGATCCGTATTTCCAACTTTTCCACCACAACTTCCGCATCTCATAAATCAAAGTCACCCGGAAAACTTCCGCACTCATTACCCACATCACTTACATTGTGAACATTGCCAATCCACTAGGGATATTACAATAGAGATTAGGGAAGAAATGCAAGTCATACTTAACCTCATCCTTGATCGCATCAACATCATTACTCACCAAAACTTCCATCCATAATCTTATGCAAGCATGGAAGGAATCATTTTATTACTTTTAGTATTTTCCTTTTGAGTCATTTTTTTAAGAACAAGTCGTGTTCTTAATTTTACATGCTTAGTATGTAAGTATAAAATACTCAATTACATTTTGTTGTTTTATCACAAGGCCTTGTTTACATACCTTGATCCAATCTTTGATTCTCGTCAATCACAATATTATTTATGCAATGCCATTACTAACCTTTTCTTTGTAGTAAATTTTTTATTTTTCCCAATTTGACGCCTCATTTATATCAAGGGGGAGTTAGAAATACGTGGACCATTTTTCCACATTTTATTTTTCACGTAGTAACTTTTTTGTTTCGGCCAAAGCGGGAGAAGTTATAAAACTTAGGCTTTCAAAACATACATCTAATCTTAAGTTTTACTCATCATAACATAATGTTTTGTCATCAACAAAAGTGGGGAGATTGTTAATGTGTACACAAAACCGCAAAAAACATTTAGCTGCCTTTGTGTTTTGTTGATAAATATAAGGTTATCATAAGTAAAATTCTATAGGATACATGTTATTTTAGTAAAGCATTTACATATAGTCATTTAATACAAATTGTTGTAATAAATCATTTGTTGTAATAGTTTATAGGATGAACCACCAACCCATGGAGCATATCCATAACCCATGGTATTGACCCATATCCATTGACTAGATGCATTGCATCTATTTGATACATTGTATCTAATGAAATACCCATGGACCAACCCATAACCCATGACCCATGACTCATAACCAAAAAACCCATGGGCAAAGAGGAGCGTCCCACGGATCCCCTAAGTTACACTAGACGGATCCTTTAAGGGAGGGATCCGTGGGATCCGTGCAATAGTGGCAAGTTTTTGCCTATAAATAGAGAGCCATTTCTTCATTTCTCCTCACCCCTCTTCTTACTAACTCTCTCATATATTCTTACACTCTTCTAACAAAAGATCACTTGATCTAGAGAGTTGTTCTTTCTTCTATTGTGATTCTCATATAGGTCCTTCTCTAAGGCGAGAACACGAGCTTTCTACAAGTCATCCAAGTAAGGGGTCCTTGATTGATTTGTTTCTCCACAAGATTTCTTTAGCAAAGATATTGTACTTGATATTTCACATATTTTTTGTGTAATAGTCGTGTTGGTTTGGTCCTCAGGTTACTTGTTGATTTCTGGTATTTAGCTTTGTACCGGAAAAAGTTGTAAGCAATGTTGTGAAGGCTTCTCCGCCAAGTTGAAGGAGTTTGTTGACATAGTGCTTGAACTCTCGAGTAGGTGACTCGGGGAGTGGAGTAGGGCAAGGATGGTGTCCTTGTAGCCGAACCACTATAAATCGGTTGTGTCATTTCTTTCCTTTACTTTACTTTCTTTACTTGCATTACTCTTAGATCTATACTTTATCTTCATCCATACGATTTCACATAACATCGAATCTAAAGTTTTTAGAAACTAACTTAAAATCGGAAAAACTATTCAACCCCCCCCCCCTTTAGTTTTCCACACATCCCATAGAGAAGGTTATAGGAAAGTTAAGTGAAAGAACCTTAAGATCTCAAGTCCAAAACCAAAGTAGTTTATTTTGTTTTGTCTCAACCATAGAACCTAAAAATACGCAAGAAGCCATAAAAGATGAAAGTTGGGTAATGGCTATGCAAGAAAAGTTAAATCAATTTATTTCCAACGATGTTTGGACACTCGTCCCTCCACCTAATAACCAAAACATAATAGAAACTCAATGGGTATATAAAAACAAGTTAGATGCAAACGGTGTAGTGTCTAGAAAAAAGGCTAGACTTGTAGCTCAAGGGTATAATCAACAAAAAGGCATAGACTTTGATGAGACCTATGCTCCTGTGGCAAGATTAGAGTCTATAAGAATACTTCTTGCTTATGCTTGTGCTAATGATCTTAAGCATTTTCAAATGGATGTTAAAAGTGCTTTTCTAAATGGCTTTGTTAATGAAGAAGTCTATGTAGCTAAACCTCCGGGCTTTATCGATTTCGAAAAACCTAAACACGTGTACAAACTGAAGAAAGCTCTTTACGGTCTTAAACAAGCCCCAAAGGCTTGGTATGATAGACTCAAATCATTTTTAATCAAAAACAACTATACCATTGGGTTAGTTGATAATACACTTTTCACAAAGAAAAAGGAATCACATATAATTATTGTTCAAATATACGTGGACAATATTATATTCGGATCGACTTGTCAAGACATGTGTGATGATTTCTCAAAAATCATGCATGATGAGTTTCAAATGAGTATGATGGGAGAACTAAGTTTCTTTCTTGGTCTACAAATCAAACAACTAGAAGATGGTATCTTCTTTAATCAGTCCAAATACATAAAAGAAATGTTAAAGAAATTTGGTTTAGAAGAGTCAAAACCGATAAGAACGCCAATGTCATCCGATACTAAACTTACAAAAGATGAAGACGGTGAATCTGTTGATAACACAAAATACTGTGGCATGATTGGTAGTCTTCTCTATCTTACGGCTAGTTGGCCGGATATCATGTTTAGGGTACGACTCAATTAGGATTGTGGTATCCTAAGGGAACGAGGGTAGAAACTATTGTATATGCGGATTCTCACCATGTAGGTGATTATGTTGACCAAGTGCACGTGTGTGTGTGTATGTACTTTTATGGATGTTGTTTAACCTTGGTTCTCAAGAAGAAAACATTATTGGCCATATCAACACCCGGCCAATATATCTCCGCCGGCAAAGCATGCCAATAAGCACTATGGTTGAAACAAGTGTTAGTTGACTGCGACATTCATCTAAGTGACATAGCCATTTTATGCGAAAACAAAGGTGCTATTGACTTAAGAAAGACTCCGGTATTGCACTCTCACACCAAGCATATAGAGATCCGTCATCATTTCTTAAGAGACAATGTTCAAAAGGAGAACATTTCTATTAAGAATGAATCATCCGAAGACAACATAGCCATGTCCTCACCAAACCGTTGAAGCGGGAACAATTCAACCTGCTTCGTCTTGGTCTTGGTATCATGGAACAATCGTCGTAATTTGTTTCTCAATTCTACAAGGTATGTAAACATTAGCCTTACATTCTTTTCTGAGTCTAGGATCTCTATTTCACACACAACTTACAAACAACATGGGGATTTTCAAAACTAAAGATAAACTCTCTCTTTTATACAAGAAACTTTTCGAAATGCTTTCTAAATGGATACTTCTCCCTGTATCACTTTCCTAAAAACATTCTCACGTCTAGGACAAACCTTTTCATTATTAATACAAAGTAAAATCCCGTTTTCATTGCATCTCATGTCTTTTGAATGCTAAAGGGAACACATAACTAATATTTGTACATTAATTTAAGCAAAAGTGAATTAAGGAGCACTCGGGTTATCTCACATAATAATATGCTTTTTCACTTCGCTTATTTTTCTCTTTAGAGTCGCGGATAACCGCAACTCTAAATGGTTTGCATATAGGCACACACTAGGCACAAATGTTTTCAAAAGGAAAGGAAAATTTTCAGCCTCGAGATCACCAGATTCACCGGATCCTAGCATTTACGCTGGACGGTTCCCTAAAGAAACGGATCTGTGGGAACCGTGGGACAGAAGCATAAATTTTTCTTCCATTTTTCTCACTTTGGCTAAAAACCTTCATATTTCTATCATTTTAGCTCTTTCACTAATGAGTATGTTACGTAATTCTTGTGCTCACATGATCACATGCCTTAAATTCATATCTAATCATTAGATTTTAACATTTACTCCAATGCATTATTTTATCTATAACTAAGGTTCCAAAATGCTTGCATATCCATCACTCTCAACCTCACAAACAATCATCATCATGTCATCCAAAAGATCTTCCAACATTGATGAACCACCTAGTGAAAACAATCCTCTTCAATAATTCCAAAATTTTATCCTACCACCTTCCGTAGTGCCACCACCCAAATCTAGAAGAATCGAACGGATTAGCATCCGACCTTGTTGTTTAGCCAAACCATTGTCAAAAAGTCCATCACCAACTACTCATTCACCACCAAATGATTCCATAGTAGCACCTCCATCATCTCCAACAAGCACATCACCACCATCACCTATCGAGTCTCCACCTAAAATCACCCTATCGAAACTCCTTAAGACTCCGAAAACAATCCCACTACCCGTTTCTAGTCCACACCCACACCATTTCAACAAACAAAATCTACCCAACAAACTTCTAACTTAAACCCAAAAGAACTAGTCTTTTTAACACCACCAACATCTCCAAACACACTTTACAAAGATCTTGCAACTTCACCACCTTTAGCTCCCATTATCTTACAAGAACATCTAGGTTCTTATATTCCACCACTCACCAACATCATGGACTTTGATCCATATTCTCTAGCTTTTCCACCACATATTCCGCCTTCCATAAATCAAACTTACCCGGAAACCATCCACCCACACTACCCTCACCATTTACATTGTGAACATTGTCAATCCATTAGGGAACTTGCAATGGAAATAAGGGACGAGATATAATTCATACTTAACCACATCATTGATCGCATCAACATCATCACTCACCAAAACTTCCATATCTAACCATATGCAAGCATGGAAGGAATGATATTACTAGCTTATCTATTTTTTTCTTTGAGTCATTTTCAAGAACAAACCTTGTTCTTAGTTTTACATTTTGTATGTGGCCTTTATACCACTACACTTAGATATTTTATTACAAGGCTTTGTTTACGCATCCTTGGCTCTTCTTCATCTTGTTTCGGTCCCATACAAGATTATATTACATGTTACTACTAACCTTTTCTTAGTAGGTATTATATTTTCTCACTTGACGCCCAATTCTAGGGGGAGCTACTGTCAAGGGGGAGTTAGTGCTTCATGGATTATACTATTTTTTCCACACTATATTTCTTTGTTAGGTTCGCTTTTTGTTTCGACAAAAAAGGGGAGAAGAAGTAAAACTTGCATATGCTTTCAAAACATACATCTAATCTTAAGTTTTACTCATCATAATATTATGTTTTGTCATCAACAAAAAGGGGGAGATTGTTAATACAAATAAATCGTAAAAATGTTTATTCATATTTAGCGATCTCTTTAAGTTTTGTTGATAACAAATATAAAGTTACCATAAGTAAAATTATAAGGATACAGGTTATTTTTATAAAGCATTTACATATAGTCATTTAACATGAATTGTTGTAATAATTCATTTGTTGTAATAGTTTATTAGGATAGGTAACATCCAAGACCCATAACCCATACCCATGTAGCAAATCCATAACCCATAACCCATAACCCAAGACCCATGACCCAATGTCTAGATACATTGTATCTATTTTGGGTACCCATGACTCAAAGTCCATGACCCATGACCCATGATCCATGATCCATGACCCATAACCCAAATAGTGAGGAGCGTCCACGGATCCCTGGGATTACACTTGACGGATCCCTCAAGAGAGGGATCCGTAGGAACCGGGCTACAATAGACATTTTTTGCCTATAAATAGTGAGCCATTTCTTCATTGTTACTCACCCCTCTTCTTACAAACTCTCTCATATATTACTTCTCTCTCCTAATCTCAGATCTCTTGATCTATCTAGTAGTTCTTCTTTCTTTTGTTGTGATTCTCATATAGGTCCTTCTCAAAGGAGAGATCACAAGATACTACAAGTCATCCAAGCAAGGGGTCCTTGATTTATTTGTTCCTTCGCAATATTTCTGTAGCAAGATCTTGTATTTCATAGTTCACATAGTTGTTGTGTTATAGCTGTGTTGGTTTAGTCTGCCGTGTTAAGGACTCGGTATTTAGCTTTGTACCGGATAAAGTGTAAGCGACGTTGTGAGGCTTCTCAGCCGTGTTGAAGGAGCTTGTTGACATAGTGCTTGAACTCTCGAGTAGGAGACTCGGGGAGTGGAGTAGGGCAAGGAAGGTATCCTTGTAGCCGAACCACTATAAATCACTTGTGTCACTACTTTCTATCCTTTACTTTTTTTGCTTTCATTACTTACATTACTTATTGCTTTATACTTTCCATCCATCCATACGAATTCACATAAGATCGAATCTAAAGTTTTTGAAACTAAACTTAAAATCGGCAAAACTATTCACCCCCCCCTTCTTGTTTTCCACAGTTTAGACTCTTTTAAACTAAACTTTTTAAGCATCTTTTTAATATACTTAGATTGATTAAAGAATATACCATCTTCCATTTGTTTTATTTGTAGACCACGGTAGAAATTTAATTCGCCCATCATGCTCATCTCAAACTTATCATGCATGATCTTGGCAAAATCATCGCATAGTCCTTGACAAGTTGAAGCGAATATAATGTCATCGACATATATTTAAATAATGATGAGATGTGAATTGCGTTTCTTCGTGAAAAGTATATTGTCAACCATTCCCATGGTATACTCATGTTTAAGCAAGAAAGACTTCAATCTATCACACCAAGCTTTAGGAGCTTGTTTGAGGCCATATAGTGCTTTCTTGAGCTTATAAACATGATTCGGTTATTCGAAATCAACGAATCCTGGAGGTTGCGCAACATATACCTCCTCATTGATGTAACCATTTAGGAATGCAATTTTCACGTCCATTTGATATAGCTTAAAATCTAAGGCGTAAGCATAGGCAAAGAGTATCCTATTAGATTCTAATCTAGCAACGGGTACATAAGTTTCATCGTAGTCTATCCTTCTTGTTGGTTGTAGCCTTGTGCTACTAACCTTTCCTTATTCCTAGATACAACGCCATTTTCCTCGATTTTATTCCTAAACACCCATTTAGTTCCTATGATAGTTTGGTTCCTAGGTGGAGGTACTAAAACCCAAACTTGATTTGCGGTGAATTGATTTAATTCTTCTTGCATAGCAACTATCCAACTATCATGTTTCATTGCTTCACCTATATTCTTAGGTTCTATGATAGATATAAAACAAAAGAAATTACTTTTTTTTGTGCTTGTGACATAAGGGTTTGTTGGTTTAGGTTGCCTATGACATTCTCTATTGGATGATCTTTGGATTCCTTGATGTTGACTATTTCATCAACTTCGTCTATCAGCTTCTTCCTCATCTTCTTTACCGCTATCACCCCAAGAACCTCCTACGAAAGCTCTTTGGTTCTTGGTTCTCGGTGGTTTAGGGCACTCTCCAATGAGGTGGTTTGGATCTCCGCATCTAAAGCATTTCCTATCACTTTATCCTTTCTTATTATCACGATTCTTTGAGAACGTCTTCTTTTTGTCGCGAGGTTGTCTAACGAATCTACCTCTTCTCTTAAAGAACTTCTTGAAGTCTCTAACCGCTAATGCATACTCTTCGTCTTCACTATCGAAAGCCAAACTTTTTTCGTCACTTGACTCTTTCTTGGCTTTTAATGCTAAATACCTTACTTTCTCTCCTTTTCCTTTAATTATATCAGAGTCTTTCTTGATTATCATTTCATCAACTTTCAAGTTTCTTATAAGTTCATCAAGTGATAATGTCGCCAAGTCCTTTGACTCTTCAATGGCGGTGACCTTTGCTCTCCATTTGGGATATAGAGCCCTAAGAAACTTCCTAACATAATTCTTGCTAGAGTAATCTTCATCAAGAGCTTTAAGACTAGTAACTATAGTATTAAATCTAGCCAAAGCATTATCTATAGTTTCATCTTCCGGAATGGAAAATTCTTCATATTATTGCACAAGAAGATCAAACTTGTTTTCTTTGACTTGATTGTTACCTTGATGGGTGGCTAACAAAGTTTTCCAAATTTCATTTGCCGTATTACATGTAAAAATTCTTTTAAATTCTTTTCTTAGCAAAGCGTTATAAATCATCATTTTAGTCTCATCATTTTTGGCTAGTTCTCTTTTAAGAGTATCACTTTGTTTTTTGTAAGGAATGATTTCATTCTTGTTAGTTTCCGGATTCTTTTCAATAGGTTTAAAATCACCCTCGGTAATAACATGTCAAAGATCAATATCTTTTGATTTCACACAGGTTTAAACCTTGTTTTCCAATAGATAAAACAATCGGTTTCAAAAAGTGGTGGTCTTTGCATAGATTGCCCTTCTTGATATTTGTTGAAATCTATTGATCGATTCAAGCTTTAAAATAAAACTTATTTTAAAAATCTTGACTGACGTGGCTCTGATACCAATTATGGGAAACTAGAAGGCGGGGTTGAATAGTTTACCGCTTTTTAATTAGGTTTTCAAAGTTTACTTGTGAAAAACTTCGATTGAGTCCTTTGTGAAATCAAGACACAGCTATATGAATCTTACTTAACAAGACTATAATAGATACACTACAACAATAGAAAGTAAAAAATGAAAGCAAAGAGTAAGAGATGGAAAGATGAAACCAAGAAAAGAGATTTATAGTGGTTCGGTCACGAAGCTCTTCTTCGCCCTACTCCACTCCACGAGTACCCAACTCGAGAGTTCTAAGCATTATGTCAACAAACACCTATGAGGCAGAGAAAACCGTACAACGTCTCTTATCACAATTTCCGACACTAAGCTAAATGTCGAGTAGTAATCTAGCTAGTACCAATCTCACTCACGATCTACCCGATCCTTGCTAATCACACAAACTACTAGATCACCACGATCTAGACTTGATCCACTTGATCAACACACTAACTCACAAAAAACAAGAGATCTCCAAGATCTCGACAAGATTAAAATGATCCACACAAGTTATCTAAACAAGACTCAAGACTACTTGATGTATATCAAGATACAACAAGTGTGTAACAAATGTTACAAGTGCACACTACTATGACTACAACACTAAGTATCTTCTTGATACAATGTGTTCTTCTCTTGCACTAGGAGAGAAATGAAGGTGATCACTTGGTTGGAAGAATGGATCACACTAAAACAAAAGAAAATTATCTAAATGATCAAAGGAGTGTGTGTGTGTGTGTGTGTGTGTGTTAGGATACTTCAACTCAGGAAGTTTTGTGTGAAAAAGGATGATAAAAAACTGTGAAATAGACTGGTATTTATAGGGACAAAAAATTAATCCGTTATAGTAGATGGTACCACTAAATACCAGACGGTACCACTAAATTTAGTGGTACCATGGTACCGTCCCAGAAAAACAACATTTTAATTTACTTAAAGACAAGCCCGATTTTGATGCGGTTTCAATTGTAATCTTATGGGCCTATATCCAACCCTTTATAAAAATTTATATAATTTGGCAAACTTTTAATGTTAAATCTCTTACGATAATAAAATATTTTTATAAAGTTAAAAAATAAGGTTAAAAAGATTATTTGGACAATTGGGAGTGCACCAGTCTAACTAAGTGGCAAAATAGAGCATTTTTATTGGTTAATAAAAGTTAAAATTAGCTTTATTTGGTAAAACTCGTCTAAATTTTATCTAACAATATAAATATGTATAAAATCACATGTCTCAATTTAAAAAAAAGTAAAGAAAAAAGATGGGGTAGTTAATAAAGTTTTTCGGCAGTTGTTAAAATTTAAATACAATATACAGACTTAGATATACTTATCACTTTTTCATGTTTTTTGTAACTTTATAAATTTAATAAATACTCCATAGAATTTATACATTCTATACTTTATATTTTATTAGGAAAAAAAACCGTATATGTTGTTGTTATTTATAAATATTATTATCATTATATACTAAATTAATGTATATGTGCAAAATTATAAATATAAAAAAGAAAGCACGAGTTACAATGACATGTAAATTCATACATGAGATTATATATATATGAATGACTCATGTTATTCCTCTTTATGAGAAAAGAAAAGATATGCGAAAACGTATTTTTCAACAATTCGCATTTAATAACGACTCATTTTAGTCCTCCTAATAAGTTTAACCCGCGCATAGGTTTAAAAATTAAGTGATAATGATTTGTAAATGTATCTTACTTGAGATTTTTTCGAGTGTTGTGTAGCCAACTTTTTTTTGCTATCGTTTTCCTAAACTTTTAAATTTTGAGTATGTATTTTGTTCATGTTTAATGACAATTTATCCTTCGCTGTTAAGAGGTTTGTTAAAAATGTAAGGGTAAAATGGTCACAAATTACACAAAAATATCAACATTTAAAAGTTTGTTATATAATAGAAAAAAAAAACAAATCGCTACACAACACTTGATGTTAGTACAAAAAGTGTGACAGATTGTAATGGGTGTTAGTGTCACTTGTTGGATTGGGTTAACAAGCTGTTAGTGGGATGATCTTGTACTAATCCAAGTATTTTGATTGAATTCCCAGCACAAGAAGAGTAAACCGTTAACCTTACCGTGAGGAAGGACCCCACGAATAGACTCCGGCGTGAGAGTAAGTACACATTCTTGTCAGAGAAGTAAGAGTATGTGAGTGTAATTATGAGAGAGAAAGTTGTACCTTGTATGGGGATTAGATCCCCTTTTATAGGCGAGGTTTACCGCTAAGGTTACCTGGTTACTTGCATATAGCCTTTTGCTGCCGGAGCCACCCCTTGTTTGACAAGGTTTCGTGTTAATCACAGATGCTTGACACGTGATACCTTCGCGGCCGGAGGTTCGGTCCGCTAAGTATCCCGAGTGCGCTTTTAGTCCGACTATAGCCAATTTCGTTATTGGGTTCACTGTTGGTCCAATGTTCGTAGTTATTCTCGTTGTTAGGCATGGGCCCAGTATGTGTATAGAATGAATTAGGCCTAGTGGGCCTGCTATACGTCATCAGGTCCCCCCAGTCTAGTGTGTTCATTGCATGCAGATATTTTTGCGTGCGGTGAATGTTACTAGACTTAAGTTGACTAAGCAATGTTTACTTTCCGTACTTTTTTGACGCGTCTTTCTGACACTTCCCTTTCTTAGGAAGTGTTTCGTGCGACGTGGACATTTGTCGACTTTTTGTTTTCTGCTTTGATTTGACCTGATGTCCTACCCGCTCCTGCTATTCTTATCTTTTTACTTTTGATCTTGATCGTTTATTCTGATTTTCTTTGCCATGTGCCATTATCCAAATTTAGGTATCCTCTTAGTATAAATACTGCCCTTATTTTTACTAATTTCACTTTTCTTCTTCTTTTGCATTTTTTCCATCGCCGCTTGCTTTTATCTTTTGGAGAAGAGAATCCCTTCGGTTGTCCGTCTTGGGTTTTGATTCTATCCGTTCGCTATGAGTTTAATTGTTGACATAAAGTGTGGTACCCCTCCAGAGACGTTTGACTCCTTTCTTGGGAAATACCATATTCCTTCTGAGGTTCATCCGAAGCTTCCTTCTCGTAATTTTACGATGCATGCGCATCCTCCCAAAAAGATTGGCTTATACACCTGCTTTTTCGACCTTGCAAATTTTCGTCTACCAATGTCGATTTTTCTTGTCGATTTGATTAGGCATTATCGCATCAATATTTCCCAACTTTCAATCTTTGGTGCGTGAAAGATTTCGCAGTTTGAGATCTCGTGTCATGCTCATGGCATTATACCTACTGTTGGTTTGTTTCGCCGTTTTTATGTTAATACGAAGGCCAAAGGGTGGTTCTCTTTCAGTAAGCGTGATGGTGTACCGATGATTTATACTAAAGCCCTTGATTTTGTGAAAAGTTGGAACGACCATTTTTTCTGGGTTGATGACTTTGCTTGTCCTACTTTATTTCCCTAGAGTTCCAATAAGAATTGTTTGAAGGATCCTGTTCCTAGTGCTGATGAGTATAATGTTGATCATTGTGCTACTCTTGCTGCCAATCCTTCTCTTTTTTAGGTATTTCCTGAAGCCTTTGTTTACTGGGTTGGTTTGAGCCGTCACTATGCTTTGGGTGAGGACGTGTACCCTGAGTTTCTTCATAATGATGGAACATGTTTTTTTTTTTTTTTTTTACACTCTTCTTTCTACATCCATATTTTGATATGTTTTCCTTATTGTGTAGGGATGAGTTGGCCTGATAATATTCAGTCTTTGGATCCTCTTAAGTTCAGAATGGTTGCGCGTCCTCTTCGTGAGGGGGAGCCTAGCCTTTTGGAGGTTGTTGTTCATCGTAAGTGTCACTTCTTCATATTGCTCCTCCTCTTTCTGAGGATGAGTTGGAGGCTGATGTTAATGTTCTTTTTGGGCCGAAGCCCAACTCTACCACCCGATCCAAACATTGCCATTGGGCCTTGCGTAAAGTAGGAGCCCAACCTCCCTTTTCTCCTTGGACCTAATCGGTTTCAGCCAAAAGCTCAAGTGCTCAGTTAAACCTTGTACCCAAAACTTGGTTAAAAATATTAGTTGTGATTTCATTCTAGTGGGTGTTCGAAGCCAACGAAACACAATAAAAAAAATGACACAAGCAAATACAACCATCTTGGTCACATGTGTGTTTCGTGTGTGTGTTAAAAAGGAGACAAAACCACCAAGTATTTGCCACCCTATTTATTATATTAAGCCTTAATCCCTTTGACTAAATTTAACTCTATTAACCACAAGTCCTTGTGTCCCTGCCATACCCATTTTGACATGACTAAACCTCAAGCATGCCATGAAAACCGGCTACTATGGAGCATGCCAAGATCAAACAAAAAACAAATGTGACTTTCCTTGGAATCATAAGAGAAACATGCATATAATAATCTAAATACCATGCTTGGTTACTCTTTATAAACTACCTCAATACACAAGAAAAACTCACTAAGTCCACTCAAACATTACTCTCACATTACACAAGAATCGTCCAACTATGGAGCTAGGGTCGAAGCAAAAAGAGAAGGAAATCGAAACACTAAAGAGTTAAAAAGGTTAGATTGATAGTTTGGTTTATCGAGTAATGCTCAAAGTATCACCCTGGAAGGGAATGGTTCAATTTGGCAAAAGAAGAAAACTCAAACCCCAATACGTAGGACCGTTCAAAATTCTACAAAGAGTTGGTCCATTAGCGTATAAGCTCAAGCTTCCAGAAGAGCTCAGTCGAGTACATGATACTTTTCACTTTTCAAACCTTAAGAAGTGTCTATCCAACGAAACCCTTGTTGTTCCTCTAAAGGACATACACCTCAATGATAAACTTAGCTTCGTAGAAGAACCCGTTGAGATCATGGACAAGGAAGTCAACTATCTTTTCTTGAGGCAGCTGGCAAATAAAATGAGGTATTGCGTGCCAAGGTTAAGGAACTTGAGTCCTCTGTTTCTGACAAAGATAACGAGCTTGGGAAGCTACGGTGTGCAAACTCTTCTCTCGAATCCCGCAATGCTGAGCTTGTTAAGCCAGTTTTTCTCTCTCCTTTTCTCTTCTCTTCTCTTCTCTCTCGCTCTTTTTTTATATATGAGGTTTTGTTGCTTTCAGGTGCAAGTTTTGGAGATTGAATGTTTGGACCTTTGTCCTCGTGCCTTAGAGCTTGTTCGTTTGAGGGAGCTCTTTCTGAAGGTTGCTCTTTATTTGGAGGAGAAGCTCCATCCCTGTTTGCTTGCCTAATGAAGCATGTTCAACTTGTTCAATAAGGTCTGGAAGGTTGGATTGATATAAGAAAATAAAGAAATCACTTTTGTTTACCCGTATCTCACAGATCCTTCACTTGAGGGATCCAGCTAGTTATAGGCCAGAGATCCGGCATCTAGGACATTTTTCTTAATAGTGAGCATGCAATATTTTGCTCTAGGTATCGAATTTTGAAACTAATGATCTCCATAGTAAGCATACATGTATACAAGTCATACATGGTAAGTGTAGCATGTAGAAACATCAAATATTCAAGTATATAGAAAGATAATCAACAAACGATTTATTTTATAGAAGTGATTAATTTAAAATGATAAATAAAAGAAAAAGCCTAAGGATCGAATTTTCTAAAGAAACTCTTTTGCTCAAAATTTTTCGTTTGATGGATAGTCAAGTGGATTGTGAGCAGTTGATGATTTAGGAATGAAGAATGAAGTGACGAGATGCATTCAAAGGTTCCATCATTTTATTCACAAGTGAATATTGAGGGCTTTGAAATTGAGGATGATAGTACATGACATGATGATAAAGGCATGTAAGGAACATCCCATATGGTATTAGTTTGTTCTTTTTGCCTTGGAGGTTTGCAATTCGCCTTGCGAAGAAGTAGGCAAGATTGTATGGTTGTTGAGTTAGAGATGAAATTATGTGATCACAAAAGGGGAAGTATCATACGATTTCCTATAAGACTCCAAACATTTTCACGTAGAATGACTGCGAAAGGTTTAAGATCATCTCGGAGTTCACGTGTATGAATTATGTTTGGATTTGAGTAGTTGCAATGTTGAGGAGTGCATAGAAAGTGAGTTATTTCTTGAGGAGAGCGTATGTATAAACAATATGGATTGTTTTCTTCACGATAGTTAAAGAGAGAATCAAGGGACCAATCGAATGTGAGCAAATTCCTCAAGAGTCAAAACAAACTTTTGGTTTTTGATCCAAAACCATAGTGATAGAGAACAATCCTCATTACGAATGTAAAACCTGAAAATCTAAAACATGAATAAAGACTAAAATACCCTTGGAATCGAAATTTATAAAATATGTAAAAGATATTTATATTCATTTAACGAAATTAAAAACTTAACTTATCTAAAATTAAAACTTAACGAATATGTGTACGTGATCGACTTTGTACGACGAAAGTTAAACGTCTCGCGAAATAGTGGGCCATTCGTCGGGCCTTGTTTTCATTTAGGTGAACCCATGCCGGGCTCGCTTTTCTTTAGCCGAGAGTCCAAGAGAGCCAAGCCGGGCGTGTTTGTTTTGTTCGTTTGGATTAAGCCGAGAGCCCACATCCAAGCCCTTATGCCCGATCGGATATACACATATATATTCAAACACAAAACATAATTTTGGAACCCTAGTTTTATTAAGTCACGGCTCATTCTCCCTTTCTCCATCCGATCGGAGCTGACATTCTTGTGTGTGTGTGTGTGTTTTGATCCGACGTAAAAGGCTAAAGGTATACCAAGTTCTTCGTCTCACTCTTTTGTTACATGTAACATAATATATGTTTGTATAGGTAGGGTATGAATCGGACCCTATATAAGTCGAAACGCATGAACCGAACAAGAATATATATATAAATCGATTAAGAGTATATAACATGCAAACGTTATTAATCGGTGTTATAAGTGAGGTTGTATGATTTGCGTAAACATGTATAACCGAAAAGAAAACAAACCGAACCATATGATTTATAAACCGTGGTCGTGCGGTATGTATTTTGGTGAAAACAAGTGAGCTTGTCATATTAACCTAATTTCGGTTCATATCTTTTCCAAACCATATATATATGTGTGTTTAACCGCGTGTTAAATCGGATAGTAAGTAACTTGTGTTGTCACGTAGAATCATAAGCATGCATGTGTATGAAGTCGACATATTATATGTATATGTAACGTAAGGGTTAAAGTTATGGAAGTGTCGCGTTGAATTAAAGTAAATAAGTTAAATCATGTGTCGTGTGTCTCGTTAAGAGCTATACGTCGAAAGTATAAGAGTCGCGTTAAACTTTATGTCATGGTTTAAGTTGTGTCGGTTTGCATGCATGTTTGGAATAAGAGTTAATAAGTTGTGTGCGTCGATTTGAGTATGGATAGGTGTTTGCATGTGTGTGTGCGTGCATAGTGAAGCATGAAAAGAAGGTTTGTCTTCATACAATCTAGGTCAAGTGATGAGTTATTAAATGACGTAATATGTAAAGTAATTGCGCATTAATATGATATTAAAAGAATGAGAAAACCCTAGAACATAAATGAGAATCGATTAGGGTTTGAAACTAAGTGTGTGTTAATTCATTATTTCATGTGTGAGTTATGACTTATAAACTATTTTCACATTTAACCCTAAACTTTAATATATGACATAATGAACCTTAATCTACAATATTGGTTATAAAACACTTAAGTCTCATTTAATCATAAATCTCTAAAGTATTAAGATCACTGAATACATTAAGTATAAACACCAAATATTTAAAAGATCTTTTCGACAATTATGGAATCATAAATAACATGTATGATCGTTAATGTGTATAGGTTCTGTGAAGAAGGAGTAATCCTTTGCTTTCCGTATTTTGCTTTTGGTCATTTGCTTTGGAATAAGGTACAGATATTCTGACCTTTTCAAGAAGGTTCCTTATAACGTTTTCTTTCCTCGCTTTTATATTAAGGTTTCCTAAGCCTTTGCTATGAACCCCATTCTGTTTGTTTGAGCTGTTGCTTATCCGAACTCGAATTTCAATTGTGAAACATCCTATTTTGAACTATGTTGATATTGAAAACTCTGATTTTGGAAATATGATTAATCTTCTGATAAAGTATGATCTGTCTCAGTTTTGACATTCTGATTTGACCTAAGATAGTTTGACACCCGAGCCAATATTTCACTAGTCATGGGGTTCCATGTCCGTGGCTGATGCACCTCTCGACATGACTCTAGGGCAGAGAGTGACGTTCTCGCCACGTCCTTATATCTGCTATCTGTTATGAGCCTGTTATGTTATATGACCAATATCTGCCTGTGGGGCGTATGGATGCATCCTAGATCTGTTACCATATGTTATCATATCGATGATTGATGCCGCGTGCATGCACGTCCTTCATAACTCTGGTAGGTCTCCCCTACAAATGTTGCCTTATGTGAATATGATTATGATCCGATATTTTTTCTCGGCTCGTAGTTAACTATAAACCTTATTCGTTAATTCTGATTTATACTTTCAAAATGATTATGATTTTGCTATCTTTCGTTCATTATATTTTGTATTCGAAATCGTTTCGTATTTGCTTTGTTTATATCCGTTGATGAGCTTTTGAAGCTCACCGCATTTCTTTTTCTTCCAGGTATCTAAGCATTGAAAGCTGGGTTTTGCTTTGGGATGAGTGCATGAGTGGACTTACCTTAGAGATATTTAGCTTTGATCTTATGATGCCATTTAAGACTTCATTATTTTAGATATTTTGTTGGAGTTTATTTTCCGCTAGGACCTATGTATTGAAGTCATGTTGACTTGAATTATTCCGTATTTATGTTAAGACTTCTTTTGGATATTTATGTTTGCTTTGATATGACACCATTATTTGTGATTCCTTTACCCTTGTCGCCTGGGGGCTACAATTTATGGCATCGAGCCAGTGTTTACGCTTGTAGTCGACCCGTGACATATGGACCCTAAGGTTTGAGACCCTTAGAGCTTAGGCTTTGACCTGTGAGGATTGGGTAGACTTTAGGTTTCCTTCTGCGTACTTCCATTTCGTATCTCACATTTGTTCATTTTGCTAATCGTTTGAATATCGTTTAGATGGTTCGAACTCGTACTAACGGTAACGTGGATGGAGACGATGATGCTTCTAACTTGGATGCTGCGATTGCTAATGCTCTCAACACTCTTTTCCCTGGTCTTACCATACCGAGATGATGACAGTGTGATCAACAACATTCGTAATCGACCGGTGCTTCGGTAGTGGTGGAGGTAATCAACCCGTCGGATTCACACTTGGCTCGAGCATTTCGTAAGCTCAAGCCTCTTTCTTTTAGCACCTGCGCTACTCCCACTGAGGCCAAGGACTGGATCACTCATATTGAGAAGCTGTTTGAAGTACTGGGTTGTGGAGATGAATTTAAGACCCGTTTGCTTGCATTTAAGTTGGAGGGTGATGCTTTGAATTGGTGGAAGGCACTCAAACAGGCGAGGGGAGGAGATGCTTTTGCTATTACTTGTACTTGGACTGAGTTTCAGACTATTTTCTATAATCGTTTCCCCGACTGAGCAAAAAGGTATGAGAGGGATTATCAGGCAATCTACCAGTTTGATCATGAGAACTCCAATGAGTACATGGGTAGGTTTATGAGGTTGGTAAGTTTTGTGGGAACGATTGCTGGAGATGGTAGGCGCCAAGCTAAGCATTTCAAGTGGGGATTGAAGAAGTGGGTGTTGGACCGACTGCTTAATATTGAGTATGAGGATGTGTCGGCCTGCAATGACGCAGCTCGTAACATTGAGATCTTTCATGAGGTTTCGGGTTCCAACAAGCGTAACCGTAATGGTGATCGGATTCAAGGTAGGACTCAAAGTAATGATTATAAGGGAAATTCTGGCGGGAGTTATGATTCGAGGGGTCAAGTGGATAGGAGTTTTGATCAGGGGTCAGAAGGAATGTGGACTCTAGGCGCCTGAGGAGGAGTCGGATAGCAAGTGCTGGCAAGAATGGAAATGATCGTCGAACCGAGGTAACAATAACCAATTACAACAAGGATCATCAGCTCGAGGAGCATATCAGTCGTGCTTCAGGATCTTCTGGTCGAAAGGACAGCTGAAGTTTTGCCACCCCCACCTATCTGTACTACTTGTGGAAAGGCTCATCCGGGACCGTGTTTCAAGGCCACTGGTGGATGTTTCTCTTGTGGTTCCACTACTCACAAGATCAAGGATTGCCCTAAAAAGAACCCGGTGATTCCTGGAAACTACATCAAGCCGCCACCTACTACTGGACGTGTTTATGCTACTACTCGAATCGAGCGCACTTCAGGTACCAGTACGGGCACTCTTTTCATTGATGATTATTCTGTCTTCGCTTTATTTGATACCGGTGCCACACACTCCATTATATCTGTCACATTTGCTAAGAAACTTAATATGACCCCCAAACCACTAACAAATCACTTATCAATTTCTACGCCTATGAAAAACCACATGATCATTGATCACAAATACGTTAAGTGCCCTCTTCGTTTTGATGATCGTATTCGCCCTGCAAATCTGTATCCTCTCGATATGGTCGACTTTGATATCATTCTAGGCATGGATTGGTTGGCTTACCATAGAGCTTCCATCGACTGCTATGCTAGAACTGTGATCTTTGGAGACGTAAAACATCCTGAATTCGTTTATTATGGTTCTCAACCCCTCAAATCTGTTAAGCTCATTTCTGCTATGAAGGCACGAACTATGATTTCTCATGGGTGCCAAGGTTTTCTGGCATCTGTTAAGGACACATCTTTGGAGAGTCCTAACATTGAAAATCTTTCTGTTGTTTGTGAATTCACCGACGTTTTTCCCGACGAACTTCCCGGTATTCCCCCAGCTAGAGAAGTTGAGTTTAGCATTGAGTTAATTCCTGGTGCTGAACCAATTTCGAAGGCTCCGTATCGTATGGCACCTGTAGAACTGAAGGAGTTGAAGGAGCAGCTTCAAGAGATGATAGAAAATGGATTTATTCGACCCAGTGTTTCTCCATGGGGTGCACCTATTTTGTTTGTGAAGAAGAAGGATGGAAGCATGCGTCTATGTATCGACTATCGTGAACTCAATCGTATTACCATTCGAAACCGTTATCCTCTGCCGTGTATTGATGATTTGTTTGATCAACTGCAAGGAGCGAAGTTCTTTTCGAAGATTGATCTGAGATCTGGTTATCACCAGCTACGTGTGAGGGAGCAAGATGTTCCTAAGACCGCGTTTCGTACCAGATATGGTCATTACGAATTCCTCGTTATGCCTTTCGGTTTGACAAACGCGCCTGCTGTGTTTATGGACCTAATGAATCGTGTTTTCCATGAGTTCCTCGATAAGTTTGTTATCGTTTTCATCGACGACATTTTGGTTTACTCCAAGTCTGAAGAAGAGCATGAGCAACATCTCCGGATAGTTTTGGAGATTCTAAGGAAGAGGAAGTTGTACGCCAAATTTTCGAAGTGCGAGTTTTGGTTAAAACAAGTCGCTTTCCTTGGTCATATTGTATCTGCTGATGGTATCACCATGGATCCGTCTAAGGTTGAGGCTATCACTAAATGGCCAAGACCTACGACAGTGACTGAGGTTAGGAGTTTTCTAGGACTTGCTGGTTACTACCGACATTTTGTTGAAGGTTTCTCTCGCTTAGCTTTGCCCTTAACCCAACTGATGAGAAAAGGTGAAAAGTTTGTATGGACGGATGAACGAGAAGAGAGTTTCGAGGAGTTGAAACGGAGATTGGTGTCCGCTCCTATTTTGACTCTTCCATCTGGTTCTGGAGGATTTCAAATATACAGTGATGCATCTAAGAAATGATTAGGCTGTGTTTTGATGCAACATGGAAAGGTAATAGCTTATGCTTCAAGACAACTGAAACCTTATGAGGAGAATTACCCAACTCATGACCTTGAGTTAGCTGCAGTGGTGTTCGCGTTGAAGATCTGGAGACATTACTTGTATGGAGAGACGTGTGATATTTTCACTGACCATAAGAGTCTCAAGTATATTTTCACTCAGAAAGAACTTAACATGAGACAAAGAAGATGGTTAGAACTTCTTAAGGATTATGAAACCAACATTCAGTACCATCCCGGTAAGGCTAATGTAGTTGCTGACGCACTTAGCCGGAAATCAGGCATTCTTGCAAGTATTGAGATTGAACCTAGGATTCTTCGTGACTTAGAGCGTTGGGATGTTGAGTTGTGTGTACGAGGTTTTGATGGATACTGGGCTAGTATGAAGGTGGAGTCGAACCTTATACTGCAAATTAAAGAAGCTCAGAAAGATGATGGTGGCTGGGCGTGGCGCAAAATGTTAAAGAAGGTAAGCAGACGGAGTTTAAGGTTGATGATGACGGAATAGTATGGTATGAAGATAGGCTTTGTGTTCCCAATGATCCGGTACTTCGCGAGAAGTTATGATGAAGCTTATAGTTCTCCTTTCACTATCCATCCTGGTTCTACCAAGATGTATAGGGATTTGAAGCAGAACTTTTGGTGGAATGGCATGAAGCAAGATGTGGCGACGTTTGTATCGAAGTGTATGATTTGTCAGCAGGTTAAGATTGAACATCAAAGGGCTAGTGGATCAGCCATTGGATATTACAACATGGAAGTGGGATAAGATATCTATGGATTTTGTGACTGGGCTACCTCTTACTCGGAAGAAGCATGATGCGATTTGGGTAGTTTTTGATCGACTAACCAAATCTGCTCATTTTTACCAATCGAAAGGATTATGGTATTGGTAGATTGGCGGAAATTTTTCAGCAAGTGATTGTTAGGCTTCATGGTACTCCGGCATCTATTGTGTCCGACAGAGATCCGCGTTTTACTTCCCGTTTCAGGAAAGGTTTGCAAAAAGCTTGGGGTACTCGACTTAATTTCAGTAAGGCATTTCATCCTCAAACAGATGGTCAGTCAGAGAGGACTATTCAGACCTTAGAGGACATGCTAAGGGCTTGTGCTTTAGAATGGACGGGCAGCTGGGATGAATATTTGTGTCTAGTAGAGTTTGCATACAACAACAGTTGGCATGCTAGCATTAAGGCAGCACCGTTTGAACTTCTTTATGGGAGAAAATGTAGAGCACCTACTTGTTGGGATGAAGTAGGTGAACGCTTAATTGAAGGTCCGGAAATGATTGAGATCAGTAATGAGAAAGTAGTTGTTGCTAGAGAAAAGTTGAAGGAGGCTAGGTCTCGTCAGAAAAGTTATGCTGATAAGCATCGTCGTGATTTAGAATTTCGGGTTGGAGATCGTGTATTTTTGAAAGTCTCGCCGTTTAGAGGTGTGAAGCGTTTTGGAATCAAGGGCAAGCTCAGTCCTCGATTCATCGGTCCGTTTGAAATTTTGGAGCGTATAGGAGAAGTTTCGTATCGGTTAGCACTTCCGCCTCAGTTATCGCATGTTCATGATGTTTTCCATGTATCTCTCCTAAGGGGATACAACTATCATCCGTTACACGTTGCTTCTTATCCGTTTGATCAAATTCAGTCCGATATGTCTTTATCTGAAGAACCGGAAGCTATTTTAGAAAGACAAGAAAGAGTCATGAGAAATAAAGTTATTCCGTTCGTTAAGATTCTTTGGAAAAATCACCCGGAGCGTGAGGCTACTTGGGAAACCGAGGAGTCGATGCGAGCTAGTTATCCTCATTTCTTTGAATAGTTTGGTATGTTCTCATTTCGTTTTCGTTTTTCATTTCAATTTTTGAGGACGAAAATTCTTCTTTTAGAGGGGAAGAGTTGTAAAACCTGAAAATCTAAAACATGAATAAAGACTAAAATACCCTTGGAATCGAAATTTATAAAATATGTAAAAGATATTTATATTCATTTAACGAAATTAAAAACTTAACTTATCTAAAATTAAAACTTAACGAATATGTGTACGTGATCGACTTTGTACGACGAAAGTTAAACGTCTCACGAAATAGTGGGCCATTCGTTTGGGCCTTGTTTTCATTTAAAGGTGAACCATGCTGGGCTCGTTTTCTTTTGCTAGCCGAGAGTCCAAGAGAGCCCAAGCTGGAGCGTGTTTGTTTTGTTCGTTTGGATTAAGCCGAGAGCCCACATCCAAGCCCTTATGCCCGATCGGATATACACATATATATTCAAACACAAAACATAATTTTGGAACCCTAGTTTTATTAAGTCACGGCTCATTCCTCTTCTCCCTTTCTCCATCCGATCGGAGTTGACATTCTTGTGTGTGTGCGTGTGTTTTGATCCGACGTAAAAGGCTAAAGGTATACCAAGTTCTTCTCGTCTCACTTTTGTTACATGTAACATAATATATGTTTGTATAGGTAGGGTATGAATCGGACCCTATATAAGTCGAGCCGCATGAACCGAACAAGAATATATATATAAATCGATTAAGAGTATATAAAATGCAAACGTTACACTGGTGTTATAAGTGAGGTGGTATGATTTGCGTAAACATGTATAACCGAAAAGAAAACAAACCGAACCATATGATTTATAAACCGTGGGTCGTGCATGTATTTTGGTGAAAACAAGTGAGCTTGTCATATTAACCTAATTTCGTGTTCATATCTTTTCCGAAACCATATATATATGTGTGTCGACCGTGTGTTAAATCAGATAGTAAGTAACTTGTGTTGTCACGTAGAATCATAAGCATGCATGTGTATGTGAGTCGACATATTATATGTATATGTAACGTAAGGGTTAAAGTTATGGAAGTGTCGCGTTGAATTAAAGTAAATAAGTTAAATCATGTGTTGTGTGTCTCGTTAAGAGCTATACGTCGAAAGTATAAGAGTAGCGTTAAACTTTATGTCATGGTTTAAGTTGTGTCGGTTTGCATGCATGTTTGGAATAAGAGTTAATAAGTTGTGTGCGTCGATTTGAGTATGGATAGGTGTTTGCATGTGTGTGTGCGTGCATAGTGAAGCATGAAAAGAAGGTTTTTCTTCATACAATCTAGGTCAAGTGATGAGTTATTAAATGACGTAATATGTAAAGTAATTGCGCATTAATATGATATTAAAAGAATAAGAAAGCCCTAGAACATAAATGAGAGTCGATTAGGGTTTGAAACTAAGTGTGTGTTAATTCATTATTTCATGTGTGAGTTATGACTTATAAACTATTTTCACATTTAACCCTAAACTTTAATAAATGACATAATGAACCTTAATCTACAATATTGGTTATAAAACACTTAAGTCTCATTTAATCATAAATCTCTAAAGTATTAAGATCACTGAATACATTAAGTATAAACACCAAACATTTAAATGATCTTTTCGACAATTATGGAATCATAAATAACATGTACGATCATTAATGTGTATAGGTTCTGTGAAGAAGGAGTAATCCTTTGCTTTCCGTATTTTGCTTTTTGGTCATTTGCTTTGGAATAAGGTACAGATATTCCGACCTTTTCAGTAAAGGTTCCTTATAACGTTTTCTTTCGTTAGCTTTTATATTAAGGTTTCCTAAGCGTTTGCTATGAACCCCATTCTGTTTGTTTGAGCTGTTGCTTATCTGAACTCTGATTTTTGAATTGTGAAACATCCGATTTTGAACTATGTTGATATTGAAAACTCTGATTTTGGAAATATGATTAATCTTCTGATAAAGTATGATCTGTGTCAGTTTTGACATTCTGATTTGACCTAAGATAGTTTGACACCCGAGCCAATATTTCACTAGTCATGGGGGTTCCATGTCCGTGTCAGTGATGCACCTCTGACATGACTCTAGGGCAGTAGAGTGAGGTTCTGCCACGTCCCTTATCTGTTATCTGTTATGAGCTCAAGTTATGTTATATGACCAATATCTGTCTGTGGGGCGTATGGATGCATCCTAGATCTGTTATCTGTTATCTGATGATTGATGCTGCGTGCATGCACGTCCTTCATAACTCTGGTAGGTCTCCCCTACAAATGTTGCCTTATGTGAATAAGATTATGATCTGATATTTGTTTCTGGGCTCGTGGTAGTTAACTATAAACTTTATTCGTTAATTCTGATTTATACTTTCAAAATGATTATGATTTTGCTATCTTTCGTTCATTATATTTTGTATTCGAAATCGTTTCGTATTTGCTTTGCTTTTATATCTGTTGAATGAGCTTTTGAAGCTCAGCCGCATTTCTTTTCTTCCGCGGCAGGTATCTAAGCATATGGAGCTGGGTTTTGCTTTGGGATGAGTGCATGAGTGGACTTACCTTAGAGATATTTAGCTTTGATCTTATGATGCCATTTAAGACTTCATTATTTCAGATATTTTGTTGGAGTTTATTTTTCCGCTGGGACCTATGTATTGAAGTCATGTTGACTTGAATTATTCCGTATTTATGTTAAGACTTCTTTTAGATATTTATGTTTGCTTTGATATGACACCATTATTTGTGATTCCTTTACCCTTGTCGGGTCGGGGCGTTACAACGAATGAGTTCAACTTGACGTAAGAATTCCAAAACAAACCACGGACAAATTTTCTCGTTGATCCTGAAAATACCTTCTAGTCCTATGGTGCAGAATGAGGTATTGACACCTTCTTGGATGATTAGAGGTAAGTCAACAACACTTCCTTCATGAAAGAAACAAGTTTCAAGATTATTGAACCTACGAACATGATTGCCAGGGTCTTAGGTTCAAGATATATGTTTGGAATGTAGACATAAGTGAGTTGATGATCGAAATCATACTCATGAGACATGATGAGACCTATAGACATGAAACGAATAATTTACATGAGTATGTTAGTACATAGTAAAACTTTGAGAGTGTTTTTGGTTGGTGATACCTTTATGTATCAAAGTTTTGAGCTATAGTAAAGCGATAGGATCTCCTAACGTTTTTTGTCTATTCTATTTTATTAACAATGGCACTGCTATATTTTTAACTTACTACTTTTTGATATTATAGTGATATTTTCCTTTTATAGTAAGTTTTCATGAAATGATTTTTATGTTGTATGCATGAGTTTCTATTATCAATTCCTCGGGTTCTGCCGGTTCCTTTTTATAAGGGATCTGGCCAGTTAAAAATCAGGGATCCGGGAGATCTGCAGATTTGAAAGAAATTTGTTTTGACGTAGGATCTATTTTTGCAACTCATATGTTACAAAATGAAATGTGTTTTAGCCAATGTTAATTTTTGAACATACATTAATAGATTCAAACATGTTGGGGTTTTGAATGTGCGAAAAAAAAAACACATTATGCGAGAATGAAACGAGAAAAATACAACCTCATTTATATTTCATTTCAACGCTTAAAGAAATACAAAGGATCAGATAGATGATACAAATGTAGATAATAAAACAAAGAATATGTCTCCATGCGAGAATTTGATCATGGGATACACGAGAGCGATGAGTGAGACGATGATGATCATGAGGGCGATGTAAACCATGATGATGAAGATCTTCCTTGGTTTGGATTTATCTAAATGAAATGATGAAGAGGATGAAGTTTTGAGTGTTTGAAGTTTTTGAAAGTGGAAGATTTGAAAAATGGGATTTGTTGGTGGAGGTTTGAAGATCGGAGTATTTTTATGGGGAAGGAGGAATTTTTGAGATTTGTGTTTTGTTTTATCTGTATTTAGAAAGATTTGATTTTTAGAAATTAGGTTTAGATAACACATACTGATATACCTAGGTTTAGACGGACGGTGACACGTATGCGCAAAGTTTTTCTAATGAAGCCACGTATATCAAATAAACATGTTTGGATATTTATATGAGTGAGAAAAAGATATAAACACATAATTTTCCATTTAGTGACATGCAAGCATACACATGATTTACTAATATTACTTAGAGATAAGTCTTATGAAAGTCATACCTCTATTGCAATTTGAATGTCCCTTTTTGATGAGTTTTATCAATGGAAAAATCTGGTTTCTTCGAGATCTACTAGGTAATACGTTTAGACAACTTTTTGGGGAAGGTTATTTTTATTATCAAAGAATCTTGATGGTTTGCTTATTTTGAGATTAACTAAACAAAATGACAAGAAAGGTTAGTGCATTTTGTAAGACAAAGTGAGATGTAAGAAAAAGAAAATAATTAATGTTATCATCTAATTAACATCCAACAAAAATAATCTTGAAACGTAGTTTTTATTGTAGAAGATTTCCTTCTTTTTAGTTTTCAAACATACACGGGTCGTATCAAGTTTTTAAAGTACAGTATACTCTAAGAAACTTGGTAACAAAGCTCTGGTACCAATTGTGGAAAACTAGAAGGGGGTTGAATACTTTTTCCGATTAAAACTTCATTTTAAAGTATTTAGATCGACTTATGTCAATCCATTTAGATTGTATGTTGGATATTGATAGATGTGCAATAAGTAAGTAATACAAAGGATAACGAGTAAAGGAACACAAAACCATGACAAGAGTATTTATAGTGGTTCAGCTACAAGGACACCTTCCTTGCCCTACTCCACTTCCCGAGTACCCCACTCGAGAGTTTCTAAGCACTACACAACACAAGCTCCTTAATGTGGTGGAGAAGCCTTCACAACGTCGCCTACTCTTTATCTAGTACAAGGCTAGACACCGAGTTCTTCTACGAGGTAGAGCCAAACCTATCACAACGCCGCCTACACTTTATCTGGTACAAGGCTAGATATCGAGTTCCATTACAAAGGAGTAACTACTACCCAACACTACACCACAACACAACTACCCAAAGGAGTCACACTCCTTGTTACAACACTAGAAAGGATATCAACATCCTCTAACCCAAACTACACAATGTGTACATCGACGCACCATATCGAATGTACACCTTTGGCACCATTTACTAATGCCTTCAACACGACACTTCTATGGAGGGAGGAAAGAACTATCAACAAGATACACTTCAGTGGTATTGATGATGACGAAGCTTAGCAACTCATGACCTTGATCTTGCACGTCTTTAAGAGGTGGTGATTTTGTCTTTAAGAGGAACCTAGAGAATCACACAAAGATAAAGTTACATAGAATGATCCTTTGGATATGTGGTTAGTGAGGTTAGAATACTGAGAGAAAATATATCTAATAGTGGTGGTGAGCAAGAAGGAAATGGCTCACTATTTAGAGGCAAAATGTGCCTACTATCCCACGGTTCCGACGGATCCCTCACAAGAGGGATCCTGCTAGTGCAAATCCTGGGATCCGGCTACTGGGTCAGTTTAGTCTAGATTTTGTGCTGCAAACCTGGTTATGGGTTATGGGTTATGGACCATGGGTCATGGATACCCAACAAGATGCAATGTACCTAGTCATTGGGTTATGGATCTAGGGTCATGGACTTTGGATCATGGATCATGGATAATATCCAACATGACTTCATGCATGATGTCATGCAATGGGTCATGGGTTATTGATCATGCTCCATGGGTTATGGATCATGCTCCATGGGTATGGGTTATGGAGTTTGTTTCTTACCCAACAAGATTCATTGTACCTAGTCAATGGATCATGGGTCATGGGTCATGGGTTATGGACTTTGGTTTTTACCCATTACTTACCCATTACAACATATACAAAGTACATATACATTTCTATAAGATGTACACAATATTACTTGTTGCACATATACATTTTTATAAGATGTAAACAATATTACTCGTTAGTGTTTTATAAAAATGTCTTTGGTTTTATATAACTTGTTTAATAAACATGTTTTGATGGTTTTAATATGTTTAGTAAAAGTGTGTTAGTAAACTATTGGCTCAAAGCTTTTACGTATTTTATTTATTTCGTTAAAATGATTTTACGTCTGTTATCGACAAAACATTAGAAGATCGTAAAATTTAAATAAACGTTTTTATGGTTTATTTGTATTAACAGACCTAAACGAAATATAAATCGGAACCTAGAGTATTCCCCGGCAGCGGCGCCAAAAACTTAATGTGGCGGATTGCAACATCGAAGTTTTACAATCTTCCTAGTGAGGTAGGTACGAAGTGTATGGCGAATTAAGTCTAAGGGTTGAGGGATGATTATTTTTAGTCTTTTTATGTTTTATAAGAAAGCAAGTAAAATTTCGTGTTTTGGAAGAGTTGGTTTTTAAAACTAATAATTAAAACTAAATTAAACTAACTAATATGTAGAAAAGTAAATTGGTGAACTTCGTATAAGTGGTAAAGTGTATTTACTTAGAATCTTATTACTCCCTAGTTATCTTTTATTGATTAGTCGAATTGTCACGTCCTTGTTTAGTTACAGCGTTGTATTCCTTAATATCAATTGAGGGTTGGTTAATCCCTAACTCTATGAACTGTGTTTTAATTGAGCGGTGCCTAAGAATGCTCTTTTAACTCTCAATTTCAATAATACAAACACAATTCACGCATTAAATACAACGAACATCAAGTTAATAAATAACTACATGTTTAGTCAGACGTTCAATCTAGTAATATATTTGACCTAACTAGTTTTCCTACTTCTAACGCAAATTACAAGTAATCAAACAAGAATCGACACACAATAATCAATAACTAGGTTTCATGCAATCCTAAGCAAATACTAATAGATCTAGCCTAGAATAGTAATGAAAAAAAAGAAAATAAAGAAATTAAGCAATCACAAGTAAACATAATTGAATGATTGATTAAAAAACTTATCTCTTCAATACATAAGGAGTCTTAGGGATAAAAGCCCAGAAATAAATGAAATTCAGACTAGGGTTTATCTCCAAAGTTTCCCATAAAGCTCCACACTTTTACGGAAAATAATACGAAAATATATATAGGATGATAGTTGTGACGGCATCTCTTGTTAATTGTGACGCTGTTAACTCGCCGTCATTAGGGTTTCGAATCTAACACCGAATTTGTGTAACGACGTCACCTTATGGTTTATGACATCGTCTTTTCAATTTCTTGGTCATGACGCCGTCAGCTCGAGGCCGTCTTCATCGCCTGAGTCGTCACTCGCAAATTCTGGAACTTCAACATATTTGTTATCTTCAAGTGCTGGTGTCACTCAGTGTTTGTGACGCCGTCCCAAGGCCTTTTTCTGACATTTTTCCCGATGTTGACGTTTTCTTCGTTTTCTCATCTAATCGAGCCTGAAACGTGCCATTTTCTAGCATTTGCTTCCCAAGTACTTAAAAATCAAATATAAATGATTTAGGGTAATAAATGATCGAATATGTACGGATTTAGAGGCTAAATGATCCCTTCAAAACCTATAAAATTACACTCATCACATACTTAGCAATAATCATTCCTCAATAATTATCAACATAAACAATCACGTACTTTACTTAGTCTAATACCACTAGACTAACCCTTCATTAGCTAAACATACCTAACTAGCCAACTCTCTAGAATTTGTCCATGCATTCCAAACCAAGGTTCTTAGTCCCTTAACATATTCATTCACAAAAACATATATGATAGAATCAATATAACACTTGTTATAACCAAAGTTACTTACCTTGATGCCATAGCTATTTTACCAAGAATTGATACCATCAAAACCTCTTGATTCCTAAACAAGAATCATCATCAACACTTATCATTACTTCAATGCATAACAAAATAAAAGGGATAATATATGTAACAACCCGCATTTTCAGGTTACTTTTCATTTTTTTGAAAAGTTACTATTCACTTTTACTATTCACTTTCACTATTCATCCCGTAAAATTTTTATTTCACATTCTCGTAAGTTGATTTATTTTAGTAATAACATGAGAGTTTGAAAATCGTCAGATCATCTTCGCAAAAGTTATTAAGAAAACATCGTTTTAAAGTTTCGTTTTAAAGAAAACATCACGCGCATAACGAAAATCAACTCTGACAATTTTTCTCACATCAGATTAATTTTTAGATCACTCATAATCAATTAGAGAATTTTTAAGATTTCATTTAAATGTTATCAAATAAACCCTGAGCCGTACGAGACTAAACTTACGTTTTAAACAATTCTACGTAGACCCAGACTTAACCATTCATGCACTGTATTTTCTAAGATGTTTAGACACTTTTACATTTTTTGGAAAAGTAAAATATATTTCCCTCCTCCTTTGACCATAAAGAAATTAACCTTGTACGTTCTACATTTTTGCTTAAATCGCGTAACTTTTAGACTTCACGTATAACTGTTAAGTTATCCCACGTATAACGAAAACCACATTTTGACATCTCATATCTTTAAATACATTCATGGTCATTTCCCTGAAATCTCGTTCTTTTCTGATAAATTGTATTTTTCACGTATTTAGCGTACGTTTCCAGTTTTAACAGTGTTTACGCGACCCATTAAACGTATCACTCATTTTTATAAGATAATAATGAGTATATTCATGAGTTTAATGATTCCTATAAGTTTAATATTTTTATGACACTCGGTTTTACGTTTCATGAATTAAATACTTACCATTAGCGATTACCGGGACCAAAACTCACTCCGTAAAGGCAAGATAAATGTTTAAAACTCTTAACCTCCTCATTCTTGCCCTAGGTGGCATTTTCTATGAGTCATCAAGACACATGGTTTGATCGTAGCCATTGATTCCTTAGATTACTTACACTTGTAAAACTTAACCATGGTTAAATATTAACCTAATATATAGTTAACAAATTATCTATCCTATAAATACCAAGCAAATCACTTCACCAAAAAATGAACCACACCTTCTTAACATCTAAAGTCCTAAACCTAAGGTATTTCTTATAGATCATGTAAGAACATTCATGTGTTCTTGAAGAAAAACTAGGTTTTGATCTTTGTTCTTGGAAGTTTTCAAGAAATAGTCGTTAAAATCTTCAAATAAATTCAAGTCTCCAAAAAGACGTTGTTATAATCTTCTATTATCCTTTGAGCTTTCAAGAAGGTGTTGTTATAATCTTCAAATTGCCTCGGGTTTTCGAAGATTACAAATTCCACGTCGAAGCTCCGCTTATATTTTCTTTTTCCATAATCACCAAGCATTCTCACGTAGAGCTTAAGGTGAGTATTCCTCAACCCTGGAGAACTCTCTACATGATCATCACCAAGTCTGTTTCGGGTCGTGACAGCGGCTATGAGCACCCTAAGCTCATGGAACTGCAAATATTCTGGCCATTGGTCAACAAGAAACACATCGCTATCGAAGCTCTGATTTGGGATGACATGATGTCATTTCTCAACAAACTTGGCTCAAGGATTCCCTACATCAGATATACAAAATTGTTGATCCTAAGCACTTGGACTTCATCCTTGACATTCCCAAGAGGCTCAATACCCCAACAATCACGCATGTTGACGGAACCCATTCTATCTGGCAGAATCAAGAAAACGTCTACAGAAACAAGGTCCTGGTGCTACCAGATTTCCTTCTAACTGAAGATGTCGAAAAAGCTCGAAGGACAAAAGGTATCTGAAGCATCAGACAAGGCAAGTTGGTCATCTCGACTAAAATCTTCGAACACCGTAAGGAGAACCAAAAAGGAAGTGCTGAAGTGTCACAAGTACAGCAGTCAAATGAATGTTCTCAAAGAGAGAACCCTCTGCCCAAAGGGGAAACCTCCCCTAGAAGGAATGTTCCTTCTCCGGAAGCCCCGATCCTTTCCCTAACCGAAAGAAATCTTAGTGGGACGAGCCTGAGGTTACTTAGACACAGATGAAGAGATTACCTTCTCTGAATCGCAACCGTATCCCTCCCTCCAGCAACCAAAACCTACAAGTCCAATACTAATACAGTAAAAGGAAGACTCCTGCACTTGAGTCTCAATGAACTCTGAAGAAGAAAGAGCCAACTGATCAATCATACAGGAAGAAGTTTAAATTAGCAGACAAATTTAAAAAGCTTAAGAATTTGCAAAAGATCAAATGTGGCCCCGAGGATCGAGTGGTGGTGTCCACTCTTCACCAGGTCCTGATGCGGTTAATCAACCCGATTAGGGATCTGGTGCCACCACTCTTGTGCAACAACAAACGCTTGTGAAGGAGTCTACTGATCTTAACTTTGAGGAACCAGAAAGAATAAGACTGAGAAAGAGAAAACTGATGAAGAAGCTAAGGAACAGACGGAAGAAAAGGCTAAATCTGGACATGATGACGAAGAAGATTATGATGACTTTCTTCTCAGCAATCCAACTCGTTCCAAGGGATACTTCTCACCTCAAAGACCCCCGATCTCCTCATGTCCCCTCCTCATCAGATTCTTCATCTCACTCATCACCACCACCATCAAAAGATCAACAAAATCATCATCCAAATCTGTGAAGAAACCACCTCTGATCTTGGTTTCTCAAGCTCATAAACGATTCACAAAGCTTCAAACAAGTCGAAAGAAAAACGTGCTCTACAAAAGCTAAATTTCTTTGCTGATCACATACAGTCATATGTATGACAGCATGACAAGATGGAGAAAGAAAGGGAATTTGTTCGGAAGTTCATGAAGAGTCATCGTAAAGAGGAACTGAACGAAATGATCGAAGGTTACACTACAAGTACCTTCATGTATCGTTCCTAAAGTCCAAAAGGAACTGGAAAGACAGCAAGAGATCATACCACAAGTTTCTTCTCGCCACTGTCCCCAGGTGCGTGTGACAGAGAAATATTTTCCAGACAACTCACCCCTAACATCGTAGCATTGGTTAAAATACAATGGCCAAAGAAGTCGATCTCTCTGAATGCTGGTTAATCGCTAAACTTGTGATACAAATGTCAAAGCGATCTGAACGTTTACTTCGGATGAAGCTAAATTTTTCGAAAATCTACTTGATTTTCAACTCAGATCATCATGCAAGAGTCATCCGATCAACCCAAACGAAAAACCAAGATGACGATGATAAGGATAAGGATTCAGCACCTAAACGTCAGAAGCAGTCTGGTAAATCTACCTCTATGCCACCTCCTCCACCACGAACTTCTTCTCAACAAAAGTCTCCTCCACCCGTCTTCTATGATAAACCTCGGGATGATTCCGAGTTACCACCCCTGACTCATAAAACAGGTGATTACTTTGAGTATACGGGTGGGGACGATGAAGAGGTCCTTGAGCCCCGACAACAACACAACACCTCACCCAAACAGTGCAGAAAACCAGTATCATCATCAAGGCCTTCCAAAAAGAAAAGAAGAGACTCACCTGGAGTCTCTCATGGCTAGATGTCGATAAAACCGAAGAGTTTGAATGGTTCTCCACACTTGTCAATCAAACTCCCTACCCTGATGAAGGTCAAGAATTGGTAAACGGTTCTACATTGGAGCACGCAAAAACTTTTGCAAGAAAAGTTCCATGTGAAGAAAATGACGAAATCTGAGTTGAAGCGAATCAAGAATGAAGCATTCCAACTTCTTAAAGACATCTCTGAAAGCGCCGTCGAGGTCGAATATCATCTTGAGACTCGCTCGAGGCTATGTCTAACGACATGGACTGGCTCAATCCAGAAGCAAACATTGACTTCACACAAAGGGACAACCCTCCATACTACACCGTTGGACCAAACCCCTACCGACCATTGGCCAAACTAACGAACCACGGATTCCCTTCCGATACTTCTTTAACAGAGACCTGGATTTTCTCTTACACGGTAGTGATGGTTCGCGAAAATACGCTACATCATTGACTCTTCCATTCCCAGTGGCTATTTACTCAAACTGCATAGCTATCGAGGAACGTGCAAATCACTTGTTTTCTGACAACGTGCAATCATACGACCAAGATGCATTGTATGGGATTCATCATTGGCCTGAACGCCGAAGAATCTACTACAGAAGCTGCCTGGTTCAGAAGTCTCAACATGCAGTGTATAGTTCTAAGGACATCGTGGGCATCAAACACATTGATCTCAAGTCTAAGTGGGACTACACATTCTTAAAGAATATCATAGTCAAACGACAAGATGAACGGGACTATGGATTCTCCGAGGCTGACTTTGAGAACTTGTCCCTCAACGACATCGAAGACATGTACCTTGCCAAAGTACAGGGTCGTATGAGACAATTCTCGACTGAAGTTCAACGTGAATTTATCAAGTCAGTTCTCATCTTCATTAAACGCATCGTGATCAAAGAACGTGTTGAAGATATCCAGATGGCTGTTGAATCTTATCCGACGCGTGTCAACCTCACTCCTCCAATGCTTACTCTTCCCGATCTCAATCAGCTCCCTCAATATACGCTCATCAGCAAACCTTTCGGAGTTGTTTACCGCAGTGAACTTCAAAGAAACAGCTTAATGGCGTGTAGTGATCTTCAGAAATTCGGGGATCATACTTTGAAGCTGGTTAGGGACGGATTAGCATACAGGTTGAAGGATATACGCCTGAAAGTGGGATCCCGTAAGCGCTGGAATTCTCAGGAAATGAGGGATGTGAGAAGGATCATCACCATGATTGATGAACGGTTGTTCAGAAGGGATCAGTTCAGACGATTGGAGAGCTATGTTGGTGGTCGACCCAGGAGAAACATCACCGGCTTTCAACGCCCTGCGCGCACTCCTGGGAACATCACTGCACTTCCTGGTACCCCTTGAATTGTTTCCTTCATAATTTTGGATGTATGATTATATATGTCAATGGATTGTGCACACCAACAGTGTACAACCCGTAATGGTCAAGAAAGGACCCTGTGGTATCAGTGCCACAATCCTTATAAAAGGAGCGAAAGCTTCTTACTTTTGAGTAAACCCTATCAAACCTTTCACTTTTCAAGGTTTTGCTCAAAAGAACAAGTACTTTCCCTTATGATTTTCAAAACCTCAACCGTTTATATCACTTGTTGAGGGGAGTATTTGAAACTTTGTTCACAAATTGTTCACAGTGGTCATTCTTCCCCCAACACTCGAAATGGTCATATTTATTCTCAAACGTTTCAAAAATAACACTTTAATATGCCATTTTGAGGGGGAGAAAATTGGGTGATAAGAAATATGTTGTGTACCGAAATGCAAATGAATCTGTGTACCTCAGACTTAACCTACAAATTGACGGTACTAAACTGTTAGTAACTCGAAAAGACTTGTCCTGGACGGGTAATAATTTCAAGCTAGTTCGCTAGTGATGTAAACGTGTCTCGCAAAGGACTTGTCTGAGTAGAATGTACCATTCGAGAAACTTTTGATAGACATGAACTCTGACGGGTTTGACAACCTTCCAAGGTTTGTCTACACCTTCAAGGTAGTTATTAGAGCTAGTGGTCACCTAAAAGCTGACAATGTAACTCTTTAACTATGCAACGTAACCGTGTCTCGCGGGGGATTGTCTATCTTCAGTGGATCAATTCAAAAAGTGCGCGCTCTTTCCTCACTGTGCATTTAACCATAAAAACTATTAAGCACATGTGGAGGGGGAGTATTTATGCAAAACATCATCTCTCAAATGGTCAAAACATGTTTTTCATTAACAAACCCTTTGAGAGATAATTTTTCATACAGTGGTTTTAATGGCAAACATAGGTTAGTCATGGAGTTATAAGGTGACTAAGGTTAGGAATAACCGTCTAATGATCCGCCAGAGCCGGAGGGATCTACCCAAGGACACTACAAATAGTTAGTATTTAGAAGTCCTTAGGTATGATTGTAAAAAGGAGAAAATGAGAATCGGAGAAAGAAGGAGTTGAAGAATTAAAAAGAAATGCAAAGAAAAGGTGAAAAAAAATAGCCTCCAGATTATTCAACTTAGGGCAGACACCGGGTTCAATTCATATGCTACTGGTTGTCACTTAGTGACGCCGGTATTGAAGATTAAAAGTCGTCATGGACCCAGTGACGCATGCACTAAACCTTCTTATCCACTCAAGTTTCTCTCAACAGAAGCTTGTTTCATTCTCACAGGGAACCCTACGTAAACTATCGGCTTTCTCCTAGAGATTGCTGGTATTGAAGAAGGAGACCCTCTCCCTAGTCTCCGCTCAGGAAAACCAAAACGCACTATTGAGTCTAGAGCCACGAGATTCATCAAAAGATCTCTTAGGAACACTTGACATTTAATCACTTGATGATCAACTAATAAGATCATCAGTGGTTCATATCGAGTCCTTCACAGATCTTAGCAATCTGTCGAGAACATTTATGAGAGGTTCACATTTGTGATCCTCAGTGATTGAATGGAAACTCCTGCCAGGGTCAACATCAAACAGCCCTGACAGCAGGTCGCTTCGGTAACTCCCCGTGGATTACGCGGAGTGTGTCTCAAACGGTCTACAGTCGTGAGGTGATGCTTCGGTGTACCTCAGCGACTCATCTGAACTGTAGATGTACTTCGGTACATCGTGTTATCTCACTTGTGGGACTCCGGTTCAGGAACGGCCTTTGTAAAGAATTAGAGTTGTGTTCACATATGCTGTTATAACACTCTCGAAGTTAAAACTTGTAAGTGCCGGAAACCGCTTATTACTAACCGTTTGAAATGTTTTCTTCTTATGGAAGCTCTGGAGCGGGATGATCGTTCTGATTCTTCTCATGCTCACGCCAACATCATCACTAATGGAAGTTCTATCTCAATGCAACACAACAGTCAGAATGATTCTTCGTCAAACCAAAGAATCTACAAAGTTAAAGACTTAAAGAACTTCATCAGTATTGAATTTCAACGTCAAAGAGCGTGTGAGCATGTTGAAGAATGACGTGGAGACACTGGAGAAGCAGAGGGCGAAGCAGACCTGAGGCAGACTGATGCAGACAACACCATACTATCACTTTCACCACAAAGAACAATGATCAAAGAACAAAGTTAAAGATGACGTCACAGCATAACTGTTCAAAGATAACTATCTCTCTACACTGGGGAGATTGTTCGAATCAAGGCAATTCTTCTCACAAGAAAGAAGAATGTCAGAAGACGTCACTGCTACTATTACATCAACGCCTTCACCGTTTTCATTCATATATACTAGAGGGGGAGATTGTTGGAATCACTCCTAAACAGTATTTCAAGTATTTATATTTCATATGTAATAGGTAGCTTTATTATGGCCTTTATGTTTGTTTAAGGTCAAGCTTATGTAGAAGGCCCATAAGCTTGGCCCAAGCCCAATAAGGAAGGAAGGAGAGGAGTGTTGCCCTAGCTCCCTCCTATATAATACCATGTAATAACCCTCATTTGAAGGTTGGTTGTTCAAGTTTTCTTTCTCATTCACATACTCTTTACGCCTAACCGGTATTATTATTGTGTGTGTGTGTGGTTTTACTTGTTCAATCGCCTCATCTCCTTTCTATATAACTTGTGTTGTAAAACTAGTGACCTAACAGTGGTATCAATCGCCAAATAGTTGGGTGTACTCGTTTGTTTTTGAAGTTTTGGTTTTGGGTCTTACGCGTAAAGATAACGCAATCTTTGGTTATCTTAAAAACTCGTTTTTTACACTTTTTAATCCAAGATTCTTGTACTTTCAATGTTTTGAGGTGTTAAAATACTTGTTTTTGGCAAAAAGTTTCAAACTTTACGCGTGGATTTACGTTTTTAAGCTTGTTTTTGTTCGTGGGTGTCGTTCTACGCGTAACCCGTTTAGCAGTTTTGGTACATCAAAATTCACACTTTTGTGTTCTTTTGGTACTATTGAAGCTATTCCATAACAAAAATCTGGTTTAGAAACACATTTGGGCAAAATCAAAGTTACGAGTAATCCTACGCGTATCAAAACCCTAAAATTACGCGTAAGATTTTCCTTGGTTTGATCTTCAATTTTCTGGTTTATTCCGTGTTTTCTTACTTGGATAAGTCTGAAAATACGTCGACTTTGGATATCTTTTGCACTGTGAAGTGTAAAAGATCATTTGGGCAAAAACCCTAAAATTACGCATAAGCATAAGCTTACGCGTAGAAATTCTACGCATAAGATTCACTTTACGCGTAAACTTAGGTCTACGCATAAGGTAATCCTACGCCTAACTTTCTACGCCTAACTTTTGTCTACGCATAACTTTAGTGCTTTTATCCTACTTACGCGTAAGCTAAAACCTACGCGTAACTCCTCATTGTTACGCGTAACTTTTGGTGTTTTTACGCATAAGTGCTACTTGGTTCTTGTCTTTTCTACGCCTAAGGACACTTCATCAACAAAGGTTCATTCGACTACAAAGATCCATTTTTACCACACAAGTTTTTCAACATGTCACAACCACCATACTCTAACTATTTCCCTTACACTTATCCTCAACGACAACAACAACTAAGTCCACAACATCAGCAATGGAATCAACAACAAGCAATTTATCAACAACAATTTAATCAACAACATACTCCACAACTTGCTGCAAATCCACAACCTCAAATGGTTCAACCACCACCAAGTCTTCAAGTTCAACCGTACACAAATGAATTCAATCAACATCCATCAAGGAACACTATGAAGGAACCCACTTGGTTTGCAAAGATGTGTGAAGCTTTAAGCAGCCAACAATCAATTCATGAGGCTGGATCACTTGATAGACCTCCAATGCTCACTCCAGGAAACTACGATCAATGGGTGATAAGGTTCTTTAGGTTTTGTGATCTTAAGAAGCCACATGGAAAGTTCTTAAAGAAGGTTATCTTAGAAGGTCCATTTGAGATGCCTACTATCATTGTACCCGGAGATCCAAATGCCATTCCACCAAGAGATGAACAAACCAACATTGCTACTGTTGCAGATTTAAATCCCACAGAACTTCTACATTACGAAGCTGATGAACTTGCAATGGAATACATCCTCTTAGGATTACCAAACCCAATTCTTCGTAGTGTTGATGCTCAAAAGACTGCACAAAAAATGTGGGATCATATTCGTCTTCTTATGGAAGGATCTGTACTCAATCAGGAGGATTTGGAATCCAAAATTTACTTGGCTTATGAACACTTCATGATTGAACCTGGAGAAACACTAGAGTCTTATCATCACCGATTTTCAGACATCATCAATGATTTGGATAAACACAACATCATCATGCCAAGAATTGCAGTGAATACTAAGTTCCTGAGTAGTCTTGGTCCTGAATGGGAGAAGTATGTCATTTTTCTCCGTCAAGCGAAGAACATGCATCATTCTACCTACGGATTGTTGTACGATTACTTGAAACCTCATGAAAAGGAAGTTGATCGGGAAAGGATTCTCCGTGCTCAAATTGCTCCACCAACACATCCGGAAAATCAACAACTTGCCTTATATGCTCAAAACAATTATTCTCCTCAACCAGCAACTCAACCAAATGCTTCAAACACACCTTCACAACAACAACAACCTCAACAAAATCAATTGGTTCCATACAACAACAATGCTCAAGCATATGTCAGTGAAGCGACTGAGGAATCAGATCCGTTCGAAGCATTGCAACAAGGATTTGCTATGATTGCTAATGCCTTTAGCCGTTATACCAACAAATCCAACAATCGTATTCGTTCCTCATCTAACACACGGACTCAAGCTGTTGTGAACAATGGACGAGTTGAAGTTCAGAATCGTGGTTATGGTCGTCAGATGGGCGGTGGTCAAGGGTTTAATGCTGTGGGTAGGAATAACAACAGAGCTCAAGTGGTGGAACAGGGAAATGCTCAGCATGGGTTGAATGGTCTTCGATGCTACAACTGCAATGAGAAGGGACACCTGGCTAATGCATGCCCAAAGCCAAGGACTAAGGGCAGTGCTTATTTCAAAGAGGCTCTTCTTTTGGCTCTTAAGGATGAAGCTGGTGGAACTCTCACAGACAAAGAACAGAGCTTTATGGCAAATGCTGACTCAGATGATGATATGGAGGACTTGCAGGCCAATGCAGCTGTTATGTTGATGGCTAATATGCAGGCGTTACACATGAGTGACACAGGCCCAGTGTATGACACTGATGGCTTGTCTCAGGTACCCGAACAAACCATATTTATCTCTGATCTCATATCTCCGCCAACATCTGAATCCGGCAAGGCTCAGAATGTTCAAAATGAGTCATCCACATCTCATTCCGACGATTTTCAACTAGACCCCGTAGTTATATTTGACGATCAAGATGACCAACCGGTTTCCCTTGATAATCAAATTGACTCCGTGGTTATACTTGAGGATCTAAATAATGATCATGTTGTGACTCACGTTGAACAAACCGAACTTTTGCCTCATCCAGATTTTGCTCTGTTAATTCAAGACCAACAAACCCATAGTGGAAGAATGTGTGCATTAATCAGGACTTGACAAGTAAAAATGCACTGTTAACAAAGGATTTTGAATGTTTACAAAAGCAACTCAACTTTTTCAAAACTCAAGAAAAACGTGAAAACGGTTTTGAAGCAGCCTTTGCCAAATCTTATCAAAACGAAAAATATTTAGAACGACAGATGCGTGATCTAGCCGCTTCGAAGAATGCTTTGTTGTCTGAAATAGAACAACTGAAACATGAACATAAAAAGCAAATTAACGCTCTCACCTTGGAAAATCAAAAAGCTAAGGCTGAGTTGTTAACTTGTCAAAAACAGTTCTCTGCATACAAAAAGCATTCAACGAAACGAATAGATGATCATCTTGAAGAAATCATCGGCTTGCAAAACAAACTTAAAGAGTTTAAAACTGTTGTTTACAAACATGGCGAGTCGGTCACAACCATTGAAAAGTTTACTTTAAAACCAAATCCAAATGGATATGGACCGAATCTTGCTGATTACAAACCTAAGCTTTCAACCAAAACATTCAAACCAAATCCTGAAGTTTCCAGTGCAGAATATAAAATTGATAATTCTGTTATGAATGTTGTTGAATATCATCGTCAAGAGGAATTAGATGCAGAAGACGAGAGTCGATCAAAATTAAAAACTGTTGTTTACAACAAACCTTTTTTCGTCACACCAACGGATTCTTCCAACACACCAAGAGTTATCATCAGAACACCTGAGTCTTCTATTGTTAATCCCAAAACAGACTTTGCACAAACTTATGGTCCTTTACCTTCCATTAGTGAAGTAAACTCACAACCTGAAAATCGAAAAATTCTTCGATATTTTGACATTTTCATGGCTGACCTCAAAATTTTACAACATGAGATAGAATATCGATCTGAAATCAAAGTTGAACATTTTCAATCGCCTCTGGCGCGAGAACAAAGAGACATTTTTCAGAAAAATCTTTTACCTAATGTTAAAAACTTGAAAAGTTGTGCAATTGCCTGGGAAAAGGATTTTCATAAGGAACTTGGGGTCATGAAAAACGTTTTCGAGAAAACAGAAACATCTATTTCAAACACTAAACGTAAAAAGAAAATGTTAAGAAAAGATGTTGATCGACTCTTGGAAGATGTTATCTGTGCGGATGTTCAAAATGTTGTGTTATTGAATTCGTTGTCATATGCATTTGATAATATCTCTGCTGATACTGTTGCTTCTGTGGTAAATGTTGAGAACACTGATAATGTGCTTCAGATCGAGTCCTTAACAGTTGAAAACAAACGATTGTCAAACGAACTTTCAAATGCAATACGTCGTCTTAATTGGTGTCAAAAAGATATTCACGATCAACAACTTGCTTTTCAACACAAAATCAACCAGTTGCGTGCAAAACCTTCTGATTCTAAAATTGAGCAACTGGATGATCAAAACGTGTCTTTCAAGTGTCAAATCTCAAAATATGAACAAGAACTTGTAAAAGTTAAAAAGGAATATGGTGTCATATTTGATTTACTCAAAAAGACTCGTGATGAAGCATCAAATGAACTTGATCATTATCTTGCACACACTAAAGAAGTTATGCATTTTGCTGGAAATGTTCGGTCTGAAAATCAAGATCTGATTCACACTATCATCAAGTTAAGAGGAATGTTAGGAAAGTATGAACAACTTCCGCCAACAATCATTAAGAGATTAGCCCCCGTAACACTTAGTACTCATGCACCTAGAATCTCTACTGCCAAATCACAAGTAGCTAACGTGCTTCCTTCTACTGAAACAGGAATAGTTGAGCCTTTTCCAAACGTCCGCACTTCACAGCCTAAGAGCACTCAATCGAAGAATAGGAAGTTGCGACCTAAGAAAAGATCAATCAAGAATGCTAAAGTAGAAGAACACCCTAGGACTATGAATAAGACACACGTTGCCTCCACTATAGATATTGCGTCTGGCAAATGTAATAGAAATAGTGATGTAACGAATGCTAAACCGTTAAGTACTTTTGATATTCAGTCTGATGCACCTTGTGTTATTTGTGGTAAAAGTATGAATTCTGATTGCCATGATAAATGTGTTGCTAAAGCTATAATCTCTCGTTTAAGGAATCCTAAGAACCGGAATACCTCTAGGCCCACTAATCTTTCTAAGTCTGTGCTTGGTAGACCGCCTTCTTCAGATTCTAAGAAACGCATTGCTGTCCCTGTAGCTCCAGTTTCACCTCCTAGGAATGTAGTACCACCTAGTGCATTCACTAAGACTAAAGCAAAGAGTAGTTATAGATGGCAGAAATGGATATATAACACACTAGGATTTAAGTGGATACCTAAAGCTATTGATGTGTGTATATCTACTCTAACTGCTTCGGAACCCTCTAACATTTCGGGTTCCACATCTACTTCTATTCCATCTGTGTCGTCTGTGTGTAATGCAGGTGATACAGATCATTCTCTGGATTGTTGATAGCGGATGTTCCCGACACATGACAGGCAATCTTAAACTGTTATCAAACTTTATTGCAAAGTTCATTGGCACTGTCAGGTTCGGGAATGATCACTTCGCAGCTATCATGGGCTACGGAGACTTTGTCAATGGGAACATCGAAATTAGCAGGGTTTACTATGTGGAAGGCCTCGGTCACAATCTGTTTTCAGTAGGTCAATTTTGTGATGGAGATTTGGAGGTTGCTTTCAGGGGGAAAACTTGTTTCATTCGTGATCTACAAGGAAATGACCTTATGTCTGGCTCGCGTAATTCTAGTCTCTACACTATCTCTATGCAAGACATGGTTGCTTCCTCTCCCATTTGCTTACTTTCTAAGGCAACATCAACAAAATCCTGGCTATGGCACCGTCGTCTCTCACATCTAAACTTTCAAACCATCACCAACCTTGCTCGACACAAACTAGTTGAAGGACTCCCACGATTCCGGTATTCAAAAGATCACCTATGCTCAGCTTGTGAACAAGGGAAAAGCACTCGTGCTCATTTTCCTTCAAAGGTGGAACACAGCTCTCAGCATGTGCTTCATCTTCTTCACATGGATTTGTGTGGCCCGATGCGCGTGCAAACGATCAATGGCAAACGCTACATCTTAGTAATTGTTGATGACTACTCTCGATGGACTTGGGTCTACTTTCTTCGTAGCAAAGACCAAGCTCCACAAATGATCATCACCTTTCTCACAAAAATACAGGTTCAGCTCCGCAACACCGTCAGAATCATCAGAACAGACAAAGGAACTGAATTTGTTAACAAAACCCTTCGTGAATTCTATGAGAAAGTGGGAATTCAGCATCAAACATCTATTGCACGTACACCTGAACAAAACGGAGTTGTTGAAAGACGAAACCGAACGTTAGTGGAAGCTGCAAGAACAATGTTAATCAATGCTAAACTTCCAGATTACTTATGGGCAGAAGCTGTATCTACTGCATGCTATACTCAAAACCGTTCTATGATCACAAAACGCCACAACAAAACACCTTTCGAGCTTGTCCATAACAGAAAACCGAATCTCAAACACTTTCATGTATTTGGATCTCTTTGCTATCCGAATAATGATCGTGATGATTTTGGAAAGCTCAAAGCCAAAGCTGACATTGGAGTCTTTATCGGATACTGTGATAATTCAAAAGGTTTCCGAATCTGGAATCGTCGTACAAAACAGGTGATGGAAACGATTCATGCTCATTTTGATGAACTTACGGAAATGGCTTCTGAGTATAACAGCTTAGAACCCGGTCACAACCGCTTAAACTTCCCTCAACCCCCATCATCAGCTGAACAAAGCCCCCAGCTCACTCGTCAACAAATGGAAAGGTTATTTGCTCCTCTGTTCAGTGACGATATTGATGAACGTGCTCCAGGTGTATCCGCTGTTTCCGCTGCACAACCTGATAATATTCCTATACCTGATACACCTGCTACAACAACTACTGTTGAAGAAGCACCTACACCAGTTGACTCCAACACAACAGTTGAACACACCGCTTCCAACAATGATGAACCAGCTGATGATATTCTGAATGAAGTACCCCCACCTGCAGATTTTGATCCAAATGCGTTCTTCAACCCGTTTGCTAATGAGACTGCTGCACCAGATGTCGCGGAATCTTCAACAAACCATTTGAATCCTCAGAATCTGCACAATGTATACCAACATCAACCCTCCACACATAGATGGACGAAAGACCATCCTCTGGAAAACATTATTGGCAACCCGAATCAACCAGTCGTTACGAGACAACGTCTTCACACAGACGGTGAACATTGCATTTATGCACTCACTGTCTGCCAATCTGAACCTAAAAACATCAAAGACGCAATGACAAAAGACAACTGGATTGAATCCATGCAAGAAGAACTCAACCAATTCAAACGTCTTGAAGTATGGGAACTGGTTGAAAGACCAACAGGAGTCTACGTCATTGGTCTAAAATGGATTTGGAAAAACAAATTGGATGCTGAAGGGAACGTCATCCGAAACAAGTCACGTCTGGTGGCTAAGGGTTATCGTCAGGAAGAGGGGATAGACTTTGAAGAATCTTTTGCTCCGGTTGCTCGTCTTGAGGCTGTTCGGATATTTCTAGCGTTCGCAGCTCATATGAATATGACGGTCTATCAGATGGATGTCAAAACTGCGTTTCTCAATGGACAACTTAAAGAAACGGTTTATGTCAGCCAACCAGATGGATTCGTTGATCCTGAGTTCCCGAATCATGTCTACAAACTGAACAAAGCTCTGTATGGTCTCAAACAAGCTCCTCGGGCATGGTACGATAAGCTATCATCTTTCCTCATTGCCAATAATTTCACCAAAGGCTCGGTTGACCCAACTCTTTTTATACAATATCACGGGGCACATATCTTAATTGTTCAAATTTACGTGGATGACATCATTTTTGGGTCTACACATAAAAAGTTTTCAATCGCTTTTGCAAAACTAATGAAGAAAAATTTTGAAATGTCCATGATGGGTGAACTTACATTCTTTCTAGGACTGCAAGTTCATCAATCACCCCGTGGTATTTTCTTGAGTCAGTCCAAATATGCCCTTGAATTGTTAAACAAATTTGGAATGAAAACCTGTGACACCTATGCCACACCAATGGCTCATACCAAGAAGCTAGACGCTGATTTACATGGGAAATTGGTGGACCCTACAAAATACCGTAGTATTATTGGGTCTCTCATGTATCTAACAGCTAGCAGACCTGATATTGTCTTTGCCGTTTATCTATGCTCCCGTTATCAGTCGCGACCAACTGAAACCCACCTCTCTGAGGCTAAAAGAATCCTCCGATACATAAAGGGAACCATTAACTTGGGGATCTGGTATCCGAAGGATTCTGGTTTTGAACTAATCGCTTTTTCAGACGCTGACCACGCAGGATGCTTAGACTCACGGAAAAGCACTTCAGGAGCTTTACAATTTCTTGGTGATAAACTGGTGTCATGGCAATCGAAGAAGCAGGATTGTACATCGCTGTCATCAACCGAAGCAGAATATGTAGCCATGTCCGCATGTTGTGCTCAAGTCATATGGATGAGAACACAACTCAAAGACTATGGTTACGTATTTGACAGAATCCCGATGTATTGCGACAATCGGAGTGCCATTGCAATCTCGTGCAACTCAGTTCAGCACTCGAAATCAAAGCACATCGATCTTCGATATCATTTCATCAAGGATCACGTGGAACAGGGTACTGTTGAATTATATTTTGTGGGTACAGAATACCAATTGGCAGATCTTCTCACCAAAGCCTTGCCTCCCGCTAGGTTTAATGAGTTGGTCCACCGGATTGGTATGAGGTGTTTGACTCAAGAGGAATTGGATGATCTCCTAAAACAGTCTTAAAAACCTGTCAAACACCAAATTCTCTTTTGTAAATATTTTTTCAAAAACAAAATACAAAATTATAAAACCTGATAAAAACAACAAAAATATTCTTCTAATCTACTTTTCTTTCAACATTGCAAGTACATTTCTTCCGTCAACACTTTAATCTTTCAAAATTCAGTATTTTTCCGATCAAGTGTTGAGGGGGAGAAAATTTTCACTGTTTCACATCTGTGTACTTGCATCTTATCTTATCTCGGTTGAATCTTTTACAAATGGTGGTACATTTCCTGGTTCAAAGACACTCCTCGGACGTTAATTAATAACCTTTCATTATTTTTCTCAAGTCGAGGGGGAGTGTCGTCAAGTTTCTTTCCTAAAATCTTCGTTTGGTAACCATAATGGAAGTTAAAAGACTTTGGATGAATATGGAAAAGGTGGAGGGACCAAAACTGTCAAAAGGTTAAACTCACTTTTAATAAAACACCCTCCCACCTACTTTCACTTCTCATTTATTACAAAACCTAAAACCATCCTACGCTAAGATTCACTCAAGGTGTTTTGATCATCATTTGTAAGTGCTAACATGTTTTTTGATAAGGTTTTGATTTTCAAATGAATCCTACGGTAAAACTGATATGAGATTTTGTGTTCTTCGAAAGAACACATGATCATCAAAATGTTTTAACAACATCTATGATATAGTTTCCTCAAACAAACCCAGAAACACGAATTGATGATTTTTGAAAATTAGGGTTTATGAGTCGAATTGGGTATTTTCAAATGTGAAGTGTTTTGGTCAAAAAGATTGTTGGTTATGCTCTTGTGAGAATTGATGATTTCCCTATAACCACCCAGAAACACGAATTGGTTCAATAGAAATTAGGGTTTAAGGTTCTTGAGATTGGGTATTTTTGATTCACTGCAAATTAAGTGTTAAAACTTGGTCATTATGCTCTCACAACATCTAAGATATACCAGAAAACCTTTGGTGCATATTCCATGGCTAGATCTCATACGCGTAGATTTAGGGTTTAGACTACGCGTATGAGTTCTACGCGTAACTGTTGTCCAAATGTGTTTTGATATGTCATAATGTGAATGTTATGTGTTTAACATTGATGATATGATGCTTTATTTCAGGCTTGCAACACTAATATTCAAACGCATAAGGATCACCTTACGCGTAGCTTGTTATGCGTAAGATAGTCTACGCGTAGCTCTACGCATAAGGTTCTTCAATGGGACTACGCGTATCCTGTGAAGGATATGCGTAAACAGTGACCTCTACGCATAAGGTCAACTCTTACGAGTAGCCTTACGCGTAAGGTTAATATATGCCTACGCATAAGCACGCATACTCTTTTTCCTACGCGTAACACTTCTTACGCGTAAGTTAAGAACCTACGCGTAAGTTTACGCCTACGCATATATCATTCCTGTCTACGCATAACTTTACCAATCCTACGCATAAGCCGTCATACCTTCGTTATGAATTGTTACGTGTACAAACATGTAAATAAACTAATCATATCATCACGAATCCTAAAATGTCACTAATAAACTGAAATCGTTTGATATGTTGTGAACAATAAGTGATAAAATAAACTTTAAAACTTAAAGTTAACTAACTCACGAAACATTTCACGACTCATTGGACTATTGAACAACCAAGTGACTTAGGACTCGTAACAATCATTGACACTGTACATTCAATAACTAGACAATAAGACCTTCTGTTGACTAACATTATGTCTTTCGATATGTTGGTTCTTTTGGCTAATGTTATTTCAGATCACGACATGGCTGAACAAATGAATATGGATGCACCTGAAGTTCTCTCCATTGCTGATATCTATCCTCATGGCTATCCAATGAAGATAGGAAAGAATAATCTCCGTGTTGACTTTGACAACCTCACTTGCTCTGAATCTTCTTGTTTAATTGCTATTGACATTCTGAGGACTCATCCGTATCAGAACATGCTTTCACACTCTGCAACTGTTCCTGAGATCTACATCCAACAGTTCTGGAACACTATGGAAAGGGTCAAAGGACAAACTGCTGTGACGGTGACTCTGAATCACAAACAAGTCACCATTACACCTGCAGACTTAAGGGCTGTTCTCCTAATTCCTGATGTCGATCCAACCAAACTATATGCCACACCTGCTGAAGAGCTCACTCTCCAATTCTTAATCAATATCGGTTATGACGAGGCTACAGGAGTAATCACCAAGCATTCTCACGTAGAGCTTAAGAGTATTCCTCAACCCTGGAGAACTCTCTACATGATCATCACCAAGTCTGTTTCTGGTCGTGACAGCGGCTATGAGCACCCTAAGCTCATGGAACTGCAAATATTCTGGGCATTGGTCAACAAGAAACACATCGCTATCGAAGCTCTGATTTGGGATGACATGATGTCATTTCTCAACAAACTTGGCTCAAAGATTCCCTACATCAGATATACAAAATTGTTGATCCAGAGAGCACTTGGACTTCATCCTGACATTCCCAAGAGGCTCAATGACCCCGACAATCACGACATGTTGACGGAACCCATTCTATCTGTCAGAATCAAGGAAACGTCTACAAAGAAACAAGGTGCTGTGCTGCCAGATTTCCTTCTAACTGAAGATGTCAGAAAGCTCGAAACGTACAAAAGGTATCTGGAAGCAGTCAGACAAGGCAAAGTTGGTCATCTCGACGAAAAATCTTCTGGAACACCTGTAAGGAGAACCAAAAGAGGAAGTGCAGGAAGTACGGCAAGTACTGTGAGTCAAAGGAAGTTCCAAAGAAGAAACCAAGAGGAACCCTCCATCAAAGAGGATTGTTCCATCTAAGGAAGCTGCTCCCATCCCAATTCCCAAACCCGAACCGCAAAGAAAGCTTGTGGACGAAAGCTCTGAAGGTACTGACACAGATGAAGAGATTACCTTCTCTGAATCTGCAACCGTATCCCCTCCTCCAGCAGCTAAACCTCCAAGTCCAATAGCTGAACATGGAAAAGGAAAGACTCCTGTACTTGAGTCTCATGATGAAAGCTCTGAAGAAGAAGAAGAGCAACTGGATCAATCATACAGGAAGAAGTTTAAATTAGTTAGACAAATTCAAAAAGCTGAAGAATTTGCAAAAGATCAAATGGGTGGCCCCGGAGGATCGAGTGGTGCTGTCCACTCTTCACCAGGTCCTGATGCGGTTAATCAACCCGATAAGGGATCTGGTGCCACCACTCTTGTGCAACAACAAACGCTTGTGAAGGAGTCTACTGATCTTAACATTGAGGACCAGAAAAGAATAAGACTGAGAAAGAGAAAACTGATGAAGAAGCTAAGGAACAGACGGAAGAAAAGGCTAAAACTGGACATGATGACGAAGAAGATTATGATGACTTTCTTCTCAACAGTCCAACTCGTTCCAAGGAGGATACTTCTGCACCTCCAAAGGACCCCGAATCTCCTCATGTCCCCTCCTCATCAGATTCTTCATCTCACTCATCACCACCACCATCAAAAAGATCAACAAAATCATCATCCAAATCTGTGAAGAAACCACCTCGATCTTGGATTTCTCAAGCTCATAAACGGATTCACAAAGCTGTCAAACAAGTCAGAAAGAAAAACGTGCTCTACAAAAAGCTAAATTTCTTTGCTGATCACATACAGCATATGTATGACGAGCATGACAAGATGGAGAAAGAAAGGGAATTTGTTCAGAAGTTCATGAAGAGTCATCGTAAAGAGGAACTGAACGAAATGATCGAAGGTTACACTAACAAGTACCTTCAGGATATCGTTCCTAAAGTCCAAAAGGAACTGGAAAAGACAGCAAGAGATCATACTCACAAGTTTCTTCTCGACACTGTCCCCGGTGTGACTAGAGAAATATTTTCCAGACAACTCACCCCTAACATCGTAGCATTGGTTAAAAATACAATGGCCAAAGAAGCTGATCTCTCTGAATCTGAGTTAATCGCTAAACTTGTGATACAAATGTCAAAGCGATCTGGAACGTTTACTTCGGATGAAGCTAAATTTTTCGAAAATCTACTTGATTTTCAACTCAGATCATCATGCAAGGAGTCAGCCGATCAACCCAAACGACCAAGAGATGACGATGATAAGGATAAGGATTCTGCACCTAAACGTCAGAAGCAGTCTGGTAAATCTACCTCTATGCCACCTCCTCCACCACGAACTTCTTCTCAACAAAAGTCTCCTCCACCTCGGTCTTCTACTGATAAACCTCGGGACGATTCCGAGTTACCACCCCTGACTCATAAAACAGGTGATTACTTTGAGTATACGGGTGGTGACGATGAAGAGGTCCTTGAGCCCCGACAACAACCCACCTCACCCAAACAAGTGCAGAAACCAGTATCATCATCAAGGCCTTCCAAAAAGAAGAAGAAGACGACTCAGCCTGGAGTCGTCTCATGGCTAGATGACGATAAAACCGAAGAGTTTGAATGGTTCTCCACACTTGTCAATCAAACTCCCTACCCTGATGAAGGTCAAGAATTGGTAGACGGTTCTACATTGGAGCACGCAAAACTTTTGCAAGAAAAGTTCCATGTGAAGAAAATGACGAAATCTGAATTGAAGCGAATCAAGAATGAAGCATTCCAACTTCTTAAAGACAGCTCTGAAAGCGCCGTCGAGGTCGAATATCATCTTGAGAACATCGCTCGAGCTATGTCTAACGACATGGATTGGCTCAATCCGGAAGCAAACATTGACTTCACACAAAGGGACAACCCTCCATACTACACCGATTGGACCAAACCCCTACCGACCATTGGCCAAACAGACGAACCACGGATTCCCTTCCGATACTTCTTTAACAGAGACCTGGATTTTCTCTTACACGGTAGCGATGGTTCGCGAAAATACGCTACATCATTGACTCTTCCATTCCCAGCGGCTATTTACTCAAACTGCATAGCTATCGAGGAACGTGCAAATCACTTGTTTTCTGACAACGTGCAAGCATACGACCAAGATGCATTGTATGGGATTCATCATTGGCCTGAACGCCGAAGAATCTACTACAGAAGCTGCCTGGTTCAGAAGTCTCAACATGCAGTGTATAGTTCTAAGGACATCGTGGCCATCAAACACATTGATCTCAAGTCTAAGTGGGACTACACATTCTTAAAGAATATCATAGTCAAACGACAAGATGAACAGGACTATGGATTCTCCGAGGCTGACTTTGAGAACTTGTCCCTCAACGACATCGAAGACATGTACCTTGCCAAGGTACAGGGTCGTATGAGACAATTCTCGACTGAAGTTCAACGTGAATTTATCAAGTCAGTTCTCATCTTCATTAGACGCATTGTGATCAAAGAACGTGTTGAAGATATCCAGATGGCTGTTGAATCTTATCAGACGCGTGTCAACCTCACTCCTCCAACGCTTACTCTTCCCGATCTCAATCAGCTACCTCAATATACGCTCATCAGCAAACCTTTCGGAGTTGTTTACCGCAGTGAACTTCAAAGAAACTGCTTAATGGCGTGTAGTGATCTTCAGAAATTCGGGGATCATACTTTGAAGCTGGTTAGGGACGGATTAGCGTACAGGTTGAAGGATATACGCCTGAAAGTTGGGTCTCGTAAGCGCTGGAATTCTCAGGAAAGGAGGGATGTGAGAAGGATCATCACCATGATTGATGAACGGTTGTTCAGAAGGGATCAGTTCAGACGATTGGAGAGCTATGTTGGTGGTCGACCCAGGAGAAACATCACCGGCTTTCAACGTCCTGCGCGCACTCCTGGGAACATCACTGCACTTCCTGGTACCCCTTGAATTGTTTCCTTCATAATTTTGGATGTATGATTAAATATGTCGATGGCTTGTGCACACATAACAGTGTACAACCCGTAATTGTCAAGAAAGGACCCTGTGGTACGCTTCAGTGCCACAATCCTTATAAAAGGAGCGAAAGCTTCTTACTTTTGAGTAAAACCTATCAAACCTTTCATTTTTCAAGGTTTTGCTCAAAAGAACAAGTACTTCCCCTTAAGACTTTCAAAACCTCAACCGTTTATATCACTTGTTGAGGGGGAGTATTTGAAACTTTGTTCACAATTGTTCACAGTGGTCATTCTTCCCGCAACACTCGAAATGGTCATATTTATTCTCAAACGTTTCAAAAATAACACTTTAATATGCCATTTTTGAGGGGGAGAAAATTGTGTGATAAGAAATATGTTGTACAAAATGCAAATGAATCTGTGTACCTCAGACTTAACCAACGAATTGACGGTACTAAACTGTTAGTAACTCGAAAAGACTTGTCCTGGACGGGTAATAATTTCAAGCTAGTTCGCTAGTGATGTAAACGTGTCTCGCAAAGGACTTGTCTGAGTAGAATGTACCATTCGAGAAACTTTTGATAGACATGAACTCTGACGGGTTTGACAACCTTCCAAGGTTTGTCTACACCTTCAAGGTAGTTATTAGAGCTAGTTGTCACCTAAAAGCTGACAATGTAACTCTTTAACTATGCAACGTAACCGTGTCTCGCGGGGGATTGTCTATCTTCAGTGGATCAATTCAAAAAGTGCGCGCTCTTTCCTCACTGTGCATTTAACCATTAAAACTATTAAGCACATGTGGAGGGGGAGTATTTATGCAAAACATCATCTCTCACAATGGTTCAAACATGTTTTTCATTAACAAACCCTTTGAGAGACATTTTTTCATACAGTGGTTTTAATGGCAAACATAGGTTAGTCATGGAGTTATAAGGTGACTAAGGTTAGGAATAACCGTCCTATGATCCGCCAGAGCCGGAGGGATCTACCCAAGGACACTACAAATAGTTAGTATTTAGAAGTCCTTAGGTATGATTGTAAAAAGGAGAAAATGAGAATCGGAGAAAGAAGGAGTTGAAGAATTAAAAAGAAATGCAAAGAAAAGGGTGAAAAGAAATAGCCCTCCAGATTATTCAACTTAGGGCAGACACCGGGTTCAATTCATATGCTACTGGTTGTCACTTAGTGACGCCGGTATTGAAGATTAAAAGTCGTCATGGACCCAGTGACGCATGCACTAAACCTTCTTATCCACTCAAGTTTCTCTCAACAGAAGCTTGTTTCATTCTCACAGGGAACCCTACGTAAACTATCGGCTTTCTCCTAGAGATTGCTGGTATTGAAGAAGGAGACCCTCTCCCTAGTCTCCGCTCAGGAAAACCAAAACGCACTATTGAGTCTAGAGCCACGAGATTCATCAAAAGATCTCTTAGGAACACTTGACATTTAATCACTTGATGATCAACTAATAAGATCATCAGTGGTTCATATCGAGTCCTTCACAGATCTTAGCAATCTGTCGAGAACATTTATGAGAGGTTCACATCTGTGATCCTCAGTGATTGAATGGAAACTCCTGCCAGGGTCAACATCAAACAGCCCTGTCAGCAGGTCACTTCGGTAACTCCCCGTGGATTACGCGGAGTGTGTCTCAAACGGTCTACAGTCGTGAGGTGATGCTTCGGTGTACCTCAGCGACTCATCTGAACTGTAGATGTACTTCGGTACATCGCGTTATCTCACTTGTGGGACTCCAGTTCAGGAACGGCCTTTGTAAGAATTAGAGTTGTGTTTTCACACTATGCTGTTAACACTCTCGAAGTTCAAACTTGTAAGTGCCGGAAACCGCTTATTACTAACCGTTTGAAATGTTTTCTTCTTATGGAAGCTCCGGAGCGGGATGATCGTGCTGATTCTTCTCATGCTCACGCCAACATCATCACTAATGGAAGTTCTATCTCAAAGCAACACAACAGTCAGAATGATTCTTCGTCAAACCAAAGAATCTACAAAGTTAAAGACTTAAAGAACTTCATCAGTATTGAATTCCAACGTCAAAGAGCGTGTGAGCATGTTGAAGAATGACGTGGAGACACTGGAGCAGCGAAGCAGACCTGAGGCAGACTGATGCAGACAACAACATACTATCACTTTCACCACAAAGAACAATGATCAAAGAACAAAGTTAATGATGACGTCAAAGCATAACTGTTCAAAGATAACTATCTCTCTACACTGGGGAGATTGTTCGAATCAAGGCAATTCTTCTCACAAGAAAGAAGAATGTCAGAAGACGTCACTCCTACTATTACATCAACGCCTTCACCGTTTACATTCATATATACTTGAGGGGGAGATTGTTGGAATCACTCCTAAACAGTATTTCAAGTATTTATATTTCATATGTAATAGGTAGCTTTATTATGGCCTTTATGTTTGTTTAAGGTCAAGCTTATGTAGAAGGCCCATAAGCTTGACCCAAGCCCAATAAGGAATAGGGAAGGAGAGGAGTGTTGCCCTAGCTCCTTGCCTATATAAAACCATGTAATAACCTCATTTGAAGGTTGGTTGTTCAAGTTTTTCTTTTCACACATATCCTACGCCTAACCGTATTTTACTATCGTGTGTGTGTGTTGATTCTTGTTCAATCGCCTCATCTACTTTCTATATAACTTGTGTTTGTAAAACTAGTGACCTAACAGTGGTATCAATCGCCAAATAGTTGGGTGTCTCGTTTTGTTTTTGCAGTTTTGGTTTTGGGTCTTACGCGTAAGATCACGCAATCTTGGTTATTTAAAAACTCCGTTTTTAACACTTTTTAATCCAAATTCTTGTACTTTCAATGTGTTAAGTGTAACATACTTGTTTTTGGCAAAAAGTTTTCAACTTTACGCAGTGGATTACGTTTTAAGCTTGTTTTTGTTCGTGGGTGCCGTTCTATTCCTAAACGCGTATCCCTTTAGCAGTTTTGGTATCATCAAAATCACACTTTTGTGTTCTTTTGGTACTATTGAAGCTATTCCCTAACAAAAATCTTTTTAGAAACACATTTGGGCAAAATCAAAGTTACGAGTAATCCTACCGTATCAAAACCCCTAAAATTACGCGTAAGATTTTTCCTTGGTTTGATCTTCATTTTCCTGGTTTATCCGTGTTTCTTACTTGGATAAGCTGAAAATACGTCGACTTTGATATCTTTTGCACTGAGGAGTGTAAAAGATCATTTGGGCAAAAAACCCTAAAATTACGCATAAGCATAAGCTTACGCGTAGAAATTCTACCATAAGATTCCCTTTACGCGTAAACTTAGTCTACGCATAAGTAATCCTACGCCTAACTTTCTACGCCTAACTTTTGTCTACCATAACTTTAGTGTTTTATTCCTACTTACGCGTAAGCTAAACCTACGCGTAACTCATCATTGTTACGCGTAAATTTTTGGTGTTTTTTACGCATAGTGCACTTGGTTCTTGTCTTTTCTACGCCTAAGGATACTTCATCAACAAAGGTTCATTCGACTAAAAGATCCATTTTCCAACACAAGTTTTCACATGTCACAACCACCATACTCTAAATTTCCCTTACACATCCTCAACACAACAACAACTAAGTCCACAATAACATCAACAATGGAATCAAAACAGCAATTTATCAACAAAAATTTAACCAACAACATACTCCACAACTTGCTGCAAATCCACAACCTCAATTGGTTCAACCACCACCAAGTCTTCAAGTTCAACCGTACACAAATGACTTCAATCAACATCCATCAAGGAACATTATGAAGGAACCCACTTGGTTTGCAAAGATGTGTGAAGCTTTAAGCAGCCAACAATCAATTCATGAGGCTGGATCACTTGATAGACCTCCAATGCTCACTCCAGGAAACTACGATCAATGGGTGATAAGGTTCTTTAGGTTTTGTGATCTGAAGAAGCCACATGGAAAGTTCTTAAAGAAGGTTATCTTGGAAGGTCCATTTGAGATGTCTACTGTCATTGTACCCGGAGATCCAAATGCCATTCCACCAAGAGATGAACAAACAAACATTGCTACTGTTTGCAGCTTGAATCCTCAAGAACTTCTACACTATGAAGCTGATGAGCTTGCAATGGAATACATCCTTTTAGGATTACCAAACCCAATTCTTCGTAGTGTTGATGCTCAAAAAACTGCACAGAAAATGTGGGATCATATTCGTCTTCTTATGGAAGGATCTGTACTCAATCAGGAAGATTTGGAATCCAAAATTACTTGGCTTATGAACACTTCATGATTGAACCTGGAGAGACACTAGAGTCTTATCATCATCGTTTTCAGACATCATCAATGATTTGGATAAACACAACATCACATGCCAAGATTGCATGAATACTAAGTTCCAAGTAGTCTTGGTCCTGAATGGGAGAAGTATGTCATTTTTCTCTTCTCGTCAAGCGAAACATGCATCAGTCTTCCTACGGATTGTTGTACGATTACTTGAAGCCTCATGAAAAGGAAGTTGATAGGGAAGGGATTCTCCGTGCTCAAATTGCTTCACCAACACATCCGGAAAATCAACAACTTGCCTTATATGCTCAAAACAGTTATTCTCCTCAACCGGCAACTCAACCAACTGCTTCAAACCCACCAAACGATCAATCACAACAACCCAACAAAATCAATTGGTTCCTTACAACAACAATGCTCAAGCACTTCAAATGAGGATCCGATCCGTTTTGAAGCATTGCAACAACGATTTGCTATGATTGCTAATGCCTTTAGCCGTTATACCAACAAATCCAACAATCGTATTCGCATCTATCAATACAGGAATCAAGTGTTGTAAACAATGGAAGAGTTGAAGTTCAGAATCGTGGTTATGGTCGTCAGATGGGCGGTGGTCAAGGGTTTAATGCTGTGGGTAGGAATAACAACAGAGCTCCAGTGGTGGAACAGGGAAATGCTCAGAATGGGTTGAATGGTCTTCGATGCTACAACTGCAATGAGAAGGGACACCTGGCTAATGCATGCCCAAAGCCAAGGACTAGGGCAGTGCTTATTTCAAAGAGGCTCTTCTTTTGGCTCTTAAGGATGAAGCTGGTGGAACTCTCACAGACAAAGAACAGAGCTTTATGGCAAATGCTGACTCAGATGATGATATGGAGGACTTGCAGGCCAATGCAGCTGTTATGTTGATGGCTAATATGCAGGCGTTACACATGAGTGACACAGGCCCAGTGTATGACACTGATGGCTTGTCTCAGGTACCCGAACAAACCATATTTCTCTCTGATCTCATATCTCCGCCAACATCTGAATCCGGCAAGGCTCAGAATGTTCAAAATGAGTCGTCCACATCTCATTCCGACGATTTTCAACTAGACCCCGTAGTTATATTTGACGATCAAGATGACCAACCGGTTTCCCTTGATAATCAAATTGACTCCGTGGTTATACTTGAGGATCTCAGTAATGATCATGTTGAGACTCACGTTGAACAGGCCGAACTTTTGCCTCATCCAGATTTTGCTCGTTTAATACAAGACCAACAAACCATAGTGGAAGATTGTCGTGCAATTAATCAGGACTTGAAAAGTAAAAATGCACTGTTAACAAAGGATTTTGAATGTTTACAAAAGCAACTCAACTTTTTCAAAACTCAAGAAAAACGTGAAACGGTTTTGAAGCAGCCTTTGCCAAATCTTATCAAAACGAAAAATATTTAGAAAGACAGATGCGTGATCTAGCCGCTTCGAAGAATGCTTTGTTGTCTGAAATAGAACAACTGACACATGAACATAAAAAGCAAATTAACGCTCTCACCTTGGAAAATCAAAAAGCTAAGGCTGAGTTGTTAACTTGTCAAAAACAGTTCTCTGCATACAAAAAGCATTCAACGAAACGAATAGATGATCATCTTGAAGAAATCATCGGCTTGCAAAACAAACTTAAAGAGTTTAAAACTGTTGTTTACAAACATGGCGAGTCGGTCACACCCATTGAAAAGTTTACTTTAAAACCAAATCCAAATGGATATGGACCGAATCTTGCTGATTACAAACCTAAGCTTTCAACCAAACATTCAAACCAAATCCTGAAGTTTCCAGTGCAGAATATAAAATTGATAATCTGTTATGAATGTTTTTGAATATCATCGTCAAGAGGAATTAGATGCAGAAGACGAGAGTCGATCAAATTAAAAACTGTTGTTTACAACAAACCTTTTAATTATTCAAAACCGGTCACTTTCGTCACACCAAGGATTCTTCTAACACACCAAGAGTTATCATCAAAACACCTGAGTCTTCTATTGTTAATCCCAAAACAGACTTTGCACAAACTTATGGTCCTTTACCTTCCATTAGTGAAGTAAACTCACAACCTGAAAATCGAAAATTCTTCGATATTTTGACATTTTCATGGCTGACCTCAAAATTTTACAACATGAGATAGAATATCGATCTGAAATCAAAGTTGAACATTTTCAATCGCCTCTGGCGCGAGAACAAAGAGACATTTTTCAGAAAAATCTTTTACCTAATGTTAAAAACTTGAAAAGTTGTGCAATTGCCTGGGAAAAGGATTTTCATAAGGAACTTGGGGTCATGAAAACGTTTTCGAGAAAACAGAAACATCTATTTCAAATACTAAACGTAAAAAAAATGTTGAGAAAAGATGTTGATCGACTCTTGGAAGATGTCATCTGTGCTGATGTTCAAAATGCTGTGTTATTGAATTCTTTGTCATATGCATTTGATAATATCTCTGCTGATACTGTTGCTTCTGTGTTAAATGTTGAGAACACTGATAATGTGCTTCAGATCGAGTCCTTAAAAGTTGAAAACAAACGATTGTCAAAGAACTTTCAAATGCAATTCGTCGTCTTAATTGGTGTCAAAAAGATATTCACGATCAACAAATTGCTTTTCAACACAAATCACCCAGTTTCGTACAAAATCTTCTGATCCTTAAATTGAGCAACTGGATGATCAAAACGTGTCTTTTAAGTGCCAAATCTCAAAATATGAACAAGAACTTGTAAAAGTTAAAAAGGAATATGGTCTCATATTTGATTTACTCAAAAAGACTCGTGATGAAGCATCAATTGAACTTGATCATTATCTTGCACACACTAAAGAAGTTATGCATTTTGCTGGAAATGTTCGGTCTGAAAATCAAGATCTGATTCACACTATCATCAGGTTAAGAGAAATGTTAGGAAAGTATGAACAACTTCCGCCAACAATCATTAAGAAATTAGCCCCCGTAACACTTAGTACTCATGCACCTAGAATCTCTACTGCCAAATCACAAGTAGCTAACGTGCTTCCTTCTACTGAAACAGGAATATTTGAGCCTTTTCCAAACGTCCGCACTTCACAGCCTAAGAGCACTCAATCGAAGAATAGGAAGTTGCGACCTAAGAAAAGAGATCAAAGAATGCTAAGTAGAAGAACACCCTAGGACTATGAATAAGACTCACGTTGCCTCCACTATAGATATTGCGTCTGGCAAATGTAATAGAAATAGTAATGTAACGAATGCTAAACCGTTAAGTACTTTTGATATTCAGTCTGATGCACCTTGTGTTATTTGTCGTAAAAGTATGAATTCTGATTGCCATGATAAATGTGTTGCTAAAGCTATCATCTCTCGTTTAAGGAATCCTAAGAACCGGAATACCTCTAGGCCCACTAATCTTTCTAAGTCTGTGCTTGGTAGACCGCCATCTTTAGATTCTAAGAAACGCATTGCTGTCCCTGTAGCTCCAGTTCCACCTCCTAGGAATGTAGTACCACCTAGTGCATTCACTAAGACTAAAGCAAAGAGTAGTTATAGATGGCAGAAATGGATATATAACACACTAGGATTTAAGTGGATACCTAAAGCTATTGATGTGTGTATATCTACACTAACTGCTATGGAACCCTCTAACATTTCGGGTTCCACATCTACTTCTATTCCATCTGTGTCGTCTGTGTGTAATGCAGGTGATACAGATCATTCTCTGGATTGTTGATAGCGGATGTTCCCGACACATAACAGGCAATCTTAAACTGTTATCAAACTTTATTGCAAAGTTCATTGGCACTGTCAGGTTCGGGGAATGATCACTTCGCAGCTATCATGGGCTACGGAGACTATGTCAATGGGAACATCGAAAAGCAGGTTTACTATTGGAAGCCTCGGTCACAATCTATTTTCAGTAGGTCAGTTCTGTGATGGAGATTTGGAGGTTGCTTTCAGGAAGAAAAATTGTTTCATTCGTGATCTACAAGGAAATGACCTTATGTCTGGCTCGCGTAATTCTAGTCTCTACACTATCTCTATGCAAGACATGGTTGCTTCCTCTCCCATTTCCTTACTTTCTAAGGCAACCTCAACAAAATCCTGGCTATGGCACCGTCGTCTCTCACATCTAAACTTTCAACCATCACCAACCTTGCTCGACACAAACTAGTTGAAGGACTCCACGATTCGGTATTCAAAAGATAACCTATGCTCAGCTTGTGAACAAGGGAAAAGCACTCGTGCTCATTTTCCTTCAAAGGTGGAAAACAGCTCTCAGCATGTGCTTCATCTTCTTCACATGGATTTGTGTGGCCCGATGCGTGTGCAAACGATCAATGACAAACGCTACATCTTAGTAATTGTTGATGACTACTCACGATGGACTTGGGTCTACTTTCTTCGAAGCAAAGACCAGCTCCACAAATGATCATCACCTTTCTCACAAAATACAGGTTCAGCTCCGCAACACACGTCAGAATCATCGAACAGACAGGAACTGAATTTGTTACACAAACCCTTCGTGAATTCTATGAGAAAGTGGAATTCAGCATCAAACATCTATTGCACGTACACCTGAACAAAACGGAGTTGTTGAAAGACGAAACCGAACGTTATGGAAGCTTGCAAGAACAATGTTAATTAAATGCTAAACTTCCAGATTTACTTATGGGCAGAAGCTGTATCTACTGTGCATGCTATACTCCAAAACCACCCGTTCTATGATCACAAACGCCACAACAAAACACCTT
>OU343220.1:155749580-156008856 GCA_910596185.1 Chrysanthemum makinoi
TAGCAGTTTAGAAGTGTATGTTAGCCCAATATGTAAACACTAGTTGTTGTACATATGTGATGAGTGTGTAAATACTCATCATTTTTGGGTCAATCTGAACTGCAAAACATCTAAAAATGCTCAGAAATACATCAAAATACTGAAAATATTCCAAAATTGCATTTTATATGTTTCAGATGCAAAATGTTTAAATCAGATGAAAAATGAGCAAAGTTTGTAATTGGCGGTTCAGGTCCCCAGTTTCTAAAATTGTCTAAAATAGTCCCTGAGCCATAATTTCAAAAGAAAAATCACCAAAGGTCCTTTTAATATCATAACTTGTCAAAATTAGTCCTTTGGTGAAAAATATAAAAAGTTTGAAAAATTACAAGTTTAGTCCTCGACTTTGAAAATTAGCAAAAATGGCCCTTGGAATTTTGAAATTGTCAAGTTTGGTCCTTGTACTTTTGAAGATTGTCACTTGTGGTCACTGGATCAACTTTGATGAATTATGGTCCCTTGAAATTCGAGAAATTACACAAAGGTCCTATATTTATTAAGCCTATATACCCTTGACCTTGCCTAATTGTGACCCTGCCCAGCAATTTTTGGACCCCCTTATTACTAATATCGGTCAACCATTCGGTCAGCAGAGGTACCAGCTGCAGCCTAAAGTCCTCCCTACCTAACTTCTGCAAACTCGAGCCCTTCGCCTCCACTTTCGACATATCACCATCCATGTCCCCCTCACCTAAACAACAGAATCATTAAATGCATCCTCTGCCCTTCCTCAGCCATTTGTCAAAATACCTTTTGGCCAAAACATCAATGGCCATTATTCATTTTAGCCATCAAAGGCCAAAATTATTCTTTGGGATTCGAGGAGATGAGAGAAGCATTTGGAACTATAAAAAGCAAGGAGGAGAGAGAAGGAGAAGAGGAGTAGCTAGTTTTAACAATTTTTCTTAAATGTCGTTTTTTTAAATTAATGTTCTAGTTAAGCCAAATGTTGTAGTTTAAGTTTATTTGTATTACATTCAAGTTAAAACATCTTTGTATTGTACTTTTGACTATCAATCTAAGTTTTCATTTAAGTCTCCAAAGTTCATGATTATTTATTTGAGTTTTAGTTTCAAAATTCTTATGTACAAGTGTTAGTAGCTTATTTTCAAGCTCATACAAGCTTATTTAAGCTCCTTGTAGCTTTTGATAAGGCGGTGTCGGTTTAAGCAATCTTGTAACTTGGTCAATAAAAATTCAATGGGGCTCAAATTGGAATGGAAGTCATAATGGGTGTTGAGAGGTTTATTTGGGTTGGATTTAGTTAGGTTAGAGTAGTGTTAGTTACGGTTTTGGCACTGCATATAAGTTGGACACGATTAGTTAGTAGATTTCTTATTTTCATATTTCAAGCCAATTTTGCATATTTTGCTTGTATGAGTATCGTGGTAACAATTGCTTTTAATGTGTTGGAATTAGTTGTAAGTAGGTAAAGGATTAAGCTCGGTTTGATCTTTGGTACAAAGTTTGGTTAGATAGTAGCTTATTGTTATTTGCTTATCAGGTTTAACAGGTGTGTTTGGTTTTGCCACCAAATCTGTATTATAGGTTTGTGCAGTGGTAGATTGTTGTTGTTTCAGTCTTATTTAGCTAAAGTGAACTCATCTCAGTCATTACATACACCTGCATTTGCTCATAAATCAAAATTGCCTTTTAATTGCTTTAAGACCTTTCTTTGTTGGGATTTTGCAAGATCAAACTCTTGTTTTATGTTTAGATACCATTAGGATAGCTTGTTCTAGTTTTATTTCATCATAATATATCATCATCAGTCCTTGAATCAAGCTCAAAGTTGGAAAAGGTCAACTTTCCATTTCTTTCAAAAAGTCAAAATGTTGCAAAATCAGTTTTTAGCCCAATTAGGAAGAATTTTCATGGACTCATTATTGGGTCATCTTAAGTGAAACTTGTTGCTTTAAAATCTTCCACTGGTCTAATTTCTTATGGCCATTTTAGTAGATTTTTGTAATTTTTTCTAAAAGCTCAAACAAGCTTGTCAATATGGTGTCATATGCCTGTCTGAGGGCATTAAATCTACACAGGGGTTTATCGCGAGCTTTTGCAAAGCTTGTGCAGGGCTCATCTTGGCTTATCTAGGTCTAATTTTTGGTTTACATGTTCTTAGCTTTGGTTATCTTGAGGTTCCAATAATTGCTTTCTAGTTTCCAGCTTATTTGAGTACTTATTGATAATTTGCAAGTTGCCTACCAAATATGTTTTAGCTTATTAGTTCAAAACACCAAATGCAGGTAATTTGCTATTCATTGGTTTAGAGCTTGTTGTTACTCATTGCATTTTGGTTATTTTAGCTTATTATAGCTTCATTATCAGTTTGGTGCTCTTTGGTAGCCATTTGCTTATTCTAGTGCTTATTTCAATAAGCACTTGGTCATCAGTTTCAAAATCCTCCACACAAGCATCTGTTTTTCCAATTTTCCTAGCTTCCTAATATTATTTTAGAGTTTTCCTGAATTTTTCATATTTTTCCAAGTTGATTTGCTATTTTTCTTGATTTTAATTAGTTTTTAAGCATTTTTAAATAGCATTAAATACAAATAATTAAGAAAAGTTTCAAAAAAATAATTTTTCATTTTTATTAGGTTAAGATAAATATATAAGTCATAAAAAGTATTTTTCCATAATTTTCTTAGTTTAAAAAGTATTTTCTAGCATTTTAATTAGTTTTAAATAGTTTTAATTTAATAATAAATATATAAAAAGTCTAAAAAATATATTTTCAGTTTTAAAATTAGTTTTATCATATTTTAGATTTTTCTAAGTCTTAATTTTATTTTTCTAGTCTTATTTCATATTTTCTTTTATTTTAGAGTATTATTAAATAGTTTAAAATAGTTTTTAATTAATAATAATTAATTAAATAGTTATAAAAATAATTTTTTTTTCTAAATATTTTCTTTTATCATTAGGTTTGTAAAAATGTCATTTTCATATTTTTAGGACTTTTATTTTTTAGATCTCACTTTTTTTTTATGCGTTCGTAGTTTTTAATTTAAGCGTAGTTTTAGGTTTTAAAACGTTCATCACTTTAAATATAGTGATAGCGTTTATTTAATATATTTTATCTTTTTAATTTTCTTAATTTGTATTTAAGTCGCTTTAATTTATAAACTTTTTGGAATGTAATAATCCATCAAATCCTTTTCGATCACTATCCTTAGTGATCATTCTATCGTCTGATCAAGTGTCTACACACCATTGAGTCTCCGTGGGACATAACGACCCGGGAATTCACTGTATTCCCCGATCTTCATTGCATTAGTGCTTAGCAGTTTTAAAGGCGATTGCGGTCGACCATTCACAAGTGGGGCAAGGTGATTTAGCTTATTTACGCACGCATCAAATTTTCCCCGGCCCGGGGAGGCTTTAGCGTGTGTTAAACCTTTTTCAGATATCCATTCTTGCACATATACCATCTTTTGTAAAAAACAATTTTTTTAAAGTTATGGAAAATCCAAAAGTTCATTAACACTTTTCTGAAGTGTTAACAACACCAAAATATTTTCATTCTTTGTTTTTTATAGCCTTTTTTCAAAAAATCAAAAATATCCATCTTTTATCCTCTAATCTTTTAATTCTACATTTCCCTTACCCTCAATCTGTTTTAATTCTTCATTCCTTATCTTCTTTAACCGTTTAATTCTTCATCTCTTATCCCTCTTATCTGTTTAATTCTTCATGTCATGGTTTTCAACATGTTCACGGTGTGGAGGTCCATTTAATGGTGGAAATTATCGTGATGTACCAATGTGAGTTTCGGAACAAATTTGTCGGGAATCCCGATCCCATTTCAAATGAAACACCGATTTTCTACCTACCTCCACAGCCCCAATATGAACCCTACTCATGCAAGTTTTGTGGGAATGATTCTCATTACGGTTTTGATTGTCTACCACGGGTCCCGCTTGTCTATGAGCCAGAACCATGTTACAATCAGAACTTTGGTGAAAGTTATTTTCCCAATTATCTCTTTTGTGAGAATTGCGGGGGTCCTCATGCGACTTTTGAATGTCAACCGATGAATCAAAATTTTCACAATTCCAATTCTCCCGGTTTTGACAATTTCCAACCCCAACAGTATTCCATCATTCATCAATATCATCATGATAAAACTATTGGAGAATTACTAGCTGAAGAACGAACGGCTAATCCTAGTAATCAGACTTAGAGCCTTCACGGCATATCAATGATTGCGAGGAGTGTAATCTTCCACAAAGTTCTAGAAGAAATACGCATTGAAAGAAACTACAAATGAAAAGAATGGTGTGTAAGCTTCCGAGATGAATATAAGAATAAGATATGATGACGATGATGATGAGGATACTATTCAAATGAGGGAATATTATGAGGACGACGAGGAGAGTGCTATTCAATTGAACGATCTTATTTCTCAACTCCCTCAGTCTATTGCTATCACACCTATCTTACCTATTATTGCTTCCAAAGACTCTCTCATAATGGAGGATGATCATCTCAGCACTATTTCGGAAACGAAATCATCAAGTGTTGAGGATCTTGTCCCAATCCCAAGTGAGTCCGAGGATATATCCGATAGTGATTGTGATTTGCCTTTTTGTGATTCTCTTGACATTTCTGAGGTTACTTCCGGGATTTTCTCAAATCCTCTTTTTGAATTTAATAATGACTACACTTTTGGGAAAGTAAATCCTCTTTTCGATGAAATGTCCGGAGGCCGAGACCATAGGAAGTGGTGGAAATTGCTAGCTCTCAGAGCACATCACTTGTCCCACCTCTGTATTCTATCTTATCTCTTCCATCATGTGATGACGATTCTATCCTCACTGATGAGATTCATGATCCAAAATTCATGAATTCCCCTTCTGATAATGAGGAGTTAGTCATGATTTTTATCATGATTTTCTTTCTTTTCTTCATATATGGTGTGACTTCTCGTTCCCTTTTCTCCTTCGGGAATGAAGACACTATCTTTGACCCCGGCATTTTCAATTATCATTTTTTGAGCCGGTTCTCTCTATATCTCATCGGTGTGGAACTTTCACGTGCTTCAAATGTTTGTCCAAACATCTTGAATGAAAGTCCGATGGAGATCGTCTCTTCCACTTTGCTTCCCCATGAACAAATTAATTCGGGGTCGAGTCAAGCTAGCGACTCGGGAATCAAAAACAGTAGCACGCGATATGGGTTTTCACCCATATTTCTGACTTCTTTCTATTTTCTACCACCATAGTGTGGGGGGGTTGCCCACATGTTAAAAAAAAAAAAAATCTTCTTTCTAAATAATGGCCGTAGTATTTCCCTTTTACGTTCTTTGTTTCGGCATAACCGCCGGTACTTTGAATATTGAGGGCAATATTCATTTCTAAGTGTGGGGGGGAATTCTCACGAATTTTATCATATATTATCCACCCAATTTCCCCGTTTTTGGCCAAAAATTTTTTTTTGGAGTAAGTGTTTTGCACTTACTCAATCGGTTATCAGTCCACCTTGTCTAATAAACAAAAGGATTGGCTAATCCAGGAGCAAACGGCTCTTGGTAAAGATTTCTCAAATCCGTTTATATGGCTTGCAATTTGCCCAAAATTGTATGGTTCTCAACTCACCATATCCTAAAAAGTGAAGAGTTGGCTAGCCATAAAGATTATGGCTTGTGGTAAAGGCAGTGGAAAATCCATAATTGGTATTCGGCTCACCAAAGATAATATTGATAATTTATCTAAGAGTTGGCTAGTCGAGAGCAAACGGCTTCTGGTAAAGACACATCAAATCCGTTATATGGTTTATGATTTGCCAATAAATCGGATGGTTATCGGTGTACCATGGTTCTTACTTGAATGAAACATTTGGCTACTCGAGTAATGGATTTTGGTAAAGAGATGCAAATCCATTAAGTTTTTCTCAAAAGATTGCTAGGGACTAGCAATAGTTTAGTGTGGGGGATTGATGAGTGTGTAAATACTCATCATTTTTGGGTCAATCTGACGCAAAACATCTAAAATGCTCCGAAATACATCAAAATCTGAAAATATTCCAAAATTGCATTTTATATGTTTCAGATGCAAAATGTTTAAATCAGATGAAAAATGAGCAAAGTTTGCATAATTGGCAGTTTCAGTCCCCCAAGTTTCTAAAATTGTCAAAAATAGTCCCTGAGCCATAATTTCAAAAGAAAAATCACCAAAGGTCCTTTTAATATCATAACTTGTCAAAATTAGTCCTTTGGTGAAAAATATAAAAAGTTTGAGAAAATTACAAGTTTGGTCCTCCAACTTTGAAAATTGGCAAAAATGGCCCTTGGAATTTTGAAATTGTCAAGTTTGGTCCTTGTACTTTTGAAGATTGTCACTTGTGGTCCCTTGGATCAACTTTGATGAATTGGCAGTTATGGTCCCTTGAAATTCAGAAATTACACTTAAGGTCCCTATATTTATTAAGCCTAATACCCCTTTTTGACCTTGCCTAATTGTGACCCCCTGCCACTTAAACAATTTTGGACCCCCCTTATTACTAATATCTGGTCAACCATTCCAGTCAAAAACAGAACACCCCCTTTACCCGCCTAAAGTCCTCCCTCTCAACTGCTTCTCTGCAAACTCAAGCTTCCCTCACCTCCACCTCAACATATCACCATCCATGTCCCCCCCACCTCACCTAAACAACAAGAATCATTAAATGCATCCTCTACCCCTTCACTCAACCCACAACTGTCAAAATACCTTTTTGGCGCCAAAACACATCCAATGGCCATTATTCATTTTAGCCATCCAAAGGCCAAAATTATTGCTGGGATTCACAGAGGAGATGAGAGAGAAGCATTTGGAACTATAAAAAGCAAGGAAGAGAGAAGGAGAAGAGGAGTAGCTAGTTTTAACAATTTTTCTTAAATGTCGTTTTTTTTTAATTAATGTTCTAGTTAAGCCAAATGTTGTAGTTTAAGTTTATTTGTATTACATTCAAGTTAAAACATCTTTGTATTGTACTTTTGACTATCAATCTAAGTTTTCATTTAAGTCTCCAAAGTTCATGATTACTGGTGTTATTGCAGTTTCAGTTTCAAAATTCTTATGTACAAGTGTTAGTAGCTTATTTTCAAGCTCATACAAGCTTATTTAAGCTCCTTGTAGCTTTTGATAAGCTGGTCAATCAGTTTTAAGCAATCTTGTAACTTGGTCAATAAAATTCAACTGGGGCTCAAATTGGAATGGAAGCTGATAATGGGTGTTGCAGAGGTTTATTTGGGTTGGATTTAGTTAGGTTAGAGTAGTGTTAGTTCTGGTTTTGGCCTGCATAAGTTGGACACAGTGGTTAGTAAGATTTCTTATTTTCATATTTCAAGCCAATTTTGCATATTTTGCTTGTATGAGTATCTGTGGTCACAATTGCTTTTAATGTGTTGAATTAGTTGTAAGTAGGTAAGTTAAGCTCAGTTTGATCTTTGGTACAAGCTGGTTCAGTAGCTAGCTTATTGTTATTTGCTTATCAGGTTTAACAGGTGTGTTTGGTTTTGCCACCAAATCTGTATTATAGGTTTGTGCAGTGGTAGATTGTTGTTGTTTCAGTCTTATTTAGCTAAAGTGAACTCATCTCAGTCATTACATACACCTGCATTTGCTCATAAATCAAAATTGCCTTTTAATTGCTTTAAGACCTTTGCTGTTGGGATTTTGCAAGATCAAACTCTTGTTTTATGTTTAGATACCATTAGGATAGCTTGTTCTAGTTTTATTTCATCATAATATATCATCATCAGTCCTTGAATCAAGCTCAAAGTTGGAAAAGGTCAACTTTCCATTTCTTTCAAAAAGTCAAAATGTTGCAAAATCAGTTTTTAGCCCAATTAGGAAGAATTTTCATGGACTCATTATTGGGTCATCTTAAGTGAAACTTGTTGCTTTAAAATCTTCCACTGGTCTAATTTCTTATGGCCATTTTAGTAGATTTTTGTAATTTTTTCTAAAACCTCAAACAAGCTTGTCAATATGGTGTCATATGCCCTGTGCAGGGCATTAAATCTGCACAGGGTTTATGCAGCTTTTGCAAAGCTTGTGCAGGGCTCATCTTGGCTTATCTAGGTCTAATTTTTGGTTTACATGTTCTTAGCCTGGTTATCTTGAGGTTCCAATAATTGCTTTCTAGTTTCCAGCTTATTTGAGTACTTATTGATAGGCTGCAAGTTGCCTACCCAAATATGTTTTAGCTTATTAGTTCAAAACACCAAATCTGAGTAATTTTCTATTCCAGTGGTTAGAGCTTGTTGTTACTCATTGCATTTTGGTTATTTTAGCTTATTATAGCTTCATTATCAGTTTGGTGCTCTTTGGTAGCCATTTGCTTATTCTAGTGCTTATTTCAATAAGCACTTGGTCATCAGTTTCAAAATCCTCAACACAAGCATCTGTTTTTCCAATTTTCCTAGCTTCCTAATATTATTTTAGAGTTTTCCTGAAATTTTCATATTTTTCCAAGTTGATTTGCTATTTTTCTTGATTTTAATTAGTTTTTAAGCTTTTTTAAATAGCATTAAATACAAATAATTAAGAAAAGTTTCAAAAAAATAATTTTTCATTTTTATTAGGTTAAGATAAATATATAAGTCATAAAAAGTATTTTTCCATAATTTTCTTAGTTTAAAAAGTATTTTCTAGCATTTTAATTAGTTTTAAATAGTTTTAAATTAATAATAAATATATAAAAAGTCTAAAAAATATATTTTCTGTTTTAAAATTAGTTTTATCATATTTTAGATTTTTCTAAGTCTTAATTTTATTTTTCTAGTCTTATTTCATATTTTCTTTTATTTTAGAGTATTATTAAATAGTTTAAAATAGTTTTTAATTAATAATAATTAATTAAATAGTTATAAAAATAATTTTTTTTTCTAAATATTTTCTTTTATCATTAGGTTTGTAAAAATGTCATTTTCATATTTTTAGGACTTTTATTTTTTAGATCTCACTTTTTGTTTTGTACGTTACGTAGTTTTTTAATTTAAACGTAAGTTTTAGGTTTTAAACGTTCATCACTTTAAATATAGTGATAGCGTTTATTTAATATATTTTATCTTTTTAATTTTCTTAATTTGTATTTAAGTCGCTTTAATTTATAAACTTTTTCAGTAGTGTAATTATCCATCAAATCCTTTCTGATCACTATCATTAGTGATCATTCTATCGTCTGATCAAGTGTCTACACACCATTGAGTCTCCGTGGGACATAACGACCCGGGAATTCACTGTATTCCCCTGATCTTCATTGCATTCGTGCTTAAGCAGTTTTAAGCTGATTACGGTCGGCCATTCACAAGTGGCAGGCTTGAGTGATTTAACTTGACTGTTTGGCACGCATCAATATGTATCTAAATTATAAAAACACTTTTGCTTGTTTTAGTTTATTATGTGAAAACGTTTGTGTGTTAGAAAACTATTGAATCAAACTATTTACGTATTTTATTTGTTTCGTTAAAATGATTTTACATTTGTTATCGACAAAACATTAGAAGATCGTAAAATATAAATAAACATTTTTATGGCTTATTTGTATTAACATTGTCCTCCTCACAAATCTGTAGCCTATCAATACCGAATCCATAGTCTTCACGGGTTTTAGGTGTGTACTCCTTCATAGTATTGTCCATAATGATTCCTAATAACAGAAACAAATACGTCAGTAGGATGGGCCCTGAAGAAAGAAAATACAAAAAATTAAGCACGAATATGAAGTATGAAAAATTAAAAATCTGCTAATACCCGACAGACGATACGCCGTATCTAGCAATCCAGATACGTCGTATGATCGATAAATTTTAAATTCAGCCTTTTTAATCAGAAATTAAATACGTCGTATTGATGGGAAGTAATTCGCCATTTTAAAGATTTAAAAATTCAGTTTGGTTTTTAGAAAATTTTGAATATGTCGTATACGAAAAATCAAATACGCCGTATGAACTTTTAGGGTTTAAAAAATATGGTTTAAAAAAAAGATACGTCGTATCCAGTAAACTGAATACGTCGTGTGGAAAACTAAAAGGGGGGTTGAATAGTTTTACCGATTAAAAATTTGTTTTAAACTGTTTAGATAGACTTATGTCAATCTATTAAATGTGTATGTTAGATGGTGATAGATAAGCATATAAATAAACAATGCAAAGATAAAGAGTAAGAAGCACAAAACCACGATGTGAGTATTTATAGTGGTTCGGCTACAAGGACACCTTCCTTGCCCTACTCCACTCCCCGAGTCACCTACTCGAGAGTTCGTAATCACCACACAACACAAGCTCCTTGTGGCGGAGAAGCCTTCACAACGTCGCCTACTCTTTATCCGGTACAAGGCTAGACAACGGGTTCTTCCACGAGGTAGAACCAAACCTATCACAATGTCGCCTACACTTTATCCGGTACCAGGCTAGATATCGAGTTCCATTACAAAGGAGGAACTACTACCCAACACTACACAACACCTATCCCAAAGGAGACATACTCTTTACTACAACATCATCAAGGATATCAATATCCTTTACCCAAACTAATTATCTTGTACATCGATGCACCATATCGAATGTACACCGTTGGTACCTTTCAATGATGCCTTTGACACGATCCTCCAGCACCTTTCACTAATACCTTCGACATGGACCTTGGGCACCTTTCACTAATGCCTTTGACACGTACTTTTGGCACCTTTCACTAATGCCTTCATCACAACACTTCTAGGAGGGAGGAAACTATCAACAAGAGAACTTCAGTAGTCTTGATGATGACGAAGCTTGGAAACTCATGGACTTGAGCTTGCTCAACTTCAAGAGGTTGTGATCTCGCCTTGAAGAGGAACCTAGAGAATCACACAAACACAAAACTAAATAGAAAGATCCTTTGGATCTGAGGTTAGAGAGTTTACAATTCTAAGAGAAAGTATGTGTAGAAGAGGTAAGTTACAATGAAGAAATGGCTCACTATTTATAGGCAAAAACCTCTACTGTTCCCCGGATCCTACAGATCCCTTACTTGAGGGATCCGTCCAGTGTTCCTGGGGATCCGCCAGACGCTCCTCCTATTTGGGTTATGGGTCATGGATCATGGGTCATGGGTTATGGACTTTGGGTTATGGACTTTGGGTTATGGGTACCCAAATTGGTACAATGCTTTTAGACATTGAATCATGGGTCATGGTTAAGATCCATGGGTCATGGATAATACCCAACATGACTTCATGCATGATGTCATGCAATGGGTCATGGCTTATGGATCAAGCTCCGTGAGTATGGGTCATTGATTTTGGGTTTTACCCAACTACATTCAATGTATCTATTTAATGGGTCAAGTACTTAGATTTTTACCCATTACATTACCTATTACAATATATACTAAGTATGTATATATATATACCTATTATGTAAACACTAGTTGTTATACATATGCATTTCTATAAAATGTAAACACTATTACTTGTTTAGTGTTTTATATGAAAATTTAAGTGTGTTAGTAAACTATTGGCTCAAACCATTTCCGTATTTTATTTGTTTCGTTAAAATGATTTTATGTTTGTTATCGACAAAATGTTAGAAGATCATAAAATATAAATAAACATTTTTACGGCTTATATGTATTAACAATCTCTCCCTTTTTGTTGATGACAAAACATAAGATTATTTTAAGAAAAAACTAAAATTTGTAAAAGTTTGAATTGGAGTTTTTACTCTCTTCTCCCCCTTTTTGTCGAAACAAAAAGAGCGTCGAAAAGAAACTAACACATTGTTTGAAGAAAAACATGTGAAAAGTAAGAATATGAAAAATAAAGAGTAAGAGAAGAGAAGAATTCTCGTCTTAGCTCCCCCTTGATGGGTGTGTCCCTTTGTTGAGGGCGTCAAGTAATTAGGAAAGCTAAACGAGTGTTTTGCAATTTTGTTTGCAAATGGTTTCGTCTTTTTGACGAACATGCTCCCCCTTGACAAGTGATCCTTTGTGAGGAGGACGTCATGTAGTAATGTAATCCTATGTGAAAGTATTGCAAGTTTTTTTGCAATGTGTTGCTTTGACAAGAAGCTCCCCCTAGTTTAGGGTGTCAAAGTCTTCATGTTTATATTGAAAATCTACAAAACAAAGGTTAGAAAACAATTATATGAAGCATAATTTCCTGCAAATAAGACTCAAGTTAGTAAGAAAATTTTTTTATGTTGCACGGATCCCACGGTTCCTCCCTAGGAGGGATCCGTCTAGGCCAAGGTGAGGGATTCGTCTGCCTGCATTCTTAAGACAACAATATAGATGTAAAATGTGGTGTCAACACCAACAAGAGTTATGTATTAAGGCACCAAACATATTCTCAAGACCATATGACATATAACATGTAATTTCATTCAATAAAAACACGAGAAATGATGTACATATCTCTAAAACTAAGAGAATGACTAAAACATGTAATACATTTTCTAATAATTCAAAGAAGTGACGGAAACTTAAAAAGCATCAATGTGCTTGAAATCTAAGGAGGAGTAGACTTGTTGATTTGGTCATATCGTTCAAGGAGATGATTAAACATGAAATGCAACTCATTTCGTACTTCTTGAACCAATCCTTGGGTGAGTTGACAATTAAAGCAATTATTGTCATGACTAGGAAATAGAGGATGTGGAATGTTTTGAGGAGGCTCCACAAAGGATGGTGGAATTTGTGAAGGTGAGTTGAGCGTCGTAGGGTGTGGTTCTAATAAAAATGAGGGTGATTATGCACGAGTTAGTGGTGGAGATGGGAAGTCCTCTATATAGCTGGGTCTTTGGTGATTTCTTGTCTCCAAAGATGGACTATTTGATGGTGAAGGTGGTTCCCTATTTAACGAGAAGGTTGGTGAATGAGAAGTCCTTGGTGGTGAGTCTTCTAACGAGTAGAGATTTGGATGGGAAAGAGGTTCGGTAAAGGAATGTAGTCTAGGTTCTAGAAATGAAGGATTGGGTGTTTTACTAGAGCTAGGTGTGTTTAGTTTAGTGCTAGATGAAGGCCTTCCCAACTCAAAAGATCGAATGCTAATCCTAGTGGTTCTTCTAGCTTTGGTTGGTTGAGTTTGTTGAGGAGGTATTCTAGCATTTGGACTTCTTACGGGGTGATGACTCGATAGAGGATATCTCATGAACCTTTTGAGTATTCTTTTTCGATGAACCTTTGGTTGAAGAGTTCTTGCTAGATGCTTTAGTCATAGTGAAAGACAAGATGTAATGGATGTCTTAGCTATGGATTTTTGAGTTGTGGTTTGAATGGTGATTTAAACACATAAGAGCACTTGGTTTATAAAGGATGAAGTTGAGTTAAAATGAATTAAATTCTTGACCACTAAGAATTTTGGCATGAACTAAGGTCAACTATAGTGTTGTTCTATTCTAGGGAGTCATTTAATGGCAAGTAAAAGTGTTTAGACTACCAAAGAGATTTTGAATTAGAAGAGAAAATTGATCATAAGCTGTTCTGGAGACCCGGATCCCACGGTTCCTTATCTTTAGGGATCCGTCTATCAGACAGCAAAGTGGTGGAGTGATTATGTTCTTTTAAGGTCTAGTACCTATAAATCTTGAGTGTTTGGGTTCTCTAAGATGTCTTAAATGGTATGGCACTTAAATGTCCAACCATAAGGAGTGAGGATACCTAATGATGGTTTTTGGTAAGAAAGTGGACTTTTTGAGAGTGCAACCAAGTATTTAAGGATGACACTAATGATTTGAGGATGACAAATGAAGACAATTGATCCTAGAGATTAGATGGTGGCTTAAGAAAAATTTGAAAATTTCCTAAAAAAATCAATGGAAATGAAAAACTAGTTTTTAGCCTATTTTGAGGTAAAGATGACTAAAATCAATTTTTCAAAATTAAGAGAAATAACAAACTAAGTGTTTTGAGATGTGAGGAACAATGTGTGAGTATTGGAGCGGAAATATGGTGAGTTTTGGTGAAGTGATAAATTAAAAATACCTTGAATGTGATCCTATGTTAGCTATGAGTGAGTATGAAACCTACTGATCTTGAGGAACACTAAAGAGATCCTAAAATATCATGTTTAGCTAGTATGATAAGGTTTAGAGGATTGGATTGAAGTGAAAGTGTAAAAATCCTATGTCTGTTTACCCAAATCTCACGGTTCCTTCATCTGAGGGATCTGGCTAGTTATAGCTCAGGGATCCGGCTACTGCTGACCAGTAGCTTCACAGCAAATGTGCAGAATTTGCACCCCTTAGAGAATACTCATCCTAATCATTTCTACATTCAATAATCAAATATGCAAGCAATAAATATCACGCGTAGTAAGTAAGGGCGGCTAGAAGGTAAGCAAAATGAGCAGGACCGACTTCTTGATTTCAATCAAGCCGTCGTAAAATTCTCATTTTTGGATTGCCTAGGTTAGAATGTTTTTGTTCATGTCATGCCATCTACTAGAACTAAGTCCTAAGCTACAGAAATACTGTTTAAGTTGTTTTACAGACCATTGTTCAAATTTTAAGGTCCACGACCTTACCTTCCCTCCCACTCAATCTCCTACTCCATCGCCTTCAATCTTCACTCTTCAACCTTTCACCCCTACTTCTTCTTCTTCATGAGGAAGTTAGAAAAACATTTGAACATCCCCTTTGTTTGTTGAAATTCTTGTGATGGGCTCGAGATGTCTGGCAGTTGGTCAATGTATGCTAAGGGGTCAAGTTGAACGTTGTCAATGGGGTTGCTTCCTTCTCCCTCTCTTTCATTTGATGAGTCTAGTTTTGCCTTCAACCATAATCCTTGTAGTCTTCTCATCGGAAAAGGGCACCATGACCTTGTTTCAAAAGGTGTGGTCATCGATGTAGGGAGATGGATCTAGAGCAAAGACGAAATTGGCTAGGCGAGTTAAGAGCATGGCATAGGGGAGCACCATCTTTTCCGTCCTTTTCACACTTGTCATCCGTTTGACCATGTAATAGGCAAGGTTGAAATGAGTCCCAGTAACAAGGCAATAGATCATGTAGACTAGGCAAGCATTGGGATGATCCTTATTTCCCACCAAACAAAGGACGTTCTCCCTTAGCACTAGTTCCCATTTCTTGTACAATGGGAACATCTCTGAAAGCTCCATTTGAAAGGGATCTCTATAGATGACCTTGTACCTCCTAGTGACTCGTGATGGAGAGGCTCTTTCCATGAAGACGGTATCTCTTACAGTAGCCGGTTTCGGGAGGGGTGTGAAATATACCTCGTAATGATCAACCATGTCATGAAGATCGGCCAATGACCATTCATTTGAGTACATGCATACTCCTCGACAAGGACACGAAGTATCCTAGAAAACTCTTCAAGGGTGAACGTAAATTTGTGCTTATTGATGATAAAAATGATCGAAATGGTTCCATCTTCATTTCTAATGATCCTCATGCTCTTGTAGAACTCTAGGACAAACACCGGACAAATTTGTTCATTGATGCTTAAGAGACATTAGAAGTTGATTCCCACAAAGACTTGGGGAATGTCGGTGTTGTTGATGAATGAGGGTTCAACTACACGCCCTTCGTGGAATAATCTCTTTTCCAACAATTTGAAGGCCTTTCGGTCATCGGGGTTTAAACCATCCTTCCTATGATACATAGGAATGTAATGAGCCGTGTCTTGATAATCTTGTTGTCTATTGCTTGGCATGGTTGATCCTAAACATCAAAACCACAATGTGGTGTCAATTGTGTGAATAGTAGCCTAATGAGGTGCATCACAATTTTGGTCAATACATCTTCATTGAATTCAAGAATGAGTTTTTGATTTGTATTAACAATGTTGATTCTTTGATTTAGTTTATCTTAGAAAATAATGTGATACCAAATTGTGATAAACCCATTTGAACCCAATTTCTTAAGCTGAAAATTGTACTCCTAGGAATTAAGGAATGGAAATAACAATGTAGTGAAGATTATACTTACACAAGTGATTATTTCTTTTGAAATGATGATGGATGAACTCCTGTGAACAGTAATTTAGGGTTTATGTTTGTGAGTTGGGAGAGTAAAGTGAAGAATAAAACTCCACAGTGATCATCTATCACTTATTCTGTCTTCTGATGTGCCGATTCCCACGGATCCCTTGAATGAGGGATCCGGCTAGTTCAAACTAAGGTATATGGCATATCAGCAGTTAACAGTTTAAGTGAACTTTGATAATTTTTCTTTGGGAGTTTTAATTCTTGGCTAGAGTTGGTGTTTTTGCTCTATAACTTATGGTTTGAGGTTTTGACGTGTTTTACTAGTCCTATTTGACGATGTTCCCTTTTTACGAATGAATCATAATTTTTGGGAAGTTTAAGGATTATGATAAAATACTATTTTATCATGATATGAGGAGTTTCACATGAACACTATTGACATAGATGAAATGTCAACAACCTTATGTGAGAAATAATGACCAAGGCTCTCGAATAGTCAAGATATCATTATCACTAGTTTGTAGTTTTGTATATAGAGATCAACGAAGAATACCATTCTTGATGATGAGTTCAATATAGATAACAAATTTAGTGATCTTTAAGTATACGTATTGAGTATACTATTCTTAACAAGTTATACGAATTGTTATTATTAATTAAGCTAGAAATAATACATTAATAATTTATTTGTAAGTAAGTTATTAGAGAGCATACCTTTGCTATATATATTCTTTTTATGAAAAAGAAACATCGACGCGAAAATTCTTCATGATCTTCTAGGATGCCCAAATTCTAGTATGGCGAATTATCAACAAAGAAAATATTAGAAGGATCTATCAATATCCACCATTATGAAGCATGATGATTTTTGAAAACGTGACTTTTTGATGTTAAGAAATTTCCTTCTTTGTAGTTTTCAATCATACACGGATCGTATCAAGTTTTTAAAGTACAATATACTCTAAGAAACTTAGTAACGAAGCTATGGTACCAATTGTAGAAAAATAGAAGGGGGGGGGGTTGAATAGTCTTACCGATTAAAACTTTGTTTTAAACTGTTTAGATAGACTTATGTCAATCTATTAAATGTGTATGTTAGATGTTGATAGATAAGCATATAAATAAACAATTCAAAGATAAAGAGTAAGAAGCACAAAACCACGACGCGAGTATTTGTAGTGGTTCGGCTACAAGGACACCTTCCTTGCCCTACTCTACTCCCCGAGTCACCTACTCGAGAGTTCGTAATCACTACACAACACAAGCTGCTTGTGGCGTTGAAAAGCCTACACAACGTCGCCTACTCTTTATCCGGTACAAGGCTAGACACCGAGTTCTTCCACGAGGTAGAACCAAACCTATCACAACGTCGCCTACACTTTATCCGGTACAAGGCTAGATACCGAGTTTCATTACAAAGGAGGAACTACTACCCAACACTATACAACACCTATCCCAAAGGAGACATACTCCTTATTACGACATCATCAAGGATATCAATATCCTTTACCCAAACTAATCTATCTTGTACATCGATGCAACATATCGAATGTACACCCTTGGCACCTTTTAATGATGCCTTTGACACGATCCTCCAGCACCTTTGACTAATACCTTCGACACGGACCTTTGGCACCTTTCACTAATGCCTTTGACACGTACTTTTGGCACCTTTCACTAATGCCTTCATCACAACACTTCTAGGAGGGAGGAAAGAAATATCAACAAGAGAACTTCAGTACTCTTGATGATGACGAAGCTTGGTAACTCATGGACTTGAGCTTGCTCGACTTCAAGAGGTGGTGATCTCGCCTTTAAGAGGAACCTAGAGAATCACACAAACACAAAACTACATAGAAAGATCCTTTGGATCTGAGGTTATAGAGTTTACAATTCTAAGAGAAAGTATGTGTAGAAGAGGCAAGTTACAATGAAGAAATGGCTCACTATTTATAGGCAAAAACCTCTACTGTTCCCCGGATCCCACGGATCCCTTACTTGAGGGATCCGTCCAGTGTATTCCTGGGGATCCGCCAGACGCTCCTCCTATTTGGGTTATGGGTCATGGATCATGGGTCATGGGTTATGGACTTTGGGTTATGGGTACCCAAATAGGTACAATGTATTTAGACATTGAATCATGGGTCATGGTTAAGATCCATGGGTCATGGATAATACCCAACATGACTTCATGCATGATGTCATGCAATGGGTCATGGGTTATGGATCAAGCTCCATAGGTATGGGTCATGGATTTTAGGCTTTACCCAACTACATTCAATGTATCTAGTTAATGGGTCAAGTACTTAGATTTTTACCCATTACATTACCCATTACAATGTATACTAAGTATGTACATATATACCTATTATGTAAACACTAGTTGTTATACATATGCATTTTTATAAAATGTAAACACTATTACTTGTTTAGTGTTTTATATGAAAATGTAAGTGTGTTAGTAAACTATTAGCTCAAACCATTTACGTATTTTATTTGTTTCGTTAAAATGATTTTACGTTTGTTATCGAAAAAACATTAGAAGATCGTAAAATATAAATAAATGCTTTTACGGCTTATTTGTATTAACACGTCGTATCAGAATAATTAAATTTGATATGTTGTATATATAAAAATGCAATACTCCGTATTCAAATAAAGAATACGCAGTATCGTTTAACTCAGCAAATCCAGCAAAACAGACAGAATGCAGAAAAAACAAAAGACACAAACAAATTAAAAATGAAAATCAAACTAAACAAACACACAAAATGCAGAAAAAATGCAGATATACAAACAATGCACCAAAAACTAGCAAATTAAAATATTAAATAATTTACTCTCCGGCAACGGCGCCAAAAACTTGATGTATCGTTTAGTATAGGTAATTATTGTTATCAAGTGTTAATATTCATTTTAAGTCAACGTTACTTATAACAAACACTAATGGGCAGTTACCCGTTCGATGGTAGGTTAGTTGGTGAGTAGGGTGTCAATCACTAAGAGTGGATTTCTAATATACTAATTCTAAAGGTATTCTACTAAATTAACCTATACTAACGCAAAGGGGGTGTTGATCCCAGTTGAGCAAACGATCCTTATAGAAACTGACTTAACAATAACTTGTTAAATACTACACGGAATATAATATATAACCTTAAGAAGAAGAACAGTAATAACACTTAAACACCTCAGTTATAGTAATAACGAATACTCTAAACAGTATTAGGGTTTTACAACCTTGAAGTGTATCGACCTTAGATATATCAAAACACACATATATCTAATCTAACCTAGGACCTCTAAGGAGTCCTTTACAAGATACAATACATAACCTACAAGATAAATATCTTTTCCATATTTATCTAATACAAATATTAAACCGACTAAACATACTAACAGTGGTTACAATACATTAGCCGTGGTTATACAATGCTACTAGCCGTGGTTTAACTCCAATAGTGGATTGCTTCTTCTGGCCGTGGTTTCATTTGCACTAGCAGTGGGTCCATACTTAGTATAATTCTTCTCAGTAGAACCTAAAACCCAACAATCCTCCCCTAAACTTGATAAATTCAAATAGAATTGTCAAGTTTCCTTAAAGCTCAAAGAATCTAACTTGGAGGATGTATCCAAACACTTACCAGAATGTAACAACATCTCAAATTTTCTTTTCAGTTTCTGACTCAGATGTGTAATCCACAGCTTTAGACATATCAGCCTTCCTCTTCAGTCTTCCTTGAGGTTTATCCTTAATTGCCAAAGGACCTTGTATGTCTGCAATCTTTTCAATCCTCTGAAACAGTTTATCAATAATAGGATGTGTAGCCTTTGTTCCTTATGGAGTAAGTTTAGCTTCCAACATTTTTCTGGCCACATTCTTTGATAATGGATAATCCTTATTAGCAAACATAAAGAACTTCTCTTTTGTAGTATGCACAACATGAACTTTGCAATATGAATACAGCAGCCACTCAACCACCTCACAGTCTTCCCAAAATTCATCATTAGGATTAGGCTGACACAAATTATTTACAGAAGTCCATACAAATTTAGCTAACTCTCCCGTTGGACCAAAATTTCCATACCTAAATTCCATTACCTTCCACAGTTGTTCCAGATCACCTTTAGTCATACAGTCCAATAACAATCCAAAATTAAGATATGTACTTTTCCACCCATCAGCTCTGGTAATCTCAATTACTTCTTTACCATTCTCTATGATGATCTGCCAATCTTCAATAGGATGAATTGCTCTTACTGGAGTAGGATTAATAGGTGCAGGTTTATTACACTCCATAAGATACTTTTATGTTCTTTCTTTCTTCTCCATCTCTTCATCCACCTTTTGTCTTTTTGAACTAGATTCCTTCTTAGAATCAGCTCTTCTTTTTAACTACTCAGCCATAGGATTGAAATCCTCATTTATTTTCATACATCTCTGATAAATCTCTTCAATTCTCTCATATGTACACTTTCTTAAATCTTCACCCTTATACAAGTCCATGTTTATGATAATCTTCATCATTGAATTTCTCATTTGACTCTTTCTTGGAAGTTTCTTCCTTTTAACTTACTTTCTCTCTTGACTTAACTTCCTTGCCCTAGCAGCCAACACCTTAGCCCTCTCATCAATAGATAACAGTGCCCGTTCTTGAGTAGAATACTCTGTCTTTATCACTTCAGAGGTTTCAAGAACAAACTGATGATCATTCCATTCTGCTATCAATTTCTGAGTAGCTTCTTCATTTTCTTTCTTTTTCTTTTCTTCAGCTAGCAATCTTTCACCAAACTCCTTATCATAAGCAATCTGCTCTTGCCTATTCTTAAACTTTATTTCAGGCTCAGCAATACCTTTCCCCTTTCCAATGTCTGGTAGAACCATCTTATTCTTCAAAGGCTCACCAATTTTCAAACTTTTACTTAAGGGTTTAGTTCCTGTGGGTTTAATAAATAATGGAACAGGTGCAATTGTAGGTGTAGGATTGGATGAGGTTTGACTTAAGTTTATCAGGGTACTAGCAGCTTCCTTCTCAACTTCTTTAGGTTTGGGTGGTCAAATAGCAGTGGTTGTGACTATTGTGGATGTGGTTGTTACAACTATGGATGTGTTTAAAGTAGCAGTGGATAAGGTTACCTTAGAAGAAGTTGCAGCAGTGGATACAATTGATCTAGCCGTGGTTTCAGCAACACTAGCAGTGGTTGTTGCCTGAACCACTTCCTTCTCTTTGTCTTCTACTACACTCTTCAAAATTTCAAGCACTGCTTCATTTCCATCTTTATCAGACACCACATAATCACCTCCTTGATCTCCACTATCCAAATCATTCATTGTCACATCCTCCCCTGTTTCTATGCACTCACTCCTCCCCTGTTTGGATGCATCCTCCAAACCATGAACACCTGAGGAGCTAGCCTTCTTGTGCACCTTTCTAGCTCTCCTTAAAGTAGCAATCCTTGGCCTTCTAACTTTCTCCAAAACAGAGACCCTGTGCTAAAATCTCCTAATATGTCTTCCCTGAAATACTGCAAGCTCTTGAAGACCAGTGATAGTATCCTCCATCTTGGTACACTTAGCCATCAATTCAGTTAATTGTTCAAGAATATCCTCCCCACTTCGACCTGTGTTAACTGGTCCGAGAGGTGGTTCATTGGAAAATTCATCATGTACCTGTTCAGGATCCGTCAATTCAATATCATGTTCCAAACTACCCTCATCAGTTCGAGTTGTGTAACCTGCTCCGAGAGGTGAATCCTTGGGTAAAGAAAACATAGCATCAGACCTAGCCTGATCATCTATGCACCCTGAATTAGCCAGTTGGCTAGGGATTCCTCCACTTGTGGCAAGTTCAAAGGAACTCTCCACATTAGGAGTTGCCAAAGGTTGGGTCTTATTGATGATTCCACTATCCTGACCAGCATCTAAGCATGAGTCAGTAGTGGAAGACCTTCCAGTCATGTTACCTCCACTCCTTGTGACAGCCTCATTAGCTACACCACTAACACCAGCCTGAGGTAGCTTGGTGCCCTTCCTTCTCCTCCTAGTAAACAGAATAGTTGGTTTAGCAGTGGGTTCAGGTTGGGCAGCAGTGGTTACAGTTGTTGTAGCAGTGGTTTTAGCTATGGTATCAGGGGTTTCAGCATTAGTGGGTTGGGAAGGCTATGGTTCAGGGTCATCATCAAATTCAGGAATATCAGGCAAAGGTATCATATTAGGAAACAAAGGGGTAACTCTTCTTGTGAAATTGGGATTCTGATGCCTCATGTGTGCAAATACTTTAGGAAGCATATAATGAACCTCATACTTCCTATGATGATCAATAGGTTCTGCAATCTGACTATCCACAATCAATTGCACAAACCTAGGGTACAGATTATACTTACCCTTCGCCCAAATATTCTTCAAAAATCCATCATAAATCATCCTAGACCAATTAAACTCCCTCCCTTCAGAAAGACAAATAATTGCAGTTGCAATTTTGGAGGGAAACTCATCAAACCCTGTGGTCTTATTACTCACACACATCAACAAAGTGTGGATCAAAAACTTCCATTGAGGGGAAAACATACCTTTAAGAAATTTAATCTTATCTCCCCTTCTTTCATAACCTAACCTTTCTAAACCTTCAAAAATATCATCATTAGAAAGATTAACAATTCCAGCAGCATCCTCTAGCTCCAAAACACCTCTAATTACATCCTCATTGACCAAAATCTCATTTTCATCCACTACAGTCCTAACTACCTCTAACCCATCTCTCTCCTATATCTCAGCATTCCACCAAAATTGAAGTACATAGGTTTGAAGGATTGTGGGTGCTACAGTTAATGCAAAGTGGATAGGACAATGGTTAAAGAAATCAATCATTTCATGAAAGCCTTCTAAGTGATTGTTCTTGATCAAATATGCAACTAGGTTATGGGTTTTGGAATACAACGACGGCATTGTGATTAGGGATGTGATATGATGTGGGATTGTGAATTAAGCAGTTAGGAGTGATTAGGGTTTGTGTTAAGCGCCAATTGGAAGTGATTTGAAGATCAATTGAATGATCTGGCAGTGATTTGGGGAAACAACTACGTTATCGCCAAAGTTACAAAACAGCCCCTCAAGTATCCATCATCAGCAAAACATTAGCAGTGGATTGAAAATCACTAGCAGTGGTTTGAAATACTCTAGCAGTGGATACAGCAATCTCCCTCCAATCTTTTGACTAAGACTGCAGTAATCAAATCGAAGCCAAAAACAGTGATATCAAGCATTAGTATGAAGGATGACAAAAGATTCACACAATTTTTTTTTAAACAACTACAGCTACGCTCCCAAAAAGCTCCAAATTATACAAAAGCTCCTTCATATCTGCACATCACAAACACAAACCAAACACTTGAAACATTGTTAAGGTTAGCAGTGGTTAAAAAATAACTAGAAGTGGATTCAAAAGGCACACTGGCAGTGGTTAGAACAATACTAAACACCCAGTCAAATAGTCAACTCCAAGTCATTAAACATCCACCAAAGTCAAAGGACTTCATTTACTCCTCAACAACTCAAACCTTCCCCACATTTAACAAACCGAGTTCATATTAACTCTATTTAAGACCATCTTACTCACATACCACACATATTACTCACATTCCTAAAATTCTCTCACTAATAACACTTGAAAAAACCATCTCACCAAAAATCACATGAGCAACTCAAACCCCATCAATCTTTCAACAGAAAGCTTTTCTTCTGACAGTGTGTGGGAAGAGTTTCTGAAAACAGGTAGGGTTGATGATAACGCTACACGCGTCGTTCGGGGTCAAAGGAACATCCTTTTCTTGGAGCAAGTTTTATAACACCCTAGGCAGTGAACCTAATCGTTGTAGTGTAGTATTAGGGTAAGCCACGAGTATTGATATCGTTCTCTAGGGGAATAGGAATGCTAGTGAGAAGTTACTACGCTAAGGTTTGGGTTGAGGAAGATTATTTTTTTTCTTTTTATATTTTTTAGGAAATAGAAAGGTACGAATCTCGGGGTTTGGATTTGGGGGTTGGTATTTCTACCGATTATTCTACTTATCTAATTATCTAATCTAGGTGTATGTAGTCTATGTCTAATTATTGTGTGCTCGTATGATAGTTTAAAGATGTGTTCACTTAGGTTTTATTACTCCTTAATTATCTCCTATTGATGGTTGAATTGTCACTTCCTTATTCTTAATCGCATTGTGTGTCTAAAGTCGTAGGGTATGCGTTTATCCCTAACTCTTTGAACTTACCAAAGTGTCTCGTCTACAAAGCCCTCTAGGGATTATAAACTCTAACTCTAAGGCACTCTTTGAGTGGTTTAGCCTACAACTACTTTAGGTGCTATAGTCTAAGGTTCACAAAGATTAATCAAGCATTAATTACACAACGAATGACCTATCGCATTACTAGATCATTAACAATTAAGATAAGAGACAACCAATCAATATTCAATAATTAAGTTTAATATTCCCTAAGCAAACACACAAGTAAATTAGCCAGACATGGAGAACATGCAAGCATACACACAAATAATTGAAGATATAATTGAATTAATGAAGTAAAACACTTATCTTGATGTAAGATAGGGTTTGGAACCCTAAAATACTGTACAAGACAATCTTGGTTCGGTTTAGGTTTTTACTCCAAAAGACTACACACTAATACTGAAAAATTCGGATTCTATATATAATATTACAAGTGCGATGGCGTCACTTTATGATTTGTGACGCCGTCAGGTTGCTATCATTAGGGTTTCGTCTTGGCCACGTTAGTCTTGCGACGGCGTCACCTTGTGCTTGTGACGCCGTCCTCTTCAGCTTCTGACACCGTCTGGATCAAATCTAGGTCGTCTGAGTTGCGACGGCCTACTCTTTTAAAGCCTAACACCGTCACTTGAAAATAAGCAATTTGGCTCTGTCCGTCACGAAGTGCTCCGACAGCGTGCAGATTAGCGAGTGGCGCGTCACCTTGTGTTTTAGCAGTTTGAGTGTCTCGATTCTTGACTTTGGCCATTTTCTTCGTATATCCGCACCTTTTCGTCCAAATAAGTGTCATTACAACAATTTGCCTTCAAGAGACCAAAAAAGTGAAAAGGAACGATATTAAGTAATAACGGATACAAAAGTGATCAAATAAGGGCTTAAACGACCCCTCAAAAAGGTAAATTTTAAAACCTTATCAAATATCTCTACACTTGGTATTTGCTTGTCCTCAAGCAAATGTGCTTTTAGCCAATTAATTTATAAGTTAGGGGTCATGAAGCATTGGTTTAAAACAGTCCACAACACATATAAGCCCCCCAAAAGTCATAACAAGCACGGAAATTACATACTAGCACCTCACATGGGGTGTTTAGATACTCACATCTCTCGGGTGTATTATGAAATATATTAAAGTGGAAATGGAAGATAAACACTCATTAACCGGTCCTAGTACATAGATTACCATAGGCTTGAGAATAGATCGAACCTCCATCGCTTTTGGCGTAAGCACCTAGGAAAGACTATCAAAGAGGTCTTTAAAGGGTTTTAACGTTAGGCTTACGGTAGAGAAACAAAGGGTTTGGTGGGATAGGCTATTTGGTGGTGGCAATTCAAAAATCTTATTGTTACAAGCATACGAAGAATGGCGTTGCTAAGCCAAGACTCGACACTCTAAACTCTAGATAACTGAAACAAACAAACATAAATTTAAAGATAGTTGTAGGATGGTAGCCCGTATGTTTTTTTTTTTTTTTTTTTTTTTTTACACTCTATTTTTTTTCTTTTTCTCTTTTTCCATTTTTTCGATTTTTTTTTCATACACTTTTACTCTACCATCCTCTATGGTAACATCAAAATGCTAGGGATTTATAGGCACATCCCTAAACTTGAGTTTTTATTACTCTAACACTAATTTGACCCGAATTGAAAAGATCAAAACACTTGGGGTATATTATTACGCAAATAAAGGAATTTAACGTTCCCTTCCAGTCATTAAACTAACTTTTCCCATGAGTCCCAATCGTCCCAAAACTGTATACAAAGGATATGACTCGACTTAGCAACTCATGCAAGCAACTAGATAATTGAACTAAGGGTTTAGGGTGATAACAATAATGCACTAAAAGTGAGTGCATACAAGGTAGGCTAAGGCGATTTGGGTGTATATTTAGGGGTGGGGTGTAAACAATGCTCTTCATTGATGTTCCGGAAAAACCGAAACATCACGAGAACCGCGAAAAGGATAGGCTCTGAGGGGTTAACTAGGGGTATCGTGTACTAAAGATGAGTACAACGCAAAGGGTGTGAGGGAATTACTCAACCGATGTGGAAGAAGTAATTGTATTACGGGTATCAAACAAGGGTTATCCTAATGCCTCTTATCATTTAGTTATTCCTAACTACACAAGTGTAGTCTTACTAGCGATCTCGAAATGCATCACAAAACAAGTTCTAGAATCTAGAATACTACCGGTTCACACTCTAAGCATTAAAGATGAATGCTTTAATTCCTACTAATCTAAGGGCGATCCTCACATTTTGGGTGGAATTTAGGTGGTAAAGGTTTTTTGTGCTAGTCATGCAACTTCCTATCCGTGAGACGCTTTTGTTAAGACTAATGGCCCACTCCTATCTGTCGTAAAAAAATTTAAATTTGGTGCCAAAATTACCCTAACCGACATTTTCTCATGGTTTATTACACAAATACAATTGGACAAAGCAAATAGTCAAGGATAAGCATAGTTTCAAAGTTCCCGTTTTATTTTCCCTCCCTACACTTAAACTGAACATTGTCCCCAATGTTCCCCGAAAGTATCAAAGTTATGATAATAGAAGGTAATTAAAAATAAAATAAACTAATACTCCACTGATTAGCTCGGTAGGATCCGTGTGTGAAGTAGTGGTTAAATCCTTTCCAAGAAGAATGTATGCGTGAAAATCTCCTTCCAATCTTATGTAACTTCTTCTTGATAAATTAAACCTGCACACTTGAAGAAAACAAATGAAACCTTCGTGTAAAATTGGCGGTAATAATATATATAAGACTCGACTAAACTAGGATATAATGCTTGTGGAATGGATGTTTACAGAATTTCTGGAAAATTAAGACCTGGAAAATTCCAAAATTTTATAAGTAGCTCGAAAAGAGAAAAAAGTAATGTGTTGTTTTTACTCCTTCCTGGCGTCGTCGGTTCGCGATCTGACGCCGTCGGTTATCCTGACAAAAGCGGTCTGCGATTTTTTGAAAAACAATTCTGGAAAATTTACATCTTTAGAATCTGGAAAAACATTTCTACAAAACATCCATTATGACTCGATACAAGCATTTGACTCGAACAAACACACATATATATCTTTTAATTAATTGCTATTCTCATGTTTACGTTTCTTTTGAAAACGTGTGTAATCCTCCCTACACTTATCCTTTATGTAAAATATCTTTATATGCAATTAAGACGAGGTGAAAAACAAAATAAAGCATTTTTACAAATTTAAACATGAGATTAAACAATCAATAAAAGATATATGACACTAACAAGCAAACAATTAAGCATGGGTTGCCTCCCACGAAGCGCTTTTCTTTATTTATGAGTCTTGTAGCTAGACTCGTAATCGTGCTCCTACGTAACTTCATTACCGTCATGTCCTTCCTTCGCTTTCCCTTCGTCGAAAGGGTAGGCGTTGTATGCTTACCGTGGATTCCTTGCCAACGTCGTCTATTATGGTGACGGTTTTATCCTTTAGATTGGTTTCCTTCCTTTGAAAAGGCCCAAACCATCTTGGTTTGTTTCTACCTTGTAATGCCCTTATCCGTGATTTGTACATAAGTACTTTTTCTCCCTTTAGAAATTCCTTAGGGTTCCTTAGTGCCTTTGGTATCGAAGTGGGATTATTTCCTAACTTCTTATCGGGTTTCCACAATGTTGCATACAATCCTTGAACCATAAAATCCCTAAACCCTTTTTCCCAATCATTCATTTTCTTCTTAACAATATTGCCAAGGGCTTGTGGATTTCCACCCGTAATCATCTCCATGATCTTAAGAGGATACCTTGGAATGATGGGTATCCTAGCGTACCCTTTTCCGCTTTTAAGTACCATGATGCCCTCCTCGCATTTGATGGTTGCCTTGGCGGTGGCCAGAAATGGTGTCCCAAGAATGAGTGGCATGTTTCTATCTTCCTCAACATCTATGATCACGAAATCCACCGGATAAACGATATTAGCCACTTCTATTAAAACATCCACCGCGATTCCTATGGGGTAGACATAGGTGTGATTAGCTAAGGATAGTCTAAGATCGGTCTTGGCTGGCTTCTCCCTAGTCAACTTGTTATAAATTGACAATGGAATTATGTTCACATCAGTCCCCTGATCAGCTAAGGCATTTATATTATCAATATCACCTATGCTACATGGTATCACGAAGTTCCCTGTGGTGTCTCGTTTTTTTGTTAATGGTTTTTTTAGAACCAACTCATACAGAGGTCCCATAGGCAGGACGTCATACTCTTCTTCTGTTATTTTTCCTTCAAGGGCTTATCTAAGAACCTCATTGTACCTAAAGTTGTTTACTTGGTTTGCAATGGTTTTTCTGTTAATTTTGTGCTTAAGGTAATACTCAATGGTCTCGGGTTCATCATTAGGTTCAGAATCCTCCCTATTGCTTTCCTCAGTTTTCCTCACCTCAACCTTTCCATCCTCCGGCATAATGGAAATGGCGTTAACAAATGAAGTAGAAGGAAAATCGTTGCTTCTTACTAGTACCTTTTCGGGAACTTTTGTTTTGGTATATTCTTTTACCAGGTTCATCATTTCCATCATTTTTGCTTGCATTTCCTCTCTCTACCTATAAACCTCCTCTTCAAATTTGGCTAATCTCTTCGTATGAGTTGCCATGTACTCCCTCATTTGTTCCTTAAAGCTTGGTGAGAGTGGTATTGGGGAAGTAGAGCGGAAGCGCCTTTCGGAATTGGGGTTTTGCTCAAGATTCGGGGATTCCGAAAAAGGTGATGGGTGGTTGGTGGAATTTCCAGAATTGACTGCTTCTTGAGGGATTTGTACGGAAGCTCTTTTATGCCTTTCCATAAGATAATCAATCCCTCTCTCAATAGCACTCATTTTCTCCTCGATGATGTCGGAGGATTCAAGAGGAGTTGATATGGCATTAACCACGTTAACAGTGGTTTCAGGAGATTCATTCCGGTCTTCGTAGCTTTGATCAGCAAGCTCTTCTATAATATCCCAAGATTTCTCCGCAATAAAGTCGCTGAGCCTTCCACCGGCGGCTTGATCGATGGATCGTCGAGTGATGAAATCGATATGGTCATAGAAGATTTAGATTTGAAGCCAAAGATCAATGCCATGATGAGAGATTTTACGGAGTAGGTCTTTGAATCGAGTCCATGCTTTGTAGAGAGACTCACCTTGAAGTTGTTGAAATGTTAAGATGTCTCATCTAAGTTTAGTAGTTCTCCCTGGTGGGAAAAATTGAGCAAGGAAGCGAGAGGTGAGATCATCCCAACTTGAGATGGAGCGGGGAAGTCTCTCAAGCCAATTACTAGCTTGGTCTCGTAGAGAGAATTGGAAGAGACGCAGACGCGTGGTCTCCCGAGTAGTAGCATCAAGGTCAATGGAATCGACAATTTTAAGGAAATCCCTTAGATCTTGATTTGGATCTTGAGCGAAGTCCATGGAATGCACATCCATTTTGATCCAACCGGATGGTGTCGGATCGCGGGGCCGTAGTTTGGGCTTGGTCGGGAAGCTCAATGGTGTTCCTATAGCCTAGGTGGCTTGGTCTCGAGTATTCACCAAAAGTACGGGCTCTTGGCGGGTCAATTGGTGGTGGGTTGATGAATGGTGGGTGGTTATCACCTTCCATGATAAAAAGTGATGGGGTTACGAACAAAGGTCACGATGAAGGGGGATAGACTACGAGGAAGCTAAAAAATGAGAAAAAATTTACTTGATAGGAATCAAGCAAAGAAACCTAAACGAGGTGGACTACTAACTAGCTATTCTATTCCCGGCAGCGGCGCCAAAAACTTGATAACGCTACACGCGTCGTTCGAGGTCAAAGGAACTTCCTTTTCTTCGAGCAAGTTTTATAACACCTAGGCAGTGAACCTAATCATTGTAGTGTAGTATTAGGGTAAGCCACGGGTATTGATATCGTTCTCTAGGGGAATAGGAATGCTAGTGAGAAGTTACTACGCTAAGGTTGGGGTTGAGGAAGATTTTTTTTTTTTCTTTTTATGTTTTTTAGGAAATAGAAAGGTACGAATCTCGGGGTTTGGATTTGGGGGTTGGTATTTCTACCGATTACTCTACTTATCTAATTATCTAATCTAGGTGTATGTATTCTATGTCTAATTATTGTGTGCTCTCGTATGATAGTTTAAATATGTGTTCACTTAGGTTTTATTACTCCTTAATTATCTCCTATTGATGGTTGAATTGTCACTTCCTTATTCTTAACCGCGTTGTGTGTCTAAAGTCGTAGGGTATGCGTTTATCCCTAACTCTTTGAACTTACCAAAGGGTCTCGTCTACAAAGCCCTCTAGGGATTATAAACTCTAACTCTAAGGCACTCTTTGAGTGGTTTAGCCTACAACTACTCTAAGTGCTATAGTCTAAGGTTCACAAAGATTAATCAAGCATTAATTACACAACGAATGACCTATCGCATTACTAGATCATTAACAATTAAGATAAGAGACAACTAATAAATATTCAATAATTAAGTTTCATATTCCCTAAGCAAACACACAAGTAAATTAGCCGGACATGGAGAACATGCAAGCATACACACAAATAATTGAAGACATAATTGAATTAATGAAGTAAAACACTTATCTTGATGTAAGATAGGGTATGGAACCCTAAAATACTGTACAAGACAGCCTTTGTTCGGTTTAGGTTTTTACTCCAAAAGACTACACACTAATACTGAAAAATTCGGATTCTATATATAATATTACAAGTGCGACGGCGTCACTTTATGATTTGTGACGCCGTCAGGTCGCCGTCATTAGGGTTTCGTCTTGGCCACGTTAGTCTTGCGACGGCGTCACCTTGTGCTTGTGACGCCGTCCTCTTACTGCTTTTGGCGTCGTGCGGATCAAATCTAGGCCATTTGAGTTGCGACGGCCTACTCTTTTAAAGCCTGACACCGTCACTTGAAAATAAGCAATTTGGCTACTTTCCCATCACAGAAGTGCTCCGACGGTGTCGCAGTTAAGCAGTGATGCCGTCACCTTGTGTTTTAGCAGCTTGAGTGTCTCGATTCTTGACTTTGGCCATTTTATTCGTATATCCGCGCCTTTTCGTCCAAATAAGTGCCATTACAGCAATTTGCCTTCAAGAGACCTAAAAAGTGAAAAGGAACGATATTAAATAATAACGGATACAAAAGTGATCAAATAAGGGCTTAAACGACCCCTCAAAAAGGTACATTTTAAAACCTTATCAGTTGATGAGGAAGTTTCATCAAAGAAAAGAGCTCACTCTGATTCTTCTAAAGGTGGTTGGAACACCTACTTTCCACCAAGGAAAACATCCCTCTCATGTGTGAAGACACACCCTTCAGCTGCTGGACCTTCTTCCATCCAACCAAGGCCACAAAATGCTATCATGAAAGAATCCAGTTCAGACCTAAGTTCCATGCCAAGTTATGTGTCTCCATATGAAGGCACAGATGATGAAACTTCTTCAAGAGTCCTTGTTGTGCCTCCCCTTGCTGAGATTCCTCCACCAGAAGATCTTCTAGCACTACCTCTGCAAACATTGCTGACAACACCTCCACCAGAGGATCCATCATCATCATCACCACCCATCAGAGAGAGGGTGATCGGACTTGCATGCCCCAAATTGTGGCATGTGATTGAAGGGCCAAGAGTGCAGAAGGAGATGCCAAAGTGGGGCATTGTAAAGAAGCTTTAGGTGGTGGAGGGGAATGTTGTGAAGCTTGTGTCCTTAGATGGTTGTTTTAGTATGTTATCTTTTGATGTAGTCTGCTGGTAGTCTGTACTCCATGGTTGTAACATCTGCATCTTAGTATGCAATTTTTATCCTATGAATAATAGTACCATGATATGCTTTTAAGTCCATTGAATCTTGCTGGTGATGATAGACTTCCTTAGATCTGCAAAATAGTTAGTGGAAACACAAAGAAACAAGCAGTGGATAGAACAAAACAAGCAATACTAAGACAAACTAATAACAATACATTACTTTTACAAACTTTTACAAAACAAATTTGAGATTTAGAGATTTATCATTTCAATACTAACTACAAGGTATTGAAACCTCCCCACATCAAAAGCTTTAGTGAAAAGATCAGCAACATTGAAATCAGTATGGATTTTTACCATTTGAATTAACCTTTTCTCATTACAATCTCTAATAAAATGATGCCTTATCTCAATATGTTTAGTTCTAGAATGCAAAACAGGATTTTTAATTATGCATATTGTACTATTATTATCAATGTAAATCTTAGTATGCATAAAATTGTACCCAAAGTCCAACAATTGATTCTGAATCCAAAGCACTTGACCACAGCAACTAGCAGCAGCCACATACTCAGCTTCAGTTGTAGAATTAGCCACAATTTTTTGCTTTTTACACTGCCATGAGATTAGTCTGCTTCCCAAAAACTGACATCATCCAGTAGTAGACTTCCTATCTAAACTAGCTCCAGCATAATCATTGTCTGTATACCAAATCAAATGTTGAATCCTTAGAATACCAAAGGCCCAATTTAGGATGCCCCATAAGATATCTAAAAATTCTCTTCACAGCATTCAAGTGTGTTGTGTTTGGTGTGACGTGGAATCTTGCACACACACATACTGAGAACATAATATCTGGCCTAGATGCAGTGAGATACATCAAAGATCCAATCATGGATCTATACAGCTTCAAATCAACTTTGGGACTTCCATTATCTGGTAGCAATGGTTTCTGAGTCTCCATTGGTGTACTAGCACTCTTCACATCCTGAAACCCAAACTTCTTCAAAACATCTGCTACATACTTATCTTGACTAATCAAAATACCATCAGTCCTTTGTTGAACCTGTAGCCCCAAAAAGAAAGTGAGTTCACCCATAGAACTCATCTGAAACTTATCATGCATAAGTTTCTCAAAATCTTTGCACAGCTCCTTATTGGTTGAGCTAAAGATGATGTCATCAACATAAACTTAAACCAGCAATATATCATCCTTGAGCTTCCTTATGAACAAAGTTTTATCACTCAGTCCCCTCTTGAAACCATTGTCCATCAAATAAGTAGAAAGGCATTCTAACCATGCCCTTGGAGCTTGATGCAAACCATACATAGCCTTTTTCACCCTGTAGACCTTATCAGGATGATCAGGATCTTCAAATCCAGAAGGTTGACAATAGTACCATATAGAAAGGCACTCTTAACATCCATTTGATACACCACAAAATATTTGAATGAAGCATATGCCAAAAACAATCTTATAGCTTCAATTCTGGCAACTGGTGCAAATACTTCATCATAATCCAAACCTTCAGTTTGTGTGTATCCCTGAGCAACCAACCTTGATTTATTCCTTGCCACTATACCTCTTTCATCCCTTTTATTTTTGAAAACCCATTTAGTTCCAATAGCCCTTTTTCCATTTGGAAGGTCAACCAATGTCCATACCTCTTGAAGCTTAAACTGCAATAGCTCCTCTTGCATTGATTCAACCCATCCTTCTTCTGATAAAGCTTCTTCAACTCTCTTGGGCTCCTTTTGAGACAGAAAACAAGCAAACAAACAATTCTGCAGATCTTTATGACTGTTTCTTTTGTGAAGTGATCTGGCAAAGAAACCTTGTTCAGAAAAGGTTTTATTTTTCAAAGCTCTGCTTCTTGTTTGAACTGTAGTATTCAGATCTCCAAGAATTTGCTCTTTGGGATGATTCTTATGCACTTTGGTAGTAGGAATTGGACTCTTTGTGATGACTGTGTCTAAATTTGTAAAATCTGCATCATTGAAATAGTCATCCAGATTCTCATCATCAGTTGAAGTATCCCTTTCTTCTAAATCAGGCATGTCTGGATCAGTTGGATACTCATCTTCACCAAATAATGGCTTAGCAGTAGGTCCAAAGAAAGTACTGCTATCAGAATCTGTAGCCGGGCTGGCACTTGTACTAGCAGTGGTAGAACTTGGCTTAGCAGTGCTTTCATTATGCTTAGCAGTGCTTTCTGAATTTTTCTTCTTTCTTTCAATTTCTTCTACCGACACTGAGTTATCTTGTAACAACTCTTCCTTATCTTGATGATGATCACCCTTGCTTCCAGAATCTAAATCATCATCATCAGTGGGACTCTTCTTTTCAATGATGGGTGAGACAGGACCAACTTTCCACTTCTTAATCAAATAGAACTCCTTTGAAGAATCAGCTTCCTTAGAATTTGCTTCTCTTTCAGAATCCTTTTGAGTACCTGCATCAATATTAGTGGATGTACCTGCAATGATAGGCTCATAATTCATAGATTTGGTTAGCATATCAATGTTAAACAGCCACTCTGGTCCTTTTGTCTCTACACTAGGAGTCTCTTCACTAAACTTAACATGTAAGTTTTCTTCTACAATTCTGGTCCTCCTATTGTATACTCTAAAGGCTTTGCTATTGGAAGAATAGCCAAGAAAGTATCCATCATCTGCTTTTTCTTGAAACTTGCCTAGGTAGTCTATGGTATTCAAGATAGTAACAGGACACCCAAAAGGTTTTAGGAATGCTATCATAGGCTTCCTATCAAGTAACAGCTCATAGGGAGTCTTGTTATGAGGCTTCACTACCTTGCTTTTATTCTGCACATAACATGCAGTTCCTACAGCTTCAGCCCAAAAGGTAGTTGGTAACTTAGATTCTAACAACATTGTTCTAGCATCCTCAATTAGTGTTCTATTTTTCCTTTCAGCTACACCATTCTGTTGTGGTGTCCTAGCAACACTAAACTGTCTTTCTATACCCTTAGCCACACAGAACTGATTCATCACATCATTTTAAACTCAGTTCCATTATCACATCTGATTACTTTGACCTTATGGTTTACTTGATTTTCTATCTTAGTAATGAAACTCTTGAGGATCTCACTAGTTTCACTCTTAGCAGCTAAAAAGTGTACCCAAGAAAATCTACTATAATCATCAGTAATCACTAGGCAATACTGCTTATGGTTCAAACTTTTAACAAATGTAGGGCCAAATAAGTCCATATGAAGCATAAACAGTGGTTGTGTAATGGTGTTTACAGTCTTGGTCTTACAAGAGGCTCTATGTTGTTTTCCTTTCTGACAAGCCACACAAAGTTCTTTATACTCAAAAACCTTAGAAGGTAACCCTCTCACTAAGTTGCCCTTTACCAGTTTATTGATTGTTTTGAAATTAAGGTGACCTAGCCTTCTATGCCATAATTTTGACTCATCAACAGATGCCTTAGCAAACAAACAAGTTAAGGACCTATTAGGAATTACATCTTTCATGTTAAAGCAGTATATGTTTTCTTTCCTATGTACTCTTAACTGCACATACGATTCATCGGGCATCTTAAAATCAGGAGACAACACCACACACTCAGTTTCCCCAAAAAGTACCCAGTTTTTCTTATCACACATTTGAGAAACACTGAATAGATTATACTTTAGTCCCTGTACCAAATAAAACTTCTCAAAATCCAACTTTCCTGTTCTGATAGTCTGCCAACTATTTTTCCTCCTTTTGGATAATTGCCAAAAGCTACATGTCCTCCATCATAAGCCTCAAAATCCTCAAGGTTGCTCCCATCCCATGTCATGTGCCCAGAGCAACCACTATCAAAAATTCCTTTGTCTTGTAGTTCATCTTGTAGCTTGCCCTTCACATGAGTTAAACAAATTAGTTCCTTTTATGGACCCAAGCCAATACTGACTTGTGTCTTCCCGGTGCATCAACATAATCAAATTTCTTTAGGTCAATTGATGCACTACTGGCATTGTGTAAAACCTTGGTCTTAGGCTTCCATTGCCAGCTAGCTGAGGCCTTTACAACATAGAAATGATTTCCAACCACTGTGTCAGTAATCACCTTTGGTATAGTTAAAACTTCTTTTGATTCAGTGGTGATATTCTGTTTAGCAGTAGAAACAGATTGCTTAGCAGTGGATAAATTTTGCTTAGTAGTGGTTGGAACCCATTTGGGTGAAGCAGTGACTATAGATTTTGTAGTTCCATTTTTCATTAGCACTGCTCTGGGAACCATGTTTTTGTTAGGATGAGGGATTGTTTTCTTTGAAAAGTTTTGATGATTTACCCTCCTCCAATGGTTCCATACTTGTGGTTGGTTTTTATAACAATTTCTCTTTAGATGCTCAAAACTACCACATTTAAAACAAGCCTTCTTAACACATTGAAACTCATCTCCTAATCTGTTTGAAATTAGGCCATTGAAGTTTCTTTGATTGCCCCTAGGTATGTATCTTTTCATCTGTTCCCTAGGTACCTCATTATAATCTACCACTTTCCTAGAAATTGGTGCTCCAAATCTAGGTACAAGGTTGGCTTGTTTAGAATCAACAGACTTAACATTTTCTACTTTATCAAACTATGTTGATTCAAACTTATCTTCCTCAGAATATGATTCCCAATCTTCAATAATTGGACCATCAGATGACTTATCAGAACCTATCTTAGGTGATTCAGACTTACTAATCTCACCTACAGATTTGTTGAAACTGAATTCACCGCTAAAAGATAGTTCTTTTGTTGGTGGTGCATGTTTCATAAGAGAGGGTGGTGGCATATTGTTGTAACCTATCCCAGATCAGAATCAAATTGTGTTTTAGCAACCATGACTACATGTTTCTCTCTATCTTCAAGGGCTTCTTGTTTTACACTCTCTGCTTCTTCAAGTTTTTGTTTAAGCACTTTAATTTCTTTGTCCTTAAGGTCAATTTCACCACCTAGTATGTTAATCTTATCTACATACTCAAAATCACATTTAATATAGAATTTAAGTTTCTCTTCAACACTCTCAAGACCAACTTTATATCCTAAGTTATCTAATGCAAGTCTTTCTACCTCTTTTCTTAAACTCTCATTAATAGTTTTAAGTGATTCTAAGTTATCTTGACAGGATTTAAAAGAACAAGTAGAACTTTTAGAATCATTAGATACCTCAGAATCTGAACCAGAAGATGAAGCATAGGCCATGAGAGCAAAGTTATGCTCTTTTGAAGCTTCACTAGCAAGAAAAGCTGCATTGGGACCCTCTTCAATTTGATTACTCCAGTCATAATCTCCCAATCCATCCTGAGCAACCAATGCTGAATAAGGTTTTGAATCTTTAGTAGCCTTCTTATAGTCTTCACCAATCCTCTTGGGAGCTCTACATTCCCTAGCAAAATGTCCCTTCTTCTTGCAGTTGAAACACTCCATCTTGATTTTGTCAAACCTAGCTCTCATTTGGCCATCATACTTGACTTGCCTGCCTGTTCTCCTTAGAAATCTCCTAGCTTGCAATGTCAACATAGCCATTTGCCACTGAAGATTGATTTCATCAAGATCATCAGGATCAATTTGATCCAAATCTTGATTTAACACAGTGACACTAGTTGTTAAATCAGCCAGAAAAGCACATATGGCTCCATCACTAACATTATCACTAACAGTGGTATTATTAGCAATAGCAGTGGAAATTCCATAAGCAGCAGTGGATGCTTCTTGAGAACCCTTGTGGTTTGTAGAAACAAAAGCAATGTTTTGAGTAGATGAAGATGAACCAGCAATGTTCTTTTCAGACTCATAAACCTTCAAGTTGTTGTAGAGATTGTCCAGAGTCATCTTCTCAAAGTCATCCTTGTTCCTCCACACAACAGTATGCACAGCCCATTCTGGTGACAAACTTCTGATGAACTTGAGATTGATATCTTCTTGAGCAACTTTGTAGTCCACCAATTTTAGATGACTGATTAGCTTTTGCAATCTGTTATAGGTTCCATCTAGACTTTCTCCACTTAGTGCAGTGAAGTTTTCAAGCTGATGCTTGAGCATGTTCTTCCTTGATTTTCTGGTAGCTTCATTACCAGCAAACCTTGTTTCAATGTCATCCATTAACTCCTTAGCAGTCTCATATTGTTCAAAATCCAAAGCATACTCATTAGGTATTCCCATACTGAGAATACTGTGAGCTTTAATCTCCAACTTTCTCTGGGCCTTGTCAGTTTCACTCTTAATTGCAACAGGTTTTCCATCAGGACCCATGGTTGGTAGCTTATCACCCTGCTCAACAACATCCCAGATGTTGTAATCAATCATGCGAATGTATTGCCTCATTCGCATTCTCCAAACTTGATACTCACCCTGCTTCAGCATGGGTACCTTTGATGCAGTAACCATATGAGTTTCGTCAGACATCTTTATTCTTCTTGAATTAAAGTTAACTAGACTTCTTCTTGATCACAGTTTCTAGATCACAAGCTCTGATACCACTTGTTGATCCCAGTTGAGCAAACGATCCTTATAGAAACTGACTTAACAATAACTTGTTAAATACTACGCGGAATATAATATTTAACCTTAAGAAGAAGAACAGTAATAACACTTAAACACCTCAATTATATTAATAACGAATACTCTAAACAGTATTAGGGTTTTACAACCTTGAAGTGTATCGACCTTAGATATATCAAAACACACGTATATCTAATCTAACCTAGGACCTCCTTTTATAGGCTAAGGAGTCCTTTACAAGATACAATACGTAACCTACAAGATAAATATCTTTTCCATATTTATCTAATACAAATATTAAACCGACTAAACAGACTAGCAGTGGTTACAATACATTAGCCGTGGTTATACAATGCTACTAGCCGTGGTTTAACTCCAGCAGTGGATTCCTTCTTCTGGTCGTGGTTTCATTTGCACTAGCAGTGGTTCCATACTTAGTATAATTCTTCTCAGTAGAACCTAAAACCCAACAGGGGGTTTCAGCCTGAGAGAGTAGAAAAAGGTTTAGATTTAATAAAATTGTAAAATGAGGCAAATAACACACACAAGCAGAGACACATATAATAAAGAAGAGGTCAAGTCAAGAGTAAGGAAAATGTATTAGCCATTGTTTAGTCATATAAGATGTTTCATAAGTCTAAAACCTGTAGCGACGGTACTCACAACTTGGCGTATCTCCTTTCTAAACCTAGCTCGTCACTAGGATCTAAATTCTCGTATTAAGCACTTTTCAGCAGATCTAATCATGTCACAACTAGTCGGAATCCGCATAAAGTCCGCCTTAATGATTATCAATTTTATTATTTATCCCTTCTAGCGCTTACATTAACATGCAGAACAGTATTAATGAAGTACTAAATGTAATCAAAACACAAGCTTAAGCTTCCTATCGAATTAGTAAAAAATAAAAACCTCAAATAATCATTAAACATGGCTAATACCTACAGGTATTAGCCCATAATCTTAGTCATAATACACGATAACATGTCCTGTAAGATTCAAGTATAAATCAAAAAAGAAAAATACGGTAACCGAACGATTATAGAGTACTAAAACGAATTAAGTGAATTCTCCTATGTAAATATGCACTAGCAGGACCTTCTTGTTCTTCTTTATGTCTCTGGTCTCGTACTTGGTGGTTATCTCCTCTTCTGCATCTCTAAAGTTCATCTGCAGGTCTTTTATTTATACTTTCTGGAAACAGGGTCGATACGGCGTATCAAGGTAAATTCGCATGGGGTCCAAGATTATTATATTCTAGAATATTCGTACACCGCCATAGTGATACGGCGTATCACAAATCTTCATACGGCATATGGTGTCTTCTTATCTTGGAATTTTGGTGAAGTCTTGAGAATAGATACGGCGTATGTTGTTGATGTCATACGGCGTATCTGGAGTAAAACAAGTCAGATTTTCTCATTGACCAAAGTTTCATATACGGTGTATGAAAGAAATTCATACGTCGTCGTATTCTTCAAAGTCAGGCAATGGTCTTCATAATCGTCCAAGTCTTGGTATACGGCGTATCTATCTAAAATGATACGGCGTATTCTTCGTCAGTTCAGTAGACTTTTCTAACTTGATCCATTTTGCTCCAATTTACATCCAAAATAGATAACTTTCACCAATTGCTTGATAATAACTGGGATTTACAAAAGAAAACGATTAAGTATCAAATCTCATATAAAATAATGCAAAACAAGCAATATACATAGGATAAATTATGCCAATAATATGACGTTATTTGATGTCAGAAATAGGTCAAGTTTGCATATAAGTAAAAATGTTTAAAACGCAAGTTTAGACTAGTAAATCACAGTGTCCATTTGGTAACATTTGAAATCAAATTTTAAAATTCCATATAACTATTATAAGTGGATTAAAAATTAATCTAATGTGATAAAAATATTCAGAGTCGGTTTTCGTTACGCGCGGGATAAGCTAAACGATTATATTTAAAGTTCAAAATTGTACGCGATTTTGGATAAAATGTTTAGGTTTTGAATAAATATTAACGTTAAATTTTTGAGTTGTTACACTGCTTTGGAATGCTTAGGTAAGACTGGAATATGTCTTGATGGAGGAACAATTAACCGGTTTAACACTTGTTAAGATGATCAAATTAATGTACTCAATCCAGGCATCCTTAACTAGACTAAAAAAAAGGTATTTCAACTCAGAGTTGAGCAATGGAAGCGAGAGTACGTAGAAATTAATTTATGAATCACTTAACTAACGAGTACAAATCATGAGAGGAATGATAGATCTAGGGTGGGCTATGAGGGAGTTCCTAGTATTAAAAGATTCAGTGGGAGGATATCAAGATCATTAAACGAAACGTACATTGCTCAATGGAACAAGGTAGTTTAGTACGATAGGACGTGTTGATCTTGAGTTATTGTGTGAACAATTAAAAAAACTATGTAACTTGAAAGATTTGAAGTATGGGACTACTAAAAATGTTAGGAATTAGAAATTCCCGGTATTAAAGAGTCGGTCACCTCAAGTATATGTAATCGTTAGAATGCTCGTAGTCGTAGTTATATTTAGGTTAGTAGTATTTTGTTAAGTAACACCGTGGAGGACGAACGGGTCTTTACCCACTGTATGCCTGATCCACAGCCCGTTGTGTGGCGATTTATGTAAGACTATAAATACTCTCTACCTCCCAAGGTAGAGAGTTGGAGCTCATAATAATAGTTTTTCTTTCTCTCACTAAGTTCCCTAAACCTCTAACTTTCTCTCTCTAGAACTCACCATTATACGCCCACTTTGTGTTATGGTTTGATGTGTATGTGAAATCCAATATCCAACAATTGGTATCAAGAGCCATGGTTAGATCATATCTTGCACATCTTTGGATTTCTAGTGGTTTTAGGTGGTTTTTGAGTTTGAAAAAGTTTAGTGGTTTGTGCATCATTTGGTTGATTTCTTGTGTTAAAGCTTGGATTTTGTTAGTACTTTTATGTTTAGAATCATCACAAGTGTTTAGGTTTTCATTTGGTAAGCTTGAATCATCTTGGTTGGGTTGTTTTTGGATTGAAAAGTGATGTTTATGTGGTTTTTCTTGCTAGCGACTTGATATACGGATCTCTTTCTTCGTAGCGACTTGCTTCACAATTTTGTAGCGAGTTACAGTTTTGGAGCTAGCGACTTAGACCTAGCGATTAACAGTACAAGTAGTGGACTCTCCACTATGGGTAGCGACTTGGTGGTAGCGACTTGGTCTGTAGCGAGTTGCTCTTTAGCGACTTGAGTAGCGAATTGCTGCCAAAATTTTGCTAGCGACTTGAGGGTTAGCGAGTTACTACTTAGCGACTTGCATTTGTCTAGCGACTTGGGACTTTAGCGACTTGGGGGTGTAGCGAATTAGGTGTTAGCGACTTGGTGCATTATCTTCTAGCGACTTGGGTGATTGTTTACGGTTTTCTCTTGATTTAGTAAAATCCCGTGAAAGAATCTATTTCCGGTTTAATCATAGAGTTATAAAATCCCGTATAATCTGTTAACATGTCTACCAACGTTCCTACTATCATCTCCACTCGCTGCCGAGGATGTTCAAGAAGCTGGTTCAGATACTCGTCCACCCATGCTTGACAGAACTGACTACGATTCTTGGGCTCAACGAATCAGATTGTACTGCCTTGGAAAGGAAAATGGTGTCAACATTCTCAAATCCATTGATGAAGGACCGTATCGAGTTGAGACGACTAGAGATGTACTTGATACTGCTGAAGATGGAACTCTGATTTACGGAATGGACAGACCAAAGATGTATGATGAGCTTGATGATAAGGAGAAAAAGAGATTCGATGCTGATATCGGGGCTTCTAACATTGTTCTTCAAGGTCTTCCTAAAGACATCTACAAGCTGATCAATCACAACACCGAGGCAAAGGCAGTATGGGATAATGTCAAGATGCTTCTCTCGGCTTCGAATTAACTATGGAATACAGAGAATCACAACTCTATGACGAATTTGAACACTTCAAGATGAAACCAGATGAGAGTGTCTATGAGTACTATGTGAGATTTCATAAGTTGGTGAATGACATGAGGAACATCGGAATGACTATGCCTAACATTCAGCTGAACTCAAAGTTTGTGAACAACATGAATCCCGAATGGCACAAGTTTGTCACCTGTGTGAAGCTCACTAAAGGATTGAAGAATACAAACTATGAGCAACTCTATGCCTTCCTTCTTCAGAATGAGAGACATGCTATGTTTGAAAAGAGGATTCTTGAACAATTCAAAACAAATCCAGGAGAGACAAGCTCATCAAATGATTCAACCGCCTTCTACTCAAACATTGGAATTACCACCAAAGCATCTCAAGTCATACCCATGGGTGATGGCAATCACAAACTCATTCCCGATCCAAGATTCAAACAAGCTGATGCTGATGCACACGTGGGTAACTTCATTAATCAACTAGCTCTTCTGATCAGTCAAAACATGAATTCTCTCCCACAAACCAATAACAACCTCGAACGAGCATCTAACCCACATAATCAAGCTATTGTTAAAGATGGGAGGATCGTGGTGCAACCAGTTCAGGAAAGACAGTATGATCGGGGAAGAGGTGGAGCTGGTAGAGGTTATGTTGTTAATCAGAATCGAGGAAGGAATGGTAATCAAGGTCAAGCTAAGCCGATCAAATGTTATAATTGTGGTGGTGAGGGACACATTGCAAGGAACTGCACATCTCCAAAGCGTCCACAGAATGCTGATTACTTCAGAGATAAGATGCTGCTTGTGCAAGCTCGGGATAATGGTGCTACTTTGGATGAAGAGGAATTGTTGTTTCTTGCTGAGGGCAATGCCAAGACCTATGATGCAGATGTGGATGAGCGGCCTATTCAGGAGATAGGTCACAATCATCAGAATGCCTTTCAAGTCGCTGATTGTGATGCATACGATTCTGATGTGGATGATGGACCTCCTGCACACACAATCTTTATGGCTAGCATTTCTCCAATGGTTTCTCCCAAGGTCTCCTCTTCACCACAAGCTGGCCCATCCAAAGACACACTCATCTCAGAGGTACTAAAACTATACGATGATGCTTATGTGCAAAAGATGCATGACAAAGTACTATCAACTGAAACTTTTGTATCAAATATTGAAAATATGGGTAATATCAATGTTGTCCCATATGATCAATATGTGAAACAAAGTGAAAGTGAAGTTGTACCAAGTGATGCATCTCCTGCATTCAACAATGACTATATTTTTGATGAATACACTGCATGTGCCCCTGATGATTCTGTAATATCTGAATTAAATGCCTATAAAGAGCGTGTTGCTATTTATGAACAACGTGCTAAATTTGAGTTGACCACTCGTGAGCGGGAAATGGATGACCAAGTGCGTACAATTATTAGAAAAAGTAATTTTCAAGAAGAAGTATTAAAACAAGAGTTAAATTCCTTGCAAGAAAAACTTTCTAAAACTGCTAAGCAAAAACAAGAACTTCAAGAAAATGTGAAAATGCTTAAGCAAGAATTTAATGCAAAGGAATCAAAACTCTTGAAAGATTTTTCTAATCTGAAAACTTTGAAAAACAAACTTGAAAACAAGTTGTACATACAAGGGAACACCATTCAGACTGCTCACATGATCACTAAGCATAGGGTCCTAAGCGATAAGCATAGCATTCCCCTTGTTGAGGAACCAAATCCAGAGGTCATTAAAAGGGCTAGAAATGCTCATAAGGTTCTTTATGATGGCAATGAAATCCTTAAACCTAGACGAAACCTAGTTGCGTTGAGTGCACTGAGGAAGATAAGAAATCAGATGAAGTCACTAGGGAAAAGATGAACAAGAAATTAGATGATCCTAAATGTAGAGAGAAGAAAATAAAGATCACACCCCATGATTACAAGAAGGAAAACTGGATTTCCTTGAACATGTTTAAACCTCGGACATTGTTGACTCCCGAACAAGTTTTCTGGAAAATGGATTTAGATAAGCGGAAAGTTGAAAATATTGTTGAAACAAACCCTCCTCTTTGGAAAATGCCTAGAGCGACTGTGTATCCTCCTAATACACCAATGCATCTTGTTCCTAGAACAATTGCCACTAAAAGCAAGACCTTAATTAGCCAATATGTTATACTTCAACTATTTGTTGATTTTGAGAAAACTTGCAAGAAAAGGATCACACCCACGGTATAACGGAAGGAGAAAGGGGTTTTGAGCAAATGAAAGAATGTTATTTAACTGAGGTCATGCCTTTCTTTAAACTTCTAAAAGATCACTTTGAGAGTCTTAAAAGGGGATAGAAACTGATATTAAGGGAATGGAAAAGGAATTTGATGCAATGATAGTTGAAGTTAGTGACTATGAGCGAGCACTAAAATATAATGAGATTGAGAGGAAGAACTTGCATACACTAAATGAGAACCTGATTTCTGAATGTATTACTCAAGATGTGTTTTTCACTGCTACAAATTGTTCCATTAATGCTTCCAAATTTCATGAATTATCGGTTGCACTGAAAGTCTCCCATGATCGTGTCATTGAGCTTGAAAAAACTAATTCGGAACTAAACGAGAAAATTGAACTGGATGATCACGACAATTTGGTTAAACATTTTTCTAAACTAGAAGTTGAGCATTTTAATTTACAACTAAAATATCAACATCTTAAAGAAAATGTCAAAACTTCAAATATCAAGACATCCTCAGATGCTCCAGAGTTTGATGCAGTTTTCAAATTAACAAACGTGATGAACAGATTCAAGCTCATGCAACACGATCAGAAAGTTGAAAGCCCAAATCTCTCAATTAAAGGGTCAAACGAACAATATGACAGGCTCCCAAATGCCTCCTCCTTTAGATTCTCGAAATTCTCAAACTTTTCATCTTCAAAACTTAGTTGATGCCTTACAAAAGGAAAACAAGAGTTTTCTAGAAGAAAATGAAAAAGTTAAACGACATTTTAAAGAGTTATATGATTCAATAAAAGTCACCCGTGACCAAAACAACGAAAAATAACGTCTTTACAAAAGGAAATTGAGAATCGAGAAGTCGGGAAATGGGAAACTGACACTTGTTTTCAATAAGAATGTTGTCTCAAAGTCACCCTTAGACTGCAAATACACTGTGACAGTTAAATATATTCCTCCTCATCTTAGGAATAATGAACATGCTTTTCATGAATATTGTGCTCACCTTAAGGATAGTCTAGAATGTCTCCGTGAGATTGTCGAAGAGGATTTCATTAACAAACCTCTTGATAGTGAAATTAGGTTTGCTTGCCTCGTGCCAAACGATCTCAATAGTTGCTAGAATGTGTAATTGCAACATGTCCCAAATCCTTAACCTTAGGTGCAAAAGGCAAAGCTGTGATGCCTTGTTCTATGCCTAGTTCCAAGCAGAAAATCCGTTCTATGCCCAGTCTTAAGAAAGGAAACACTAATGTGCCTTCAAGTAGTTCAGATTCCGGATATGTTAGTACTAAGAAAGTGAACGTTTAGTGTGCTGCAAAAAGCTCAAAACACAGTCTTAAGAAAGTATACACTAATGTGCCTTCTAGTACTTCAGATCCTTGCACATCAAGTTCAGGAATGCAAAAATTAGATCAACCAACTAATGTTTCCATTCCCTCTACAGAGTAATCAGGTGACTTTAAAGCAAGAAGGTCAAAGTCTCAAGACAATACAAGGAATGATAGGACCTTGCAAGCTAAGAATGTGCATTGGAAGAGAGTAGAAGACCAATCTAGGAACTTTAAGCTTGAGTTGAATAAAACGAATCGTGTTGATTCTAGTATTAGCCTTAGGCGTCGTAATTAATTCAATTCGATACTATTTGCAAACCTTGTAATGATGTCCGCTTGAATTCATTGCTAATCATGAATGTGGTGTGAATGCTTTGTCTAATGCTGTCAAATGCCCGTTAAAATTGTTAATGCTAATAATCGTGCAAATAAGGCAAAAAGGCAAAACGAAAGATTGTTAGAAAACAGTGGAAACCCACAGGAAGAACTTTTATAAAGATAGGTTATTATTGGATACCTTTTGGCCATAAGAATAATCAGTTTTACTCTCAAACTGCTAAGATTATGCCCACTAGAAAATGGATGCCTACTGGTAGAACTATTCCCTTAAGAAGTGAACATACTTTGAATAGGTCAAATACGCACACCACATTGCATCTATTCCCAATGATTCCATTGCTTCTACTTCGATATGGATGTTTCTATTTTTGATGTGGGTGTTCCAATCACTGTTACTAACCAAGTGGAACCCATTCTTGCATGGGGATCCCAATTATCCGGTTATCCATTCTTGTCTGTGTTCAACTGCAGATCATTCAAATCGTTCTGTGGTACCTGGACTCAGGCTTTTCCAAGCATATGACTAGAGACCGGTCGCGGCTCATGAACTTCGTGAGCAAATTCATCGGGACAGTTAGATTCGGTAATGATCATTTCGGTGCAATTAAGGGTTATGGTGATTATGTTGTTGGTGATAGTGTTATCTCTAGAGTATACTATGTGGAAGGTCTTGGTCATAACATGTTCTCTGTCGGTCAATTCTGTGACTCTGATCTAGAAGTAGCCTTCAGAAAACATACTTGTTTTGTTAGAGAACTTGATGGTAAGGAACTTTTAAGAGGAACTCGTGGTTCAAATCTTTACACCATCTCTATAGAAGATATGATGAAGTCTTCTCCAATTTGCTTGTTGTCAAAGGCTTCAAAAACAAAGTCATGGTTATGGCATCGACGTCTCAATCACTTGAACTTCGGCACCATCAATGATCTCTCCGGAAAGGACTTAGTTGTAGGTTTACCTCGACTAAAGTATGAAAAGGATCATCTTTGTTCAAGATGTCAATTGGGAAAATACAAGAAGTATGCCCATAAACCCAAACCTACTAACTCTGTCACAGAAGTTCTTCATACAATTCATATGGATTTATGTGGACCAATGAGAGTGCGGAATATCTTTGGGAAGAAATATGTGTTAGTTATAGTTGATGATTACTCTAGATTCACTTGGGTCAAGTTCTTAAGGACAAAGGATGAAACTCCAGATATCATCATCAAACTCATCAAACAGTTGCAGGTTCGACTTAACAAAACCGTCAGAATTATCCGGACGGACAATGGAACTGAGTTTGTTAACAAACAACTTAGTGAATTTTATGAAAGCATTGGAATCAACCATCAAAGAAGTGTTCCACGAACTCCTCAATAGAACGGTGTAGTTGAAAGGCGAAATCGAACTCTTGTAGAAGCCGCTAGAACAATGCCGATTTACTCAAAAGTTCCAATGTTTCTCTGGGCTGAAGCTATTGCCACACACAAAATCGTTCCTTGATTCACATTGTTCATGGAAAGACACCATATGAACTTGTCCACAACAGAAAACCTAATCTCTCTTCCCTTCGTGTGTTTGGAGCATTGTGCTATCTAACTAATGAGGGTCAAGACTTAGGCAAACTTAGAGCTAAAGCAGACATTGGAGTATTTGTAGGGTATGCACCAAACAAAAAGGGATACCGAATCTACAACAAAAGAACCCGAAACATCATGGAAACAATTCACGTTACGTTGATGAGCTGACGGTCAAATGGCTCCTGAACAATTCAGCCTGGACCCGCACTTCAAATCAGCCCAATTGGTTCATCCCTTGTTCCAAACTCTTCTCAAGAAACTCCATATGTACCTCCATCTCAAGATGATTTAAAGAAATTGTTTGATCCTATGTTTGATGAACTTTATGATCCAAGTACTAATGAGGTGTTGATCCCTACAACAGAGGCTGCTCATATTCCAGTGAATGAAGTCAATCCCTCGGTCTCAATATCTTTAAGTCAAGAAGTGTCCTTCTGATCCTTCCGTCTCATCAACAAATCATCATTCTTCAAATGTACATCATGGAACTGTTTCGGGCATCAATGATGAAGTTAATCCCTTTGCTACTCCCGAAGATGCTCCATTTGAAAACATATTTGCTCGAATCTTCATCGAACCATCTTCTTCGGAGACATCGACTCGCTACTTCAGTCCCTCAACAACTGCCACATGAACACCTTCGAAAATGGACTCACGATCATCCATTAGACAACATCATTGGAAATCCCTCTCGTCCAGTATCCACACGGAAACAACTTGCAACCGATGCCTTATGGTGCTTCTTCAACTCCGTACTCTCTAAGATCGAACCAAAAGATGTTAAAACCGCCATGAATGAAATAGCTGGTTCAATGCTATGCAAGATGAAATTCATGAGTTCAATCGACTAGATGTATGGGAATTAGTACCGCTCCAGATTGTGCTATGATTATTGCTCTAAAATGGATCTTCAAAGTGAAACTTGATGAGCATGGTGATGTGTTGAAGAACAAGGCTCGATTAGTTGCTAAAGGATACCGTCAAGAGGAGGGTATAGACTTTGAAGAATCTTTTGCTCCTGTGGCTCGAATCGAGGCAATTAGAATCTTTTGGCTAATGCTGCAAGTAAGAACATGGTAGTCTATCAAATGGACGTAAAGACGGCATTCTTGAACGGAGATCTTAAAGAAGTCGTCTACGTCAGCCAACCTGAAGGATTTGTAAATCAAGAGCATCCTACTCACGTTTATCGTTTGAAGAAGGCCCTTTATGGTTTAAAGCAAGCTCCAAGGGCATGGTATGATACGTTGTCAAAGTTTCTTCTATCAACCGGATTTAGCAAAGGAGCAGCTGATCCAACATTGTTCACCGTGAAGTCGCAAACATTTAACTCATGTTCAAATTTATGTTGATGATATTATTTTTGCCTCGACCGACCCAATGGAATGTGATCGTTTTCTAATGAAATGAGTTCAAAATTTCAAATGTCAATGATGGGACAAATGTCATTTTTCTTGGGATTACAAATTTCACAAAGTCCCGGAGGCATTTTCATAAATCAATCTAAATATGCAACTGAGATCTTAAAGAAATTTGGATTTGATTCAAGTGACCTGTTGACACTCCCATGATTGATCGAACCAAACTAGATGAGGACCACTCAGGGATCATGATTGACCAAACAAAATATCGTAGTATGATTGGATCCCTGATGTACCTCACAGCTAGTAGACCGGACATCTTGTTCGCTGTTTGCATGTGTGCTAGATACCATGCTAAGCCTACTAAAAAGCACCTTGAAGCGGTTAAACGGGTCTTTCGGTATCTCCAAGGAACCATCAATATGGGACTTTGGTACCAGAAGGACACCGGTATGTCACTAACGGCCTATGCAGATGCTGATCATGCAGGATGTCAAGATACTCGTCGGTACGCCCGAGGTGCTCGCTTTTGGGTGATAAGCTTGTGCTGGTCTTCAAAGAAGCAAATGAGTACTTCTATTTCCTCTACAGAGGCTGAATACATAGCCATGTCATCTTGTTGTGCTCAAGTCTTATGGATGAGATCTCAATTATCGGACTATGGCTTTGAATTCAACAAAATCCCTCTGTACTTGATAATAAAAGTGCTATTGCTCTCTCATGCAACAACGTTCAACACTCAAGAGCAAAGCATATCGACATTCGACATCATTTCATCAGGGAACAAGTGGAAAAAGGTGTGGTGGAACTCTATTTTGTGAGATCTGAATATCGCTTAGCGTACATCTTCACCAAAGCTCTTCCAAGAGAACGCTTTGAGTTTATTCTTCCACGTCTTGGCTTGAAAAGTCTTCAACCAGAAACACTCAAACGTCTTCGGGAGGAAGACGAGGAGTAAAGGTCTATCTTCATCTATCTCTTGTATATATCTATTCAAAAAATCAAAATACAAAATTATAAAACCTTCAAAATCCATAAAAATCTGAAAAAAAATTCGAAAAATCTTCAAAAATATTGTCATTTTGTCATGCGTTTTTCTCGGTTCGATAATATCTACGGTTTTTGTGCTGTCATTCAAAGAATGACACGGGACTTTAGATGTTGTTCGAATTCCAAAAAATAATAAAATAAAAAATAAAAAAAAAAAAAAATTTAAAAAAATTTGGGAGAAAGAGAAACAATGGTTTATTGTCATTTCAGCAAGAACCCGCTTTTTCAAGGAAAGAACAGAGCCATACTTTATCATGTTTTCAAAATTCCATGCTCGGATTCTTTAAACATTTATCTCATTGAAAACTAACTGCTTTGAAAAATAACTCAGCCTCTATTTTTGATAATCATCTGACTTATTTGTCAAAATATCAATCTCTCAATCAACAACCTATGTCATTGATTGAGGGGAGAATGATTTCAATTAAATTAAAAAGTTATTTGGCATTCAATTGTTTTCAAAAGATATTCATGCATGTTTTATCAATGGAGTTTAAAGTCTTAAAATCCGATCATTATCAGCTAAAACGCTTTCATAATCAAGTCACAATTCTCCTTAAAAGCTTTCAAAATCAATTTAAATCTATAAGAGATCACAAATCTCAAATGATTTGATAATTGTGATCGGGGAGAATATTGGATTTAAACTGATAATTCGGTAAATGGTTTTATAAGGATGTACAAGCTCCCCTTCCCACATGTGACAAACGATTTCAAATTTTCCATGCACATGTTGAGGGGAGCATCTATCTTAAACCTATGATTTGAAACGTGATAACTTATCTCAAGGTGCAGGTTCCCTCTAGTATGTGCAAAACTCTTTTCAAATCTCGAGGCACATATTGAGGGGAGCAAAATCATGAAAACCTCATCCTTCCCCAAAATGCTTTATCTACTTGATTCGATTAGGGAAGTGATGTTGATATTTTTGAAAATGGTAATCAAAGAAGTTAATTCTTTCTCTTGCCTCCGTGTGGAAAACTATTTCAAATACTTGATTCACATGTTGAGGGGAGTTCTTCTTCTAAAAATATCAAAACAATTCAGGTACAAAATGCTTTGATAAAATATCATAAGTATCCGGATTGATTTTCAAATGGTTTTCAATTGGTTCCTATGGCAGATGAACAATTCCAAAAAGACCGACCAACTTTACATTATGTATGGTGATATAAGGACGATAAGGTTAGGTATGTGTTCCCATGATTCGCCAGAACCGGAGGGATCTACCAAGGGACTATCCACTAGTTAGTGTAGAGTTCTTAGGTATGATGATAAAAGGAGAAAAATGAGATATGGGAAGAGTGCGGACTAAGACTGAGCTAGTAATGGAATAAACCCAACAAGGTTCTTGCTATGAAGTCTCGGTAAGCACTGAAGGGGTTGAAGAATGAAAAGAATTGAATGAGAAAAGGGTGAAAACAAATAGCCCTCCATATATTCAACCTTAGGGCCGAAACCGGGTTCAATTCATATGCTACTGATGGTAACATCGGTATTGAAGACAAGACGTCATGGACCCAAGGACGCACTGCACTTCAACTTTCCAAACCACTCAAGTTCCTCTTAAAAGGACTTGTTTCATTCTCACGGGAACCGACATTATCTATCGACTTTCTCTTAGAGATTGTTGATATTGAAGGAGGAGACCCTCTCCCTAGTCTCCGATATAGGATCCAAATATGCACAAATTGAGTCTAGTGCCACGAGATCATCAATAAATCTCATTAGGACACTTTCAATGAAGACTCTCTGTTTCACACAATGTGGAAAGAGAGATTATATCTTGAGTCCTACGCATTATCCTTGTGGTATTGCCGTAACATCCGAGTGATGTGTTTACATATTCACCGTGAAGATGGAAAGCCTTCTGGAGCCAACATCTAACAAGCTCCCGGTAGGTGGCATGTGAGATCTATTATATAGATCAACCATGTGACAACCGAACAGAAACAATGGGGCGATTCAATCTTTTGAATCAATCCGTTCAGTTATGGATTGACGGATACCTTTGAAAACCGGTCTTTGTGCTTTAAAACTCTTTTCATTAGCACGTCGACCGTGTACTAATTTTTCAAATCAAAAGGTGTTTTATGATTGATAATTGATTTTCATTAAAACTTTCGTTATATTGCAAAAACAATTTCTATTGAGCAATACACGATTGTTTTTCAAATCTCTTTTCATCAATCGCTGGACGTAAATTATTTGGTTCACTCACTCCGTGTTGTCTTCTTTGAGACGTTCCGGTTTGAGAACAGCTAAGAGCAGCTGCGAAACCCTGTCAAGGAAATTCTTCGAATTATACGATCACAGTGCGTACTTGTACGATCAACGGGAACCGTGGGCCGTGTACCTCAATTCATCGAAAGTGATCAAAGACACTTTCGGGCGCTTTATTGCTAACTGTCTTATGCAGGTACACCCCGACGTTCTTACCGATCGAATGAAGCGGTCAATACATAGCCGCATGCTCACCTAACACATTCATCTCAAAAGAAATCATGATTAGTGCATCAATGACTCGGATATTTTCACTCCATGCTTCGCTACGCTGCGCCAATATCATGAATCAACGAATGCTTCCGCTACTCTGATGAGAAGATATCATGATCAAGAATGTGAGCATGTCGGTCCGAATGTCACAACATCACATAATACCAACACCACAATGGATGTATCGGAGATTTTCTATTAGCTGATGATCTCAAAAGCTGGCTCAACATTATTATCACGTGGATCAAGAAAGACCTCCACTTGGATTAACCAAACATGCAATGAGTGGAATCAATGACTACGAGCCTCGGAGCAAAGTACTACATCAAGAATGCAAGATCAATTGTTAATGTAATATCTGATTGTATTCAATGTCATTTTAGTATATGTTTGAGGTGACCTCCCTTAGGGGAGATTGTTAGGAATTAGAAATTCCGGTATTAAAGAGTCGGTCACCTCAAGTATATGTAATCGTTAGAATGCTCGTAGTCGTAGTTATATTTAGGTTAGTAGTATTTTGTTAAGTAACACCGTGGAGGACGGACGGGTCTTTACCCACTGTATGCCTGATCCACAGCCCGTTGTGTGGCGATTTATGTAAGACTATAAATACTCTCTACCTCCCAAGGTAGAGAGTTGGAGCTCATAATAATAGTTTTTCTTTCTCTCACTAAGTTCCCTAAACCTCTAACTTTCTCTCTCTAGAACTCACCATTATACGCCCACTTTGTGTTATGGTTTGATGTGTATGTGAAATCCAATATCCAACAGAAAAGGATTTAAAACATACGTTTTTAAGGGGTAATTTAAGCCCTAAATCGATACATTTTGTATCCGTTACTACTAAAATTCGTTCCTTTTCACATTTTAGGTCTTTTGGAAGCAAATTGCTGGAATCAAGCACTTATGGACGAAAAGGAACGAAAACATGAAGAAAACGACAAAATCAAGAATTCAAGGCTTAATTTTGCACCTGACGGCGTCCCAACCAATAGGGCGACACCGTCGCTCACAAGCTTTTCTAAAAAGTCTCAAGCGAAGGCTCAGGTCATATTTTGGTTTTACAACATGACGGTGTCACGCCTTATTCCAGCAGGGCGTCGCCCTTTATTTTTCACCAAACAAGCAAGACCCATTCCAAGACGACGTCCTTAATGAAGCCAGACGATGTCACAGTTTCTCACCCGACGCCGTCACAAGCTGATCAAGACTATCACAACATGCGCGTGAAGTAGATGATATTGTTTTGGCCATATCTTTTGCATACGAACTAGGATTTAGGAGATTCAAAAAAGGAAACGATCGGGACGAAAAAATATAAGATTTGGTGAAAAAATATTCGCGATGCTGTCATTCTATAGAGCTGAGGCCGACAGAAAATCTGCCTATAAATATAACCTCATTACTTCCCTTTCTGTAAGCCCTAAACCCTAAGTCCGATTCTAGGCTTTAGGTAGGTGTTTTTCCAGCAACTTAAAGGGTTTCAATTACTCAATAAACATCTTGTAATGGTTTGTTGATTCTACCTTAATTCATGTATTCAATTATCATAATTGTTGCTTATTATTCATTGATTATGCTTGGCTAATTTACCTAGCGTTTGCTTATGATTGTATGAAACTTGTATATAATTAATTAGATCTTATTGTTTTCTTATTGATGCTTGTGTCTATCTTCATCATTAAGAGGTGACAAATTCAATTAGTCTAACTGATTTAGTTTATAATTCTTGCATCCTACTGTCTCTTGTTTAATTGATAGACGCTAGAGTAAGAAAAACTGGTTTCTTCTTTAATTGTTGAGAGCTTGAACGTCCTAAATAGCATAAAGCCTTAGAGTTCAAAATAGGCTCTCGTTTTGTTTATTGCGTGAGCTGTAGCTTAAGGATAATAGGATATTCGGGGGAGATACCTCGGTACTTGGCGATCCCAGATGTTCTAGAGGAGAGTTACGATTCATAGAATTACGGAATTAGTTACCCCCTATGACTAACATGGAATACAACGCACCAATTAGAATGAGAATGTGACAATTCAGTAGGTAGAATTGGATAGCTAGCAAGGAGTAATACATCATAAGTAGATATGCTTCACTTACCTTGTACAATCTTAATTTACTTTTCTTGCATTTAAGTTTAATTAGTAGATTTTGGGTTAGTTGACTAGCAACTAATTTCGCCATTTCCTTCAAAACCGAAATTTTAATTGCTTTCATAAAATATAAAAATACAAAAATAATCATCCCTTACCTTTAGACTTAATTCGACATACACTTCAACCTAACGACACTATTCTCCTAGAGAACGATCAATCCCCCGGATTTACCTATACTACACTACAATGATCAGGTACACTGCTTGGAGGATTGAAAAACTTCTTGAGATCCCTCTAGAAGTAAAACTCCTTGTGAGGTTGCAATATCTTGCATCAACTATAAATCAGGGAATGCGCAACTACATCGCAGTTCAAAGGCGCTTGTATTGAATATCTTAGGGACTCAAGAGAATCAATAACAAGGAGTCACGGTTCTTAATTGTTAGCATAATTCCGTGTTACTTAGTGTGTAAAATGAAGTACATTGTTGAATACTTAGCTGAGTGTGTCGCGAATTTAGCTAAGTCTATTATCCAGTATGACTAAATCGCTTGTACCAAAAGTCACTTAGATTCATTAACAATAAGGCAATAGGAAAGGATTAAGGAGTAAGGCTCATTGGTTCTCTGGGAGGATCATCAGAAATATTTGAATAGCAGTAATTACTTTCTCTTAACACTTTCTGGTACGAGCTAAATCAATCACCAAAAATTAAGGCAATGTCATAGACTCGTGCAAATCGATGAGACATTATTAAGATTCTATTTAGCATATTTTGAATCCATGAATGAAAGAAATTTCATTCTAAAAGGATCCTTAGCAGGTTATCATGGTGGGAAATTGAGAAAATGTGGACACCTATTGTTAAATAAAAGACATTAGGCGAACTGTTGAATTTCACATGCATTTGTAGGGCAAATGTTAGACGTGACCGTGATCGAGAAGTGACCGCATGGATCAAATTTAATGGCGTTCTCTGATCATGACTAATTATCCTACTGAATAGAAGAGTTAGGTCATTTGACTTTGTCTTTCACTGGGCTTAGATCTAGTTTCTAGTTACTGTGTAAAATTGCAACGCTCTGTACTAGCGTCAAGTTCAATGGGAGATAAAGAAAGATGATTTATTAGCCGAGATGACAATTCGCATATCCAAGTTGAAATAGACTAGAGAGAAGGATATATTTTTTCGGGCACCTTGTGTGAAATGATTTGTGGAAAGTACGGTCGTGCGACATGTGTCTAGGACACTATGGAAGGTAAACCAATTCACTAGAATAAAAAAGGATGAAATTATTACGAGGTTAATATATCTATGCATGTTACTTTCTAAAAATATCGATAAAGTGCGAAGGGATACAGTCATATACCCGGACTTAGCTTTGTGGAGTTTAAGTCGGACTAAGCTTAGTGGAGCTTATATCGAAAGGAAATCACTAATTGGGTATTGAATCGGTCTCTGTGAGCTAGGTACTTTATTGTCTTGCTCGTGACCTCTTGGTATGATGAAAGAAGGTTCCTAAGTTGATGCTTTGCACAAGTAGGAGTCTAAAAGGATTATATACAAAGACACAACGAATCTTTCATCTCTGGTCTTCACATAAAGTTCGAAGGGTCACACCAGTGCACACAAAATAGAACATGAAAAAGGAAATAAGAAACGAGTCACGAAATAAATTAGAAAAGTGAGAAAATGAAAATATGGTATTATTTTCATTTAGGGATTAAATGGTAATTACCCGAAGTAAAATATTTATCAGAGATAAATATTAAGGGGTAATAAACGAAAAAAAAAAAAATACCCCATATGGTTTAGGTTTGGTTGATCGTCCTCCCAAGGGGAGGAGTTCAGTTTGAATTTTTGTCAAACTTCACTACTTGTTGTACAAGTATTAGGATTCTAGAACCTTCCCTTGTACCTTATAAATACAAAAGGAATTCTAAGGATCCTTATAACTCACAACTAAACCCTAAAATCCCTCTCCCCTCCCTTCCTCTGCTCTCCATGATCATCGACCAAGGGTTTAAACCCTTAGTCAATTTCCATTAAGACTTTAGTCGATTTATACTAATCGACTTCTATTCGATTAGTTTACCTCGGTTTTAAGCTCGCCTAACTTACGAAGGTTCGAAGCCCTTGTTCTACCTGTGTGGTACTCGTGGATAACTGACGTGATCTAAGATTTGCTTTTTCCGCAAAATCCTAATTGGACGATCCACAAAGAAAGAAAGTGAACCCACGCGCGTGACCGTTCAGAAGCTTACACAATAGCAAGAAACAAGTAAGTCCCTATAAACACCCTTTATACGTGCTTAGGATTAGGTATATCAATGTTTAGGAAGATCTGGCTATTGGGGTATCTAGTTGCATGGCCAGTATGTGTTTACTTCCGTTGCTATATGTTTTATCGGCCATGCGAGTAACCACCAGAACCCTATAGTTGTTTCTGGAAGTTGAAAGTGAAAAGGGCATCATAGACCGTTGGCACCTAGAGAGCATCTTCTAACAAAGACTACAGTTTCATTACAGATTCAACCCATGTGTCGAACTGGCAACCCCCTACACGATAGGAAAACAAAAAAACGCAATAAGAATAAATCAATATTTTCAACGTTTTCTTTATACAAAATCATCAACTAAAGCACAAAAACACAAGCCCAAAAGTTACTTACTAAAAGAAGAAAAAAACATAAATCAATATATAAATCCGTAAGTCTATGATTAATATACTTGAATTAATTAACCAAAAAGCATAACTCTAGTAAATTAGATTGAGCGATGTTGATTTTGGGTTTGCTTTTAGTGGCTTAACTAACAATTAATTAAAACAACCATAATCTTCTCAAAATTATATCAATGAATAAGACAAAATAACGGTTAATTTGAACGAAGTTGACGAAACGAATGAAATCATATAAAGTGAATGGATTACACAAATTTGATTATTTACTTTAGGATTTAGGGTTTCGGAAAAGAATGAGAAAAAAAAGGATTAGCATGGGAAAAGAAAAATGAATATTGTGGGATTAAAATTTAGGAAATGAGACGTGGTTCTTCTTAAATATTACATTTTTGGTCCCAGACTATAACTTATTAGTTTTTTAGTACATGCATATTTTTGTTTTTTTCTACATCTCTTATATTAAAATAAATTTATAAGTATTATTGCCAAATAAAGAAATATTTAAGTTTTTATGGTTGAACATCTTTAACAAAAAATAAACATAATAATAAAACTATTGCCTGATAAGGAATTAAAATTTCAACTCCTGATTGGGGTTTTCTTTTATTATAACAAAGATTTAAAACTTTCTTAAACACTGATCTTAAAATTCATGAACGAAAAAAAAATAATATAAAAAAATGACATATGCATGAGTTTATCATCTCTAAAGTGTTTATTATTTAAGGTACTTATTATCTTGCGTGTGTGTGTTTTATAATCCATACATAAATAACTTAATGACTCTGAAAAATTGAATTCCTTCTGAGTTATGCTCCAAGACATTGATTTTACTAGCAAAATTTATTTTGCATCCTCAATTACCACAACAAACACTTTTCACACTCAATTACAAAAATAAACATTTTCCACGATAAGCCTAACGGTGTTTTCTGTCTCTTAGTGCGCAGGTCTCTAGCAGCAATATCCAATTGGTACGAGAGCCGGAGCCCCAAACAAGGAACGTCCAACTTTTGTATCAACAAGTGGCGCCATCCGTGGGACCATCACTAAGAACTAAGAACTAGAATGACGAAGCACGGAAATCAGCGATCGCAAGCAGACCTTACAGGAAAGAAGCTGCAAAGCGGATCAGCTTCTAAGCAGACTACTGGGACAACCAGTGTCGCTAAAAATCAGGGATCGGGCCCAGACCTAGTCCTCCCTACGGTGGAGCAACGCTCGGGGACAACCCAAGCCACTACAACCACCACCAGCGCAGCAGACCCGCTGCGCACCCTTTTTGCTACTCCTCTCCACTCGGTGCTAGAGACTGACCTCTCAAAGGCACCAGATGCACCTGATAGAAACAAGGGCCCAGTGGTAGAAACCAGCACCCTTGCTCTAGAAGGAGTCGCACCGGAACTAACACCGGGAGATTTCGTATCGCAAAATTACGAAACCTTGGCCGCTCTCATGCATGAGGAAGCAAAAAAGAGGTCAAGTCGGAGCCTGCATGCCCGACTAAACTTCGACTCAGAATACGAAACATCCCCATCGCGCCGTCAGAAGGAGAAGCGCGGGAGGGATAGTCGCCGACCCCCAGTATTTAACAGAATTGGGAGGAGAGTTGAGAATGATGAGACATCTAACTCGCAGCATTCGGAAGGAAGCGAGGAGGATGAACGGCGTACCAATGTCCACGCCAGGCTTGGTAGCCGCAGAGTTCAGGACAGACTTGGGCGAACGTACTCTCCAAGTGAAAGCCCGTCAAGCGAAAACTCGGAGGATAGCCGGCGCAAGCGCCGAAAGAGGGAAAACTCATCCTCTGGTAATTCCTCGGATAATGGGGACAGCGAAACCGGACACTGGAAGTCCAGAAAGAACTATCGCGATCAAGAGGAGGAGGACATGTCCCTCCCATGGCGCCGCCAAAAAGTGGATGCGTTCACTCGGCGCATCAGTGATTTCTCAGAGAACAAAAGGAGGCGCATGCCCGCCAACGTAAAAACCTATGACGGAACAGGTGATCCTGATGATCACCTAAAAATTTTTGAATCAGCCGCTACAATTGAAAACTGGCCACAGCCTGTATGGTGCCACATGTTCAACTCCACACTAGTAGGAAATGCGCGGAACTGGTTCAGCAAGCTTCCACGCAGAAGCATCAATGGTTTTGAAGAATTGAGAAAGGCGTTCCGCCTAAACTTTACTCAACGGAAAAAGTGTGTTAAAAACCCCGTTGAACTCGCCAGGGTCAAACAGCGCCAAGGGGAATCTACAAGCGCTTTTATGGAGCGCTTCAAGGATGAATGCATACAAGTTAAAGCATGTCCCGAGGTGCTCAAAATCTCAGGGTTCATGAATGGGATCAACAACCCAGAACTTATCAAAAGGTTGAATGACAAGATTCCACAATCCTTTGATGAGCTCATGAAACGCACACGGTCCTTCGTCCAAGGAGAGGCCGCCGCGGCGGATAGCAAGAGAAGCTACTCGAACTACCGGTCACAGGAACAACCTGGGAGACAATCCACCGACCGGAGTAATAACCGTAACAGGAATTATCGCAACTAGGGGAGTGGGCATGACAATGACAAGTATATCCCGCTGACAAAGACTCCAAAGGAGATACTCGCAACAGAAGGCGCAAATTTCCCAAGACCTCCACCAATGCGCACCCCAGAGGATCGGCGCGTAGGAAGTGGGTACTGCGACTATCACGGACAGAAGGGCCACACTACTAATGAATGTGTCCAGCTACGCCAGCTCATCGACAAACTAGTCAAGGAGGGTAGACTGGACCATTTGGTCAAGAACATCAAAGAAGGGAAAGATAGACAAAAGACTGGGAATAAGAAGGAGGGGCCCAAAGATAAGGCTGACACCATTTACATGATACAATCATGGCAGCGAGTAACTAGGCAAAAGGTCAGCCAGAAGTTTTCCCATGGAAGTGCAATCACTTTCCCTACCTTAACTACGAACAACGCAGTGGTAGAGCCGCTCATCGTCGAAATTAATGCGGGGGGTCACGACATCCACCGCATGTATGTTGATGGTGGAGCGTCTGCAGACATAATGTACGAACACTGCTTCAAACAACTGCGCCCGGAGATACGCAGTCAGTTGAGCCCCGTCACGACAGCGCTGACTAGCTTCACAGGAGAAAAGATATGGCCTATGGGGCAATTACGACTACTAGTTAGAGTAGGTAATAACGACCACTCCACAACAGCCTGGATGGATTTTATGGTGATCAAATCCCCCTCGCCATACAATGGCATTATCGGACGACCGGGGATATCAGCCATACGCGCAGTACCGTCTACAGCACACGGGATGCTTAAATTTCCAGTGGAAGGAGGTGTTGTTACCCTCTACAATGCTGCCGTACCACCTAAAGAATGCAACGCGGTCACATGCGAAACAGCACCCATCACAGAACAGTGCGCGACCAAAACTCCAAATCTGAAGGTAGCAATTCATCCCGATTACCCCGAACAGGAAATATCGATAGGAGGGTCACTGTCGGACAACGGCAAAGCAGCAGTGTGCGCACTCTTGCAAAAGAACTTGGACATCTTTGCATGGGAGCCAAAACACATGACTGGGGTACCACGTTCAATCACAGAACATAAGCTGAGAATCCGACAAGGATACTCACCAATACGCCAGAAGAAGCGCGGCCAGGCTCCGGAGCGCGCGCAAGCAATCCTGGCAGAGGTACACAAGCTAGTGGAGGCAGGAATCATGCGGGAAGTCTACTACCATGACTGGCTTTCCAACCCAGTTATGGTAAAGAAGAGCGATGGTAGCTGGCGGATGTGCGTGGACTTCACTGATCTTAACAAAGCATGTCCACAAGACTGCTACCCACTACCGGAGATAGACTGGAAGGTAGAATCTTTGTGTGGATACCCACTTAAGTGCTTCCTCGATGCATACAAAGGATACCACCAAATCCAGATGGCTAAGGAAGACGAGGAAAAAACGGCTTTTCATACAAGCCAAGGCGTCTACTGCTACACTAAAATGCCCTTTGGCTTGAAGAACGCAGGCGCCACTTATCAACGGCTAGTAGACAGTGCATTCGAAAAACAGGTTGGCCGCAACCTAGAGGTTTACGTCGATGACCTGGTCATAAAAAGCCATACTGAAGAGGAATTGGTGCGCGACATAGAGGAAACATTCAGGACACTTAAAGAGATCAACATGAAGCTAAATCCTAAAAAATGCACCTTCGGCGCTACAGAAGGCATGTTCCTTGGATACTTGATAGAACCTGATGGTATAAAACCGTGTCCAGAAAAGACTAAGGCTGTCATCGAACTTCCTTCACCGCGCACGTTGAAGGATGTCCAATCTCTCAATGGAAAGCTGGCCGGTCTAAACAGATTCCTATCCAAGTCAGTAGACAAATCATTACCTCTCTTCCAAACACTCAAGAAGTGTATAAAGAAGGGAGATTTCCGCTGGACTACGGAGGCAGAAGAAGCCTTTACACAGCTCAAACAACACTTGGCGGAGCTTCCCACACTAGTCGCACCCCGACCAGGGGAAGAACTGATTATGTATTTATCAGCGACACATGGAGCAGTCAGCGCAGTGCTGCTGACGGACAGGAACTCAGTTCAGACACCTGTCTATTTTGTAAGCAAGGCGCTCAAAAAGACAGAGCTCAACTACAGCGCCATGGAAAAGCTTGTTTTAGCACTGGTATTCGCTGCCAAAAGGTTGCGTAGGTATTTCCAAGCACATCCAATTGCGGTAATTACAGATCAACCCATCAAGCAGATCATCTCAAAACCTGACGCATCAGGACGACTACAGAAGTGGAGCGTGTTGCTAGGTGAACACAACATCTCTTACAGGCCACGCACTGCAGTAAAAGGGCAGATACTTGCAGACTTCATCATCGAAAAACCAGAAACTGATGAGGCACCCACATCAAGCATAAAGGAACTACAAGATCCATGGATCTTGTTCACTGATGGATCTTCATGCGTAGATGGGTCAGGAGCAGGCCTCATCCTCACAAGCCCGGAAGGAATGGAATTCACTTACGCGCTGCGCTTTGAGTTCACAGCGACAAACAATGAGGCAGAGTATGAAGCCTTAATCGCCGGACTACGCATAGCAGCTCGGATGGGTGTACGCAACCTGGAAGCAAACGTGGATTCTCGGTTAGTAGCCAACCATGTGTTGGGCGAGTACGTGGCTAAAGAGGATAACATGATTCAATACCTCGACAAGACTAAGGCGCTAATCCAAGTTTTTGATAGGTTTACAATCAAACAGGTTCCTAGGGGAGACAACCGAAAGGCGGAAGCACTGAGTAAAATTGCATCCACCAGCTTTGCACACCTGTCAAAACAAGTTTTGGTGTAAATTTTGAAGAACAAGTCCATCTCGGAGATGGAAATATCAACAGTAATAGAAGAAGAAGGTCCTACGTGGATGACCCCAATAATGGAGTTCATAAGCAAGGGTATATTGCCCCAAGAACATACGGAAGCCAAAAGAATACGGCGCACAGCTCAGAGGTTTGAACTTAGAGACGGTGTGCTCTATCGACGCTCTTTCCTGCAACCATGGCTTCGCTGCGTCGGTCCCCTACAAGCAAATTATGTGCTCAGGGAAATACACGCTGGCTCATGCAGCATGCATTCAGGACCACGATCTGTGGTGGCGCGCGCTTTAAGGTCAGGGTACTACTGGCCCACCATGCACCGTGACGCACGGGAATTAATAAAAAAGTGTGGCGACTGTCAGGTTCATCGACCCATTCCGCGCCAACCACAACAGGAGCTGACACCCATTACGGCACCATGGCCATTCTACAAGTGGGGTATCGACATAGCAGGACCCTTTCCCGTTACAGCAGGAGGACTGAAGTTTTTAATAGTGGCAATAGACTATTTCACCAAGTGGATTGAAGCAAAAGCAGTGGTGACCATTACTGGCAATCAGGTCAAGCGCTTTGTTTGGGATAATATTGTATGCCGCTTCGGACTGCCTGGGGAAATCATCTCGGACAACGGGAAACAATTTTGTGACAATCCCTTCAAAGATTGGTGCGAGAAGTTGAACATCACGCAGCACTTCGCGTCAGTTAAACATCCACAATCCAATGGATTAGTAGAGCGTGCAAATCGAAGCTTAGGTGAAGGCATCAAAGCACGTCTGGACAAACACAAAGGACGGTGGGTGGAAGAATTATCCCACGTCCTATGGGCTCACCGCACCTCAATCAAAACCAGCACGGGGGACACCCCCTTTTCTCTAGTCTATGGGACAGAGGCTGTCATACCAGCCGAAATTGGGATGCCAACAATTCGCACTGCTGAAGTTAATGTTGCAACCAATGATGACGAGCGGCGCATCGACTTGGACATGTTGGAAGAAAGACGTGAGCGTGCCGCTATATGTGAAGCAAGGTCAAAGTCAAAGATGAAGGGATACTATGATGCAAAGGTACGAAGTGTTTCATTTAGACCAGGTGATTTCGTATACCGCGCCAACGACGCGAGCCACGCAGACGACACATGTAAACTTGGACCAAAGTGGGAAGGACCCTATGAGGTTACTGAAGCACTAGGAACAGGCGCGTATAAGCTACGAAACATGGATGGTCATGAACTACCGCGTACATGGAACATTTGCAATCTCAAGCGATGCTACCTCTAGTACTGGCTACGGCCTAGCACATGGACGTCTCCGCACTTTAGTGAAGTGCTCAATAATTATCCGTGTATCTACATTTTGTTTACTTAGGCATATGTCTTTTTTATTTTCTTTTGTCAAAACTTGCAAGTATTAATAAAATGTCGCGGTTTCTAGCTAACTCCGCGACACATTTTCAATTTGTTATTTCCATATACTTTATGTCTTAACATTTTTATCTCTTGCCTACATGGCGTGCATGCATTTGATAAACCCACGATGGCAAAAGGATGAGTCAACCTACTAAATGACGCGCAAGATGTTGGAATAAGTTCGTTGAGTAAGAGGGTTGAGTAAGAGGATGAGTTAAACACCTTATTCACAAGATGTTGGAATAAGTTCGGTGCGTATCCCACGACGGACGCGCAATTATGCATACGGTGCGCGTTTAACAAAATAAGGAATCAACACACTTGACTCTTTAAGATGATATTTACAGTACGCTGCATATCATATCATACACGATTATGACACAATTAATTAGACATTATGTTTTAAGTATACTATGATTTTCATACATGACTAGGGATTTCTCATATTATTCGCGCTTGTGTACAAATTGGATACTGAGATAACAAACACGTCCTTTACACAAAGACAAACAGATAAAGTACGCACATTACAAGTTACAATAATATTGACAAGCACTTAACAACAGGATATTTTTATTAATGACTACAAGTTATTACAAAAGGGTGTTCATAAACATAAGGTTCTATCTATATACTCTTAGACCGCTCCAGTGATGAAGTCCCCACGCGGCTGGTAACATCTCCAATCTCGCTTAGCCTCCTCAACAAGTCCGAGTCTTGGCGAGACACAGTGGCAACACTCACTGGCACCCCGTCAGACCTTGGGAGATGAGCTGCACCAAGCCCGCACAAAATTGCTTTACCTTTCACACCTTCCTTTTTAGCAAGTCTGGTAGCATGCGCTTCCAACACTTCCTTCAAGGGCATTTCTTTCTCTAAAGCAAAGGGATTCAGAATGTCCCGGGGGCGAGCAAAAACAGGCACTTGAAGCTGAGAAACATCGGGCTTCAGAAAATAGTCCGGCTGCGCTTCTGCATTATCAGTACGATGGCGCGCTAAAGTCAGCCCTTCCATAATAACACCAATGGGATAATCCTGGTCGCGCTCCATCTCAGCGATCATGGGAAGATCTAAAGCCTTCATCTTATTCATAGCAGCAACCAGGTTATCATATGACTGCGCATCATAATCAGGTACTTTTTCAGCAGGTACCTTCAGCAAGTCAGCTTCTTGCAGCGCTTCCACAGCCTCTGACTTTCCCCTCACCAAGGCACATTGGACCACTCCCCCAAATGCGTCCACTACCTCCTTGGACTCAAGGGTGCTAAGTGCAGCAAGGCGCAGGCCATGGCTAATGAGCCACCTGCGCTCAGCAATGGCAGACAGGAGATGAGGATATAATTCCTCATCATACACCAAACTAAGCTTACGCAGCTTCATTTCTTGCGCCTCCAGATGCCCTTCAACAGTGGACGCAAGCTCCCCCAATTACTCGAGAAGCTTGTCCTTACCCTTCTTTAAGTACTTCAGCGCCCAGACACAAGAAGACTTATATTGAACAGCTGCAGCGCGCTCCTGATTTATCTGCCCTAATAAAGCCATTTTCTCTTCTGCAAGCTTGTGGGCGTATGCACCTAAACCCTCAGCTTCAGCTTTAGAACTAGCCAACTGCGCCTCCAGTAACGCAATCTGGCTACTCTCTCCAGCAACCTTGTTCTTCAATTTACCAACAAGCGAGGCTTGATGCGCAGCAGCCAGCGCCATCTCCTCAACAAGCTGCTCCAATGGCGCGTCCCCAGCCGCCAATTGCTCAGCACTTTGGCTCTTTTGCCCAGCAGATTCGGAAACAGGACTAGCCCGTGGAGGCGAGTCTCCAGTACACTCCACACTGCATGCGCATAGATCGAGATTATTAGTTTTCTACATAAAACGGAGGGCACACAAAAAAAGAGAAGAGAGAAGAAGAGAAGCACAAGGTAACAAACTTACTGAGATAGATTCACATCCGGTGATGGAGGGACTGAGACGGTCTCTGAGGACGATTCCACATTAAAAACGACAGGGCGCTTCTTCCTGGATGGCCCTGCGCCCTCACCACCAGGTGCTCTTTTGCGCTTCAATGTAGCGCTTTCCTCCTCCTCCTCTTCTTCTTCCATGCCTCCGGCCACACTCACTTGCGGACGCGGAGAGGGAGCCCTGAGGCTTGGAACGCTCTGGATAGGGGTTGCCTCTATTGCAACGGATGAACTGGCCCCCTCTTCTCCCAAGTTCATTTCAAGAGTGCGCCCTGCAATGGCCTCTAGAATGCCCTCTTTTCCTTCCCTCAGTGCTCGCACGCCCACGCTGACCTGGCGTGGCTTTGCCAGCTGCACAACTGTGAAAAGATCCATCTCTGCGCAACAGATGACAACAAATACACAGGTTACATAATGTGGAAAAAGGAAAAGAAATCTCTTACATTAATTAAAGGGGATGCGAAGGAATGAGCACCCACCCTGGCCATCAGCGCCTAAGAAGATTAGAATCTCATCCGACATACCAAAGTAATTGCGGCTAATGCCCATATGCACCAGAAATTCCTCAGGATAGGAACTAATGGGGATGCGGTTGGCGTTTATCAGTTCTGCATCCTTCGCGATATATGATCCAGGCAGGGGGCGCTCATCCTTCGGCAATGTGCCCTGGGTGTAGAAATTATAACGCCACGAAAAGCATGCGTCATCTACCCAGAAAAATGACTCCCTCCAATTTCTAAGCGCGTCTAATTTTTCAGTATAACACTGAAATTTACCAGCGCGCTTAGCAAAGGATACCCACCCGTGTGACCATGTCGTGTGATAAAAGGCGCGGAATAAATGGATAGTAGGGTTCACCGCCAGTAGGCGGCAATTCACCTCGAAATTGGTAATTTTCGCTGCACCGATGCAGTGCAGCTGGGATAGGTGCAGCTCGTAATAATTTAATAAATCGCACAGAAATCGGGATATGGGCACACGTTGATTCGCGAATTCGAAAAACCGTGTGTATACCCCTATCTTCCCTTCGGGGAAGTCCGCAATCGATGCCCGCGCATCCGGGACAACTGGATGCACGTCAAAAGGAATAAAATAATCGGACGTGAACCCTAGTAGTTCATCCTCAGTTATGACGGATGTGAAATCCGATAACACCTTGACCATGGTCTTGTTTTTTAAGCACACGCGCGGTTACCTTGGGCGGAGTAGCTGTCTGAGGTGCAGGTTGAAGGTTTGTTAACAATGGTGGAATACGTTTTTTTTACTGTGATAAACACAGTGAAATGAAGGTGGGGGGTTATATAAGTCTCCTCATCTATGCGATGCTTGACACATGGATCCCACTATCGGTTTTTGAATGGCTAGGATCCATTGACGTGACATGCTTACAGTTACTTTCCCCCGAATTACGAGGCGTCCATTTAAAAAAAATATTGTCTAGATACACCGTGTATCTTTAACGGCGGGACATATGTTTAGCTTCTTGGCTACGCTTCACCATTTTTTATTTATTTACTGCAGTTATTAGTCTAGCATCCGCAGTTAGTCCATGCGCATACTAGACTGGGGGGACATGATGACGTATAGTCTACATTCGGGTCACTAACCCGACCAATAACCGCTACTAGCGAGCCCAGCACGACTGGGCTAACCCACTAACGGTTTGGGCCCACGAAGGCCCAAACCCAAAGTTATTTATGGGTTAAGATATATCTCTTATTTTCGGAGATATGTATCAAAGGACCGACTTAGACGGGATACGCCGAAGTTTGGGGAACACGCAACCAATGAGGATTGCGAGTGTATATAAAGGGAACCCTATCCCTCATTAAAGGTACGATCTTAAACCTTAACTCTCTATAACCCTAAACCGATTACTTACTCTCACGCCGGAGGATAATCGTGGGAGACAATCCCACGATAAGCCTAACGGTGTTTTCTGTCTCTTAGTGCGCAGGTCTTTAGCAGCAATATCTAATTGGTACGAGAGCCGGAGCTACAAACAAGGAACGTCCAACTTTTGTATCAACAAAAGAGTTTATCAAAATTGACACTTTCGGCGAGCAAACCATTTTTTCTCCAATTCATTTCACCCACATATTCTCGCTATAAGACAAAGAACATGGAGAGCAATTGCTTTGCTCTCCCTCCTAATTGCTCTCCACCTCGCTACAAGACAAAGAACGTAGAGAGCAAATGCTTTACTTTCCCTCCCAGTTGCTTTCCGCCTCGCTACAAGACAAAGAACATGGAGAACAAATGTTTTGCTCTCTCTTCCAATTGCTCTCTGCCTCGCTACAAGACAAAGAACATAGAGAGAAAATGATTTGCTCTCCCTTCCAATTGCTCTTCGGCTCGCTACAAGACAAAGAACATGGAGAGCAAACGCTTTGCTCTCCGTCTTGCTACAAGACAAAGAACATAGAGAGCAAATGCTTTTGCTCTCACTTCCAATTGCTCACCGCCTCACTACAAGACAAAGAACATAGAGAGAAAATGCTTGCTCGTCTCATGTTTGCTCGCCCAAAGTGTCTATTTTAGTAAAACGGGTTTAGATGGTTCATTTTGGTAAATGTGGATGTGAAATGTTTATTTAAAAAAAAATTATGTTCTCTATAAAAGATGACATAGATGTATGGAACTGAGTCATGCCGATGAAAATGCATCCGTGTTATCTTGTCTAACGAGGAGGAAGTTGAATGTCATGTCGACATGCACAGAATGCACTTGCCAAACACTGTAAAAAAATTGCGATCAACATTTTCGGCAGTTAAAAATATGATGAATAGACAAAGAAAGCGAATAGGATGCTATGCTTAAGATTTGTATGTTTTAAATCTATTAAAGGTATTTTAGTAATGTTAGGAGTAATAATAAATAGACATACAAATAGACCTACCCTATATACATATTCAATTTTTGAAATACATCATTTCTCTCTCCTCATATTCACCAATCATTTTTTAAATAGACCAATTATATTTGTATGTCTTTTTTTAAGTCCATCACTTAGGCCTACCAATCATTTTTCTTTAATAATAATGTTATGCTTAAAATTTCAACACAGTGGTTCTTCTAGTATGATACTCCCTCAGTCTCAATTTAATTGTCAGAAGAGAGAAATCACAAAGTTTAATAAAAGTGGGGCCATTTCAATTTTCAACCACACGAATAGAATATTCCCTCTTTAGATTTTCTAGTTTTTACTAAAAAAGGAAAGTGGACAATCTTTTTGAGACATCCAAAAATAGAAATATGGACAATTAAATTGAGACGGAGGGAGTATGATAATTTTATTGGGATTAGAGTAAATTACACCGTTCGTCCTTGTGGTATACGTTGACCGACAAGTTTCGTCCTTTGATCAAAAAAAGGTTTACCATCCGTCCTTAAATGCCAAACGTTATCTACCATTAGTCCTTTGCTTTAACGGAACACACTAACGATCATTTAGGGCCCGCTTGGTTTAAAGTGGGGAAAGAGAAAGGGAATGCAAAGGAATGAGTAAGGTGGGTAATCAATCCATTACCCCTCAATTTATTCTATAATGGTTCATTACCCATTACGGGATAATCAATCCCTTACCCCTCCCTAACCAAGCACTAACTAAATAGTGAGGTGGGCCCTTTTGAATACCTTACCCATTCCCCACCCCCCCTTAACCCCCCAACCAAGCACGCCCTAGTCTAAAAATGTAAGGGTATTTTTGTCCTTTTATTATTTCTCTCTCAACTTCATCTTCGTCACTTATCTTCACCAACAATACATCCACTTTTGATTATTTTCCTACCACTACCTTAAAAAAAACGCTATCTTTATATATTCATCTTTAAATTTCACTTCTCATTTCATAAATAATCAGCACAACATAAATCATAACCAACTCTTTCCAAGATACACTAAAACAGTAAAACACCAAAACACATACGCACAAACACGCACACTGAAAAACTCAAAACAGTGGCATATCACAACAAGAAGTCTGGTGACCGGGTACCCAGCACCACCAGCCAACGGCTACCCACCCACCAGAACTGCCTACCCACCACCATCCTCATACCAACACCCATCTTCAACATCCACATTACTTTCCTTTAATTCTTGAACTTATATCAATCCCACCAAGATTTACGCTCATATACATACTCCATCACTACAAATCTAACCACTTAAACATCACAAGAACAACATCACCCACGTCATTCTCTAAAATCGTCATTATCATCACAAGACCATTGGATCAGTTTGCATAATGGGTCGACAAAGTTTGAGTAAAATATCCAGTTATATTTCAGTTTCGATAAAGTATTGTCAAAGGGATTCACATCTTTGGTTGTTTTAGATCTGGTCTTTTTCTAGTCCATGTATCAAAATGTATTGTGTGAATCAATGGGTAAAAAGTTGTATGGTATTAGTGGGAACTGTTGTGTATGAAACTGTACATAATGGTTTTGTATTAGTGAGATTTGTTGTGTATGAAACTATGAATCGATTAAATGATTTTTTTATTTGTTTTTTATGATTGTGTACAATGGGGAATATTTAATAATGCTAGTGTATGAGTGGTAGATGGGAATTATTAGATCATAGAAATTTTGCAAAAAGAAAGCTTGAAAGATTCATAATTTGTGGGTTTCTAACAAAGTTTAGATTTTGTGGCTAGTGTTGATTTTAAAGAAAATAGATGATATTGGATTGGTGGTGGGTAGTTGGGGGTGGGTGAAGATGAATATGAAGAAGAAAGGTAGTTGATTGATGGTTGGTTGTGATAATGATTGATGAAGATGAAGATGAAGATGAGGATAAAAGTTAAAAAGAAAAAGATAATGTATAAATCAGTTGTAGGACTTGTGCCATGTTTTTTATTTGTTTATATTTTTTAAAGAAAAATAAAAAATATACTAGCAATTTACCATTATACCCTGATTTGGATATCAAGTTGAGTGATTTAACCGCTGTTAATGTTGGCCGTTAAAGAGAGGGACCAACGGTAGATAACGTTTGGCATTAAAGGATGAACGGTAAATCTTTTTTGGTCAAAGGACGAAACTTGTCGGTCAACGTATACCACAAGGACGAACAGTGTAATTTACTCTTGGGATTATATGTTGTATTCTTAATAAACATCATTTACCAAAAAAAATAAAAAAGTTTTGTAAGGGCTATGTTTGACAAAGTTAGCGGTTGCGCCAAGTTATTAGTTTAAACTTGTATAATTGTAACCATAAAGCATAAAATAATCATGCTAAAAGGGTAAAAGCTTATTCTATTAGTGTTTCATTAGGAACGTCTAATGTAAAACAAGTAATGCGTACTCCTAAAATCCAAACATGCTATAATCTTCAAAATAATCCTAAAAGCTCTTTATCAAAGATAGGAAGGTGATGGGACAAAAACAGTAGTAACCCCAAATGAGTTCAGGTTATTCACATCATATTGAAATTAAGCTATTTTTCAGTGCCAATAAGCATGTTTTAGAGTCACTTGTCATGAAGTAACAGAAATGACTAGAACTTAATTAACCACATAAAGTACCTGATACAACCAATACATAGGGATGTAGCTAAACTATACTATCAAACAGCCATATTTACATGTCTAACTCTTATAAACACGAGTTGCACCTCCTGATTGCTTATGCAGTCTGTTATTACATGTTCAGTTGGTTACAGAAGGCCTAAAGGACATGCAGATGGGTGGATCGACCCTAAGTAATGAAAGTATCGCTGATGGTATGGTCCATATTCCATCTCCACAAATCAACCCCGAAGCAACTGCTCCAGCATAATCTTCGGACTCCTTTTTGTTCAGCCTTTCCCACACAAATAATATGACCGTCCCAACAAACATATCAATAGCAAAGTAAGCTCCAATATAAAAAGGTATTGCCATTGCCATAGGAATAGGAATAAACCGGGACACTTTTGTAGGAGCCCAATCCCGTAGCATGTTTAAAACCAAGGCTGCTATGAAAAACCCACAGCATATAGTCAAACAATGCTTTGGAAGCTCAGAGAATCCTTCAACTCCAAGAATTGCCATTTCTCTGTATATGACGGCGTAGGGTGCCTTATAAGGACTATCTGGGGTCCCGATCTCGAATGCAGTCCAAAATATCCAAAATGTGAGTGGTGCAATGATGCAGCCCATGACAGTTCCAACTAGTTGACTCACAAACATGGACTTTGCTGACGATAAAGTGAGGTAACCGGTTTTGAAATCTTGCATCAAATCGGCTGCAGTTGAGACGATGCACGTCATGACACCACATGCTGCCAATCCAGCCAAGACACCTCCATTGCTTCCAACTAATGATGAGATCATGAAAAGACCGATTTTTGCATATGTTGAAGCTAAACTCCAGTCTGTTAGACCAGTTCCATAAGAATTGCAGAATGCAAGAATCGGGGCAATAGTGTAACAGCACAGAACCAGGTACCACTTGAGGGGTGGAAAAATAAGTGGCATTGCAGCTGTAGCTATTGCAGCCAAACCGACGTACCCAGAGGCTGCAAACCATGTTGGTATCTTGTCTTTTAGAAAATTTTCATCCCTTTTCTGTTGCTCCATTAGTGATTTCGATGCCTCAGGATCTGTATAATTTGCATAGTAAGATAGTCAGAGAACATACAGAAACCAAAAAATAAAACCACATACAAATTCAAAGAGTCATGGCTTGTTGCATATTATGTCGATTAGAGTGACATCTCACCTAGTATATCCTTTATTACAGGGAGTTGTTTAGTGTTGTTGCTCCACACAGCCTTAACCATTATCACTATTATTTTCACCAAATTGTAAAGCCCGTCCCCAAGAATAAGCGATATAGCTATAAAGACCTGCGTATAGAAGATATAATATACATAAAGATAACACAGGCTGAAAAAAGTTATAAATAAAAGTTAACATAAAGAACATGGTTCAGGCACCCAACATTTTGAGTAAGAAATGAAATAGAAGCTGTTTATGAGAAATGTGTACCTTGTATCCGTAGAGACCTTTGAAGTCATTAGTGCCCAAAGCAGGTGGATACCAGTCCCCTGCATGTGTAGTAATGAAGGGATAAAGAAAGCCCCACGATAAGATGGCTCCAAAAAGGACCGAGCAGTTGACTATGTCTGGGAAAATAAGACCACATCCAACATAAGTAGGGCTGAAGTCAAAGTAAAACTTGCATAATAGAATGATGTCAGCATCTATTTTCTGTTATATGTCCATACATTGTCCGATCATTACTTCATTTCTAAGCTTATATCATGTTAAGACAATAAGGAAATGGATCAGATGCTTCTTATCGATTTATGCTCATCAATCAATATGGTTCCATTTTGTATAAGTTAGGCAATAACTCAATAACTTTGCTTATCGTTCTTATAGCAATGCAAAATATAAAAGATCAAACTTACGTATTCTTGAAGAGGAATAACCCAAGACTTGGAAAATGTTCAAAGCCACATGAACCCCCGATACCTCCAAAGAACCATTTAAAGACACTCCACGCAAAGCTTATGCTCAGATACTTGCCAAGACAGCTTACCTGTTTTCTGTACGAAAAGATATAATCGCATTGTCAAATAGTTCACTGAACTGTATTAACACAGTATCAACATGTCATAAGAAGATGATTTGACAACTATTGAACTTACCTTGCATGTTCAGCACCAGTAGTAGTGTTGAAACTATTAATTAACATCGCGGTGGCTGTCCTACTTAGGTATGTAAGCTTATAATCCATCACCATAACCTGAAGTTACACACAAAATGAACAAATTATAAAAAATTACAAACTCTTATGCATCTGTGTCAGTATAGCCAAGATGGTAAAGTAGTATGTCAAACACAATTACAAATTACTACCTTACGGAGCAGAACAAGGCTAAAAATGCCAAGAAAACTGACAGCAAATATAAAGCCAGTCATCCACAACAACCCTGGATTCTTAACATCTTCAGCCCGATTACCAGGATAATCCGCACCTATTAAATTGTATGTTCTCTCATCCATTGACAACAAATAAGACCCAAATCTACCTGCAATTACAAGCAATTACCAATTACAAAAATGAAAAACAAACCGTTACTTACAATATTACATTAACACATATGATAATACTCTATAAGTATCAAGTTGTTTTCCAAGTTTATCGACTGTAATAAACTATATAAATGCATGCTTTATGTAACAGTTGGATAGGATAGGATGAGATAAGGATATTACCGCTAAAAGCAATGCCATAACAAGAAAAACCCAACTTCACAAGAAAAGTAGTCCAAGATTTAATGAAGAAAAAACCGAGCAAACCAGCAGCAACGTTTAAAGAAGGGATGATGCCAACGGTGAGATTGAGTTTGTGTGTGATTATGGAGAAAAGGGTACCTAGGAAAGCACTAACAATTAAACCCCTTGACGTAATTTGATCCTTCCATTCAGGTATGGTTTCTGAAATGTATGATGATTCGTCGTCGAGCAATTGGTCTGAGGAATCAGGGCTGGATATCTTCTTGGTCTCGGTGCTCATTGCATTAATGGAAACAAGATTGCAAACACAGGATCGATATGTGTTTGATCCTAAAAGAGAGATGCAAACAAATTTGTTTCATGAACATAAATGCATGGACTTTCTTAAATAACATGCGGTTAGATTTTCGATGAGGTCATTGCAGATTCTTATCTCATTTTCAACTTTGATTTCCAAGATTCCAACATAGGATGCAGATTCCTGTGTTTTTCGTTCTTCTCTAATAATTTTCTTGTTTTTCTTTCATAAAAGCAGCATTGATACAATGTTTAAAAAATACTAACACGTCTTGTAATTCTTTTTATCAAATATATGATGTTACATTTAAAACTTGTTATATTTTCATTTTATTCGATGGAGTATTATAAATTGTTAATCGTGGTCGTTTTTTCCTTAATGTACTAAAACAGCTAAACTCCATTATACGGAGTATGTTTTTGTGTATGTCATAGACTCGTGGTTCCGAGATCTGTTTATTTAGATAGGGATTGGATTCGATACATGCTCTGTTTCAATTAAAGCACGACTTTTATTATAACAAAAGTAGCCAATTGAGCAAAAAAAAAAAATTTTTTTTTGAACAGAGATTACATTTCATTTCACTCCTCACAAATGAAGGTAATTTGAACACAACAAGTTACATCGAACATAAAGAGCAAAATCGAAGCCGACTTGCCAAACAAAATACAAGAGGCAACAAGTTAAGCCAAATGAGAGAGAAAGAGGAAGTTTGGCAGGAGGTTCCACCTCGGAGGTACAACAAAAAGAGAGTGCATACAGGCGAGAGTAACTCGGAGGTCACGAAGTTTTACATCTCCAATCTTCCCAACGGGTGTATCCCTGGGGATATCAAAAGTTTTTTCGAGGACTTCGGGGATATAGTGGGAATTTATATCGCAAGGAAAAGGGATAAAGAAGGGAATAGATTCGGCTTTGTGTCGTTTAAACGGGTGAGGAACGTTTTTGATTTGGAGAAGAGATTGAATGGAATTAAAATGGGAGCGTGTAGGTTGAAGGTCAATATAGCAAAGTTTGCTGTGGAGAACCAGGGGATGTGGGAAAAGGAGGTGAGACCTAAAAAGAGCAATGAGAAGAAAGAAGGAGACATGTATAAGCAGGAAGTGAAGAGTGCCAAGGCATTTTACCCGACAGGGGGAGTGTCATTCAGAGATGCCCTAGATGGAAAGAAAAAGAGCAACGAGTCCCATGAGGATGGACACCATACTAAGACCTTTGTTGTCCCAGAGAATACGTCCGCTTTCACGGAGGTTTTTGGGAAAGCTTTGGTTGGAAGGGTGGTCGATGTTAGGACGCTCGCTGTAATGGATAGGGCGCTGGGGGATATTGGTTTAGCGGGGGTGGAGATCATCTATATAGGAGGGTTGTCTCTTTTACTCAAATTCGCTAATAGAGACGAGGCGGAGGATTTCCTATTACGGGGAGAGGAGTGGTCTAAGTGGTTCTCGGCGCTTGAATACTGGGAGGGTCAGTCCTTAAAGGTTGAACGGATCGCGTGGCTCAAGATTCGCGGTGTGCCTCTCAATCTAGCTTCGAATGTGGTGTATGATAGTATTGCTGGTATGTTCGGTAAGGTCGTTCATGGGTCACAAATAAGCTTGGAAGACGGGAACATCTCGGTTGTTTGTGTAGGAGTTTTGGTGGGAGTAGGAGAGGTTGTATCCGAATATGTTAACCTGAGATGGAGAGACAAGTCTTTCAAGGTCTGGGTGATTGAAGATGCTAGAGATTGGGACCCGGAGTGCACTGGAGTGGTAAAGGGAGGTGAGGAAAAAACGTCACATTCTGAGATGGAGCAGGACGAGCAACCTTTGCCGGAATTTTGGTCGGGAAAAGGGGTAGAAGATGGAAAGGTGGTAGACGAGAGGTCGGAGGATAATTTGGAAGAAGGTGAACTTCGGGAAGAGGTTACATTAAATAATTGCGGCGAGCAGTATAACGTTGGGGTTTCTGTAACACCCCCAAAAATGGTTTGCAGCGGAAGAAAAGGTTTTTGGGATGCTACTCAGTTGGATCATAACACAAGTGAAAAATAATAGCTTTCTCGTAAAAGATTTCATTTATTGAAGTAAAATAGAGTTTACAAAGTTTGAATTGTTGCGGAAAATGGCTCATTAATAAAATATGGTCCCCATAAGTAAATCAGAGTCATCTATGACCATGCCATGCCAATGCCCAAGCGCCTCCAGAGTTAGCTATCGCCTTTTCATCCTGAAAATACATGCTAAAAAGTCAACACAATGGTTGAGTGAATTCATAGGTTTAGTAATAAAGCAGTTGATCACAAGATTTTCAAGTTTAAAGAAGCCATGGGCTACGTTGTTATACGCCCATAAAAGAAAGTTGATATTATTGCACTAAGCTCATGAAACCAATACTAACTGCATACACCTAATTACTGGTGTAAGTAAATAAAATTGCCCCTCTGAGATGTAATAGCCAATTACATAGAGATACCAAATATAGTGCGCCCCGGTTATTTCCGATAACCGAGTCGGGGTCGTCAATTCCCATAGTACTATCCACGATATTTGCGTTCACTCGCAAGTGATTAATGGTTCATGATGTAGGGGACTTTTGGCTGGCAACTTAGGCAGAATCATAATATCAAGAGTACAGCAAACATTTTTCAAGCAATTATGATCATAAAAGCAGTAGTAGCATGTATTCTCCCCCAAGGAGTTTATAAAACAGTTAAAAGAGTAAAAGTGGGGCTATGAACTCACCTCGAAGCGAAGCAACGCAAGAATTCACAACTAACAAGACTGGCATCAAAGAGCAAGCACAACCAAATCATGAGGGAAGGCACGTCGATATCCAAGGAGTACAAGTACAAAGGTACTACATCGTCACGACCTAATAGTATACGTATTATCTCAAAATACGTCTCGAAAAGTAAAATAATATAATATCCGAAAGACAACGTGTCTTAGTTTTCGTGGAATACTCGCGTCAAACGTTTCCAAAAATTTCAGTATCAATATCTCAAAAAGTTTAGTTTTAACACTTCGTGTGGTGGTAAGAAAGCAAGACTCAAAATAAAACTCACGCCAAAAGTATACCAAAATGTAATACACACCAAAGGTTATAACTCACGCCATACATAACTCATGCCAAGACCTAATATATATCCCAATATATTACGAGGAATAGTCAGAAGTTGACCAAGACTCGACTCGAGTATAAAGTGACAAGAAGGAAGTCTAGAAAAGTAACGACACATAACTACACCAAGAAGTGAATTAATTTGTAAGTTTCGGTGTTTACCCATAATCCCAAATAACTTGCATAAAACAAACATGTTTTATAACTAATGATAAGTCTAAACTGGAAATCCAAACAATAAAGGCTTCATTACTTATACGAACACTTGTTTAGGTTTTTGTCGGGTTTTATAACAACAAAAGAGATTTACATTTAAAAATATAAGTTTAGGATATTTTTATAAATTTTGGCATGACGAATCCATTTATAAAACATTTCCAAGTCATCGTGACTTTATTAGATTAATTCTCAAAACAATATTTCTCGAAAATTGATAATTTAACTTCTCGTTATTAGTTTAATAATTGTCAATTGAATATTTAAGTCCGTTACGAATCAAATATATTAAATTCGTTGCAAGTCTAATATATTGTATCCGTCTCCAGTCCAAAATGTCCAATTTGTTCAATTCGTCCAATAACAACGATCCATTAAATCTAACGTGTCCATTTCAATACATAGAATCTCGTATATCAAAGTCCGTTTAGTATTCATTTCTCCAAGTCCAATAATATTAACCCACATTTTATTTCATTCATTTCCAAGGTTGAGTATCGATTTTCAAATTCACATTATAATGTTTACCGAAACGTACCAATATCAAATAAACTCGTTAGTCCAATATTCGCTAATATTATTCTAGGAAATCTTTAATAATAACCAATTACGACATGACGCAACTACAAAAATACAAATGCCCCTTGCGTTTTTGTTAGTTATATCGAGACAAGGTAAGCCCTACGTGGGTAGCCTTGTCGAACCGGGACCAAGAAGTCACACCTTGTTTGTAGAGAAAAAAATATTTTTAACAACACACTCCCTTCAAACTTGTTGTATCCAAACTAATCAAGAACAAAAAGAAAACAAGACTAACCCCCGCTTGAAAATTTAAGGCAACACATATGTCAACATAATATTAAAACATCGTAATTTATCACTTGCTTATGTGAACCGAATCAGAACAAACGAACACACCTCCTTGGTGTGTCGTTAACCAACCGAGCAAACCCTTGACACCCTATGTGGGTTGGTTGAGCCAAGAGCCTAATCGAATACAACGTGACCACACTTGTGGTCATCTCAACAGATCTGAAACACAACAGACATATTCCAAAAGGGGTTAACAAGTTACATGATCTCCAGTAAGCTAACTTAGAAAATCAAGTTTATAACACACCCGCGACCACTTCAGGTCCTTGACCCGACATCAATTATCAAAACAACAAATCTAAACCGAGACCCACAAAATCCGAACACCACGAATTGAGACTTATCCGAGACGCAACAACATCATTTTTAACAAATTAAATCTTAAACCACGACACCAACTGAATAGCAAATTCCAAATCCCAAACCGAGTTTAAATCCATCCGAGACTCACACATTCAACAAAATATAACAAGAATCCGATTTACATCTCCAATCCGAGACTAATCAACCAACGAATCCGGGTTAGACCCGACATAAAACAGATTAGACGCGACATAATAGCATTCCTGCTCAAATCCCCACCACACGAATCAACTTAAAAATATATATATATATATATATATATATATATATATATATATATATATATATATATATATATATATATATATATATATATATATATATATATATATATATATATATATATCATCCAGAAATTAAATTCCACGAAAACATACACGAATTGCTTACAAATAAAATAGAACGAGTGAGATTGTGATGTTCGACTTACCATAACAAAGAAAGGAGAAAAGACATAACGAGATGGAGTTGATGAAATGAGGCGAAAAAGGTGAAACCCGAGTCCAAGAGTGTGAATATATCATACCAAAACTGACCCAAACACTGCTCTTAACTCCCGTCATCCTCGCGTTTTTGGTAGATGTGGTGGCATGGCAGCAGTGGCGTGGCAGAGGTGATGGTGGCCGGCGAGGAGGGTGATGGCGGCCAAGAGGGTGGCGGCGGCTGAGATTAGGGAGGAGGAGGGTTAGGGTTAGGGTTGAGCAAATGAATCCAAACCCTAGTTGTGACTATCTTGTTCTATATATAGCCCACAAGGACGAGTTGTGAAATCCCTACATCCCCTCAGGGACTAAACATTACATTTTCAGCAATATTTTATAGATATAAGGTTCGGGACATGTTTGGACTATCAAACGAGTGATAAAAATTACGAAATTTGCGCCATCGCGTTCAAAATGATTTTTCCAATCAAAACAGGTATTTACATGATTAATTTCTCGAAATTAAAGTAACGAACCATCAAATTGATTAACAGGTTTACGGTTGTGCCAGTACGCGTTGTGTCTAATTTTCACGTTTCGCGAGATAACTTACTCGTTTTCACGTCAAATGAGCTTAGGAACGTTCGTAAATGAAAAACAAACATAATTCCTTGAAAAGTAAATATCTGGAAAATCGCGGGATGTTATAGACTTCCCTCCTTAACGGAATCGCGTCCTCGCGATTCAATTCGAGTTATCCATTAGATTTGAAAAGGGATATAGATAATTTCTCAAGATTCAATTTTTACGTTCTCACGCGAATTCGAGATGTTTCTTAGAGTTTCCATCGATCAGTAAAGATAGGAAAACGACTTTGCTCAAGTCATTTGACCTCACGGTTCACGCTTTCGATAGGTTCCTCAACATAGCTTAGGCGTTCGTCGATATGGATATCTTCCAGCAAGGACAACAATTTCCTTCAACAGCGAGGCCTTTCCTCAGATTGCGCACATGTAAACGGCATGAATAGCTAAGTCCTAGCGGTAGCTCAAGTCTCTAAGCCACTAGTCTAACTCTAGCCAGAGTCTTAACAAGGATCAACACAACAAAGATTAAACTTTCCACGTTTACTAAACGTATCACACAATCCATGGTCAGATTTTAAGCATAGCTTCGTCTCCAATCATGGAATCTCCAAGATTTCCATCATTTTCAATCACAGTCCTTCTGACGACCGCAAGCAATTTGCATTCTGCTTTTGATCTGAACAAATTCAGGATAGAAAGTTGGGTATGTACGTTTTGAGAAGTTTTAAAAGTTTATGAGCATGATTCAGTTGTTAAGGTTATGCTTCTCGAAGGTGGGGGTATATATAAAAAAATTAAAATATAGAGCCTTTAAAATTTTAGGAGAGAACTTGATGTATGTAAATAAAATTGCTAAATTTCAGCTTTTGTGATGAAAACTTGTTAAACAAAGTTTTAAGCGACAACATGGAATCGGTTCCAGGTTGGATTTTTACTTAGAAAATTTGGTTTATTTCAAAAGAAAATATCAGCTATCTTTTAAAGTTTTTCAAGAGGAGTAAATAGTTTGTAAGGAAATTACAGTAAAGTTCATGAAATGATTTGTAAAACCACTTTATTGAGTAGGGAGAAATATATATATATATATTTATATATATATATATATATATATATATATATATATATATATATATATATATATATATATATATATATATATATATATATATATATATATATATACATGTATGTATATTTCATTTACAGTTTAATAATAAATCGTAGTTTGTGGTTCGATATTAAAGCAACAACTTGGTAAGGTGATTTTTAAAGCAGTTTATAAAGTAATAAAAAAACGATTTGTCAATGGTAGTGAAATATCTTGGTAAGACACAATTCGAGTTATAAGGCAACTCGTGAAATGATTTGTAAAATAGCTTATAAGAAAATAATTTATTGTTTGTCAAACAGTGGAAGATTTCGTAGTTCAACTAATATCGATGTGGTTTATGGGGTGGTACTAAAATGGTCAGTAAAGTAAAGGCGAATAGTTCGTGGGGTAAGAGTACCAAGTTTTAACTCAGGCAGTGGCTAGAACGGCTTCCTAAAAGGGTAAAATAGTTTATAAGACCGTAATATAACTTGCAGGAAAAATTTGTGATATAGTTTACAAATTGCTATCGTAATTGTTTGTTGTTTCATAAAATAGTAGTAAGGTAATGAATCGGTTTATCATTCTATAGAAAATAGTTTGCAAGGCATTAATAAGGTCATTGTTTATGAAGTATGAGTAAGGTTGTAAATTTTTGGTTTAATGGCACAGTATTAAGGCTTTTTGTAAAATGACCATGAAATAGTCGGTAGAATAGTTGAAAGCAGTTTGCGTTAGACAACGACAAAGTTTATTATTTCATAAGAGGGTAGTAGGACGGACAGTTAATATTTCAAAGGGATGAGTGGAAGATTAGGGATCTGTTTCCAGAAAAGTGGCTTGAGTTGCAAGTTGACTCCTGGTATATTTTTAGATCTTTTAGTCGTTCATTTATTATTTATTTTTAGCGAAGGGTTCCCTTTGTAGATGTCGAGGTGTGTGGTTCCTAGAATGGCTAGAGATGTAATTTGGTTCATCGCTTGAGTACGAGTTTTAGGGTAGATGTGACACTGTTATCGCAATAGATGACGAGATTACTTCAATCTCAACGTATGAGAGAATAATGATAGGGTGGGTTTATGAAGACGTGGGTTGCAATGGTCCCGTAATAAAGGTTTAATGATCCAGTAACGAAGACGATAAGTCAATGGGACGAGGAAAACAGAAGACATGGCAATGTAGCAACCCAGAATAAGATCTAAACCTAGAGTAACGTCGTGTGGTAATTAAAATTTAGTTAGTCGCGCGTAATGTGCTAAGCAAGTCTAAATGGTAATTAGAATCATTAACTCGCATCATGCAACGTTTTTGCTGGTTATGTATTATCTGCTCAGTAAATCTCATACATAACGTAGGCACGGCGGGCGCGAAGTGGTGGCGTAAAGTGGTCCATTTCAACATGGATCACTGTGATGTCCTTGCGCGAAGTGGTAGTGTGCATCATCTGCCATGCAAATCTCCATGCACGTTGCTAGTAAGATGTAGACGCGGAGGCGTAAGGTAGTGGTGTAAAATGGTCAGTTTAGAGAGGTAGTAATGAGAAAGGTGTTCCACTTAGGAGAAAAGTATCGTAGCGAGAAAATGTTGTGACGTCAGTGTGTGATGTGTAGAAGTAAACTTTTATAACTCTTATGATGAACACACATGAAGATTTTACCATTTTTAGAAGTCAATCAGGAGGTCAAGTAGACATAAAAATATTATAACTACTTTCAGTATTGCAACATTCACCTTTGAGTCGGACATAGGTGATCAGGCTATGTCCCACTGTCCCTGGTTGAATATAGGTGATCAGTCTATATTCACCCGAGGTTCAATGAATCTTGCAATGCTTAACTTAGTTATACCAGTAACATGTCCTTATGTCTTTAAAGTTTGGTATGAAAGACTGAACAATTATTTCATTTATGTGGGGGAGAAGGCGTAGCGCGATGGTACGTAAACATACATATAAGTAAGGCAATCATAGCTAATAGTGAGACTAAGTTGTCGGTAATAAAACACATATCTTATCAAAGATGACTTCAACGAGTCATAAGTGAGGCAATCAGCTTGGCAGGCAGGCATGTGGCGGTCATAGGATTAAGTTTTGTAAAAGTGGTTATAGTCTAGGTTTTGAAAATTTCCTAGTTCTCTATAACCAAGGCTCTGATGCCAACTGTAACACCCCCAAAAATGGTTTGCAGCGGAAGAAAAGGTTTTTGGGATGCTACTCAGTTGGATCATAACACAAGTGAAAAATAATAGCTTTCTCGTAAAAGATTTCATTTATTGAAGTAAAATAGAGTTTACAAAGTTTGAATTGTTGCGGAAAATGGCTCATTAATAAAATATGGTCCCCATAAGTAAATCAGAGTCATCTATGACCATGCCATGCCAATGCCCAAGCGCCTCCAGAGTTAGCTATCGCCTTTTCATCCTGAAAATACATGCTAAAAAGTCAACACAATGGTTGAGTGAATTCATAGGTTTAGTAATAAAGCAGTTGATCACAAGATTTTCAAGTTTAAAAGAAGCCATGGGCTACGTTGTTATACGCCCATAAAAGAAAGTTGATATTATTGCACTAAGCTCATGAAACCAATACTAACTGCATACACCTAATTACTGGTGTAAGTAAATAAAGTTGCCCCTCTGAGATGTAATAGCCAATTACATAGAGATACCAAATATAGTGCGCCCCGGTTATTTCCGATAACCGAGTCGGGGTCGTCAATTCCCATAGTACTATCCACGATATCTGCGTTCACTCGCAAGTGATTAATGGTTCATGATGTAGGGGACTTTTGGCTGGCAACTTAGGCAGAATCATAATATCAAGAGTACAGCAAACAGTTTTCAAGCAATTATGATCATAAAAGCAGTAGTAGCATGTATTCTCCCCCAAGGAGTTTATAAAACAGTTAAAAGAGTAAAAGTGGGGCTATGAACTCACCTCGAAGCGAAGCAACGCAAGAATTCACAACTAACAAGACTGGCATCAAAGAGCAAGCACAACCAAATCATGAGGGAAGGCACGTCGATATCCAAGGAGTACAAGTACAAAGGTACTACATCGTCACGACCTAATAGTATACGTATTATCTCAAAATACGTCTCGAAAAGTAAAATAATATAATATCCGAAAGACAACGTGTCTTAGTTTTCGTGGAATACTCGCGTCAAACGTTTCCAAAAATTTCAGTATCAATATCTCAAAAAGTTTAGTTTTAACACTTCGTGTGGTGGTAAGAAAGCAAGACTCAAAATAAAACTCACGCCAAAAGTATACCAAAATGTAATACACACCAAAGGTTATAACTCACGCCATACATAACTCATGCCAAGACCTAATATATATCCCAATATATTACGAGGAATAGTCAGAAGTTGACCAAGACTCGACTCGAGTATAAAGTGACAAGAAGGAAGTCTAGAAAAGTAACGACACATAACTACACCAAGAAGTGAGTTAATTGGTAAGTTTCGGTGTTTACCCATAATTCCCAAATAACTTGTATTAAAGCAAACATGTTTTATAACTAATGATAAGTCTAAACTGGAAATCCAAACAATAAAGGCTTCATTACTTATACGAACACTTGTTTAGGTTTTTGTCGGGTTTTATAACAACAAAAGAGATTTACATTTAAAAATATAAGTTTAGGATATTTTTATAAATTTTGGCATGACGAATCCATTTATAAAACATTTCCAAGTCATCGTGACTTTATTAGATTAATTCTCAAAACAATATTTCTCGAAAATTGATAATTTAACTTCTCGTTATTAGTTTAATAATTGTCAATTGAATATTTAAGTCCGTTACGAATCAAATATATTAAATTCGTGGCGAGTCTAATATATTGTATCCGTCTCCAGTCCAAAATGTCCAATTTGTTCAATTCGTCCAATAACAACGATCCATTAAATCTAACGTGTCCATTTCAATACATAGAATCTCGTATATCAAAGTCCGTTTAGTATTCATTTGTCCAAGTCCAATAATATTAACCCACATTTTATTTCATTCATTTCCAAGGTTGAGTATCGATTTTCAAATTCACATTATAATGTTTACCGAAACGTACCAATATCAAATAAACTCGTTAGTCCAATATTCGCTAATATTATTCTAGGCAATCTTTAATAATAACCAATTACGACATGACGCAACTACAAAAATACAAATGCCCCTTGCGTTTTTGTTAGTTATATCGAGACAAGGTAAGCCCTACGTGGGTAGCCTTGTCGAACCGGGACCAAGAAGTCACACCTTGTTTGTAGAGAAAAAAATATTTTTAACAACACACTACCTTCAAACTTGTTGTATCCAAACTAATCGAGAACAAAAAAAAGAAAACAAGACTAACCCTCGCTTGAAAATTTAAGGCAACACATATGTCAACATAATATTAAAACATCGTAATTTATCACTTGCTTATGTGAAACGAATCGGAACAAACGAACACACCTCCTTGGTGTGTCGTTAACCAACCGAGCAAACCCTTGACAACCTATGTGGGTTGGTTGAGCCAAGAGCCTAATCGAATACAACGTGACCACACTTGTGGTCATCTCAACAGATCTGAAACACAACAGACATATTCCAAAAGGGGTTAACAAGTTACATGATCTCCAGTAAGCTAACTTAGAAAATCAAGTTTATAACACACCCGCGACCACTTCAGGTCCTTGACCCGACATCAATTATCAAAACAACAAATCTAAACCGAGACCCAGAAAATCCGAACACCACGAATTGAGACTTATCCGAGACGCAACAACATCATTTTTAACAAATTAAATCTTAAACCACGACACCAACTGAATAGCAAATTCCAAATCCCAAACCGAGTTTAAATCCATCCGAGACTCACACATTCAACAAAATATAACAAGAATCCGATTTACATCTCCAATCCGAGACTAATCAACCAACGAATCCGGGTTAGACCCGACATAAAACAGATTAGACGCGACATAATAGCATTCCTGCTCAAATCCCCACCACACAAATCAACTTAAAAATATATATATATATATTTCATCCAGAAATTAAATTCCACGAAAACATACACGAATTGCTTACAAATAAAATAGAACGAGTGAGATTGTGATGTTCGACTTACCATAACAAAGAAAGGAGAAAAGACATAACGAGATGGAGTTGATGAAATGAGGCGAAAAAGGTGAAACCCGAGTCCAAGAGTGTGAATATATCATACCAAAACTGACCCAAACACTGCTCTTAACTCCCGTCATCCTCGCGTTTTTGGTAGATGTGGTGGCATGGCAGCAGTGGCGTGGCAGAGGTGATGGTGGCCGGCGAGGAGGGTGATGGCGGCCAAGAGGGTGGCGGCGGCTGAGATTAGGGAGGAGGAGGGTTAGGGTTAGGGTTGAGCAAATGAATCCAAACCCTAGTTGTGACTATCTTGTTCTATATATAGCCCACAAGGACGAGTTGTGAAATCCCTACATCCCCTCAGGGACTAAACATGACATTTTCAGCAATATTTTATAGATATAAGGTTCGGGACATGTTTGGACTATCAAACGAGTGATAAAAATTACGAAATTTGCGCCATCGCGTTCAAAATGATTTTTCCAATCAAAACAGGTATTTACATGATTAATTTCTCGAAATTAAAGTAACGAACCATCAAATTGATTAACAGGTTTACGGTTGTGCCAGTACGCGTTGTGTCTAATTTTCACGTTTCGCGAGATAACTTACTCGTTTTCACGTCAAATGAGCTTAGGAACGTTCGTAAATGAAAAACAAACATAATTCCTTGAAAAGTAAATATCTGGAAAATCGCGGGATGTTATAGTTTCCCAACAGCCCCATGCATGCATGGACACTATGCCCAAGATTGATTTAGCGGCAGGCTTTAATAATTATTACTTCTCGACGGTGGGCCAAGGAGTTATAACTAAAAAGAAAATTGGGCCCTCGAGAACTAAACATAAGCCCAATAAAAACCATCTTAGTGGTGAGAGAGTTAGGCCCAAAAAAAGATCCAGAAGAGAATTGGATGATCCTTTTAACCTGAACAAACTCCTTGGTATAGATAGTATACCATCGACACAGGATGAGTCGGTGGAGTCTGGAAATAATAGGATTGATGGTTCAGCCAATCTCGATGATATTGATCTCAATGTTAGAGCCAACGAAGATAGCGGAGGGGTCGGCTCTGTGTTGGGAACGAGACAGGCTACGAATCAAGTGGATGAAGGGGAAGATGGAGTGGTTAATTTTGTGACTAAGGAGGTGGAGGCTACAGTGGACGTTGGAGAGGTGGTTGGCGTTCGATTGGCAGACCATTTAGAGATGGTTAAAGAGGCGATGGTTTCCGAAGGTATTAATGTGGTATCATCATGAATGTCTTTTCTTTCAATGTTAGAGGTATTGGGGGTCTGGTGAAAGGTCTGTGGGTTGGTAACATCAGGAAGAAGGAAGGAATCAATTTCGTGGCTCTCCAAGAATCGAAGCTTTCTTTGGTTCGCAAGGAAGATCTAATTCCCTTCTGGGGGGGCAGAAGATTTGATATGGATTTTGTGGGTTCGATAGGTAGCGCGGGTGGGGTGGTTAGTCTGTGGGATCCTCTCGTTTTTGAAGCGGTGGAAAGCATAAAAGAAACGAACTTTCTTCTGGTCAGAGGCAAGTTAAAGGGTAGCGGTGAATTATTAAATGTGATGAACGTCTATGCTCCTCGGCCAAAGCGTTGCTGTGGTCCAAGATTGAAGATGCAGTTAGTCGGCATCAAGGTATGTGGCTTATTGCGGGTGATTTCAATGTTGTTAGGTTCCCGGAAGAAAGAAGAAACTCGGTCTTTAAAGCGAGGTGTGCTAGAGCTTTCAATGAGTTTATCCATATTTCGGGCTTAAAGGAGTTTAGTTTGAAGGGTAGGCAATTTACGTGTATTAGAGATAACGGAAAAAAATTGAGTAAATTAGATAGGGTGTTGGTTTGCGCTAATTTGTTTGATAAATGGCCAGAAGCATGTTTGAGAGTTATCTCTGGTCCCCACTCGGATCACTGTCCGTTGATCTTAACCTTGAAATCGGTGGACTTTGGGCCTCGTCCTTTTAGGATCTTTAATTCCTGGTTCTCAATTCCGGGTTTTGAGGAAGCTGTGCCTGAGGCGGTGTCTTCTTCTTCGGGAGTTGGCAGCCCGGATAAGGCGCTCTCTCTCAAGTTTGCTCGTATTAGAGACCGGTTGAAACAGTGGAGAAACGATATGATCAAAAAAGAAGGTGAGGAAGAGGCGGCAGCCTTAGTTGAGTTGGAAGAGCTGGAAAAGACTATGGAAAGCAGGGAGCTAGAGGAAGAGGAGGTGTGGACTATGGGGGAGTGCAAAAAGGTTTTAAAATCGATAGGGATTAGAAAGAGTTTGGACCTCAAACAGAGATCAAGAGCTAGATGGGCAGTGGATGGTGATGAGAACTCCAAGTTCTTTCACGGCTTGGTTAATAATAGAATCGCGTCGAATTTCATTCCAGGTCTAAACATAAATGGGATGTGGGTCGAGAAGCCCAACCTCATTAAAAGAGAAATTCTTCAATTTTATAGGAACAGGTTTAGGGAGGCGCATGAAAGTCGGCCGAAATTAGAGTGTGCAAACATTAAGAGACTTTCGGATATCGACATGGATTCTTTGGTCATGCCTTTCTCTTTGGATGAGATTAAGAGGGCGATTTTCAGCTGCGGGGATGATCGGGCTCCGGGCCCGGACGGTATGAGCCTTAAATTTATCAAGCATTTTTGGTCGTTGTTCGAACTAGATTTCAAGAATATTTTTGATAATTTCTTTGAGTCTGGTGAGATCAGTCGGGGGAGTGGAACCTCTTTTATCACTCTCATTCCAAAAGTTAAGGACCCGGTGACTCTTAATGATTACCGCCCCATTACCCTGGTCGGGGTCATAAGTAAAGTAATTTCGAAGGTGCTAGCGGACAGGCTTAAACTGGTAGTGGGGTCGGTTATCTCGGAGTCGCAGTCGGCCTTCGTCAAAGATAAGTCCATATTAGATGGTCCTCTTATTATTAACGAAGTGGTGTCTTGGTGTAAGAGAACTAAGAAACAGGCTTTCATGTTAAAGATTGACTTCGAAAAAGCTTATGATAACGTTAATTGGCTGTTTGTGATCGATATCATGAGGAATATGGGATTCCCGGGTGTGGTGCGAGATGGGTTTTGGGATCCGAGAAGCGAGGTCCCGGTGCTGTTAATGGGTCGCCGTCCTTCGAGTTTCAATGTAGTAAAGGAATGAGACAGGGTGATCCGATTTCACCCTTTCTGTTCATTATTGTGATGGAAGGGCTTTCATGCATGATCGAGAAATCCCAGCGTGTAGGGAAGATTGAAGGTATCCGTTTGCCATATGGGGGTGTTGTTTTATCTCATCTTTTTTACGCGGACGACGCGGTTATTTTGGGTGAGTGGTCGAAACCAAATATTTTGAATGTGGTGAGGATTTTGCGGTGCTTTCATATATGTTCCGGTTTGAAGATTAACTTGGAGAAATCCAACATCTTCGGTCTCGGAGTTAATCCAGCGGAGGTGGAGGAGAAGGCTAAAAAGATCGGCTGTAAAGTGGGGGCGCTCCCTTTTAGGTATTTAGGCCTTATGGTCGGGGCTAATATGAACCGAGTAAGCAGTTGGAGAGTGGTTTATGAGATCTTCGAGAAGCGTCTCTCAAGATGGAAGGCTGCTACGTTATCGATTGGGGGTAGGTTAACGCTCATTAAATCGGTGATGGAGTGCCTCCCAAATTACTATTTTTCTATCTACAAAGCTCCTAGAAAAGTTACTGGTGATCTCGAGTCGTACATTAAAAGATTTCTGTGGGGAGGGTCTTCATCGAGTAGAAAAATGCATTGGGTAGCGTGGGACAAGGTAGCTTTGCCTAAGGATAAAGGGGGTCTGGGTTTATGTAAATTGCAGACTACTAATTCGGCTCTCCTTGCAAAATGGGGATGGAGGTACAAGAACGAAAAAAATAACCTTTGGAAGAACGTTATTGAGGCAATTCATGTTAGTAATCGGAATTGGGATTTTATCCCGGGTAGTAGAAATTGCAGTGGTGTTTGGCGTGCCATTGTAAAGTCGTTGTCTAACACTATGGTTGGAGGAGTCCCTATTCGGAGTATGTTTAAAGGGTCAGTCGGAGATGGCGCGGATATTGCATTTTGGATCGACCCTTGGGTGTCGGATTTGCCTCTTAAAGAGTTGGCTCCTGGCCTCTTTAAGTTGGAGAAATCTAAAAAATGCAAGGTGAAGGATCGGTTGTTGGATTTAGGGGGGATAGTGTCGGTTAGCTGGAAGTGGAAACGCAGGCCGAACGAACCAGAGGAACAGGCCCAACTGGTCCTTTTGAATAGGCTAGTTTCGGAGTCGTCTATTGAATTGTCCAGTCGCTCGGATAGATGGTCTTGGCTTGGCAATGAAGATGGGAAATTCTCAGTGGCTGAGGTTAAAAAGTTTCTGCTATCCGGGATTGAAGCTAGCAACAACTTTGTGATGCCATGGTGTAAGTGGGTTCCTATTAAGTGCAATGTGTTTGCGTGGCGGGCAGCTTTAGGCGGGATCCCGACGTCTGTCTCTTTGTTGAAGAGGCATGTCCCGGTGGCGGATATTGGATGCCAGATCTGTGGTCACGGGGACGAGTCGATCGAGCATCTCTTCTCTTCGTGTTTAGTGGCTGCAGTTTTGTGGCAAGGTATCAGCCAGTGGTGTAAGGTCCCCTACATTTACGCCTTCTCTTTCGGCGATCTGCTAGAGCTGCACAACTCCTCGGGGTTAAAGGGTATTGCAAAAGAGGTGTTCCATGGTATTATCCTGATCGGTTGCTGGTCTTTGTGGAAGGCAAGGAATGCGCTTCGGTTCTCAAACAAGGCGGTGCGTGTTAGTGACATTTTAAGCGAGGTTAAGGCGATCGGTTTCTTATGGTTTTCTAATAGAGGTAGATTAAAATCGTTGTCCTGGGAGAATTGGTGTAAATTTAGCTTCATGTAATTTTTGTAGTTCGTTTTTGGGGGCCCTGATTTTGGGGTCGCCCGTGTCGGTTTTCTAATGAAATTCACTGTTCAAAAAAAAAAAAACAAGTTAAGCCAAAAGAAAGCATACATCCTAATAGTTGTGACAGACTACAGCAACACCATACAAGGGTGGGGGGAATCACCAAAGTGAGCTTTTGGTAGACACAACCATATGAAGATGTAGCTTGACAAAAGTACATAAAGTACAGATAACATACATAGAAGATAAAACTAATCATCCTAAAAGGAGCCAGAGCAAAACCCAACAGATCTAGAATCAAAACCCAAGACTACAGCAAGCTATCGATGGCAGACCACAACAGATCTGAGCATAAGAGACCGGATGGTAACGGATCTGAGCAGAAGATAGCGGTGGCAGCAGCGCGAAAGTGGGAGATGACAAATCTATGGGTAAGGGCTATTATTTTGAGAAAGGAAAACAGTACAAGAGGTCCAGACGGCTGGCCTAAGCCAACCGCCGAGAAAAGTCGAGATTTGTTTGGTTAGAGACTAGAGAGAGAAGTTAGAGAGGGGTTAGAGAGTTTTGGTAGGTGAGAAGTTAGAGAGAGTTTTGGTATTTGCCAATTGAGCAAATGGAAGAGACATAAAACAGCCATAACATAACACCATGGGGATACAATGTACACACCGACAAATCCATAAATTCGCCCTAGAGAAACACAAACTTCACTTGCATTACAAACGTGTCAGATAATATTGTCTAACTTCACTAACAGACATATAGTACGAGTTTGATATCTGCCTCTACCTGTTTGCTTTCAAAATCAGGCCGAATTCATTTAAGCTATATGATTTAAGTCTAATACTAATTCACTGACTACATAACACGACTTTCATTATAACAAACAAACAAAATGAGTATTACGCCTAAATCTAATGTCATTGCACTTAATTTCATTATAACAAGAATGATCTCCAGCTAAAACAGAGTAGCTACACTGATCAACATCATGTTACTTAAAGCACAATAGCAATTATGACTCGCGCAACAATTGCTTACAAAGCCCCTAATGAAAATTGACAATGCCCAGTTATAAACATATAAAACTACTTGATACCAGGTTATGATGCCTGATTGATGAACACTGACTAAGCTTCTTAACTCCAAATAAATGCAGTCTTACGCCATAAAAATATCTACAAGCTAACCAACTAGAACAGATAGCCTCCAAACAATCACTAAACAGTTTGACAAACATAAAAACCAACACAAAATCCATTAATTTAACAAGCACGCAAGTAAAAGGGGACTTTTAGTACTGCATCAAGAAACTCTTATCAGAGTCTGGCATTTAATCATTAGGTAAAACTCAGACAAGTCTAAAAGTAGATCCAGCAAAGTTGAAACATAAAGAAAGTTTACATAATAAATGTAACTAACAACATAAAAATCAACGAAGTCTCCTGGCCTCCCTCTCAGACTCGAGCAGGGTAAGAACATCACCCTCTCTCACTGGTCCCTTAACGTTTCTCATGATAAATCGATTCTGATCATCCAAAAACTTCACTCTCACTTGAGTAACTTGTCCCCTTGAGCCAGTCCTTCCCATCACTTTAACAACAACCGCATGCTTGATTTGGGATTCCATCTTTCACTTCCTGAATCCAAATTTCAACCAACAATTACACTATATCCCTAGAAGTGATCACTGCAGTTCCATGTTCTAATTTAATGTATGCATCAACACAACAATATCAGCTTTATAACACTTGCTCTATTATACCACTAAATTACATAATAGACCAAAGAGATAAACTGTGTATATATACTTAATTGAAAGATTTATCAGTCACACGCAGGGGCAGAGCTACATGTAGACGGGCGGGTCCAACTGAAGCCACTAGACAAAAAAATTCATTTAATTTATTATAGAATAATGGGATAATGTATATGGAGGCCACCCAAATATTTAACTTTTTTCATTTAAGCCGCTCATTTATTAAAACGGATTTATAGGCCGTCCAAAATCGCAAAAATCAACACAGTTTTAAAATAGTAAAACGGTATGAATAAAAAATTAAATGTGAAATACCAATTATGCCTTTCATTTAGATGATTTTTTATTATATCAAAAATGACTTGGAGGGTTATAATTGGGTTATAATTGGTATCCCACGTTTTATTTTTATTCATACTGCCGGTTTATAGTTTTCCGGCAAGAATATTGTGGGAATTGGGGAAAACAAAAATACACACATATTTTGGTGGGCTATAAAATACTTTTAAAAATGGATGGACTTCATGAAAAAGTTTATATGGGTGCCCTCCGAATAAATTATCCCTAGTATAATTAAGCTGATATTTTAGCCTGATTTAACATTTTAGAAATTTTTTTAAATTTAACCTTTAAGAAATATTTGTAGTATAATTCAGCTAATTTTTAGTTCAAACCCTTGTATATAAAGATTAATACTTTAGTTTCAAACACACTCGAAAAAATATTAGCTCTGCCCTAGTCACATTTTTATCTTTACATAATCACATCAGAACTTCAGAATTGATATTTCAATTCAATAGCAATCAAACTAAGTAACATAATGATTATTCAAATAAAGTGCAAGTGATTAATTTAAAAAAAATAAAAATGTAACAAAACAACAGCAATCAACCAAAGTATTGTTTCTAGGACTCTTAAATAGTTAAACCTTAAATATATGATTATTGTAAAATCGCCTTGGCTATGGCGGTAGTTATGGCGGCGCCTAGGCGGTTGGCGGAACGCCACGATTTTGGCATATCGGTCCCATTTGGCGTTTTGGTCAAAATCGGTCAGAAATCGGTCAAAATCGGAGACTTGGCGGTCCAAATCGGCCTTAGCAGTTTGGTCAACGCCGGTCAACTTCAGATCTGTTTTTTTTTTTTCAAATTCACGGCAATTAACTCCGATTTTATTGATTTTGTTCTAATTTAAGCTAGTTTTTATAATTAATCTTGCTAATATTCATTTCTTTAATAAATTCCTTTGTAATTTAGGGTCACGCCATGGCGCCCTTTGAAGCGCTTATAGCTATGGCTATATATGAAAGCTTTAGCGGGGTCAACCGCCACGGTACCGCCGAGCGATTTTTACAACCTTGAAATATATGATTGAAAACATGTAACAAGACAATAGTGTTTTTATCATTCGCAAACATCACCTGAACCCAAGTTAGATATGATCACATAAATCTGTGTCATTTGTTTTTAATGGATCAAATTCACATATGCAACTTGAAAACATTAAGGGTTGTTTGGTTAAGCTTATTTTTGAGCTTATAACCTTATATGGTCTCGGCTTATGTTTCATAAGCCTAGTTTTTTTTATATATGTGAGATTTCGGCTTATATTTCATAAGCATCAATTTTCTGGCTTGTTTCAAGACCGATGAGCTAAAAACACTTAGTTTAGGCTTATTTAACACATACACATATAAGCTAATAAGCTTATAAGCCCTCATATAATCTTAGCCAAACACCTCCTAAGTCTAGTTCACTATGATATAGTAAAAGCTTATATAAGCCTATAAGTCTCAAAATAAGCCAGAAAATCAGGACTTATGCAATACAAGCCGAACTCAAATAAGGTAATTAGCCCACATATAAGCTAAACAAACACCCACTTATTTTGAAAAGTTTATTTTGTCCTGATAAATCTATATAAGCCAATAAGTTTCAAGAAAAAAAATGTCCTTCAAAAGATGAACTGAAATCACGTTAGCTCATCAATAACATCTACTTAAATCTAATTTCTCGAATTGTGTATCTACAGATATTAGCAACGAGTCTATTAAAACAAAAGATAAGGCTATGAAAACACAAAACAAATAAAAGGATTGGAGGAAGTACCTTGTGTAAATAGTGTTTTGATATGATGCTGCTGCTGGTTGAAGCTTCAAAATGCAAAAGAATGAAACCCTAGAAATAAATGAAGCATATAAACCTTCAGACTTTACTCTAGAACAAAGCCCACTATACAAATAACCTTGTTGGGCTCCAAAGCCCAATATACAAATATTCTTATATTCTTTTTTCAATAATAGAAAAGGAGGTTTTATTAATCAACAGCCTTTAAAATTGTACGAATGTAAACCAATAAGTTGAGAATATCAACCATGGATGATCGATATCATATCCGGAATGGTAAGTATATAGTTAGATATTCTGACATATTAGGGTCTGTTTGTTATCATGTTTTGGGCAATGTTTTAAAACACAGGTCGATCCGGCCGGTTCAACCGGAAGCCGGTTAGAAATCAGGTCGGATGTGCCCAAATTTTTGTATATTTTTGAGAAGCGGATTGAACATGCGGTTTTTCTTTGACCTGGGTCGACCCGGTTTGATAAACTTGGTCGGGTCAATAGAAAAATCGTGTTTTAAAACATTGGTTTTAGGGTTAAATGGAATGAACTCATGGTAAAATAAATTGTTTGTTTAGAAATAGGAGTTACACCCTTTATGGAAGGGGTTCTAAAAGACCCATTATACTTATTCATTGACAATTTCTTTCCCGCATACTTTTTTTTCCTCATATAATAAAGGGCAAATGATTTAAAAAAGTATCATACTTGTCACAATTTCTTTTTGTGGGTATCGAACAAAATTTTTTGCTTTTGTGGGTACTTTTCTTTCAAATTTATCCTTTTTAGGGTATTTTGCGAATTTTTTGGACATTTTTGCCCCTCTTAGCTAATAGAATTTTTTTTTTCCGAAAGGCAAAAATGTCACATAATACCCTAAAAATGATGAATTTGAAAGAATAGTACTCACAAAAGCAAAAAAAATTGTTGGCTACCCTCAAAAGAAAATAGTGACAAGTATGATATTTTTTTCAATCATTTTCCCTATAATAAAGCCCTCTTTCATTTTTTTTGTCTTTATGCAATAAATCAAAGAGCAATACATAAAGTAATTCTTGACTATTAAAGAAAACCACCATCAGTTTGCAAGCAATACAATCTAATCCTAAACCACTCACTTAGTAATTTGACAAAGCATGATTAGAAAAATATTTTAACAAACGTTTTGACAAATAATGCTAGTAATAAGAATAAATTTTAAGGGAGGTGATTTGCACACTTCTAAAAATGATTAAGACACTCACATTTCGAGTGTTTGAACATTTATACACTCACATTATTTTTAGTTATGTTTATCCTGTAAGAGTATAAGTGTCCAAACACTCAAAATTTAAGTGTCTCAATCATTTTTTTGAAGTGTGCAAATCACCTCCCAAATTTAAAGCCCGTTTGGTTTGTAAGTGTATTTAGAATTAGATTTGAATTTGTGATTGATTTGAAAGAATAGTAGGAGAGAGGAAATTAATAAGTATTTAATTTATATATTTATTTAAAAATATTTAATTTTTTAACTTAAAAGACTTGTAACTAAATGACAAAGAAAATCAAAATGAAAGAGAAGTATGTGGCTCACATTCGTGTGTAAGATGGAATCGTCCAAAGATAACGTATATAGTATTGAATGACATTTTAAAGCTGTTACCATTGCTTTTTCTTGAAAGCAGCTACCAAACAATTAATAATAAGAGCATCCACTATTAGAGGTTTATGAAAAGGTTTAAAAAAACTCAAAAAGGTTTATATTCTATTTTAATCATAGTGAAAACTCATTTCATATCTACGTGACATGAAAAAGTCCTAGTTCTTAAACCTCTTCATAAACTCAACACAATTAATGCATAGGTAATGTAGAACATTTATAAAGTTGTAACATATTTTTACTATAGTGAAAATAGGTTTATAAAATTAAAAGGTCTATAATTAATGATATGTGATGACATAAAACACTTATAAAGCTTTATAATATTTTACCACAGGGGATGCCCTAAGATTCTATCATTCAATTCCCCCCTATACCGTCCAACCAAACTGCACCTTTAATTTTAAATGAAGAGAATATAATATGTATACAGTAAAGTCAAAATTTTATTAGTATCTCGTTGATGCCACACATGAATTGCATTTGGTTACCAATGGCTCTTTGGTTGAGAAAGTTATGTCTCTAACTAAAAGTGTGTTGGTTCAAATCTTTTTATGGTTCAAACGGAGAGTATAGTAGTAGTTGTGTAAAATTTGTTGAAAAAATGTTTTTGGGAAAATGGGTTTTTTGCAATTTTTTGACACTATTTAATATATGTAGATGTTATATATATCTATATTTCTTGGTAGCTATGCGTTCTCCTTGACGAGAGCTTCGCAATGAGTTAAAATGTGTCAAAAATGGAGTTGATATGAATGATATATCGTGTCTCAAAGTAAGGCACTTGAAACACACACAAAAAAAAATGAAAAAGTAAGAGTTTCCCACATCGCCCAAAACATGAAGTGAAACCTTGTTTATAAGGAACTCTTGGTATTAGCTATCAAATTCCTTTAGTTGGTTTTACTCCAACACTTACATGGGCGCGTGCAGAGTGGTGCCGAAAATCGGATTTATGGGCCGAAATGAGTTCCAAGCTTGTGAACTCATGCGAGCCCGCATGACTGGAGTAGATAAACTCGAAATTGAGCTTGTGCGCGTATCTTTTTGTCACAGATTCTGATTTTCTTTCCATAAATCTGTATCAATTTATTTTAGGAATTGGTATAAACCTTTTATACAAGTTTTATCTGTGACAACTGACAATTAGGGAGCCCATTTTAGGTAACCGCATTATGCTAAGTTAGACCGAGTAGTTGCCTTTAGAACTATTCCGATTAACCATGACTTGTTTTGATATCGTTTATTGGGTTTTATGATTTATTTTATTATCGTATGAGTTTTAGCCCTTTAAGTTAAGCACTATGTGATTCGGCACAATAAAATCCTATAACGAGAGATAACGTAACTTTTAAACCGTAAATGTCAAGTGACACATAAATAATCAAAATTTGTGGAAAACGTAAATAAAACAATAGGAAGTCGAAGGAAATTCGTGGGACACTGCGACAAAATATGAGCTCGGGAAAGGGTAAACGGGATAGTTTAACAAAAATTACGGGTTTGGCCCCGCATTTTTACCTAGGCCGCCGCCTCCTCCCATTTCATTTATTTTCTAGTCCCTACTCACAAATATATAAACCCCACACCCTCCTCATACCCCTTGCTTTCCTTCTCTCTAAAAACACACACACTACTCCACCTTCTCTTTCTAGTCTCTGTCTCCTCACCCAAAACCCTAACCCTAGCCGCCCATCCACCACCGCTGCCCCTTTCCGGCAATTTTCCGGCGAGTGAGACTACACCTCCACCACCATCTCATAGATCTTCTTCTCCTCTTTCCATCCATATATCACATGCGCCCTAACTCCCCCGTTAACACCTCCAAATCATCCAAAAACTATTCAAACTTTTAGGGTTTCTTGATATTCTTGTAGATCGGGTTTGATAAAGGTAAATGGAACTTGGAAACGACTCATTTGAGTCATGGTATGCCACGTACGAGACCTTTATGGCTCGTACATGTGGTGAATTTTGTTGGTTTTGATGAACACGAGTCTAAAACGAGTTTAAAACTAATTAAACATGTAAACTAGTGTGTTGGTATCTTGTGTTGTGTCATATTCTTGTGTTTTTGCATTTTTATTATCTTTTCATGTTCTTGGTCATGACTACTTGTTGGGTTTGATGTTTGATGGTGTTTGGATGTTGTTTGGTTGTGTTTGGGTATTGGAAAAGCCATTTGGGAATGTTTGGATGGAGATGGATAGGTTGAACGAGCCACTAGGGCCACGTTTGTGGGGTTGGTGTGGCGTACGAGACCTCAATGGACCAAGGGTCCGGTTCGGGTCGTTATGGTAACATATTGGTAGTTGTGGTTGAAGTTTGGATGAGATGTGTGGAGCCGAAAAGCTTCTAGAGCTTGTTTGGTTCACGTGGTCTTAACCGGGACCATGTCAAGACCATTATGGTCGTGACATTGGTTACGGGTGTATTTGATAGTTTGTTTGGATGGCGAGATTGATATGGGTTGATTGGAGATTGATTTGAGATATTGTGATTATTTACTTTGGACTTAATATTATAATTGTCAACTTTGCGCCACGTTGGTGTTACTTTCACTTTTTAGTCATAGTTGACCCCAACAACGCTGTAACATGGACTTTAGTATATATTGGACTATAGAACATCTAAAAGCCGAAAGGTCATGACTCGAGCTTGTGAACTCGAAACGGATAACGACTCGAAACTTATATTGAATTTGACGCAATATATATATATATATATATATATATATATATATAAGTAAATAAAACTAAGAAACATAAATAATAAATGGTTTTTATACTAAACATTCGATAACAAGACTCGCCTTGTTATTCCTTATTTTAAATGGAAACTAATGTCTAAAAATGGATATATTTTCTAACTAATGAGTATTTAATGTTTCGTGTAACACCCCCAATTTCGTAGTACACAGCGGAATTCAAACTGGGTGTTACTTCATGGCACAACAGTCATAACAATAGAAAACGAACTCTAATGGAGTCGTTTAAAAGATTTATCATTCGATTTATATAAATATCAGAGTTTACAAAATGAGGTCCCAAATGGTTCCAAGTTTACAAAATACATTAAATTGGTTTTCGAATGATAATAAAATTTATAGACTTCTTGAGTATTTGTGTTCCTCCGTACCAGCCTCATACAATATGGACCTGAAATACATGCTTAAAACTGTCAACACAAAGGATGAGTGAATCCATAGGTTTATTGTTAAAATTTGAACACATAATGTTTGTGTGGGTTATATTGTTATACACCCATAATGTTGAAAACAAAACATTTATTATTTCACTAAGCATCATGCAATCAAGGTGTTAACTTTTTCAAAAATTAATTGGTGAAACTGTTGGTACGTGCCCTAATAGGTAAAATTGCCGTTTTACCTAATGTACTCAAATATAGTGCGTTTTTTTGCCTACCCGGTCAACACAAACAGGTTTGTCAATCCCGATAGATCTATCCACAATATCTGTGCCCACTTCACTCGTGATTAATGATTCATGATTTAGGGACTTAAGTTTGACAAATGCGGTAACTTGGTGCTAATAAAACAATCAGATAAGCATACATTTGGAAAGTAATGTGTTCGGTATAAAATAAAGCATGTATCTCCCCCAAGGGTTTGTAAAACAATTAAGTAATATAAAGTGGGGCTATGAACTCACAGTAGTGATCAGCAGCGGAGTGTAAAGATATAATGTTATCAACGTAGAGTATGACAAGATCACGATCTTTAACGATTACCTAAGAAAGCATAATATTCATATTTTAGTATATTGTACGATATAAGTGTACAAGTATATGTAGTTTGTTGGCTTATGATGTTGTACATGAATCCTTAGGTTAAAGTATTCCTTAAATGTTGTTTGGCTATCAAAATCAAGAGGTCGTGAAATAGTTTAACATGTCATATGGTCATTTATCTAGTTTTGTCAAAGTCTAGTAAAGTTCAATCTAATGAACAAGTTTCGGGTTAAAAACCCAAACTAGCCGTGCGGCTAAGTTACGGTTAAGCAACTTGAAACAAAAATTAAGGTCAAACCTAATAGCTATATTTAAGTTAAAATACCTTGAGACATCAGCCTTGGCTTTGTTTTCGCCTCAAAGAATCAATATATCACTTAAGGTTTCTTACTAAGGTTGTTTTCTAGTCAACAACATGTCAGCTTAGTTTTTGCCGGTTTTAGGTTTTGTCGTTCATTTTCTGCTTATGTGCTCCGATTTTTTGTAGAAAAAGTCATTCTGAGCAACTTTCGTGCTTTACATTTTTGCTGATTCGGACCAGAAAATGGTCAAAATCGTGATTTAAAATCGTATCAGCAAGCTTTTGTTCCAACACTATATTTTCATCTAGTAAAACTTAACTAGGCATAACTTTTGAACCATAAGTCCTTTTTAAGTGATTCAAAAGCTCAAGTTCATATTTTTATATTCTCTAACAGCTTCTCAAGCTTAATTTAGTCTAAGGTCCAAAGTTTATTTATATCAATAGTCTAATTACAAGTATTTACTTATATTTCAATGCAGAAAGTTTGGTACACATTCATCTATAAAACGACCATAAGTTGAGTTCTACAACTTGTTTTGACACGCGGCTTTTGCCAAACTTTAATTTTGAGTCGACTTCCAGAAATGACCAGAACCATGGGCTTTTCCCAAATGAAGTCTGGTGTGCAGATTTTGACATGTTTTGCCATTTTAGCTCTCATTTACTCATCGGGATGAGTTATGAGGTGCGCCACCCGGCGAAATGACCGTAAGACATACTTCTAAAAGCCTATCTTATTGAATTAACCTCAAGGTTTACTGAGATAATCAGTTTAATCAATCTTTGGGACTGTTTCAGAATTCATGTTCATAGAACTTACCTACACTTGTTTTAGCTTGTTTTCATGGTCACAACCTCATGTACAACATCAATTAAGCCTTATTACATATAATAATTATATCAAATTACATCAAATAAATATAAATATTATTACAATCATATTGAATGACAAGAAAATAAACTCAATTCTTATAAGGATTAGGATGACAAGTTACTAGTACAACAAGAACAATTCAACCCTTAACCCTTCTAATCTTTAATCCTTGTCTTGAATCTTCAACCCAACCTTGGTTTAGTCTTATAAAACATTTGTAATAACCCTTGTAAGATCCTCATAACCTCAGCCCCTAAGTACCTTGATAATCTTCTAATTCAACAAAGGAATCTCCAAAACAACACAAGAAGTCTTATGTACCAACTAAGCCTTCAATCTTTTACACTAGAATGAACCAAGAAAACTTGATGATGATGCTCGTTGGGGCTGCTTAAACTCGTGGCCAAGGAGGGAGGGGGAAGAAATTTGAGAGTGTTTTGAATGAGATTTGGTTATACAAATGTGGAGATTATATCTAGTTGCATGTGATAAATATTAGGTGTCAAGTTATGGTGCAAAGGGTGTTATCAAAGGCCATGTGTCTATGGTGAAGTCCCTAATGGATGCCACCTCTACTTGAGGTGGTTAATATGTGTAGTTTTTATACCACTCTGTGTCTACGGAGTATAGTTTGGTCCCGGTAATTACTAACGTTAAGCCCTTAAGTCACGAAACTTAAAACTAGGTAACTTAAAAATGTAATACTTATAAAAATGTTAAAACTTATCAATATAATCTAACTAGATATATTAAATGTGTGATAAGTCTCTAATGGTGTGTCTATGTTGTTAAAACCTAATAACGTAGGTTTGAGTACGCTTCTTACGTAAAAAGTAACATATCTACTTAAAAATGATAAAATAGTAATAGTTCATATAAAATATGATTATTGGTGAAAATAAAGTATTTTGAACATATAGACTTTATCGTAGTCTTCTGTTGGTTACAAGAAAAATTACCAGTTACTACCGGTTATCGTATTTTCTTTTACGTTATGATAAAAGTCAAATAGTCAAAAGTCAAAGTCAAAAGTCAACTTTAAAAAGTCAAAGGGTAAAATAGTTATTTTACCTTATGAAAAATTACGGGTTGCTACAGTCTACACCCACTAGGGAATTCCGTCGAAATTACGTGTGTGTTATTAGATGTTGAAGTGTCTAGGAAAATGTGGGTGTATCTTGTAGAATTTTAATATTTGCGTTCTCAAGTTTTTGGTCATAGAATATGCTATATACCATTCTAAGTTTTTGGTGGTGGCTTAAGTTGATAATCTAAAGGGTTTTGTTAAAATCTTATAGAGTCCAATATACCTCAAGTTTGGCTTTTCCCGATTCTCTAAACGAATCGTATGTTATTGTATCGAGGCTTTCAACTAAATCTTAATTTCTAACATAGAGTTTTTGTTAAATTTTTGTTAGGTCACCATATATGTAACACAAGCATCAATATGTAGAAATAAAGAAGAGATAGAGATCGGATGAACAATAAACACACACACACACTCGTATGACTTGACCGGTTATGCGTAGGAAATGTGAGAGTGAATAAATTGAACAACCAACCCTCAAGTGAGGGTTATTACATATTATTTATAGGAGAGGGAGCTAGGGCAACACTCCTAGTCCCTTCCTTTCCTTATTGGACTTGGGCCTAGGCTTATGGGCCTTCTACATAAGCCTAAGGCTAAATACTAACATAAAGACCATATTAAGCTAACTATTACATATGAATCACTAACACTTGAATTAAGGTTTAGGAGTGATTCCAACAATCTCCCCCTAAGTGTTGGTGATGAATGAAAGAGTGGTAAACGATGTAGGTCTTTGATGTAATAGTAGCTTTGACGTCTTCTGACATTCTTCTTTCTTGTGAGAAGAAGTGTCTTAATTCGAACAATCTCCCGGTGTAGAGAAATTGTTTCCTTTGAAGTATTCTTCTTTGACGTCATCATTTTCTTTGTTCTTTGTTCTTAGAAAGTGATAGTCTGTTGTTGTTGTCTGCATCAGGTCAGCTTCATTGCTCCAGTGTCTCCACATCTTTCTTCAACATGCTCACACGCTCTTTAACGTTGGATTATAGTTGATGAAGTTATTTAAGTCTTTAAACTTTGTAGATTCTTTGACTTTGACGAAGAATCATTCTGACTTTGTGTTGCCTTTTGAGTGAACTTCCATTAGTGATGTTGTTGGTATGAGCATGTGAAGAATCTGCATGATCAGTCCGCTCCAGAGCTTCCATAAGAAGTAAACATAAGAAAGGTTAGTAATAAGCGGATCCGGCTTACAAGTTTGAACCGAGAGTGTTAACGGCATAGTGTGAAAACACAACTCTAATTCTAAAAGGCGTTCTGGTGGAGTCCCACAAGTGAGATAACGATGTCCAGAAGTACACCTACAGTTCAGATGAGTCACTGAGGTACACCGAAGCATCACCTCACAACTGCAGACCATTTGAGACACACTAAGCGTAATCCACGGGGAGTTACCGAAGTGACCTGCTGCAGGGCTGTTTGATGTTGACCTGGCAGGGAGTTTCCATTCAATCACTGAGGATCACAATTGTGAACCTCTCATAAATGTTCTCGACAGATTGCTAAGATCTGTGAAGGACTCGATAACGTAGCACTGATGTTCTTATTGTTGAACAACTAGTGATGAAATGTCAAGTGTACCTAAGAGATCTTTTGATGAATCTCGTGGCTCCAGACTCAATAGTGCGTTTTGGTTTTCCTGAGCGGAGACTAGGGAGAGGGTCTCCTTCTTCAATACCAGCAATCTCTGAAAGCCGAAGTAGTTTACGTAGGGTTCCTGTGAGAATGAAACAAGCTTTTGTTGAGAGAAACTTGAGTGGCTAAGAAGGTTTAGTGCATGCGTCACTAGGTCCATGACGACTTTTAATCTTCAATACGGTGTCATCTAGTGACAACCAATATATGAATTGAAACGATTATGCGCCCTAAGTTGAATAAACTGGAGGGCTATTTCTTTTCACCCTTTTCTTTGCTTTTCTTTTTAATTCTTCAACTCCTTCTTTCTCCGATTCTCATTTTCTCCTTTTTATAATCAAACCTAAGGACTTCTAATTCTAACTATTGGTAGTGTCCTTGGGTAGATCCCTCCGGCTCTGGCGGATCATAGGACGGTTATTCCTAACCTTAATCACCTTATAACTCCATTGCCATAAAACCATTTTCATGAAAAATCTCTCGAAGTGTTTGTGAATGAAAATCATGTTTGAACACTTCAAGAGTTTTAGATTTTCATAAATACTCCCCCTCAACATGTGCTTAAAAGTTTTGACAGAAATCTGCACAGGTGAGGAAAGAGCGCGCACTTTTTTGAATTGATCGACTCAAGATAGACAATCCCTTGCGAGACAAGATTACGTTGCATAGTTAAAGAGATACATTGTCAGCTTTTAGGTGACAACTGGCTCTAATAACTACCTTGAAGGTGTGGACAACCCCGAAAGGTTGTCAAACCCGTCAAAGTTCATGTCTATCAAGAGTTTCTCGAATAGGTACAATTTACTTGGATAAGTCTTGGAAGACAAATCTTTTCAATGTATGACTGTTCAGTTCCCGTCAATTCATGAGTTGAAGTCTTTTCACACGAGGATTTAATAGGAAAACACAACATATTTCTTATCACATAATTTTCTCCCCCTCAAAAATGGCATATAAATGATATTTTTGAAGAAATGTTGAGAATAAATATGACCATTTTGAGTTTTGTGGGAAGATTACACAAAGAACATTTTGTGAACAAAGTTTTTAATTCAAATACTTCCCCTCAACAAGTGATATTAACTTTTGAGGTTTTGGAAATCATAAGGGGAAGTACTTGTTCTTTTGAGCAAAACCTTTGAAAAAATAAAGGTTTGATAAGTTTTACTCAAAATTAAGAAGCTTTTGCTCCTTTTATAAGGATTATGGCACTGAAGCGTACCACAGGGTCCTTTATTTACAATTGCGGGTTGTACACTGTTATGTGTGCACAAGCTATTGTCATTGATAATCACACATCCAAATAAGTATGAAATTGAAACAGTTTAAGGGGTACCAGGAATGTGATGTGGGCCCAAGTGTTGATGATCAGGCCATGATGTTTCTGGAGGCCCAAGATCGTGTGACAAAAGGGGCCTCACTAAAATGGGCATAACTTGGGCTCGGGGCTCGTTTTAGGCGAATGACCGATCAAATCGAAGCTTGGACGAGGAGCACGTGGTGGGAATTGACTTTGTCGGTTTCCAGAACTTTGAGCCGAAACACTCTATTTTATGAGTTATTTGCATTTTAGTGTTTTTCGGGTTTTTTTTTGGACTTTGTTTATGTAATAACTTTCAGCCCGTTTGTCTTCTAGGGCCCGTTTCTATTTTGTAGTCCTATTTAAGACTTCCTTTGTAATGTGGAATAATCGGTTTTATGAAATACCAAAAGTCTATTTTGGCACTTTTGCTAAGAATTCCCTTTAATCGGCATCATTATGAATCAACGATTATTGGTAGGATCGTTCCGTATTGTGTGAATCAGGTCGGTTTGTGTTATCTCGTTATTTAGTCTACATCGAGAATGTCGGTAGTTCATAAAACTCCAGGAATGCGAACGGTCGTTGATAGCCTGAGATTAATCGTTGACGACCACCACGAATCTTTCCATGTTCGAATGGTCCTTGAAACAACCTTTCAACAATCATCTTGATGATTCTCTTTACATTCCGTCTTTCCTGAGAATTCCATCTAGTTGGTGACCAGACATGCTTCATGTTGAATCTCCAAACTTATGAAGCTCATTACACGCCATCAGCGATTTGCGTGGAGTGCAGCGATGAACTACTCCAAAGGGTTTCTGGATGAGAGTGAATTGAGGGAGATGGTTGATGTCGGAAGTTCTAGCTTAGGTGCGGTGAAGTTGACCGAGTTTGATACGACTCAACGACAAGTTGCAAATCTTCTACGTTCTGGATCACGATGCTTCTGATGAAGATAAGTAAGGACTTGATGTATTCGCGTTGAATTTTTGTCGAGAATTGTCTCATACGTCCCTGTACCTTTGCAATATACAGATCTTCAATGTTGTTGAGAGACAAATTCTGGAAGTCCGCTTCACGGAAAGCATAGTCCTTTTCGTCTTGTCTTTTGACCACGATGTTCTTTAGGAAGGTGTAGTCCCATTTAGACGAAAGAGCAACATGCTTAATAGCAACGATCCCTTGACCACTATACACTTCATGTTGAGATTTACGAACCGGCAGACCGTAGTAGATTCGTTCGTTCGGCCAATGGTGAATCACATACATTGCATTGATGTCATACTCTTCCACTCTGTTGTTGAACATGTGGGTAGCCTTTTCTTTGATGGCTATGCCGGGAACGGAAGTGTAAGTGATGTAGCGTATTTCCTTGACACATCGCTACCATGTAGAAGAAATTCGAGGTCATTGTTGAAGAAGTATCGAAATGGAATCTGAGGTTGATCTGGTCGACCAATGGTAGGTAGAGGTTTGGTCCAATCTGTGTAGTATGGAGTGTTGTCTTTTCTGGTGTAGTCGATGTTTGCTTCATGGTTGAGCCAATCAATGTTATTAGACATGGCTCGTGCTATGTTTTCAAGGTGATATTCAACTTAAATAGCACTTTCCGAGCTGTCTTTGAGTATTTGAAAAGCTTCATTCTTGATTCGTTTCAACTCTGATTTCGTCATCTTCTTCACTCAGAACTTTTCTTGCAGTAACTTTGCATGCTCCAATGTACTACCTTCTACCATATCTTCGTCGTCAGTTAAGGTGGGTGTAGCAGCAACAAGTGTGGAAAACCATTCGTATTCGGTGTCATCGTCGTCTAGCCATGAAACGACATCTTTAGTCGTCTTCTTCTCTTCTTCAGGCCTGAGGAGGATCTTTGGTTCTTTGTTTGTCTTTGGGAGAGATGGGTTGTTGTTGGGGCTCGGGGATTTCCTCATCGTCACCACCCGTATACTCAAAGTGATCACGGTTTTGATGCAGGGGTGGTAACTTCGAGAATCCCGAGGTTTTAGTAGAAGCGAGGAGGAGATCGTGGTTGTTTGGAGTCCTTTGGGGTGGAGGTTGCATTGAAGATGATTCACCGATTTTGTTCGGACGTTTAGGCTCATCATTCTTATCCTTATCCTTATCTTCATCGTCTTGGGCGTTTAGGCCTTTGTTTTCTTCCTGTAAGCTGATTTTAGTTGGTATTCCAGCAGTGCTTCAAACAATTTACCTTCGGAGGAAGTAAATGTTGCAGATCGTTTAGACATTTGAGCTACGAGCATGTTAACCAATTTAGTATATGAGAATATTATGGGATCAACTGGGTTGATGTTGACATGCATTGGTGTTGATCTCATAGTTTTCTTGGCCAAATGTAATAGATTCGGATAAAGTTGTTTGGTAAACATCTCCTTTGTAACTCCAGGAACGATGTCAAGAAGGTACTTGTGAGTGTAACCTTTGATCATTTCGTTCATTTTCCCTTGAAGATCATCTTTCATGAGCTTCTGGATATATTCCATTTCAACTTGCATCTTGTCATTCTCGTCATGAAGGTCCGTACGTCGTGAGAAAATTCAGCTTCTTGTAAAGCACGTCTTTCTTCGACTTGTTTGGCGACAACGATTCGTGTCTTAGCTTGAGAGATCCAAGATTGGCTTCTTCTTGATTTGGATGTGGATTTTGTTGATCTTTTGGATGGTGGTGGTGAAGAATGAGAAGATGAGTCCGATGATGATGAGATGTGAGGTGATTCTGGGTCCTTTGGAGGATCAGAAGTTTTCTCCTCGAAACTAATTGGGTATTGAAAATCATCATAATCATCTTTTCGGTTTTAGTCTTTTCTGCGCTGAATCCTAGCTTCCTCTTACGCTTTGGCATGAGCTGCGCCTCTTCATCGATCTTTTCTTTCTCACTTTTCTTTTCGAGGTTTCTCGAGGGTTTTGTTGTTGCTCAAGAGTGGTGGCACGGTTCCCTTATCGGGTTGATTAACCGCTCGAGGTGGTGTAGATTGATCTCCACCACTTGACCCTCCGAGGCCACCCATTTGATCCTTTGCAAATGCTTGGCGAATGTTTATGTCGAGTTCCTTCAACTTCCTTTCATATTCATTTTGCTCATCTATTGGTTCTTCTTCAGAGCTCTCCTTATCATGTTCAATCACAAGAGTTTTCCCTTTACCTTTGTCAAATTTGGTGGACTGGGAGGTTTAGGCTGCTTGTTGGAGTTATATCGGTTGCGATTTGAGTAGAAGACCTCATCGTCTTATTCGGTTTCCTCAGAGCTTTCGTCCACTAGCTTTCTTGGCGGTTTAGGCTTAGGAGTGGGAATAGGAACAACTTCCTTAGAGGGAACCTTCCTTTTTAGTGCGGGTTTCCTCTTAGGGAACTTCCTTTGAGTCTCTGCTTGCAACACTCCTGCACTACCTCTTATGGTTTTCACGATAGGTGTACCGAAGACTTATCATCGAGAGAACCAACTTTACCTTCATCAACTGCTACCAGATACCTTTTGTAAGAGTAGAGTGTTTGATTTCATCGAGAGAAGGTGATCCGGCAACCAACACCTTGTTTCTTTGTTGTTGATTCCTTGAATCATTTGTTAGAGTAGGTTGGACAACATGTCGTGATTGTTGGGGTCATTGATTCTCTTGGGGATATCAGGGTTAAACCTAAGTGCTCTTTGGATCAACAGTTTAGTATATCTGATATAAGGGATCTTTGAGCCAAGCTTCTTGAGGAATGTCATCATGTCGTCCCGTATCAGAGCTTCGACTTCAATGTGCTTCATGTTGACCAAAGCCCAAAAGATTTGCAGTTCCATGAGCTTGGGATGCTCATAGCCACTTTGTCACGACCAAAAGCAGATTTGGTGATGATGATGTAGAGAGTTCTCCAAGGTTGAGGAATATTCTTAAGATCCACATGTGAATGCTTAGTGATTACTCACGTAGCCGTCATAACCAATATTGATCGAGAAGCGTAGAACAGTCTCTTGGTTGGTGTGGCATTGAGTTCAGTTGGCTCGATGATCGAAATGAGAAGAACAGCCCGTAAGTCTGCAGGTGTGATGGTGACTTGTTTGTCATTGAGAGTCACCGTCCGCGGCTTTTGTCCTTTGATCCTTTGCATTGTATTCCAGAACTGCTGAATGTAGATCTCTGGTAATGTAGCCGAATTGGTGAGCATGTTCTTATAAGGATGATTCTTCAGAATATCCACATCAATTAAACAAGGGGACTCTGAGCAGGTGAGAGCTTCAAAGTCAACACGAAGGTTATTCTTTCCAATCTTCATCGGATAACCATTTGGGAAGATATCGGCAACGGTGAGAACATTTGGTGCATCCACATTCATTTGGCGTCCATGTCGTGATCGAAATAAATTTAGCCAAAAGAACGAACATATCAAAAGACATTATGTTAGTCAACAGATGGTTTTATTGTCTAATTATTGAATGTGCAATGTTGATGATTGTTACGAGTCCAAAGTCACTTGTTTGTCCAATAGTCCAATGACGTCGTGATAAGTTTCATGAGTTAGTTAACTTTAAGTTTTAAAGTTCATGTTATCACTTATTTTTCACAACATATAAAACGTTTAAGCTTATTAGTGACATTATTGGTTTCGTGACGTTATGATTTATTTATTCACAAGTTTGCACGCATAACAATTCATGATTAAGGTTAAACAAGGCTTAGTAGAAATGGCAGACTTATGTGTAAACAGGGAGGGGTATCTGCAGCGTAGCAAAGCTTATGCGTAGGATCGACTTCGCGTAAGAAATATTACGCGTAGGAAAAGGGGACTTTATGCGTAGAGCTTACGTGGCGTATATAAAACCTTACGTAAGGCTTACTCGTAAGAGTAGACCTTATGCGTAGAGGTCCTTGTTCACATATCCTTCACAGGATACGGCGTAATCCCTTATGTAGAACCTTACGGCGTAAGATTTCTCTTACGCATAACTCTCTGCGTAAGGTGATCCTTATGCGTAGTTGCTAGTAACCTTGATTACGATTTTTACGTGTAGCAAACACGAAATAATAATCATCATAACATCAATATTAACATTAACATTCATTTATTTTCGGATCATAGCATGAAACGCATTAAACATTTCGCACGTAGAAACGTTTATGCGTAAAACCAAACCCTAGGTTTCAAAGATTACGCCTAAGAAATCTAGCCATAGGATTTGCACCAAACTGATTCTGGGAGGTCTCAGATGCCTAATGAGATGTTTTGTTCAAGTTTTAACATCAATCATGCCATAGATCAAAAATACCCAAACCGTATGAACATAAACCCTAAATTCCAATTAATGAATCATTAGTGTTACTGGGTGATATTTGGGCCTAGATATGATCAATTCAACTTGACAACAACCTCCTACAACAATCTTTTTCACCAAAAACGTTCTCATTTTGAAAACACCCAAATTAACGCATAAACCCTAGTTTTTCAAAATCAATCAATACGTGTTTCTGGGTATGTTTTTATGATCAAAATAGTTTCAATGATGTTATATGAAAGTTTTGACACTATCATTTTAACCATAAACACACAAACATGATTATGTGTTCATACGCTTATGCGTAGAACACAAAATCACGCATATCTCACGTTTCAATCGTTGGATTTGTAAAAGATTCAAAACCATTGTTTGTAAATACGTTAAGATTATGAAAACACTTACAAATTGAAGATCAAGAACTCGGATTTGCAGATTGAATTATAGGCGTAGGATTGGTTAGGTTAAATAATAAATGTGATGAATTTAATGAATTAGGTGGAGTGTTTTATGAAAAATAACTTTAAGATTTTGACAGTTTTAGCCCCTCCACCTTTTCCATTTTCATCCAATGCCTTTTAACTTCCATTTTTGTTACCAAACGAAGAATATTTGGAAATAACTTTGACGACACTCCCCCTTGACTTAATAAATAATGAAAGTTTATAAATTTTAGTCCGAGGAGTGTCAGAAAACCAGAAATGTGACCACCATTATTTAAAGAAACAACCGGGAATAGGTAACATGCAAGTACACGGTTATTTTGAAACAGTTAAGAATTTATTTTCTCCCTCTCAACACTTGATCGGAAAAATACTGAATTTTGAAGGATTATAGTGTTGACGGAAGAGATGTACTTGCCATGTTAAAAGAAATATAGATAGAAGAATATTTTTGTTGTTTTATCAGGTTTTATATTTTTGTATTTTGTTTTTGAAAAATATTTACAAATGAGATTTTGGTGTTTGAATGGTTTTTAAGAATGTTTTAAGAGTTCATCCAGTTCCTCTTGAGTCAAACACCGCATACCAATCCGGTGGACCAACTCATTAAACCTAGAAGGAGCTAAGGCTTTAGTGAAGATCGCCAATTGGTGGTATTGTACCCACAAAGTATAATTCAACGATACCACTGTTCCACGTGGTCCTTGATGAAATGATATCGAAGATCGATGTGCTTTGATTTGAATGTTGAAGAATTGCAGGAGATCGCATAGCACTTCGATTGTCGTAGTACATCGGAATTACGTTAAATACGTAACCATAGTCTTTGAGTTGCGTTCTCATCCAAATGACTTGAGCACAACACGCGACATGGCTACATATTCTGCCGGTTGAGGACGGCGATGTACAATCCTGCTTCTTCGATTGCCATGACACCAGTTTATCACCAAGAAATTGTAAAGCTCCTAAAGTACTTTTCCGAGAGTCTAAGCATCCGCGTGCTGGTCGTCTGAAAAAGCTATTAGTTCAAAACCGAATCCTTGAATACGGATCCCCAAATTAATGGTTCCCTTGATGTATCGGAGGATTCTTTTAGCCTCTAAGAGGTGGGTTTCAGTTGGTCTCGACTGATAACGGGAGCAAAGATATATGTCAAAGACAATATCCGGCCGCTAGTCATTAGATACATGAGAGATCCAATAATACTGCGGTATTTTGTAGGGTCCACCAATTTCCCATGTAAATCAGCGTCTAGCTTCTTGGTATGAGCCATTGGTGTGGCATAGGTGTCACAAGTTTGCATTCTAAATTTGTGTAACAATTCAAGGGCGTATTTGGACTGACTCAAGAAAATACCACGGGGTGATTGATGAACTTGAATTCCAAGGAAGAATGTGAGTTCACCCATCATTGACATTTCAAAATGTTTTGTCATAAGTTTTGCAAAAGCATTTGAGTATTTTAAATGTGTTGAACCAAAAATGATGTCATCCACATAGATTTGAACGATTAAGATGTGAGCCCCGTGATATTGTATAAAGAGTGTAGGGTCGACCTAACCTTTGGTGAAATTATTGGTAATAAGGAAGGATGATAACTTATCGTACCACGCCCGAGGGGCTTGTTTGAGACCGTAGAGAGCTTTCTTCAGTTTGTAGACATGATTAGGTAACTCTGGATCAATGAATCCTTCGGTGGCTAACATAGACCGTTTCTTTTAGTTGTCCATTGAGAAAGCGGTTTTGACATCCATCGAAAGACCGTGATGTTCATGTGAGCCGCAAATGCCGAAAAAATCGAAACGACCTCAAGGCGAGCAACAGGAGCAAATGATTCTTCAAAGTCAATACCCTCTTCCTGTCTATAACCCTTAGCTACCAGACGTGACTTGTTTCTTATTACGTTCCCTTCAGCATCCAATTTGTTATTCCAAATCCATTTTAGACCAATGGCGAAGATCCTGTTGGTTTTCAACCAGTTCCCATACTTCAAGAAGTTTGAATTGGTTGAGTTCTTCTGCATGGATTCAATCGGTTGTCCTTTGTCATTCGTCTTTAATGTTTTAGGCTCAATTGGCGGACGGTGAGTGCATAAATGCAATGTTCACCATGTGTGAAGACGTTGTCTCGTTACGACTGGTTGATTCGGCTTATCAATAATATTCTCAAGAGGATGGTCTTTCGTCCAACGATGTGTGGAAGGTTGATGTTGATATACATTATGCGGATTTTGAGGATTCAAATGGCTTGTAGATGATTCCGCAACATCAGTCAGTATCTCATTAGCAAGCGGGTTAAAGAATGCGTTTGGATCAAAATCTGCGGGTGGGGTACATCATTCGAACATCATTAGCTGGTTCAATGTCGTTGGATGCGGTTTGTTCAACTGTTGTTGTAGAGTCAACTGGTGGTGCTTCTTCAATGAGTTGTTGTAGCGAGTGTATCGGGTATAAGAGTATTATCGGGTTGGCAGCGTGAAACAGCGGATACACCTTGAGCACGTTCATCAATATCGTCACGAGCAGGGGAGCAAATAGTTTTCCATTTGTTGACGAGTAAGGCGAGGGCTTGTTTCAGTGATGATGGGGTTTGGGGGAAGTTTAGCGGTTGTGACCGGGTTCCAAGCTGTTATACTCAGAAGCCATTTCAGTAAGTTCATCAAAATTAGCATGAATCGTTTCCATAACTTGTTTTGTACGACGATTCCAGATCCGGTAACCTTTAAAATTCTCACAATATCCAATAAAGACTCCAATATCAGCTTTGGCTTTGAGTTTTCCAAAGTCATCACGATCATTATTCGGATTGCAAAGGGATCCAAATACATGAAAGTGTTTAAGATTCGGTTTTCGGTTGTGGAGAAGCTCAAATGGTGTTTTGTTGTGGCGTTTTGTAATCATTGAGCGATTACGAGTGTAGCATGCGAGTTGAGACGACTTCACCCCAAGTAATCTGGAAGTTTAGCATTAATTATCATCGTTCAGGCTTCCACTAACGTGCGGTTTCGTCTTTCAACAACTCGTTTTGTTCGGTGTGCGGGCAATAGATGTCAATTCCCACTTTCTCATAGTATTCCCGAAGAGTTTGGTTTACAAATTCAGTTCCTTTGTCTGTTGAATTTGTCTGGCGGTGTTTTGAGTTGAATTTGAATTTTTATGAGAAAGGTGATGATCATCTGTGGAGCTTGATCTTTACTTCGAAGAAAATAAACCCAAGTCCATCTTGAGTAGTCATCAACAATTACCAAGATGTAGCGTTTGCCATTAATCGTCTGCACGCGCATCGGGCCACACAAATCCATGTGAAGAAGATGAAGCACATCTTAGAGTTGTGTTCCACCTTTGAAAGAAAATGAGCACGAGTGCTTTTCCCATGTTCACAAGCTGAGAATAGGTGATCTTTAGAATACCGGAATCGCGGGAGACCTTCAACAAGTTTGTGTCGAGCAAGGTTGGTTATGGTTTGAAAGTTTAGATGTGAGAGCGGCGGTTGCCATAGCCAAGATTTTGTAGATGTAGCCTTTAAGAGTAGACATATGGGAGATGAAGCAATCATGTCTTGCATGGAGATAGTGTAGAGACTGGATGAGCGTTGGTCAGACATAAGATCATTTCCTTGTAGATCACGAATGAAACAAGTTTTCTCCCTGAAAGCGACTTCCAAGCCTCCATCACAAAATTGACCAACGAGAAAGAGATTGTGACCGAGGCCTTCCACATAATAAAACCTGCTAATTTTGATGTTTCCATTGATGTAATCTCCGTAGCCCATGATAGCTGCGAAGTGATCATTCGAATCGGCAGTGCCAATGAACTTTGAAACAAAGTTTGATAACAGTTTAAGATTCCCTGTCATGTGTCGGGAACATCCGCTATCAACAATCCAAAGGATGATCGTATCACTGCATTACACACAGACGACATAGATGGAATAGAAGTAGACGTGGAACCCAATGAGTTAGAGGGTTCCTCAGCAGTTATAGTAGAAATACACACATCAATGATTTTAGGCATCCATTTAAATCCTAGTGTATTATGTATCCATTTCGGCCATCTCCAACTAGTCTTAGCTTTAGTCTTAGTGAATGCACTAGGTGGTACTACATTCCTTGGAGGTGATCTGGAGCTACAAAGACATCATTTCGTTTCTTAGAATCTAAAGGGGGCGGTTTACCTAACCACAGGACTTAGAAGCATTAGTGGGCCTAGAGGTATTCCGAGTCTTAGGATTCCGTAAACGAGACAAGATAGCCTTAGCAACACATTTATCATGACAATCAGAAAGCATACTTTTACGACAAATAACACAAGAAGCATCAGACTTAATATCAAAAGTACTTAAAGGTTCAGCATCAGTTACAACACTTTTTCCATTACATTTGCTAGACGCAATATCTAAAGTGGGGGCAACTGAAGTCTTATTCAAAGTCCTACGGTGTTCTTCTACTTCAACATTCTTTATTTGTCTTTTCTTAGGTCACAACTTCCTATTCTTCCTTGTATTGCTCTAGGCGTGAAGTGGGGCGTTTGGAAAAGAGGCAACTATTCTGTTTCATGAGGGAAGCACATTAGTCACTTGTGTTTTGTCAGTAGGCATTCTAGGTTCACGTTTACTAAGTGTTACAGGTGCAATTCTCTTAATGATGCTAGGCTAAACTTGTTCATACTTTCTTAACATTTCCCGTAACTTAGAGATCGTGTGCACCAGTTCTTGATTTTCATAACGAAGATTTCCATCAAAATTCATGACTTCTTTAGTGTGTGCAAGATAATGATCAAGTTCGTTTGATGCTTCATCACGAGTCTGTTTGAGTAAATCAAATATGACACCATATTCCTGTTTAACTTTTGCAAGTTCTTGTTCATATTTTGAGATTTGAAACTTTAAAGACACGTTTTGATCATCCAGTTGCTCAAGTTTTGGATTAGGAGTTTTTGCACGCAACTGGACGATTTTGTTTTGAAAAGCAAGTTGTTGATCGTGAATATCTTTTTGACACCAATTAAGACGACGTGTTGCGTTTGAAAGCTCGTTTGACAATCGTTCATTTTCAACTTTTAAAGACTCGATTTGAAGCACATTATCCGTATTTTCAACAACAGAATCAACGATATCGGAGATATAGAATCGGATGCATATGGCAAAGAATGCAATAACACAACATTATAGATATCAGCACAGATAACATCTTCCAAGTGTTGATCAACATCTTTTCTCAATAGTTTCTTTTTACGTTTAGTATTTGAAATCGATGTTTCGTTTCTCAAAAGCATTTTCATGAGACCAATTTCCTTGTGAAAATCCCTTTCCCAATATAGTGCACAAGTTTTCAAATTTTTGACATGGGGTAAAATTCTTTTTTGAAGAATATCTCTATGTTCTCGCGCCATTGGCGATTGAAAATGTTGAACTTTTATTTCAGAATGAAATTCAATCTCACGTTCCAAAATTTTGAGGTCGGATAAGAAAGTGTCAAAATATTTGATAACACGACAACTTTCGGCTTTAGCTGTTACTTCACTAAGTGAAGGCAAAGGACCATTAATTTGTGCACCATTGTGTTGGGGACTAACTTTAGAAACTGGTGTGATAACCAAAGGTTTGTTAGAAGTATCTTGTTGTGTGACAAAAGTTACGGCTTTCGAATAGTTAAATGGTTTGTTGTAAACGACATTTTCCATTTTTGACCGACTCTCGTCATATGCATCTAATTCCTCCATGCGATTATATTCAACAACAGTCATAATTGAATCATCAATTCTATGTTATGCACTATAAACTTCAGGATTTGGTTTGAATGCTCTGTGTGAAAACTTAGGTTTGTAATCGGCAAGATTCGGTCCATATCCATTTGGATTTGGTTTGAAAGAAAACTTTTGAATCGTTGTGATTGATTCACCATGTTTATAAACAACAGTTTTAAACTCTTTGATTTTGTTTTGTAAGTCGACAATTTCCTCAAGATAGTCATTATTCGTTTCGTTGAATGCTTTTTGTACTCGAGCTGTTTTGACAAGTTAACAACTCAGCCTTTGCTTTTGAGTTTCCAAAGTAAGAGCGTTAATTTGTTGTTTATGTTCATGTTTCATTTGTTCTATTTGAGACAACAAAGCATTCTTCGAAGCGGCTAGATCACGAATCTGTCGTTCCAAAGATTTTTCATTTTAATGTGATTGGCAAAAGCGGCTTCAAAACCTTTTTCACGGTTTTCTTGAGTTTTGTAAAATTTGATTTGTCGAATTAAGCATTCATTATCCCTAATTAACAGTGCATTTTTCTCTTTTAATTTCGTGCAAATTTCCAAACGAGATTCTTGGTCTTTAATTAAGGTCAAGAGCTCAATTTCTCTATTATACAGAAGCTCATTTTGTTCAACGTTAGTCTCAACATGATCATTATTTAGATCCTCAAATATAACCACGGAGTCAATTTGATTATCAATATTAACCATAAGGTCATCTTGATCATCAAATATAACTACGGGATCTATTTGATAATCATCAGAATGAGATGTGGATGGCTCATGTTGAATACTCTGATCCTTGTCGGATGGAGAAATTGGCGGAGATATCAGATCAGTAATGAGTATGTTTTGGTCGGTACCGAGACAAGCCATCATGTCATACACGGGCTGTGTCACTCATGTGTAGAGCTTGCATATGTGCCATCAACATCACTGCTGCATTAGCCTACAAGTCCTCCATATCATAATCGAGAATCGGCATCGCCATAAAGCTCTGTACCTTGTTGGTAAGAGTGCCACCAGCTTCATCCTTGAGAGCCAAGAGCAAGGCCTCTTTGTGATAAGCACTGCCTCTTGTCCTCGGCTTAGGACATGCATTAGCCGGATGACCCTTCTCATTACAGTTATAACAACGAAGACCATTAACCCCATTCGACTATTCCCTTGTTCAACCACTTGAGCTCTCTGTTGTTGTGGAGCAGCCTGGTTATTCCTGCCCATAGCATTAAACCCTTGACCACCTCCCATCTGACGACCATAACCACGATTCGGAACTTCAACGCGTCCATTGTTCTAGCGATTCCTTGTGTTTGAAGAGGAACGAATGCGATTGTTGGATCTGTTTGTATATCGGCCGAAGGCTTTAGCAATCATAGCAAATCCTTGTTGCAATTCATCAAAAGCATCGAAGTCCTCATCAGCTTCACTGTAAAGTGCTTGAGCATTGTTGTTGTTGTATGGAACCAATTGAGTTTGTTGAGGTTGTTGTTGTGACGGATCATATGGTGTGATGGTTGCAGTTGGTTGAGGAGCAGATTGAGGAGGAACACTAGTTTGAGCCCACAAAGCAAGTTGTTGATTGTCCGGAAGTACTGTGGAGCCGGAGTCCACGGATAGCCCTTTCTTTGTCAACTTCTTTTTGGTGAGGCTTTAAATAGTTGTACAACAATCCGTATGTAGCATGATGAAGATTTTTAGCTTGACGGAGAAAAATGACATACTTCTCCCATTCCGGACCAAGACTACTTAGGAACTTAGTGTTGGCAGACAATTAGGTGGCATGATGATATTGAGTGTTGTGCCTTCCATAAGAAGATGAATATGTTCCCCTTATATTGCTTTAGCGATCTTTTTGAGCATCAACACTTCGAAGGATCGGATTGGGTAATCCCTAAAGGATGTATTGCATTGCTAGTTCATCGGCTTCAAAATGTAGAAGTTCATCACTGTGAGGCGAGACAGTTGCAATATTGGAGACAACATCTCTTGGTGGATTGGCAGCTGGATCTGCGGGTGTGACAATAGTAGGAATCTGAAATGGACCTTCTATAATGACCTTCTTTAAGAACTTTCCATGTCGCTTCTTTAGATCACAGAACCTAAAGAACCTTATCACCCATTGATCATAATTCCCGGGAGTGAGCATTGGAGGTCTATCAAGTGAGCCAGCTTCATGAATTGATTGTTAGCTACTTAAGGCTTCACACATCTTACCAAACCATGACGGTTCCTTCATAGTATTCCTGGATGGATGTTGATTGTAGAAGTTTGTGTAAGGTTGTACTTGAAGACTTGGTGGTGGTTGAACCATTTGAGGTTGTGGAATTGCTGTAAGTTGTGGAGTATGTTGTTGATTAAATTGTTGTTGATAAATTTGTTGTTGATGATTAAATTGTTGATGTTGAACACTTAGTTGTTGTTGTTGTTGTTTATAAGTGTAAGGGAAATAGTTAGAGTATGGTGGTTGTGACATGTTGAAAACTTGTGTTGTTAAATGGATCTTTGTAGTCGAATGAACCATTGTTGATGAAGTGTCCTTAGGCGTAGAAATCACAAAAGAGCAAAGTACCACTTAAGCGTAAAAACACCAAAGATACGCGTAACGGCAATAGTTACGTAGGATTAGCTACTGCGTAAGTAAGGAGAAAACACTAAAGTTATGCGTAAACAAGAAGTTAGGCGTAGAAAACTTAGGCGTAGGATTAACTTAGGCGTAAGACAAAGCTTAGGCGTAAGATGAATCTTATGCGTAAACAATTCTATGCGTAAGCTTATGCTTATGCGTAATTTTAGGGTTTTGCCCAAATGATCTTTTACACTATCACAGTGCAAAAGATATCCAAAGTCGACGTGTTTTCAGGCTTATCCAAGCAAGAAAACACGGAGTAAACCACGCAAACTGAAGATCAAACCAAGGAAATGTTACGCGTAAGATTAGGGTTTCACTTACGCGTAAAAGTTAGCCAAAAGTGATTTCTGCCACTTGATGTTTCCAAACCAGATTTTTGTGTTGAAATAGCTTCAATATCACCAAAATAACACAAAAGTGTGAAACTTGATGATCTAAAGCGTATAAAACAGTTATGCGTAGAACAAGAACCTTGTTCAAAACCTAGTTTAAAAACTATGATCCACGCGTAAAGTTTGAAACTTTTGCCAAAATAGATAGTTTAACACCTAAAAACATTTAAAGGACAAGAATCTTGGATTAAAAAGTGTAAAAAATCAATTTTTAAGAGAACCAAAGTATCACTCGTTCTTACGCGTAAGACCGAAACTCACATAAACAACGAAAATGGTTCACCCAACTATTTGGCGAATGATACCACTGTTAGGTCACCATATATGTAACACAAGCATCAATATGTAGAAATAAAGAAGAGATAGAGATCGGATGAACAATAAATACACACACACACTCGTATGACTTGACCGGTTATGCGTAGGAAATGTGAGAGTGAATAAATTGAACAACCAACCCTCAAGTGAGGGTTATTACATAATATTTATAGGAGAGAGAGCTAGGGCAACACTCCTAGTCCCTTCCTTTTCTTATTGGACTTGGGCCTAGGCTTATGGGCCTTCTACATAAGCCTAAGGCTAAATACTAACATAAAGACCATATTAAGCTAACTATTACATATGAATTACTAACACTTGAATTAAGGTTTAGGAGTGATTCCAACAATTTTAACGCCTTACATCTATGAAATTATTGTTTTAGGCGATAGTGTGCGGCATGCAACCTAATTTGTATTTGTATGGTTTCATTAGTTGTTTCGTGTGTGATCTCTGAACACCTTAGTCCAAAAAATGGTTTACTGACACTTTCGTCTATATAGTGCCTTAAATGGAATAGTTTTGTTGTTGTTATGGTAATTGTTGTTAATCAATGGTGTAAAATATTGTTGATGTGAAATGGTTTATAATGATGTGATAATTGTCATTGTAAGAAAGTCTTGATAGTGGCAAGTGGTTGTCCAAACCACTTCCAAAATCGATCATGTATTAGGTAGTTTTGAGATGAAGGCTATATCGTATAGTGTTTATGTCTACTAGTGTTTGAAAGAAACGTGATACTGTGAAGTTTTACATACTGACTTATAATGGGGTTTAGATAATGAAGTTATATGTTGATTATTAGGAGAGTGTTGTGTATGTTTACCATTATTCTTCAGTAGAGATGTCAAGTTTGCTTTAAAATCATAAGTGAATTTTAAAGGATTATGGCGGAATGATATCCTTGAAACCTAAACAGGCTAGTACTTCTAAGAAATGATGAGAAGATTTGATGACTATCCCAAGAAGTTAGGATTATTTCATAAATGAAAACTTTCAAGAATGAAATTAGGTAGTATAAATAAGTATTAAGATCTCGCTGAGTGGTAAGACACTATCATGTCTCTAGATCTTTTTAATGAATTCTGGTGGTTTATCAAGTTTAAGTAGGAAATTAACCTGAATATAACCCTTGTATAACTATTCTCAGTGTTTGAAAAATTTAAGTCGAACATAGTTAATCAGGCTATGTTCCACTGTCCCTAGGTTAAATATAGGTGATTAGGCTATATTTAGCCGATGTTCGATAAATTTTCCAAATACCTAAATTAGGTATACTTGTGATATGTCCATAGCTTTTGAGAATTTGTCCACTAAGCAAAGGCGATATCAAATCATTCAGTTGCAAGTCCTGGCGATAAAAGACTTGTAACATATGTTTTCACATTCCATTGCATAGAAGATAGTATGGGTAGATACGTGTGGAAAGGAAATCTTAAGTAATTCTAAAATAGTCCATACTTGGCCAGGAGTACGAACTTTTAACAATGAAGGTTTCAAAAGAGAATTTTGATGAATGTAGAGAAAGTTGCTGAACTTCAGCTTTTGTAGATAATGAATTAGTTTGTCCTTTAGAAATCTTATTTCTTGTATTTTCATTAGGGAATTCGTTAGATTGTGACGGTTTCATGTAAAACAATATCATATAAAGTTTATAAGATAATTTCTAGATACTTTGTATAACTTACAATGTCTATGAAGTAAATTAGACCATTGTGTAACTCACAATTTCTGAGAAGTAGTTGAGACCATTGTGCAACTCACAATGTCTAGGAAATAATAGAGACCATTGTGCAACTCACAATGTTTGAGAAATAGTTGAGACCATTGTGTAACTCACAATGTCTGAGAAAGTAAATGAGACCACTGTTTCACTCACAGTGTCTGAGAAATAGTTGAGACCATTGTGTAACTCATAATGTCTGAGAAAGTAAATGTGACCACTATAGGATTTACAGTGTCTGAGAGTGTAATAGAGACCATTGTATAAATTACAATGCCTGGGAAGTAGGAAAGACCATTGTAATCAGTTACAATGTCTTGGAGGAAGTTTCGTAATCCTAAAATGCACGAGTAGATGCATGATTGGGAGATTGGGAAAATATGATTGTGCCGTAATGCCTTTGAATAGGCATATGCAGATATGTTTAGTACATCGTTTATGATTGAAATCATGTCGAGTGTATATATCAATATACTAGTATGTTTGTGTAGCTTAAAAAGCCTAAAAGTCACATAATCGTCTGGAGGATGGAAGGCACGGAGAACGGAAGGCTATAAAATGTTTTTGTTTGTAAAAGTAGTTATAGTTTAAGTCTCAATTTAGACTCGTTTCTCTATAGATAAAGCTCTGATAACAATCTGTAACACCCCCAATTTCGTGGTACGCAGCGGAATTCAAACTGGGTGTTACTTCATGGCACAACAGTCATAACAATAGAAAACGAACTCTAATTGAGTCGTTTTAAAATATTTATCATTCGATTTATATAAATATCAGAGTTTACAAAAATGAAGTCCTAAATGGTTCCAAGTTTACAAAATACATTAAATTGGTTTTCGAATGATAATAAAATTTATAGCCTTTTTGAGTATCCGTGCTCCTCCGTGCCAGCCTCGTACAATATGGACCTGAAATACATGCTTAAAACTGTCAACACAAAGGTTGAGTGAATCCATAGGTTTATTGTTAAAAGTTGAACACATAATGTTTGTGTGGGTTACGTTGTTATACACCCATAATGTTGAAAACAAAACAGTTATTATTTCACTAAGCATCATGCAATCAAGGCGTTAACTTGCTCCTAAATTAATTGGTGAAATTATTGGTACGTGACCTAATAGGTAAAATTGTCGTTTTTTACCTAATGTACTTAAATATAGTGCATTTGTTTGCCTACCCGGTCAACACAAACGTGATTCATCAATCCCGATAGATCTATCCACAATATTCGCGCCCACTTCACTCGTGATTAATGATTCATGATTTAGGGACTTAAGTTTGGCAAATGCGGTAACTTAGTGCTAATAAAACAATCAGATAAGCATACATTTGGAAAGTAATGTGTTCGGTTTAAAATAAAGCATGTATCTCCCCCAAGGGTTCGTAAAACAATTAAGTAATAGAAAGTGGGGCTATGAACTCACAGTAGTGATCAGCAGCGGAGTGTAACGATATAATGTTATCAACGTAGAGTATGAAAAGATCACGATCTTTAACGATTACCTAAGAAAGCATAGTATTCGTATTTTAGTATATTGTACGATATAAGTGTACAAGTATATGTAGTTTGTTGGCTTATGATGTTGTACATGAATCCTTAGGTTAAAGTATTCCTTAAATGTTGTTTGGCTATCAAAATCAAGAGGTCGTGAAATAGTTTAACATGTCATATGGTCATTTATCTAGTTTTGTCAAAGTCTAGTAAAGTTCAATCTAATGAACAAGTTTTTGAAACAAGTTTCGAGTTAACAAACCCAAACTAGCCGTGCAGCTAAGTTACGGTTAAGTAACTTAAAACAAAAATTAAGGTCAAACCTAATTGCTATATTTAAGTTAAAATACCTTGAGACATCAGCCTTGGCTTAACCTTGGCTTTGTTTTGGCCTCAAAGTATCAATATATCACTTAAGGTTTCTTACTAAGGTTGTTTTCAAGCCAACAACATGTCAGCTTAGTTTTTTCCGTTTTTAGGTTTTGTCGTTCATTTTCTGATTACATGCTCTTGATGTTTAGTAGAAAAAGTCATTATGAGCAACTTTCGTGTTTTACACTTTTGCTGATTCGGACCAGAAAATGGTCAAAATCGTGATTTAAAATCGTATCAGCAAGCTTTTGTTCCATCACTATATTTTCATCTAGTAAAACTTAACTAGGCATAACTTTTTAACCATAAGTCCTTTTTAAGTGATTCAAAAGCTCAAGTTCATATTTTTATATTCTCTAACAGCTTCTCAAGCTTAATTAAGTCTAAGTTCCAAAGTTTATTTATATCAATAGTCTAATTACAAGTATTTACTTATATTTCATTAAGGAAAGTTTGGATGCACATTCAGTCCTGCCAAAACGACCATAAGTTGAGTTCTACAACTTTTTTTGACACGCGGCTTTCACCAAACTTTAAGTTTAGGTCTTGGATACATTTTATAAAACTGAGTCGACTCCCAAAAATGAACAGAACCATGGGCTTTTCCAAAATGAAGTCTGGTGTGCAGATTTTGACATGTTTTGCCATTTTGGCTCTCATTTACTCATCGGGATGAGTTATGAGGTGCGCCACCCGGCGAAACGACCATAAGACATACTTCTAAAAGTATATCTTATTGAATTAACCTCAAGGTTTACTGAGATAATCAGTTTAATCAATCTTTTGGACTGTTTCAGACATCATGTTCATAGAACTTACCTAGGACTTGTTTTAGCTTGTTTTCATGGTCACAACCTCATGTACAACATCAATTAAGCCTTATTACATATACTACTTATATCAAATTACATCAAATGAATACAAATTATTACAATTATATTGAATGACAAGAAAATAAACTCAAATCTTACAAGGATTAGGATGACAAGTTACTAGTACAATAAGAACAATTCAACCCTTAACCCTTCTAATCTTTAATCCTTGTCTTGAATCTTCAACACAACCTTGGTTTAGTCTTATAAAACCTTTCTAATAACCCTTGTAAGATCCTCATAACCTCAGCCCCTAAGTACCTTGATAATCTTCTAATTCAACTAAGTAATCTCCAAAACAACACAAGAACTCTTATGTACCAACTAAGCCTTCAATCTTTTACACTAGAATGAACCAATAAAACTTGATGATGATGGTGGTTGGGGCTGCTTAAACTCACGGCCAAGGAGGGAGGGGGAAGAAAGTTGAGAGTGTTTTGAATGAGATTTGGTTATACAAATGAGGAGATTATATCTAGTTGCATGTGGTAAATATTAGGTGTCAAGTTATGGTGCAAAGGGTGTTATCAAAGGCCATGTGTCTATGGTGAAGTCCCTAATGGACGCCACCTCTACTTGAGGTGGTTAATATGTGTAGTTTTTATACCATTTTGTGTTTACGGAGTGTAGTTTGGTCCCGGTAATTACTAATGTTAAGCCCTTAAGTCACAAGACTTAAAACTTGGTAACTTAAAAATGTAATACTTATAAATATGTTAAAACTTATCAATATACTCTAACTAGGTATATTAAATGTGTGATAAGTCTCTAAGGGTGTTTCTATGTTGTTAAAACCTAATAACGTAGGTTTGAGTACGCGTCTTACGTAAAAAGCAACATATCTACTTAAAAATGATAAAATAATAATAGTTCATATAAATTATGATTATTGGTGAAAATAAAGTATTTTGAACATATAGACTTATCGTAGTCTTGTGTTGGTTACAAGAAAAATTACCAGTTACTACCGGTTGTCGTATTTGCTTTTACGTTATAGTCAAAAGTCAACTTTAAAAAGTCAAAGGGTAAAATAGTCATTTTAACATATGAAAAAATACGGGTTGCTACATTTCGAGTGCACGTTTATCGAAATGTGCCATTTATGAGCATTTAATGCCATTTTTGAGCATTTAATACTATTTATGTGTTGTGCATGGGTTACGGATGACCTAACATTAATAGCGTCAATCCACGTGGATAGCGGACTTATTAGGTTGACGAATCTAATAAGAGCCCATTAGGCATGTAGGATAACGTTATTAATGGGTGAATTATCCTTTCGACTCGTTAGGACGTGACTGGTTTTGGGATAATAAGCGACACAAATAAATGATTGAGTTTATCGAATTGACGAATTCGATAAGGTCTAACTATTTATTCCAAAACTTGTTGGACTATAAAGCTTATCGCTTAGACGTCTCATTGTGTCGTTATGAGTCGCATTGTGGTCATTTGAGGGCATTCATGGTGTCTTGTTGAGTCGATACTACACACACGACGATACCAAACGCTAGAACTAAATGGTGAAACAAGATACTTTTGGAGATAAGAAAAGGAATACATTGGGGTAGATAATGTTGAATTTGGGATTATATATTAAGAATTGGTTTATATTTATAGGTGGTGCCGAGTCAGTAGTTGCTGAGTCGTGGTAGCTTTTATCTTCGTTGCTAGTGTTTGTTTATGCTTTGCTTGCTTGAGGTGAGTTTCATAGCCCCACTTTTATCTCTGTTTTTAACTAATTTGGGGTGAGAAATCATGCTACTCTTTTGGACCTTCTTAAACTCTTTTGATTTGCTTACGTGTTGACTGTTTAGATAGATATGTGGTAGATGTTGCCTTATGTAACATATTGGTTTTCACAATCATACAAACAATCACATATAGGGACGAATTATGCAAGAGTTTAGAGAGAGAAAGTAGAAGATGGGATCCTTTCTAGAGAGAGAAAGTAAACAAAAGATAGAAAGGTTAGTTTAAGTGAAATGTCCAACCCTCTACCTTGGGAGGTAGAGGGTATTTATAGTTACATACTAAACGTCCTCCTTCGGACTGTGGATCAGGCATACAGTGGGTAAAGACCCGTCCTTCCTCCACGGTGTTACTCTAAACTAATTAACTAACTAATAACTAGCTAATAACTACTAAATAACGTAAAGTCTACGAGCTAAGATATGCTAAACAATAATTGGGGTGACCGACACTTCCTTATGGAATTTCCAATTCCTAACAAAATCCCCCTAAGGGAGGTCACTCCATGATTTACATTTTGAATCCTAGCATTCTATCTTTGTTTTTATGCTCGAGCTCGTAGACTTCAATTCTTCAATGTCCGCATTCTTTGTGTTTTAGCAGTGATTCTTCAAAGTCCAACTGCTTTGTACTTTCAATGGAGGTCTTTAACTGATCCACGTCTTGATGATCTTCGAGCTTTCATTGAGATCATCAACCACAACAAATCTCTTATTCATCCTTAGTTGTGTCGCCATTATGTGAAGTTGTGACTTTTTGGATCGACATGCTCACATTTTGGATCATGATATCTTCTCATCAGAGTAGCGGAAGCTTTGTTGATTCATGATATTTGCCGCAGCGTAGCAGAAGCATGGATTGAAAATATCAGAGCCAGTTGATGAAGATATGCACTTATCATGATTTCTCTTAGAAGTGAATGTGATGTGCGAGCATGCGGTTATGGATTGACTCCTCAATTCTGATCAGCTGCAACTGTCGGGTGATCTGCAGACAACAGTTAGCAATAAAGCACACGAAAGTGTCTTTGATCACTTTCGTTGAATTGAGTTACAAGAACTACGATTCCCCGTTGATCAGTACAAGTACTGCCTGTGATCAGGTATAATTACGAGGAATCTCCTTGACAGGGTTTCGCAGCTGCTCTAGCCGTTCTCAAACCGGAACATCTCAAAGAAGACAACACGGAGTGAGTGAACAAGCGAATTGAGATTCACTGATTGATGAAAAAAAATTGATTTGAAAAACAATCGCGTATTGTTTGAAGAAGGAGTTTTGCAATACGGCGAAGGTTTTATAAGAAAGATCAATTTTCAATCAGAAATACTTTATGTATTTGAAAAATAATACACATTTGATGTGCTAGAGAAAAGAAGAGATTTGCACATCTAACGGTTTTTCCAAAAGTATTTCTTTCAATCAGAGATACTTTTTGTGTTTGAAAACATGAATACACATTCGATGTGCTAGAGAAAAGAAGATTTGCACATCAAACGGTTTTTCCAAAAGTATTCGTCAATTCATTTCCTGGACCAAGGTTGATTCAAGAATGAATCGCCCCATCATTTCTATCCCGTTGTCACAAGCTTGATCTTTTGGAAAGATCTCACATGCCACCCACCAAGAGCTTGTTCGATGTTGGCTCTAGAAGGATTTCCATCTTCATCGTGAATATTTAACATATCACTCGGATGTTCTGGCAATACCACAAGGATAATGCGTGGGACTCTTAACATATACTTACTTTCCACATTGTGTGGAACAGCAAGTCTTCATTAATTTTGTATCCTAATGAGATATTGTGTATAATCTCTTGGCTCTAGACTCAATAGTGCACATTTGGTTTCCTATGCCGGAGACTAGGGAGAGGGTCTCCTTCTTCAATATCAACAATCTCCAAGAGAAAGTCGATAGCTTATGTAGGTTCCCCGTGAGAATGAAACAAGCCCTTTTAAAAGGAACTTGAGTAGCTTGCGAAGTTATAGTGCAGTGCGTCACTGGGTCCATGACGTCTTGTCTTCAATACCAGTGTTACCTTAGTAACCACTAGTAGCTTATGTATTGAACCCGGTTTATGCCCTAAGGTTGAATTAATGGAGGGCTATTTCATTTCACCCTTTTCACATTCAATTCTTTTTCATTCTTCAACCCCTTCAATACTTACCGAGACTTCATCACTAGAACCTTGTTGGGTTTATTCCAGTACTAGCTCTATCTCAGTCGGCGCTCTTCCCATATTCTCATTTTTCTTTTTTCTTTTTTTAATATACCTAAGGACTTCTACACTATCTAGTGGATTGTCCCTGGGTAGATCCCTCCGGCTCTGGCGGGATCGTGGGAACGAATACCTAACCTCACCATCCTTATAACTACATGCATAACGTAAAATGGTCGATCTTTTGGTACAGTTCTTTCTTGCTTTAAACTAATTGAAAAATCATTTGGAAAAACCAATCAAGGTACTTGTGATATAAAATCAAAGCATTTTGTACCTTAATTTTTTTGATCTTTTAGAAATGCTCCCCCTCAACATGTGCATATGATTTTGAAATTATTTAGCACATGGAGGCAAGAGTTCTTTGAAATATATTTTTGATCACAATTTCCTTAGAAAAAGCCATTTGATTTTCTTGGTAAATTCTCCCCCTCAAAATGTGCGTTGGTTATTTGAAATAATTTAACACATAGAGGAAGGAGTTCTTTTTGAAGTACATCCACGATCACACTAGCCATTAAGAAACCATTAGAAAATCAATCAAGGTACTAATATTGAAACATAGAAATCTTTGTACCTTGAAAGTTTATTTTCTTTTGAAATGCTCCCCCTCAATATGTGCTTCGAGATTCGAAAGCGTTTAGCACATATGGGAGATCAGCATGCACATTTGAATCAAAACGATCACCTTTTATCAAAATTTCATTATTAAATCACAAATTCTCCCCCGATAAAAAATATCAAATCCTTTGAAATTTTGGATCCCAAGTGATTTAAATAGTTTTAGAAAACTTGGGAGAAAATATGACTGGTTTAAATTCTCTTCTGGTTTTTAGTTAAATGCTCCTCCTCAATCATGTACATTATGTATTTGAAATCGTTTGGCACATGAAGGAAGGAGTGCTTTTGAAACAATCATCCTTTAAAACCGATTTGAGATTTAAATCACGATCTCTCCCCCGATCAAACATTTCAAATCTTTTGATATTTGTGATCTCAACTGATTTAAATCATTTAGAAAAGTTTGGGGAAAGACGTGGCCTGATTTAATTTTGAAAAATGACTGATAAGGACCAATTATAGACATTAAAGATTGTTAGTGTCAGGTATGATAGATGTTAAGAGATCTTTAAGTAAGATAAAACAATTTCACAATCAAACAAGAACATAAATTTTTTTATTTTGAAAGATCTTTGAGTTTTAAAGAAAATCATATCATGACATAACATTAAATATTTAGATCACCACATTAATTCGTACAAACGGACTTTTATGAAGAAATATCGTTTGAAAATACTTTATTTGAAATCACTCTCCCCCTCAATCCATGACCGTAGTCGTTGATTGAGTGACTTTATTTTATAAAATGAAGTCCGGTTGATTTCCAAAATTTGAGTCCAATTTATTTTTAAAACAATATTTTTCCATTTTTCAAAACAATATTTCAAAATTGTTGGAAAAAATGGTATCATACACTACTTGTCCTGCACAAGATGCGTTAGGTGGAGTAGAACACAAGCTGCTTCTGTTGTTGCTGAAAGGATGAAAGAAAACCGTCTACAGAAGCAGTGAGACCACTAAAGTTACATCTATCGTGCCAACTATCCATAGAGAGATCTGATTATGCTCCGTTTCTTCTTTTGTCGACTTCAAGAAATAGTTACCCTTTTCCTTTCGGCATCCAATCTTCTTCATTAGTGGGATCTCGATCAGGAACATTCTTATGAACCATGATATCTGCATACGTTAGTGGACATACAAACAGATATATGGTGGTCGACATCACCCAAACAGCAATCGACTAATTAAAGTCAATCCCACATATCAATTAGAACATAAAAGGCATGGGAATTATGTGTTTATCAAACTCTGATCATCTAATCCTAACAAATATATCCTGAATTCCTAGTCCTTCAACATAGGCAAATATATTTTTCAGTTAAGCACGTAGGATAATTAGATAAGCCCGATAGATGATATAAATTTGAAAAACATTCTCCCCCTCAATCAATGACTCATTCAATCAAAAGTTTTAAATAAGCTGAAGTCATTGATTGGGTTTTGCAAATTTATGAAAACTTGATTCTGATTGATTTTCAAGCAACTCATTTACCACCATTTTGTTAAAATAAATATTTTTCTGAAGAATTTTCGAAGGGAAAAATATTTGAGTAGGAACAGCAGTCCTTCGACATACTTTCCTCATTTTGTATTAGGATAAGTGCACGAAATTTTTGAAAATTGTTTTAGCGCAGCACTTTCCTTCTTTAAAGATCGGGGTTGCTATCTGAAATAATAGCAAACCATTGTTTAAGTGCGGGTTACAGTCTGAAGTAACTGCAAGCCATTGTTTGAGACATGTTTTGAAAAAAAATATTTACACCTCCTGCTCGAACTTCATCTAAAGTCCCCGTGCCATTGTTGAATGACATTTCTAAGACCGTAGATGTTATCGATACCAGAAGACATGTCTTGATAAAAACTACTTTTTTTTAACAATTTTATATTTTTCTATTTTCTTTTTGTTGGTTTTATATTTTTGTATTTTGCTTTTTGATAAATATATACAAATAAGATGATATAGTTTAAGAAGATGATGATACGAGTACCGAGATAAGGATATTATTCAGCACTTAGTAGAAGATAGAAGCCATCATTTCTTAAACTTTCACCACCAAAGCTTTCGAGACTCTTGAATGGACGTCAGAAATTGAGCCTACAGAAAGTGAGACTTTGGTAGCTTCCCCCAAAACCGACAATCTTCGAATAAAGACCATTTTCCCAAGAAGTAGAATGTGAAGAGAAATAGTCTCATTGAATGAAGCTCAAAACCCCGAAAAACACGAGAACACCGAAGTAACAAGTTTAAACACTGATCATCTTTGCGGTTATCAAACCCGGAATACATGATTAAGCTCTATCACGTTAACCTGTTGTGCGTCCCCACATTACTCTTCGAGTTTGAGTAGTTGTCTATTCGGGAGAACAATATCTCACCATCTTCATTTCACCAAATGCATTCCAGTTATCTTTCATATAACCAATCAACCCGTAATGTACACATGTACCCAACAAGAGTAGAGAAGATGACATCCAAGTAACATGTTGAATCACTGATCATCTCTGCGGATGTCAACTTCGGAATAACTGAATTAGCTCGATCAAGTGAACATGTTGTGCATCCTTGATGTACACATATCTCTCCCCTGATGGTTGCGATATCATCGGAATCATCATTGCATTGTGTACATGAAGCAATAACCGGAAGCACTACCATAAATTATATAGAAGATGTCGATAAGCAATATCATCTCACGCTCTACATATTCTTCTCATATTTCTCCCTACTGAAAGTTGAGATAACACATACCAAAAGTATCCAAAGACCACTTCCCCCCAAATAGTTGGAATAATGCATCCTTCCCCCAAATAGTTGGAATAATATATCCTTCCCCCAAATAGTTGGAATAATACATCCTTCCCCTAAAAAGTTGGAATAACACACCAAAGGCAACGAGTTAAACACTGAGTTTCTCTGCGGTTATGGCATTTGTCTTTCCCGGGATTACTTCAATAGAGAAGAAGTATTAAGTTCATCACGTGTACTCATTGTGTGTTAAGATGTATATCTCCTTCCCCCTTGCTGGATTTGATACCTCAGAATCAGCAACACATTATACATGCCAAATACTTTTGAAATAGAGAAGAACAAATAATTTGCTCAACTGAATCCTGTGAGAATCAACTACTGCAGAAACTCTCTCTGACTATCTTTATCAACCCATATGTAGACAATTTGAAGTGATCACTAAAGAAGAAAACTTGATATACCAAACTTGAAATTGAAGTCGAATTCCCTACATTTGTATCTTAAGCTTGCACTTAATGATGGAAGAATGATGCCGAGAATCTATGCTTTAATCAAATCTCTAAGTACTCACTACTAAAACAAAGTATGAGACATTAACACCTCTTGAGATTATCAACATCTTCGGTCTTTAACCATCCACCCCGACTACTGATAACTAGATAAACCAAGTCTTCAACTCAAATTCTTAAGCCCGAGCAAGTTATCAAATAAGAACACGCCTTTGTCAAAGTCAACTTCAATCTCAAATAAGTGATAAACGATTAACTCCGAAGAAATCAACTTGTGTTAAATGTCCAACATGTGAATAAACATACAATCGGATGTACATTGACCCACTAAATGAACCGGAACAAATGATTCCTCAACATCAATGCATTCTTCCTAAAGGTATACATGTAGAGACTGATATGGAAGATTCACCAATAATGTCTTCGAGCGGATGAGGTAGTCATTTTCCTTAATGTTCATGTGGTTGATTTATAGTGTGCACAATGAGAGGAACAATAATCCGTGAGGATTTGGCAAAGGAATACCAAAGAGCGGATCATTATTTATGAACAATAGTTCGTGAAGATTTGGCAAAGGAATACCAAAGAGCGGATCATTATTCAATAGTGCAACTATAATATCATGATAGTCATTATCAACGCCTTGTGAAGTAACTGGAGATAAGGTTTCTTGAGAATTCCGAGAAGTACTTCTTAGATGGTGAACCAGTTGATTCAGTAGGAACCGGAGCATTAGCTTCATAAACTGGATGATCAACATTCGTTGGAGGAAAAGAATATATACCAATGAACGGTGATCCACTTGAGGATTGAAAGAGCATGGAGAAACATGAAGCTTGTTGATAAAGAATGTCGATGAGAATGGTCATAAAAATGAAGATTTCTCTTCTTCTGAAGATAAAGCGCACTAAAGCATAAACTTTTCTTTTCTTTGAGGAGCGGGCACGAAGTGTTATCTCTGACGCCATAATGATGAAGTCGAGGCCTCGAACGATGTGAGCAGACGTCATTTCGATTAAATATCAAGGTTGAGTTACTTGAACCCGTGAGTTATGAGATATCAATCCTTTTGTTATCCATACTTTAAGCCAGTCCATGTATTGAAGGATCGGAAGTATCATGGCGAGTAAGGACTACCTTCACGAACATTACAAGCTTGATTGCATATATATTGGTTAGTGACATTAGTATCCAAACCCTTTGGGGTTTCACGGTCAACCTTGATTTTGCCATCGGTAAACAGCTTTCCGATACGAATCCACCTAAGTCCAACATCCTTAAACATTATACCAGACGGTATCCACTTATGGCAAGGTCTAGGGTTGTTGATATTCTTATGCACAGTGGAAGACTTATCGTTATTCCTAGACTCCAAATATTTAGCAGTTGGGATACATCTATGCGAAGTTTTAGGTTCGTTTTGCTTCATAACATGTTGAACCTTAGCCATGTTAGTAGCCTTAGTGGATTGTACATTAGCATGTGAATTAGGAAAATGTTTCTTATTCAGAAAAGACTCAGAATTTCTAGTTTCATTTACTACATGCTTAGCATTCTTCTTCTTCATATAACTACTCTTAGAAGCAAGCCAACTCCTAGTCTTTTAAGTGTTCCTAGGTAATGGTTTACTACTACTAGCAGTGCCTTGAAATCTCGTGGAATGCATCACCCTAGGTCTTGCACCTAAAATTCCGTCTTTTTGAATCTGTGCCTGATGAGTGTGTAAATACTCATCATTTTTGTACAAAATAAACTGCAAAATCATCTGAAAACACTCAGAAACACATCAAAATGATCAAAATATCACAAATCAGTGTTTTATGTGTTTTAAATGCAAAAATATCAAAATCGGATGAAAAACATATCAAATTTGCAAAATTAGCGAGTTTTAGTCCCCAAGTTTATAAAATTGTCAAAAATAGTCCCTGAGCCCAAATTTCAAAAGAAAGGTCACCAAAGGTCCTTTTGTAATCACAAATTGTCATATTTAGTCCTTTGGTGGAAAATCTAAAAGTTTTGAGAAAGTTACAGTTTTGGTCCCTGGCTTTAAATTGTTCAAAATTAATCCTTGGAGTTTCAAAAATGTTTAAATTAGCCCTTGGATTATTAAAACTTGGCAAGTCCAGCCCTTTGACTACTTTTCATAATTTACATGTTTGGTCCCTGGGAATTAAAGTATTACACAAATGGTCCCTAGTGTTTAACATGGGTTTATTATTAATCCTAAATCCAAACGGATCCTATTTTTAACCCAAGCCCAAACTAAACCCCTGGCCCAATCATGTTTACCCGGTCCGTTTCCCACAACCCGACCAACCCAGGATTTAAATATATTAACCCGCCCCAAAACACATCTCCCACAGCAATAATATGCGCAACTTTCCCCCCTCCTCAAAGCCACCTATCAGTCCACTCTACTTCACCCATTGTCTCCCCCCTCCACAACCATCTCACCACATTAAATGCACACCTTTCCCTGTCCCTGATATCCAAACCAGATTTTCCCGCCAAATTCATCCTATGGCCAATATTGCTCAAAAGACATCCAAGGGCCCAGGTTTGTGTTGGGATTTGCTCAGAGACACGTGGAGAGCAGATTTTATGCATAAAAGAAGGAGAGAAGCAAGGGGAAGCATAGTTAGTTTTAGTTTTTATAAAAAAGTATGTCGTTTCATGTTTTTTTAGTCTAAAGTAGATTTGCAGTTGTAATTTAAAGCTCCATTGTGTTCAAGTAAACTATTTTAGTGTATCTCAACTTAATTTAAGCATCAATTGCAGTTCATGTTCAATTTCCATGTTACAAACCCTTGTTGAAATTTCCACTCTCAAAATCCTATGTCAACACTTCTAGTCACTTGTTGTTAAGCTCAATCATACTCAAAATAGCTTAGTAAAGCTTTCCATAAGCTCACATTGAAGTTTCATTCACTTTTGGACCTTGGTCAACAAAAGTCAACATAAGCATAAATGGTGCAGAAATGGGAAAGGGTTGTTGCAAGCATGGACTTGGGTTGAATAGTAGCTAGTTGGATTGGATTATATAGGTTAGAGGTCCTTAGTTCACATTTTGCTAGCCATTGTGGCTTTGGACATTTGTAAGTCAAATTTATAAGTTTCTATGCACAATCAGCAATTGCAGTCTTAATCTGTTAAAACTTGTTTTAACAGCAGTATTTAGGTTAGTATTAATCAGTTTGATCATATTTGTTGCTTGTTCAATCCTTAGTTCAGTTGTTATTTGCAAATCAGTATGTTAAGGGGTGTTTGGATTGATTGCTAAAATTGTTTCCAAGGTTGTTTTGATCTGAGTTCTTCACTGCTTTAGTCTTTAATATCACTAATTAAGTCATTTGAGTCTTCATTTACACACTTTTTACTGAAAGTCAAAATTGATTTGCAAGCTCTTTGTGTGCTTATCTGTTGGAACAAGGTCATAGAAATCAAATCAAATAGGTCTAAAACTTGTTAAGCTTGCTTGATATAGTTGCATTACATCATATTTGATCTATATCAGTCTTACATTTGCTTTCAAAATCCACCAAAGTCAACTTTTAAATCTGTTTCAAAAAGTCAAAAGGTGTCAAAAGTGGTTTTATATGCGAGCTTGAGATGATGCTGAGTTCAATAAGGCTTTGTAGGTTCTGGTTTTTGGTCTATAAGTAGCTTACTAGGTGGTCTTTAAAACCTCTTATATGTTTTAAGCTTAAGCTTTCTGGATAGGCTTGTTCATAAGCTCTAAGTCACGGTCCTTTTGCCTGCTCCAAGCTCGGTTGATACTTGAGTTTTTCTCGATTTATCCAAGCTTGCACAGGGCTTATAACTACTTCTCATAGTCTAGTTTTTGGAGTATATGATCTCAACCAGGTCTAGAATAAGTTCCAACTTGTAGTTTCCAGCTTTAGCTTAATTTGTACCTTGTGCTTGTGCTTAAAGTAGACACATAGAAACTGTTTTAGCTTAAACTCATAATCACCAAATCTTTGTATCTTGTAATCCAGTGTTTAGAGCTTATTGTTTTTAGTTGCAATTTGGTTAATTTAGTATATTATAGCTTCTGTGATCGATTGGGTTGCTTGTTTGGCTCATTTGGCTTAATTTAGTGCTTATTCACAAGCACTTGATCCATCAGTTTCATTTTCTTCCACATAGCACACTGTTTTTCCATTTTTCCTAGCTTCTTAACATTATTTTAGAGTTTTCCTGAAATTTTCAGATTTTTCTAAGCTTGTTTGCTATTTTTCTTAATTTAAATTAGTTTTTAGCACTTTTTAAATAGCATTTAATACAAAAATTGAGAAAGGTTCAAAAAATAATATTTCAATTTTCTTAGGTTTAGATAAATATAAGAAGTAAAAAAGTAATTTTCCAGATTTTTCATAGTTTATTTGGTAATTTTTAGTAATTTAATTAGTTTTTAATAGTTTAAAATTCTTAAAAAATAGAAAAATAATCAGAAAAATACAAAAATAGTTTTGAAAATTCTAGTTTGTTATTTTAGACTTTTCCATTTCATAATTTTATTTTTCTAGCTTTATTTCCTAATTTCTTGCATTTTAGGTAATTATTTAATAGTTAAAAATAGTTTTTAATTAATAATAATTAGATAAATAGTTATAAAAATAATTTTCTTTTTCTATAAATTTTCTTTTATCATTAGGATTGTAAAATTGTATTTTTCATATTTTTAGGATCTATATTGTATAAGTTTCACTTTTTATTTTATACGTTTACGTAATTTTAATTTAAACGTAAGTTTTTAGTTTTAAGTTTTAAACGTTCATCATTTTAAATATAGTGATAGCGTTTATTTAATAGGTTTTATCTTTCTAATTTCCTTTAATTTTCATTTTAGCCCTTGTAGTTTATGTCCTTTTTCCGTAGTTATAATAATTCCAAATCTCCTTTTCCGTTCAAATCTCGCGATCACTATACGTTTGATATTCCATTGCACAGCTCGCTGGGACATAACGACCCGGGGAGACTCTATACTCCTCAGATCTTCATTGCATTCGTGCTTAAGCAGTTTTAAGCTGGTTACGGTCCGCCATTCACAAGTGGCGGGCTTGTGTGATTAACTTGATTTTGTACGCATCAAATTTTGGCGCCGCTGCGGGGGCTGTCTTGATTATCTTTCGTTTAGCAGATTAGTGATTTGGATATTCACTCTTTGTTCATACCATCCATCTGTATATGTTTTCTTATCCAAAAATACAAAAATACTCTTCTCATTCCTCTTATCCGTATGATTCTATTTCTCTTACCCTCTTTTGCCGTTTAATTCTATTCTTCGTATCCTCTCAACCATTTGATTCTCTTCTTAATCCTCTATATGTTTAATTCTTATGTCGACATTCGTCAACTTCATCATCAGAAATTGTGTGGCGGTGTGGAGGCCTAGTTCAAGCGAATTTTGCAATTCGTGCGAATTATCCATCATAAATTCTTTTCAAAGTTATTTCGACCACCCGCCACAAAATACGTTCTAATGTCGATAAACCCGTTCAAACACCGGTGACTAGCAAGAATGACTTGCCTAATCTTTACGTTTCTCAAGAACCAGAACCGGAGACCATAACGGAAGTGGTGGAAATTGCTAGCTCTCCGAGCACACCACTTGTCCCACCTCCTGATCTTTCGAATGTTCTTGAGACTTGATAGTCATCCGGATCACCATGTTGGTTTTGTTGATTCTTTGGATAAACTGATTCCTCTTCATAACTATCAAATGCAATCATTTATTCCTTGTGTCGGTTGTGGTGAGCCTCTCTTTGGTTCACCCTGTCGTTGGTGTACATGTGTACAATGTGGTAATGATATTCATAACGGGAGTTGTTTGTTTTGTGGTTAGAGGAATTCATTTGATTATGATCCTAATCAGAACTCATTTAACGACTCCTCAAATTTTCCAATTACACCGCAGCCGACTTATCTTCATACAATCAACACTTCTCTGTGAATTTTGCGGAGGTCATCACCAAGGAATTGAGTGTCAATCCGGGAACACGTTTGTCTATGAACAGTTTTCCGTGATGCTCGAGTTTTGGTTATGACCAATATCCATATAGTTCACTGTCCAGACTCACGAGTTTTCTTGTTGTGATACTGTGGAGGTCCCCATTTACTCGATTGTCAAACAGGGAAACCATTTCCTTGTAACAATCATGACTCTCACATGTTTGATAATTTCCAACCTCCACAGCACTATACGGTTCAAACTCCATCTGAGCCGTTGTCTCATGAAATCTCCCAGGATCTTGAAACCGCAATGAAAACACTTGATGATATGATGAGTAATTTTAAGAATCAAGTGAGTGGTGAAAAGACCATAGGAGAATTGCTGGCCGAAGAACGAGAAGCTCGCAAATCTAGGGAAGAATTATCTATCCTAGAGCAAGCAGCTCTAAGACGTTCCCAATTTCTCAAGGCAGCTCTATATGATGATGACGAGGAGGGTTTTTATCCTTTTAAAAGTAATATCTCTCAACCCCCTCAGTCAGTTGATATTCCAGCAGTTGAGATTTCATCTCAAACAAGCTGCTATCACACCGAGATTCACACTCACTCTCTTTATTATGGGGGACGAGCATCTCGACCTTTGTTCCTAAAAGGAATCGGACGAATTCATAAAGTCTAGTGTTGAGGACCTTGTCCCAATCCCAAGAGAGTCACAAGGAATTCTCGAGCATTTGTGTGATATCCCTTCCCCTCTTGTCTTCCCAAAAGATCATGTTGAGATGTTCTCCGATTCTGATGATGATTCGTTATCTTGTGGAGACATCATTTATGTGGAAGATTCACCTTCTGAGCTTGTTAGCTTAGAAGAAGATGATGAAGTTCTTGCGACCTTTGGAATCAAAGATGAAGCTCTTGAGCAACATTATTGAATGTCAGTCTTCTCATTTCTAAAATCGAGGCTTTCAAAGAAAAACCCATTTCATCTCCTATCCCCGTTAAGGGTAGTGACATTCTTTCCGATGATTCTATTCCGGAAATGAAAGCCCCCTGTTTTGATAATATGGGAGAGAAGATTAGTGGCCGTACCACTTCTCATTCTCATAATTCTCTCCTCGATCATGAATCATTTACTTTTGAGGAGTTAGCCCATGAACCCACTCATATAAATTCTGAATATGATTCATTCACCTTCATGGAGTTCTCAGATGAACTCACTCATATCATATCTCCGCCGAAGTATGATAATTTCTACTTTGATCTAGACACACCCATAATATGTCTTGATCAAGCAGAAAGCAACGAGGAGATTCACGAAACTATGAATTCTCCTATTGAGGATGAAGAGTTAGTCATGATTTCTATCATGATTTTCTTTCTTTTCTTCATATATTATGTCACTTCTCCTGTTCTTCACTCCTTTGGGAATGAAGACATTATCTTTGATCCCGGCATTTTCATTTATCATTTGTGAGGCGATTACGTCTCTCTGTATATCTCGTCGGTGTGGAACTTTCACGTGCTTCAAATGTTTGTCCAAACATCTTGAATGAAAGTCCGATGGAGATTGTTTCTTCCACTTTACTTTCCCCATGAACAAATTAATGCGGGGTCGAGTCAAGCTAGCGACTCGGGAATCAAAAACAATAGCATGCCATATGGGTTTTCACCCATATTTCTGACTTCTTTCTACTTTCTACCACCCTAGTGTGGGGGTTGCCCATGTTAAAAAATCTTCTTTCTAAATAATGGCGTAGTATTTCCCTTTAAAGTTCTTTGTTTCGGCATAACCGCCGGTACTTTGAATATTGAGGGCAATATTCATTTCTAAGTGTGGGGATTCTCTCGAATTTTATCATGTAATTATATCGCCAATTCCCGTTTTGGCCAAAATTTTTTTGGAGTAAGTGTTCTACACTTACTCAATTGGTTATCGATCGCCATATGCGTAAAACAAAAGGATTGGCTAATCCAGGAGCAAGCGGCTCTTGGTAAAGATTTCTCAAATCCGTTTATATGGCTTGCAATTTGCCCAAAATTGTATGGTGTTCAACTCACCATATCCTAAAAAGTGAAGAGTTGGCTAGCCCACAAGTTTATGGCTTGTGGTAAAGGCAGTGGAAAAACCATAATTGGTAATCGGCTCACCAAAGATAATATTGATAATTTATCTAAGAGTTGGCTAGTCGAGAAAGGTGCGGCTTACGGTAAAGACAAAATCAAATCCGTTGAAAGCTGGTGGTTTGCTCAAAATCATGGTTATCGGTGTACCATGGTTCTTGCTTGAACTGAAACATTTGGCTACTCGAGAAGTAATGGCTTTTGGTAAAGAGATGCAAATCCATTATGTTTTCTCAAAAGATTGCTAGGGACTAGCAATAGTTTAGTGTGGGGATTGATGAGTGTGTAAATACTCATCATTTTTGTACAAAATAAACTGCAAAATCATCTGAAAACACTTTGAAACACATCAAAATGATCAAAATATCACAAATCAGTGTTTTATGTGTTTTAAATGCAAAAATATCAAAATCAGATGAAAAACATATCAAATTTGCAAAAACTTGCAGTTTTAGTCCCCCAAGTTTATAAAATTGTCAAAAATAGTCCCTGAGCCCAAATTTCAAAAGAAAAGTCACCAAAGGTCCTTTTGTAATCACAAATTGTCATATTTAGTCCTTTGGTGGAAAATCTAAAAGTTTTGAGAAAGTTACAGTTTTGGTCCCTGGGCTTTTAAATTGTTCAAAATTAATCCTTGGAGTTTCAAAAATGTTTAAATTAGCCCTTGGATTATTAAAACTTGGCAAGTCCAGCCCTTTGACTACTTTTCATAATTTACATGTTTGGTCCCTGGGAATTAAAGTATTACACAAATGGTCCCTAGTGTTTAACATGGGTTTATTATTAATCCTAAATCCAAACGGATCCTATTTTTAACCCAAGCCCAAACTAAACCCCTGGCCCAATCATGTTTACCCGGTCCGTTTCCCACAACCCGACCAACCCAGGATTTAAATATATTAACCCGCCCCTAAAACCTGTCTCCCCGACAATAATGTCTGCAACTTTCCCCCCTCCTCCAGCCACCTATCAGTCCACTCTACTTCACCCATTGTCTCCCCCCTCCTTACCAACCATCTCACCACATTAAATGCACACCTTTCCCTGTCCCTGATATCCAAACCAGATTTTCCCGCCAAATTCATCCTATGGCCAATATTGCTCAAAAAGACATCCAAGGGCCGGGTTTGTGTTGGGATTTGCTCAGAGACACGTGGAGAGCAGATTTTATGCATAAAAGAAGGAGAGAAGCAAGGGGAAGCATAGTTAGTTTTAGTTTTTATAAAAAAGTATGTCGTTTCATGTTTTTTTAGTCTAAAGTAGATTTGCAGTTGTAATTTAAAGCTCCATTGTGTTCAAGTAAACTATTTTAGTGTATCTCAACTTAATTTAAGCATCAATTGCAGTTCATGTTCAATTTCCATGTTACAAACCCTTTGTTGAAATTTCCACTCTCAAAATCCTATGTCAACACTTCTAGTCACTTGTTGTTAAGCTCAATCATACTCAAAATAGCTTAGTAAAGCTTTCCATAAGCTCACATTGAAGTTTCATTCACTTTTGGACCTTGGTCAACAAAAGTCAACATAAGCATAAATGGTGCAGAAATTGGAAAGGGTTGTTGCAGGCATGGACTTGGGTTGAATAGTAGCTAGTTGGATTGGATTATATAGGTTAGAGGTCCTTAGTTCACATTTTGCTAGCCATTGTGGCTTTGGACATTTGTAAGTCAAATTTATAAGTTTCTATGCACAATCAGCAATTGCAGTCTTAATCTGTTAAAACTTGTTTTAACAGCAGTATTTAGGTTAGTATTAATCAGTTTGATCATATTTGTTGCTTGTTCAATCCTTAGTTCAGTTGTTATTTGCAAATCAGTATGTTAAGGGGTGTTTGGATTGATTGCTAAAATTGTTTCCAAGGTTGTTTTGATCTGAGTTCTTCACTGCTTTAGTCTTTAATATCACTAATTAAGTCATTTGAGTCTTCATTTACACCTGTTTTACACTGAAAGTCAAAATTGATTTGCAACTGCTCTTGTGTGCTTATCTGTTGGAACAAGGTCATAGAAATCAAATCAAATAGGTCTAAAACTTGTTAAGCTTGCCTGATATAGTTGCATTACATCATACTTGATCTATATCAGTCTTACATTTGCTTTCAAAATCCACCAAAGTCAACTTTTAAATCTGTTTCAAAAAGTCAAAAGGTGTCAAAAGTGATTTTATGCAGAGCTTGCAGATGATGCACTGAGTTCAATAAGGCTTTGTAGGTTCTGGTTTTTGGTCTATAAGTAGCTTACTAGGTGGTCTTTAAAACCTCTTATATGTTTTAAGCTTAAGCTTTCTGGATAGGCTTGTTCATAAGCTCTAAGTCGTCCTTTTGCCTGCTCCAAGCTCAGTTGATCTGAGTTTTCTCGATTTTATCAAGCTTGCACGGGGCTTATAACTACTTCTCATAGTCTAGTTTTTGGAGTATATGATCTCAACCAGGTCTAGAATAAGTTCCAACTTGTAGTTTCCAGCTTTAGCTTAATTTGTACCTTGTGCTTGTGCTTAAAGTAGACACATAGAAACTGTTTTAGCTTAAACTCATAATCACCAAATCTTTGTATCTTGTAATCCAGTGTTTAGAGCTTATTGTTTTTAGTTGCAATTTGGTTAATTTAGTATATTATAGCTTCTGTGATCAGTGGGTTGCTTGTTTGGCTCATTTGGCTTAATTTAGTGCTTATTCACAAGCACTTGATCCATCAGTTTCATTTTCTTCCACATAGCACACTGTTTTTCCATTTTTCCTAGCTTCTTAACATTATTTTAGAGTTTTCCTGAAATTTTCAGATTTTTCTAAGCTTGTTTGCTATTTTTCTTAATTTAAATTAGTTTTTAGCACTTTTTAAATAGCATTTAATACAAAAAATTCAGAAAAGGTTCAAAAAATAATATTTCAATTTTCTTAGGTTTAGATAAATATAAGAAGTGAAAAAAGTAATTTTCCTGATTTTTCATAGTTTATTTGGTAATTTTTAGTAATTTAATTAGTTTTTAATAGTTTAAAATTCCTAAAAAATAGAAAAATAATCAAAAAAATACAAAAATAGTTTTGAAAATTCTAGTTTGTTATTTTAGACTTTTCCATTTCATAATTTTATTTTTCTAGCTTTATTTCCTAATTTCTTGCATTTTAGGTAATTATTTAATAGTTAAAAATAGTTTTTAATTAATAATAATTAGATAAATAGTTATAAAAATAATTTTCTTTTTCTATAAATTTTCTTTTATCATTAGGATTGTAAAAATGTATTTTTCATATTTTTAGGATCTATATTGTATAAGCTTCACTTTTTATTTTATACGTTTACGTAATTTTAATTTAAACGTAAGTTTTTAGTTTTAAGTTTTAAACGTTCATCATTTTAAATATAGTGATAGCGTTTATTTAATAGGTTTTATCTTTCTAATTTCCTTTAATTTTCATTTTAGCCCTTGTAGTTTATGTCCTTTTTCCGTAATTATAATAATTCCAAATCTCCTTTTCCGTTCAAATCTCGCGATCACTATACGTTTGATATTCCATTGCACGCATTTCATTTGGGACATAACGACCGGGAGACTCTATACTCCTCGGATCTTCATTGCATTCGTGCTTAAGCAGTTTTAAGCTCGTTACGGTCCGCCATTCACAAGTGGCGGGCTTGTGTGATTTAGCTTGACTGTTTGGCACGCATCAGTGCCTTTTTCCTAGCTTCTTCTAGATAATAGTTCTTCCACAAATCATTCATATCATATGAATTCTGGGTTTTAATGCTTGGTTTTGACACTGTTTTCGAACTATTCCTAGAGGTGTTAGGAGTAGAAGTGGCTACATGTTGAGGGTTAACGGAGCTAGAAGCATTATTCTTCGGTAACTCAGGTGAAGTGACTGGTTTTGACAAAACTTTTATCGCATCAACTTGGGAGGCAAGCCTTGTCTTTAAAGATTTTGTTCTTCGGATATAAATGCTTTGTAGAATCGCCTAACAACGGACCGGTCTCTAGTGGAATGAGTAACTGGCTTCCCCAAGGTTGATGTTTTTGTAAACTTAGTGTTCAGACTTTTCCCTACGGTTTTTCTAAGCTCATTCTTTAAGGCAACAATAGCAAAACTCTTTTCCTGAAGATGAGCTTTGAGATCATCAATTTTTGCTATCAAAGAGTTTGTTTGTTCCATTGACTTAGTTCTAGCTTCTTTGACAGAGACACTTAGTTCTATGTGATACTTTCTTAAAGTCTCATTTTCCTTTAGTAATTTAGCCACATAAATTGACAGTTCATTATTTCTTGTTATAATAGTATCAATGTCTTGTGTAGTCTTGACTGAATTACTTTTCACATGCATACCAGAAATATGTTTCTTCAAATTGTTAATAGTCGAGTTTTTGGCTTGAAGCTGAGCTTTTAAATCGTTTATTTCAAAAAATTCACTAAATTCAGGAAATTTTGGATTTTTACATGGTTTCTTAGTTTGAAAACTTTTCTCCTTTCTTTGTATTGCAATTTCAAGAGAAATGCAATGTTTTTCAAGTTTTGAGAATTTATTTGAAAGTTCATCAAAAACCTTTTTATCAACCATATCATTTGTTTTGAATTTATTAGACTCAGCCTCAACCAAGGAACATTTATCAAAATCATGTTTAGTATTAAGATTAGTTTGTTTAGGTACATTAGCAGATGCATTAAGTTGATCAGTTAAGGGTACCTCATCACATGACACTTTTTGTTCATTTGTTCGATATGCTCGCATTCACATCATGTATAACAAGAGTCAATGAACTCTTGGCTATTTCAAGCTTATCTGTCTACGAGCCTCGTATTGGCGTCAACTTATCCATCATCCGATGCCTTACCGGTCTCAACACTACAATTTATTGATTGTACCCGACATTCATTCACCTTTTCGATCCGACATCCACTTCTTGTGTGCCAGGGAGTTCTTGGCGACTTGTTACATCATTATTTGTTGCCTCACGATATTCGCATTGGCAACACCACCTTTCAACGATACATTACCCGACTCATCACAACTATCTCTGCACGACACTCATCCACTTTTTCATCATTACGTAAACTTCCTCAATGTACTTCTCCACATTATCCATGAGTTGGATAAATGTCTCAATGAACATGTGAATTTCCATTCCAGTGTGCCATATGAAAGACATTTCAGTCATGTGATGATCATAATCTGATGTGAATTCCCCACTAATGAATGACTGAAGTTGTTTGTGAATCACTTGAAGTACAACACTCGAATTGTCCTTTTGAACCTTCTCTTTGTCAAGTTGTAGCTCCAATTGCTCTAAGTTTAACACCAAAGTTCCTGTTAATGTGGATAAGTCCTGACGGAAGAGGGCAATACATGTTCGTTCCATTGTTATGGGTAGAAGTAACATGAGGTGAGAGTGAAGTTGCTGATAGGGTATAATGCAGCATTCCTTTTGCATGGAATTCTGTAGCATTAGCAGGTGCAATTCATTCTCATTGTACTCGGAACATGATGATCTCAAATCATCATTAGTTGCATCAATCATGGTTATCCTTTCAGAGTAACTAATACTTTCTTTGTTGTCCACAACATCAAATAATTTGAGCACATTTGAAATTACTGGGTCAGTAGTGTAAGACATGATGTTGTAGTATACACGGGATTTTACAAGTCTGTGATTTAAACCGAGAAATAGAATCTTTCGCGAGATTTTACTAAAATCAATACCAAACTGTAAGAGAGTGAGAAGTAGAAGTAGGATGTAGTAAGGGAACTAGAAGATGATAAGGAAGTAAAGATGAATTTGGTGTTATGGTTTGTGATATTCCCTAATGTAACACCCCCCAAGAATAAAGATAATGCAGCGGAAGTAAGTGTTACTGGGGTATTACTCGATTGGTACCACAACACAATGTATAGAACAACAGTTTAACATGAGAAATCGTATTTCGTAAAGATTTACGTTTACATCTTTCAAAATATATATTATAGAATGTAGGCCCATAAAAGAATTAAAGTGGTCCCCAAATTTACATCAGAGTCTTACATGACCATGCCATGCCGCTTCAGCCTCCAAAGTTTAGCTAGCGTCGTCCGAAAATACATGGTAAAAGTGTCAACACAAGGTTGGTGATTTCACGGGTTTTAGTACACCAAGTAGTTTCCAAAACGGTAAGATCAATTGGTTGTCAAAGTTTGAAAATGTCCATTATGTATGCAGCGCGTTCATGGCATAAAGGTTCCACTACTTAAGCCGATTCAGCAGAAAATTGCCCCTACGTGCAACATGCTCTAACCCAGCATGAGAAGTGATACTATGCACTCCAGTTAGTCGAGTGAGGGGATGGCTCTACCCCTAAATAGCGCTATCCATAGATACCAGCGGCTCGTCCGTACGGTTGGAGTGAGTTAATAAGTAGTATAGTACCGGGGACTTTTACAGTTGTTCTCGGTAGCCAAACATAAGCATACATATCGGTTTTACAGTATAGCAGAGCATAGCTCGATGGAATTGAATCAGTTTAGTAAATCCATAATTTTATGAATGCACAACCAATTTAATTTTAAGTAATCATTGCATGCTTTTCACCCCAAAAAGAGTAAAACAGTAAAATGGGGCTGTGAAACTCACCTTAGTCCGAAGAAATACAAGAATCACAACTAACATGACTGGCATCGAGAAATGTAACACAATAGTATCACAAGGTGGCAACGTACGACGATACAAGAGTACCGACACAACGGTACGTCATTGGCACAACCTAATAGTATATGGATTATCTCAGAATACATATCGTAAAGTAAATAAGTTTTCAAAAGATAAGTGTTTTAGTTTTCGTGGAATACTCGTATAAATAATTATAAGAGTTTATTGCCATAATTCGTAAGAAAAGTTTAGTATCATCATTCGTGTGGTGATTTGAAGATCTAGACTCGAAAACACATATCAAAGTATAAAATATATGGTACACGTATGAAAGGAAATAAACATGTAAGAATCAAATAGCAATTAAGTGAGATACAAATAGATCACTTAAGTTTAACTTATATCTATTGGTTATTGGTTTTAGAGTCCGATAATAATCTAATAAGCGATCGCCTGATATCTTAAGTCTGTCACGAGTTTAATATGTCCAAACAGTCAAGTCCAACATATATTTAATATGTTAATCTAATAATATTCTATTAGAACAATAAGTGCAATACCTGTAGTCCGATGTGTCCAATATTTATCCAAATGATATCTATTCCAATATCTTATTTTCGTCATAAGTTAAATGTCCAAATGCTCTCAATACATATAAGTTCAATGTTCAAGTCCCAATTCATTATGTTTAGTCCAAATACCCATTGTCCAACATATTATGCCCCTTATGTATCTGTTATATCCAATATGCTCAAGTCCGTTATGTATTAGTATAGTCCAAGTCAAGTTTAATAATTTTGTCCAAAGTCTATTGTTTTTAGTCTGTCATAAGTCAAATACGTTTGTACAAATGACCAAGTCTGTTACAAGTCCGATGTCCAATAATATTTGACTCAATAATCTTAGTCCAAAATCCGTTGATATAAGTAGTCCAATAATAACTACTACTAAGTTTAGCCCAATAAGTGTTACATACTTAGCCCATTAATATTTTATAGGTTAAGCCCAAGTTACAAAACTGTACATAATCATAAGTAAAACGAATTGAGCGAATCAACTAAGCAGTTAAACGATAAGCAGGTTCAAAGAAATAATCTTATAAGCCAACTTCACAAATAAACCACTTAATAACTAAAATGATAATACCACAAGTACTTGGCTTCAAAAGAATAAGTCGAATCATTCATAAGTCATAAACCAATTAAGTTGTAAAAATTATTAAGTTTCAAATACGCAATATAAGTTGACGATGAATAAGATAAAGGTCACATAAGTCGTAACATACAAACACCCTCGAATCATATAATGCTGAAAAGTAAACTCAAAACAACAAACACCCTTGTGACTTCTTTTATACCGAAAACAAATTAAATTCAAAATAAGCATTTCAAACTTATGTAAAACAAAATATACACAATCCAAACCCACACCCTCTTGGGGTGGGTTGCGACAGCAGGCAACAAACAACCCAAGTTCACCCTAGTCGGGTCGCGATGTAAGTCAGAGCAAGCAAGCCAAACGCACCCTTGTGTGGCTTTTATGTTGGTCCGAGCAAAATAAGCAAACTCAAGCACCCTTACAGTTTTGTGTTTAACAAGAATCAAAACAAAAACAATTAACTCATAAGCTTGTTATTAATTTCCTACAAGTTAATAACTCAAGTTATTTATCAAATATGCAATTCATAATATTCATGAAATTAAGCACAAGTATGTATAAGCTGGAACAAACCAAAACACATCCTTCAGGGTGACTGTGACAGTAGGCAAATAAACAACCTTTTTGAGGGTTCGGACTGCAGAAAACAAACACCCATAACGGGTTCCTTTGCTGGTCGAGACAACAAGTCACACGCACCCATTAGGGGTTGCGGCTTGGTGGCTAAACCCACGAGCCGAACACCAGGTTGGTGTGGCTGTGGTCACGACTCAGGATCAACAAACACCACATTTGGTGGTTTCTTTTTCCAGCTGAGAATTAAACTAACCGCCCTCTATGGGCTGTAAACAACAAACAAACGCACCCTCGTTTGGGCTGAGACACGCAAAAGCAAACGCCCCTTTGGAGTGGGCTTTTCTTTTGAATCCGAGACAACCAAACGCACCCTGTGGGTCGCGTTGGTGATCCGAGGCAAGCAAAACAAACACCACTTGTGGTGTCTTTCTTGAACCGAGAGTAAACACAACTAAGTTTAGCAACTCCAAATCCAATCTAAACCCGAGACCAAAAACCAAAATGATGATAACAATCAATTTGACTTAATACCACACGAATTAATTATTCGAAAACTCTTATACCTGTTTTTAATTCCACGAAAACATAATAACTATTTTAGCAATCAACTTGTATATGATAGCAATTGACAAGAGTGGTTTTGTTTCGACATACCACAAGGATGAGCGAGAAGTGGAGATGAAGATGGTGGTGTTATCAAGTGGTGATGGAGTGGCTGTGGTATCTCAACCCATCGAGACCCTAAAACCCTAGGTGTAACCCTTGCTTAAATCCGTCCCAAACGACCCTTGGTCGTTCTCCTTTGTGATGATGGCAATAGTGGTGCGTCTGGGGTGGTGCTGTGGAGAGGCGGTGGAAGAAGAGAGATGGAAGGAGGTGGGGAGGCGTGGAGTGAGAGAGAAGGAGATAAGATAACATCTGATTTTTTTAAATTTTTATATATAAAAGTAGTATAGGCGGTTTAGGTAGATAAGGTGGTGAGGCGTGTCTAGTTTGATCGGTTAATTACAAACGTTGGGTCTTTAAGTTGCGAAACTTAATATCGAGCAAGGTAAAAATATAAGGCTTATAAATATGTTAAAAATATACTCAATTTAAGACTAAGTCACGGATTATCCGAGTGTTTAAACGTTATTTAAACTAAAGGAGATTTATAGTGATAAAATTGAAGTTAATAGTTAATTTAATAACCTAAAAAGTTTCGTGAAAACTCAAATAAATAGCTAAGTTTAGTTTGAACGTTTAATAATTGTACGTTAACGAAATAATGTAAAGTGGTAAATAAAAGTCCAAAAGTTTTATACTTGACATATAAGGATGTTTACTTGAAATAAACATAAGACATGTTGGTGTCGGTAAGCACATTTATTGGGAATGTGAGTTACGTTACACTAGTTAGTTCTTTGTGATCAGGTAAACTGATAACGTTTAATCTAAAAAAATTAGACGTAGAAAATGGATAAATATTCTTTTATTAAAATATTATATTAGTTTAATACAAGGTGAAATTCACCGGTGGTTACACTCTCACCCCCTTATGGGAACTTCGTCCCGAAGTTCAGTGAGTGTCGTCTGCTGACGGTGTGTTTGAGTTCATTCTCACGTTCCTATGTGAATTCAGGAACCCTTATCGAGTTACCATCGAACCTTGGCAATAGAAATGTGACTTTACTTAAGTCGTTTGACCTCACGGTCCGTGATCTTGTTAGGGTATTCGTTAAAGTTCAAACGTTAATCAATTTGGATCTCTTTCAGAGAAATAGTGAGCGTCTCATTAGTATGATAAATTTTTCAGAATGCACACACGAAGGGCGGTGTGTACACTGCTAAGTTCGGGTGGTAGCTCGAGTTTGTAAGCTATCGATCCAATTTCTAATGAGGATTTTTATTTTATTTTATTTTATTTTATTTTATTCCGATGTTGAGATGTTTGGGAAAAGATGTGGGTATCTGTGGTGAATTTTGATCTTACGTTCTCGGGTGAAATCAAAAACTCTTTTAAAGTTTTTATTAGTGAGCAAAAGTGTTGATTAATTTTAAGATTCAAGTTTGTATATTCTAAGGGATAATATAAAATATAGATGATCGGAGGACTAATGCAACTCGAGGGAAGGCACCGCAGGCATAAATGTTATATCAGTGATCAGAGGTTGTTCTTACAAGGAGTTCTGGAGCTACAAGCTCGACAATTTCGAAGTCATGGGAAGAGCAGTTGGTTTGGCTCGTTAGTTTGAGTGGACAGAGTCAATATTTCTAATCATCAACTATGATGAGGAATGCAAGTCAAACATGCCGCAAGCATAATTCTGAATGATGCTTTGTCATGGTAAAATGTTGTTACTCAATGTATTAGTATTGAGAATACTCATTAGATTGTTTGGACTAAGTTGAAGAAGTTATAATCAAGAAGTATTGCCCTCAGAATGAGGTGCAAGAAGTGAAGGTGATTTTGGAACCTTTTTGTCAAATATATTAATATCACGACTTATATCCGTTGTTTTCGATGGTTGGTACGTATTGTGAGTCGTAAGTTATATGAGTTTTTTTTGTCTAAGATGGATAGTTGGGTAAGGTGTTCATGATCCCGAAGGATTTTAATTTAGTAAGATAGGTTTTCAGACATGGTATAATAAGACATTTTCGCAAAAGTTGATGTTTTGATGTTTCTTAGCATAAGAAAGTTTGATAAGGTTTGACCAAGAAATTCTTTATTCGTAAGGACAAGTATCTTCAGAAAAAAGTCATTACAAGTTTTATCATTGACGCCGATGAAACTTTAAAGAAAGTTCCTTTAAGGTGAAAGCGTCATAGAAGAAAATGTAGCTGAGTATGTATGACTCCATAAGTTTTAGACGTCTAAGGTTAGAGTTCAGTTGTTAAGGTTATGCTTGTTGGTAGTTTATCCTATAATGACTAGCATGGTGTCATCGTCCTCTCAGATTTGGACGGTTTAAAAATAAAAAGTCTCGACTTGTTAAAATTTCAGGAGAGAACTTGAATGAATATAGAGAAAGTTGCTGAACTTCAGATTTTGTAATGAAAACTTGTTAAATAAGGTTTAAATGGCCACATGGAATCCAAGTTAAAGGTTTACATGTGAATTCAAAAGTTGTTTCTCAATTTCAAATAATTCCAACACCTCAGCTTTTGTAGATAATGAATCAGTTTGTTCCTTAGCAATTTCCCATTAACGTTTATTATTTATTGTTTCATAACAAGGGGTTTGATCTACTCTGAAGATTTGGTTCAATTACAAAAGAAGATATTGTTTATCCTTATGAGGAAGATATTTTAATTATTTGCAAATTAATGGTAAATCGTAGATTGTGATTTAGTATCGAAGCAAAAACTTTGTAACGTGACTTTTAATACAGCTTATAGGATAATAGAAAACAATTTATTATTTATAGTATAGTAATGAAATCGTAGTTAAATTTTGTGATGCTTTGGTAAGACACAAATCAGGTTATAACATAACTTGTAAAATGATTTGTAAATAATTCATAAAGTAGCTAAGAAAATAATTCATTAATTGCCCAATAGTAGAAATATTTGTAGTTCACTTTGTGATTTAGTGACAAAACTTGTTCGTAAAGTTGTGGTAAACTTGTAGGGTAATTGTAACTTAGTTTACAAAATGTTAGCAAAAGTGTTCGTTGTCTAATGAAATAGAAGCACAGTAGTGAATCGGTTTATTACTGTATATAGTAGTCCATGAAGTGATTTGTACAAAAAGTTTGTAGGACAAATTGAGAAAGACTCATCATTTATTTATTTATTTATTTATTTATTTTTTATTTCGGTAAGGTCGAAATTTATTTTATTCAGTGATGAAGTAGTACACACTTGGTAGATTGACCGCCAAATGATTGACAAGATGCTTGATTATAGTTTGTGCGTTAGGAAACGACACAGTTAACTATTTTATAAGGGGGATTAGTTGATCAAACTGTTTGTATTCTCTAGAAATAAGTAGAGGGTTAGGTATCTGTTCCCATAAATAGTAGCTCGAGTTACAAGTTAACTTGTGGTATGTTTCTAGATTGTTAAAAGTTTAGTAGTTCGCTCGTAATTTATGTTCAACGAGGGTTACCCTTCATAGATGTCGTGATGTGTCGTTTCTAGAATGGCAAGGAATGTATTCCGACTCATTAATTGAGTACGAGTTTTGGGATAAAGGAGGCACTATTATAGCAGTGAGTGATGAGGCAACCTCGATCTCAACGTTTGAGAGAATGATAATAAGACGGGTTGGAGATGAGATGGTGTTGCAATGACCTAATATTAGTGATTTAATATATCATAAGTAATGTTTAAATAGTTATGCGTCATTTCTGTTGGGTATAGAATCTACGTTAAAGGGAGAGGTTAGCAAGTTCAGGGTACAACTCCGGAGGAAAAAGTTAATTACTACTAGCAATCAGTCGACTAGCTCGGTGCTTAACGAAGAGGGGTATAATGTTCGAGTTCAAAGTCATATTGTCAAAAGAAATCCGACTACAAGTCGAGATCAAGTCAAGCTCTGTAACATATATGATTTCACAAACACACTAAACCATAATCACTATGGGGCGTTTAATATGTTTAGAGAGAGAAAGTTCAAGAGAGAGAAATGGAAGAGAGTTGAGAACTTTAGTGAGAGAAAGAAAAATCTTATTATGAGCTCCAACTCTCTACCTTGGGAGGTAGAGAGTATTTATAGTACTTACATAAAACGCCACCTACCGGGACGTGGATCGGGCATACGATGGGTAAAGACCCGTCCGTCCTCCACGGTGTTACAAAACTAAATACTACAAAACATTAAATAACTACGACTACGAGCTTTCTAACGATTACATATACTTGAGGTGACCGACACTTTAACTACTTGATTTTCCAAATCCTAACAATCTCCCCTAAGGGAGGTCACCTCAAACACACATTAAATTACATAGAAAAACAAACAGATATTACATTGAGATTGTTCTTGGATTCTTGTTACGTAGTTCGTAGTCTTTGATTCTTCATTTTGCATGTTTTTGGATAATCGAGGTGGAGGTCATTAAGCGATCCACGTGATCTTGAGTTTTGAGCGCTTTGAGATCATCATCAACATTAAATCTCTGACTCATCCTTTGTGGTGTTGGTATTATGTGATGGTGTGACTTTTGGACCGACATGCTCACATTCTGGATCATGATTTCTTCTAATCGAGTAGCGGAAGCTTTCGTTGATTCATGATATTGGCGGCAGTAGCGAAGCATGGAGTGATATTATCAGAGTCATTGATGCACTAATCATGATTTCTTTAGATATGAATGTGTTGTGTGAGCATGCGGCTATGGATTGACCGCTCCATTACGATCGGTACAAGCGTCGGGGTGTACTGCATAAGACAATTAGCAATAAATCATACGAAAGTGTCTTTGATCACTTTCATTGAATTGAGGTACACGGCCCGGTTCCCGTTGATCGTACAAATCTTTTGTGATCGGTATAATTCGAAGAATTTCCTTGACATGGTTTATTTGCTCTAGCTATTCTCAAGGAGCATACTCAAAGAAGACAACACAGAGTGAGTGAACTAGCGAAATGAGATTCACTGATTGATGAAAAGAGATTTGAAAAAACAATCGTGTATTGCTCAATAGAAATTGTTTTTGCAATACAACGAAGGTTTTAATGAAAATCAATTATCAATCATAAACACCTTTTATTTTGAGAAATAAGCACATAGTCGATGTGCTAAAGAAAAGAGTTTTTAAGCACAACGACCGGTTTTCAAAGGTATCCGTCAATCCATAACCTGAACGAGGATTGATTCAAAAGATTGAATCGCTCCATTGTTTCGTCGGTTGTCACATGGTTGATCTATTGGATAGATATCACATGTCACCTACCAGGAGCTTGTTTGATGTTGGCTCCAGAAGGCTTTCCATCTTCATCGTGAATATGTATGCATATCACTTAGATGTTACGCAATACCACAAGGATGTAGGACTCATAAGATATAATCTCTCTTTCCACATTGTGTGAAACAGAGAGTCTTCATTGAAAGTGTCCTAAAGAGATTTATAAGATGATCTCGTGGCTCTAGACTCAATTGTGCATATTTGGTTCCTATGCCGGAGACTAGGGAGAGGGTCTCCTTCTTCAATATCAACAATCTCAAAAAGAAAGTCGATAGATTATGTCGGTTCCCCGTGAGAATGAAACAAGCCCTTTTAAGAGGAATTTGAGTGGTTTGGAAAGTTGAAGTGCAGTGCGTCATTGGGTCCATGACGTCTTGTCTTCAATACCGATGTTACCTTGGTAACCACCAGTAGTATATGAATTGAACCCGGTTTCTGCCCTAAGGTTGAATAAATGGAGGGATATTTCTTTTCACCCTTTTTCACATTCAATTCTTTTTCATTCTTCAACCCCGTCAGTGCTTACCGAGATTTCATTACTAGAACCTTGTTGGGTTTATTCGATTACTAGCTCGATCTCGATCCGCACTCTTCCCATAATCTCATTTTTCTCCTTTTTTCATCATACCTAAGGACTTCTACACTATCTAGTGGATTGTCCTGGGTAGATCCCTCGGTTACGGTGGATCATGGGACCTCAACCTAACCTTATCATCCTTTTATCACCATACATAAAGTAAAGTTGGTCGGTCTTTTTGGTATCGTTCATCTGCCATTGGAACCAATTGAAAACCATTTGAAAAATCAATCAAGATACTTGTGATATAGAATCAAAATATTTTATATCTTAATTGTTTTGATATTTTAGAAATGCTCCCCCTCAACATATGCATAAAAATTTAGAAATTGTTTAGCACATGAAGGCAAGAGATCTTTGAAATCATTAGATTAAGAGTGAAAGGTCCAATCATTTGATTAACATTTTCTAAAATGATCATCATCACTTCCCAATCAATTTGAGTAGATAAAACATTTTGAGGAAGGATGAGGTTTTCAAAAGTTTGCTCCCCCTCAATATGTGCCTCGAATTTTGAAAGAATTTTGCACATATTAGAGAACACTGCACTAAGAGACAATTGATCAATCGTTTCAATAATTTGAAGTTTAAAATAGATGCTCCCCCTCAACATGTGCATGGAAAATTTGAAATCGTTTGTCACTTGCGGGGAGGAAAACATGCTAAACACTTATGAAACCATTTATCGAATTATTAGTTTAAATCAAATTTAAATCACAAATTCTCCTCCGATTACAATTATCAAATCATTTGAGATTTGTGATCTCTGTAGATTTAAATTGATTTTGAAAGCTTTTAAGGAGAATTGTGACTTGATTATGAAAGCGTTTTAACTGATAAGGATTGGATTTTGAGACTGTAGGATCGATATATTTATTGTGTTGATGATTCGGGTGGTCTTGGATGATCAAAATACATGTTATCCATTTTAGAGAGACAAAGTAGAGAGATGGTGTTCTTGGTAGAGAGTTGCTTCAATAAAATGTAAAAGGTTAGATTGTCAAGCCACACCCCTTCCATGGATGGAAGGGGTATTTATACTTACAAACAATACGTCCTCCTATCGGACTGTAGATCAGGCATACAGTGGGTAAAGACCCGTCCTTCCTCCACGGTGTTACACTAAACTAAACTACGCTACAAACTAACTAATAAGCTACTAAATAATGTAACTAACGACAAGTCTACGAGCTAAACTATGCTAGATAATATTTGGGGTGACCGACACTTTAACATGGAATTTCCAATTCCTAACAATCTCCCCCCCTAAGGGAAGTCACCCCATGATTTACATTTTGAATCCTAGCATTCTTTCTTTGTCTTTGTTCTTGAGCTCGTAGACTTCTATTCTTCAATTCCGCAATCTCTGTGCTTTAGTAGCGATTCTTTCAAAGTCCGATTATTTTGTACTTTCAGTGGAGGCCTTTAACTGATCCATATCGTTGATTATCTTCGAGCTTTCATTGAGATCATCAGCCACAGTAAATCTCTCGGGATCATCCATAGTTGTGTTGCCTTCATGTGATGTTGTGACTTTTGGACCGACATGCTTACACTTTTGGATCATGACATCTTTCCATCAGAGTAGCGGAAGCCTTACTGGCTCATGATATTTGCAGCAGCAGCGAGCATAGTATGAAATATCGAGCGGGTTATGTAGATATGCACCGATCATGATTTCTTCAAATTAAGTGTGGATCTTTGTGAGCATGCGGCTTTGGATTGACTCCTCAATTACGATCGGTATTTGCAACGTTCAAATGTACCTGCAAGCAACAGTTAGTAATAAAACACACGAAAGTGTCTTTGATCACTTTCGTTGAATTGAGGTACCGGCCTCACGGTTCCCGTTGATCGATACAAGTCTTTGTGATCGGTATAATTCGAAGAATCTCTTTGGAGGGTTTGCTACGCTCTAGCCGTTCTCAAACGGAAGCGTCTCAAAGAAGACAACACAGAGTGAGTGAACTAGCAAATTGAGATTTACTGATTGATAGAAAATGATTTGAAAACAATCGCGTATTGCTTAAGATAAAGAGTTTTTCAATACGATGAAGGTTTAGAAGAAGAAATCAATTTTCAATCATAAATACCCTTTTATTTTGAAAACATAATACACAGTCGAAGTGCTAGAGAAAAGAGTTTTTGAGCATAACGACCGGTTTTTCAAAGGTATCCGTCAATCCTTTTCCTGGACCAAGGTTGATTCAAGATTGAATCGCCCCATTGTTTCTATCCAGTTGTCACAAGCTTGATTTTTTGCAAGATCTCACATGTCACCCACCAAGAGCTTGTTTGATGTTGGCTCTAGAAGGATTTCCATCTTCATTGTGAATATTTTCATATCACTCGGATGTTCTGGCAATACCACAAGGATAATGCGTAGGACTCTAAATATATACTTACTTTCCACATTGTGTGAAACAGCAAGTCTTCATTAATTTTGTGTCCTAATGAGATTTATTGATGATCTTGTGGCTCTAGACTCAATTGTGCATATTTGGTTCCTATGCCGGAGACTAGGGAGAGGGTCTCCTTCTTCAATATCAACAATCTCTAAGAGAAAGTCGATAGATAATGTCGGTTCCCTGTGAGAATGAAACAAGCCCTTTTAAGAGGAACTTGAATAGCTTGGGAAGGTTAGTGCAGTGCGTCACTGGGTCCATGACGTCTTGTCTTCAATACCAGTGTTACCACCAGTAGCATATGAATTGCACCCGGTTTCTGCCCTAAGGTTGAATTATTGGAGGGCTATTTCTTTTCACCCTTTTCTCATTCATTTCTTTTTCATTCTTCAACCCCTTCAGTGCTTACCAAGACTTCATAACTAGAACCTTGTTGGGTTTATTCCATTACTAGCTCTGTCTCAGTCCGCACTCTTCATTATCTCACTTTTCTCCCCTTTTTTTTCATCATACCTAAGGACTCTACACTATCTAGTGGATTGTCCTGGGTAGATCCCTCGATTCGGCGGATCGTGGGAATTAATACCTAACCTCACCATCCTTATAACTCCATACATAAAGTAAAATGGTCGGTCTTTTGGTACAGTTCATTCTTCCTTGAAACCAATTGAAAAATCATTTGGAAAAACAATCAAGGTACTTGTGATACGAGATCAAAGCATTTTGTACCTTAATAGTTTTGATCATTTAGAAAACCTCCCCCTCAACATGTGCATATGATTTAGAAATTGTTTAGCACATGGAGGCAAGAGGACTTTGAAATATTTTCTTTGATCACAATTTTCATAGAAAAAAACCATTTGATTTTCTTTGATAAATTCTCCCCCTCAATATGTGCATAGGATATTTGAAATCATTTTATCACATAGAGGAAAGAGTTCTTTTGAAACACTTCCATGATCACAAAAACCATTAAGAAAACCATTTGAAAACTCAATCAAGGTACTTTATGTTAAAACATAAAAGCTTTTGTACCTCGATAGTTTAATTTCTTTTAAAATGCTCCCCCTCAATATGTGCTTCGTGATTCGAAAGGGTTTAGCACATATGAGAGAGCAGCCTGTACAATTGAATCAAAACGACCACCTTTTATCAAATTTCATTATTAAATCACAAATTCTCCCCCGATCAAAAATATCAAACCCTTTGAGAGTTTGGATCCCAAGTGATTTAATAAGGTTTAGAAAACATAGGAGAAAATGTGGCCAGGTTTAAATACTCATCTTGTTTTTGGATAAATGCTCCCCCTCAACATGTGCATTATGTATTAGAAATCTTTTGGTACATGGAGCGGGGAGTGCCTTTAAAGTGCTAAAACCAATTCCATTTAAACAAATTTGAGATTTAAATCACGATCTCTACCCCGATCAAAAATTTCAAACCTTTTGAGATTTGTGATCCCAATTGATTTAAATCATTTAAAAGATTATGGGGAAAGACGTGGCTTGATTTAATTTTGAAAAATGATTGATACGGATCAATTTTAAACATTAAAATTGTTAGTGTCGGTATGATAGTTTTAAGAGATCTTTAATTAAAATAAAACAATTTCACAATCAAACAAACGAAAAAAAATTTCATTTTGTAATATCTTTGAGTTTTAAAGAAAAACATACCATGACATAACATTAAATCTTTAGATCACCACATTTTAATGTACAAACGGAACTTTTATGAAGAGATATTGTATGGAAATATTATATTTTAAATCACTCTCCCCTCAATCGATGACCGAAGTCGATAATTGAGTGACATAGGTTTTGATAAAAGAAGTCCGGTGATTATCAAAATTAAGACCAATTTATTTTCAAAACAATATTTTTCCATTTTCAAAATAATATTTTTAAAAATTGTTTAAAAATGGTATCATTCACTACTTTTCGCACAAGATCGTTAGGTGGAGAGAATCATAAACTGCTTTTGTTGATGTTGTTGTAGGGCTTGGAAGAAAACCGTCTGCAGATGCAGTGAGACTTCTTACGTTGCATTTTAATGTCAACTGAGGTCAAATTAAGCTCTGTTTCTTCAATCACTTAGAAGAAAACCATCTGTTGATGCAGTGAGACCTCTTACGTTGCATTTTTCCATGCCAACACTCCATAAAAGTCCAATTAAGCCCCGTTTCTTCATTTGTCATCCCAAGATATAGTTACCCTTTCCTTTCGGCATCCAATCATCTTCAATTGTGGGATCCGGATCAGGAACATTCTTATATACCAATATACCTACATACGTTAGTGAACACACATACAGATATATGGTGGTCGACATCACCCAAACAGCAATCGACTAATAAAAGTCAATGCAACATCTCAATCTGATCATGTAAAGGCATGAGAATAATATGTTCATCAAACTCTAATCATCTAAACCTAACAATCATATCCTAGGCACCTAGTCCTTCAACGTAGGTTAACATCATTTTTAATTAAGCATATAGGATAATTAAGAAAGCCCGTTAGATGATATAGATTTGAAAACATTATCCCCTCAATTAATGACTCAATTTTTGAAAAGTTTAAAAGCGCTGAAGTCATTGATTGAGATTGCAAATACTATAAAACCACTGAATCTGATTGTTTTGAAAGCAACTCATTTTCCACCAATTTTTGAATACAGCAAATATTTTTCTGAAGAATTTTAGACGGAAAAACATTTGTGTAGGAACAGCAGTCCTTCGACATACTTTCCTCAAATTTGTTTTTAGGATAAGTGCACGAAATATTTGAAAATTGGTTTAGCGCAGCACTTTCCTCTTTGAAGAGCGGGTTGCTATTAGAAATAATAGCAAGCCATAGTTTTAGCAGTCGATGCGAATTAGCGCAAGCCATAATTTTAGACATGTTTTGGAAAAGAATATTTACACCTCCTGCTCGAACTTCATCTATGGTCCCGTGCCATTATTGAATGACATTTCTAAGACCGCAGATGTTATCGATACCAGAAGACATGTCATGAGAAAAATATATTTTTGGTCTTTTTCAAATTTTCAAATTTTTATGGGTTTTTGATGGATTTATATTTTTGTATTTGGTTTTCTGATAAATATATACAAAGATAGAGAAGATGATATAGTAAAAGAAGATGATGATACTAGTACCGAGATAAGGATATCGAACAGACGTCGTAGAAGATAGAATTCATCATCTCTTAAACTTCCACCACCAAAGCTTCCGAGGCTCCAGAATAGAAGATTGAACATGAGCCTTTGAGAAAGAGAGACTTTGGCAGCTTCCCCCCAAACTGAAAATCCTTATGTTGAGCAGATTCGAAGCTCTATTTCAAGCTTGCTTTATCCAGGTGCACAAGGAAGCACACCATTATCATAAATCCCGCTGCTCCATTTAAGAACGATAATCGAGGATCGCCATTCGGGGTTATATCATCCAATAGAAGAACAACAACGTTTCATCCCACACTTAAATAATCTTCTCAAATTCCTTTTCCACTTTGAAGTCGAGGCAATACATTCCAAAAGGTGTCAAGAGAACAATTCCCCCAAGTAGTTGAATTGATGCGGTCAGTCTCTTTGTATAATGCTCAAGAACTCTCCCGAATACACATCATGAGGGAATGAAAACACCTCCCCATGTTCACATTTTTCTTCTCTGATGATCGTGTATGAAGCTCAAGAACCCGAAGTACACCAATACCCAAGAGCTCTCCGAATACACATCATGATGGGAATGAAAACACCTCCACAATGTTCACATTTTTCTTCCCAGATGATCGTGTATGAAGCTCAAGAATCCGAAGTACACACATTCCTACCTAAAGAATAGCGATAACATCTCCCTCATGTTATACATTTATCTCCCCTGAATATGTCATACTTGTGTACCTCTTTTATCTTCAGAAACTTTCTCTTACATCTCTTCCCCCACATAGTTGGAATAAGAATACTAAACGCCTTGATGAGTAAAACCTTGAGTTTCTCTGCGGTCATGACATTTGTTTTCCCGGGATATCTTCAATCACTTAGAAGAATTAAGTTGATCAAGTTTACTCGCCATGAGTCAAACCTTGAGTTTCTCTGCGGTAATAACATTTGTCTTCCCGGGATATCTTCAATTACTTAGAAGTATTAAGTTCATCAAGTTTACTCGCATTTAGATGCTTGTCTCCTTCCCCCTTGCTAGTTTTGACACTTCAGAATCAACAACATAGTATAAGCCCAAATACTTGAAATCTTTATGAGAAGAACACTTGAACTCTTATGAGAATCAACTTGCTGAAGACTTTCTCTGACTATTTTATCAACCCTTATGTAGACAATTTGAAGTGACCACTGATGAAGAAAACCCGATATACCATATTTGAAATTGAAATCAAATTCCCCACATTTGTATCTTAAGCTTGCACCTAATGATGGAAGAATGGTGTCGAGAATTTATGCTTCAAGCAAATCTCTAAGTACTCACTACTCAAGCAAAGTATGAGACATTAACACCTCTTGCGATTATCCACACCGTCATATGTGTGTGACACTGAGTAAAACAAAGTAACTCATAATAGTGATAGTTAACCAGGTCTTCAACCATCCACCTCGACTGCTGGTAACTAGATAAACCAAGTCTTCAAATCAAATTCTTAAGCCCGAGCAAGTTATCAAATAAGAACACGCCTTTATGAAAGTCAACTTCAATCTCAAATAAGTGATGAATGATTAACTCCGAAGTAATCAACTTGTGTCAAATGTCCAACACGTGAATAAATGTACAACCGGATGTACATCGACCCGCTTAATGAACCGGAACAAATGATTCCTCAACATCAATTCCATCTTCCTAAAGATATACATATAGAGACTGATCTGGAAGATTCACCAATAATGTCTTCAAGCGGATGAGGTAGTCATTTTCCTTAATGTTCATGTGGTTGATTTACAGAGTGCACAATAATCCGTGAAGATTTGGTAAAAGAATACCAAAGAGCGGATCATTTTTCATCAACAATAATCCGTGAAGATTTGGCAAAGGAATACCAAAGAGCGGATTATTATTCAATAGTGCAACTGCAATATTACAATAGTCAATATCAACGCCTCCCATAAACCGACAATCTGTTTGATAAATGCCCAGATTAAGAAGTCTTTAGATAATCAAATGCAACTCATCTTTAGTCTTCTAACATGTAGCAGAGAATGTAGAACTGACTGTAGACTCGACCTTCTTCAAGATTGTCCGAATGGGGAATAGAGTGATAACATCTTCAACTCACACCAAAAAGCATCCCACCAAAAAGCATCCCAATTAACTTACATCTTGCAAATCCCCTTAACTAAAATCCCTCCCAATCAAACAAGAACAGAAAGAAGTTCATCAAGGAAATCAGCAATCAGGCCGCAAGGAACACACAAGATGGTAACACCAAACTACCAATCACATCAAACAAGAACAGAGAGATTGTTCGGAATCATCATGTTAATGTATACGTGAAGCACTAACCGGAAGCACTTTGTCGATAAACTCATCAATCCGAGTGAAGATGTCAACCAACGGCTCTTAGAAGAGAAAAACTCCATGTGAAGATGACCCGATAAGAAGAAGCTCGGTTCTTACATGAGTTTAGAGCCGTATGACCATTTATATTCTCAAATATCAATCAACAATGCAAAAATTCACACTTCTTCTCCCCCTCAAGAATTGCATACGGAGATGCCATTCTTGACTAAATAAGTGAAATCATCCAAAAGTATTCTATTCACACTTCTCCCCTAAAAATTAGCACATGATGTCGCCATCGTCATTATAGTTGAGCAAGTGGAATAAGAAAAACATTCAATGGTAGCCCGGTTCACTTGATGACTGAAGCGCATGGAAAAAGTATGAAGCATGTTGATGAGAATGGTCATAATAAGAAGATTTCTCTTCTTCAGAAGATAAAGCGCACTGACAGGTACACTTTTATTTTCTTTAGAGAACGAGGCTTGAACTGTTGTATTCAAACGTCATAATCTCTCTCTTTTCAGCTCTCTTAGCAAAACATGTAATCAACCCCATTATCATTCAGTAGGCCCTTTGTCGTGACAGCTGATGGAGAAAACCCAATATGTTGAATTTGACCCTGAAGTAAACTAACCCGAACTCGTGACTTAAACTTGCACATATGTAACAAAGAGCGGTGCCGATTTCCATTAGCATCTCTAAGTACTCTCTATGTACTCTATACTCTTCAACCAACCAACCATCAAGTATAAGATGTACATTACCTCTTGAAAATCCACAATTGAATGTGACACTGAGCACTACAACGTAACTCCTTAAAGTGATAGTTATTTTGTAGTGATAAGAGCCCAATTCCCCCAAGTGGTAAAAGAAAAGGAAAAAGTCACCCAACAATAACTAGATTTCCAAGTCTTCGTTTTTGATAAGAAGTTTGAACAAGGATCATGAAGAATCTTCATCCAACCATCCCCGATACCTTCAGATACTAAGTACACTTTCCCGTGATATTTCACTTCAACCTCAAATAAATATCTTGAATTAGCTGTTGTCACATCTTCTGGTTAACTGCTCAAAAACTAGCCTTCTTTGACATTTAAACGAACTCTGATAATGGTTTTCATCCCGACCATGGTTAAAAGCACATAACCCCGTAAAACCAAGTAATAACCAACCTGCCATGAAGAATATCCAAACACACATCCAATTCATGAAGTACACCCTTTTATCCCTTCTTTGAAGCAGAAATCTTAGCACCAGCATCAGAAAAGATCCCGAAATACACTTTCCTTTTCTCCAGGATGGTTCCATCAATACGGGATTTTACAACTATATGGTTTAAACCGAGAAATAGTTTCTTTCGCGTGATTTTACAAAACCAAGAATAAACCGTACGATAGATCCGAAAATGCACATTACTTTTACCAGGATGTTTCCATTGTCACGGGATTTTACAAGTCTATGATTTAAACCGATAAATAGGTTCTTTCGCGGGATTTTACAAAATCAAGACAAAACCGTAAACAATGTCAGCTTGAATGTGGTATGACAACTTTGGTTTCGGTGAATATTTTGTTTTAGGGGAACATGCAGTGGTTCTTCAGCGGTTCATTATCCAACATCAACAATATCATCAACCATCCAACAAATGCTTTGGTAAGCACATCATTCACATATTATGACTGCTATTGCTGTGACCACTTGGTGAAGTAAACCCGATATACCAAACTTGATCATGAAGTAAAATTCCCGAGATTTGTTACTTAAACTTGTACTAATCCTTGTGAAGAAGAAACGGTGTACCCGATGTACAAAACCTCTTGACATTCTCAACTGAGTGAGACACCGAAGTGATAGTTACGGTGTGGGTTAAGCAAGAAAGAATCACAACCGTAATTAAATAGCCAAGTCTTTATCACCTTCTATAAACGCCCAAACAAGTCATCTTCGTGGAAGGGTAGAAAGAAAGAAGACGAACTAAGTAAACGCCCCTAGAAAAACCTCACTTCAAATCCAAATAAGATATACCGTCTAAACAACCCCGTAGTCAACCTAGTTCCATCATCAATTCAAGCCGAGACATAATATATTCCGTGAGAGTGCATAAACCAAAGTATCAAACCCCATAGCCCAGCAAATCTCATCATCAAATCTCATCACAAACCAAATCCATTTAATCAAAACTCATGATTAAATCAAATCAAGTCACAAATCTCATGATATAAAATATTATCCAAATTTGAGTAGCCCAACTGCAACCTTGAACTCGATCCAATTTATTCTAATGTTATGTAAGAAAGAAAATTAAGCCCACTTTGATAACTCTTTTAAGCAAGAATTCATAGCCCAACATGAAGTCCGGTTCAAATCATAACAAAGTTATCAATGTTTAAGTCCACAATTATCATAACCCAAGACGAAGGAAACAATAATAATGCTGCCCATGTCAAAAGTCATCAAACTTACTCAAATTCGGATACAATCACAGCATAGTCGTGGTGAAATAAGTGACAAATATCTCACATTATTCACACACATTCACGTTTATAAAAACGTTTAAATATCAAACCTTGCATAACGCCGGATCCAAAGGCCTATGCATAGCTTCAATAGCTTCACACTAACACATTTTTTAAAAAATATTTCTCCAAAGCCCAATGCATTCACAATAACGCCTGATCCAAAAGAAGATATACTCGGCCCCATGTTCGTTCCAAGTAATATTGATCCAAAAATACATTTAACAAAACACGGCCCAAGTTATTGAAAACATATCCGAACCAAACATCAGTAATACCCTAATATTCAGGGTATATAACTCCACATAACCACAAGAATACCTAAAATATCTCACTTTATCAAACCCTAATCCTAATATATGTCCGCCCCCATGCTTTCCAATCCCTAATAATTCTCTCTTGAACCAAACTCAGTCAATCACCAAAAAGAAACAAATCGATTATCAACCTATTAACCCCACTGAACTCAGAAGACTCCATGGTTATGCTCAATCAAACTCTCAATCAAGATAATTAAAAACCAACACAAACTAAGCATAACATCTTTGTTAATCAAAGTGACCTCACCACATGGATGGTTCAAGGAGGTGACATAGACTACGAAATCTGACTCAAGGTTCAAGGTAGGTAAAATAACTGATTACACCCCCTTTTTGTTTTGTTTGACCGAATCAGGAGAAAACAATTAACATATTTGTTAGTTGGTTTATCTAAAAGATTCGGATATTAATTGGAGTAGAACTCCCAAATGAATAGATCGATGAAGATTTTATTTGTATTTCGTGTTTGAGGCTCTTGATAGTCTTGGATGTTTTTCATTATGAGAACCACGAAACAAATAAACTAAGGTCTCGTACAACAATTTTCCTTTTTCGATTAAGAGTCCTAGAGTCTTGATAGAGATTTGGGGAGTGATGTGAGGGTTCTTGAAGTGAGTCTAGGTCTAGGATAAGTTAGGTTCGGATATGATTTTTCAGATGCGAGTCCTTTTGTTTTCTTAATCTAGAAACTGAAGTCGTGATATGTTTTGGTCGGATATGATATTTTTGTTATAAAGATAAGTCTTGGTAATTGGTAACGACTTGGTCAGGTTTTTGGTCGAGTGGTCTTTTGGTTAGGTTTGAGTCAACAAGTCGCTAAGCAATTTTATCAAGTCGCTAAGGTCTTTTTGTTTGTGCTAAGTCGCTAGCGATTATGTCAAGTCGCTATTGACTTGAGATGACTAAAGAGTCAACTCGCTACAGTCTCAACTCGCTACTGTTTTTCTTTCACAAATGACAAGTCGCTACACTAAAGGACCACAAGTAACAACTCGCCTTTGAACTTTTGACCATACACAGAATCTGGACTAAAATAAGGATAAGTCGCCACCAGTACATTATCAGTATGACAAGTCGCTAGCTAGAATTTGACCAAGCCGCTATGAAGAGAAACCCAGAAAATTTGAAGACTGCATCTGTTTTGACCTCATGCAACAGACCAGAAAAAACCCAGAAAAGTGATAGTTACTGTTTGGACAAAAACAAATTACTGGACTTAGACACAAATAATGACCAGATGTAATATTTTGACCAAATCAAAGGATACACTAAAACTGTTATCACCAAAAACTGTTATCAGCAAAAACATATATTCCGACCAATCAGTACTTGAATAAAAACATCATAAACACGAGCTTCGAACCACAATAAATCAATAAACACAAGCAACCATGGTACGAAACCACACAAATCAAAAATAACACAATAACCTTGGCTCTGGTACCATTTGTAGGATCGATATATTTATTGTGTTGATGATTCGGGTGGTCTTGGATGATCAAAATACATGTTATCCATTTTAGAGAGAGAAAGTAGGGAGATGGTGTTCTTGGTAGAGAGTTGCTTCAATAAAATGTAAAAGGTTAGATTGCCAAGCCACACCCCTTCCATGGATGGAAGGGGTATTTATACTTACAAACAATACGTCCTCCTATCGGACTGTGGATCAGGCATACAGTGGGTAAGGACCCGTCCTTCCTCCACGGTGTTACACTAAACTAAACTACGCTACAAACTAACTAATAAGCTACTAAATAACGTAACTAACGACAAGTCTACGAGCTAAACTATGCTAGATAATATTTGGGGTGACCGACACTTTAACATGGAATTTCCAATTCCTAACAGAGACTTTAAACTCCATTGATTAAACATGCATAATTATCTTTTGAAAACATAATAATAACCAAGGTCTGGAACCAATTGTGTAACATTTTATAAAATATTTAGAGTAGACCTTACTCATTTAAGTACAAATTGTTTGAAAAGAACACTTTTTAATTTAATTGAAAAATCATTCTCCCCCTCAATCAATGACGAAAGTCGTTGATTGATGAATTGAGATTTTGACACTTGATAAGTTCTTTTGATTTTCAAAAATAGAGTCCGAAGTGTTTTCAAAACAATTGAGTTTTCATAAGATTACAAATATTTTTCAGAGGAATCTTTAGAAGGAAAAATATTTGAAATTAAACATTTGTCTTGTTGATGACAAACGTTTGTTTTTAGAATCAGAGCATTAGGTTTGAAACATGAGATAAAACATGGCTCTGTTCTTTCTTTGAAAAGAGGGTTACTGCCTGAAATGACAATAAACCATAGTTTTACTTTCTCTCAAAAAAGTTTTTTTTTTTTTTTTAAACATTCGAACAACATCTAAAGTACCGTGTCATTATTTGAATGACAACACAAAGACCGTTGATATAATCAAATAGAGGTAAAAACATGAAAAAAAACAATATTTTTTGAGATATTTCAAGTTTTTCAAAATTTTTATGGATTTTTGAGAGATTTATATTTTTGTATTTTGCTTTTTGAATAAATATATACAAAATATAGATGAAGGAAAGACCTTTACTCCCCGTCTTCTTCCTGAAGACGTTTGAGTGTTTCTGGTTGAAGGCTTTTCAAGCCAAGTCGAGGAATAATAAACTTAAAACGTTCTCTCGGAAGAGCTTTGGTGAAGATGTCTGCTAACTGGTATTCTGACTTCACAAAATAGAGTTCCACCACACCGTTTTCCACTTGCTCCCTGATGAAATGATGTCGGATGTCAATGTGCTTTGCTCTTGAGTGTTGTACGTTGTTGCATGAGAGAGCAATAGCACTTTATTATCACAGCCTGAGAGGGATTTTGTTAAATACAAAGCCATAGTCAGATAATTGGGATCTCATCCAAAGGATTTGAGCACAACAAGATGACATGGCTATGTATTCAGCCTCTGTAGAGGAAATAGAAGTACTCATTTGCTTCTTTGAAGACCAGCTCACAAGCTTATCACCCAAAAACTAAGCACCTCCTGATGTACTTCGACGTGTATCTTGACATCCTGCATGATCAGCATCTGCATATGCTGTTAGTGACATACCGGTGTCATTCGGGTACCATAGTCCCATATTGATTGTTCCTTGGAGATACCGAAAGACCCGTTTAACTGCTTCAAGGTGCTTTTTAGTAGGCTTAGCCTGATATCTAGCACACATGCACACAGCGAACAAGATGTCTGGTCTGCTAGCTGTGAGGTACATCAGGGATCCAATCATGCTACGATATTTTGTTTGATCTACCATAATCCCTGAGTGGTCCTCATCCAGCTTAGTACATTCAATCATGGGAGTGTCAACGGTGTCACATGATACAAATCCAAATTTCTTTAAATCCTCATTTGCATATTTAGATTGATTTATAAAAATGCCTCCGGGACTTTGTGAAATTTGTAATCCCAAGAAAAATGAAATTTGTCCCATCATTGACATTTGAAATTTGGAACCCATTTCATTTGAAAAACGATCACATTCATTGGGGTCAGTCGAGGCAAAGATAATATCATCAACATAAATTTGAACGTGAATTAAATGTTTGCCTGACTTCCTGGTGAACAATGTCGGATCAACTGCTCCTTTGCTGAATCCAGTGGATAGAAGAAACTTTGATAGCGTATCATACCATGCCCTTGGAGCTTGCTTTAAACCGTAAAGATCCTTCTTCAAACGATAGACGAGAGTAGGATGCTCTGGATTCACAAAGCCTTCAGGTTGGCTGATGTATACGACTTCTTTAAGATCTCCGTTAAGAAACGCCGTCTTTAAATCCATTTGATAGACTACCATATTCTTACTAGCAGCATTAGCCAAGAAGATTCTGATTGCCTCGATACGAGCAACAAGAGGAAATGATTCTTCCAAGTCAATACCCTCCTCTTGATGATATCCTTTAGCAACTAACCTAGCCTTATTTTTCAACACATCACCATGCTCATCAAGCTTCACCTTGAAGATCCACTTTAGAGCAATGATCATAGCACAATCTGGAGCACGTACTAATTCCCATACATCAATTCAATCAAACTAATGAATTTCTTCTTGCATGGCATTGAACCAGCTGTCTTCATTCATGGCGGTTTTAATGTCTTTTGGTTCGACCTTAGAGAGTACGGAGTTGAAGAAGCACCATAAGGCATCGGTTGCAAGTTGTTTTTGTGTGGATCTTTGGGCGAGAGGGGTTTCCTATGATGTTATTGTGACAATCCGTACTTTCAGGTCATTTCTCGACACAATTCATGTCTCATTATTTCAACATTTACAGTAAACTTGGTTTACGTGTTTCAAATTCGCGTAACCTTGGAGGTTTAGCGGCGAATTCATGATCATGACATCACGTACATTTCATATGGACTATGATTAGTCTACATTTCATTGACATCATGTGCATCTCATTAGTTCATTCACGACATTTCATTTCATATTTTACGCGTAATTTTTATATTTTATAATCTTTATCGCGTGAGTTTTTATTTTAACATTTAACCCGATACTTTCAAAAATGATCCCGAGGTATTTTTAAACTTACATTTAGTTCATAAAAACTATATTTTTAGTTTTCCTAGTGTTTCAAATTTATTTGGTATATTAATCGTTAAAATTATATTATTACGTTGCTTTTCTTAAAAATTATACGATAATTATTTTATCACTCGAATTTCACAAGGAATGTATTTTTACAATTTTTATTATCTCATTACATTCTATTTTGACCTATTAAAAACTTACTTGTACATTTTCTACACTTTATTTACCTTTTTCTTACAAAATTACACAAATTATATACAAATATATACTTAAACATTTAAAAAAAAAAAAATAAATAAAATATCTTATATCCCTCCCCCCTTGGCCGACCAAGGGGGAGGGTATTCATTTAATGTGGCATGGCTAGCTTGATTGTAATAATACATACATATACATAAGTCTTACTTCAAAGATTTTCTCATTTACCTCAATTATTTCACAAGTGATAGCTAAAAATATTTCTCTCTTCTTTGGGGCTCTCCAAAACCGGTTACACATCAAGGAGTACAAGGGATCAAAATTTTTATCAAGATCAAGTGTTATTTCAACCTAGTTTATACTCTTTTTATGGTTTTGAAATAAAAACCAAGGGTATTTAAGTTAATCCTTGTTACCTACACCTCTTCACTATTACTAGTAAGCATATTCTTATCATTTTCAAGTTTCCTTTTCATTTTCATATGTTTCTTTTCATTTTTGGAGCTTATATGCATGATATGTGATTTATACCATTTTTCATGATTTATTGAGTTATATATATATATGGTCATCCTATAATTATCCCCTTGGTATTGGTTGGTCTTGATGGTGATTAGGAACCCATGACACCCTAAGAAGGTGTATGGTAGGATTAGATTAGTTTTGGAGTTGATTTGAAGGGATTAGAATAGGTTTTGTCCGAGAAAAACTATTTTCGATAACTATATTTTGTGTTCTGTCCTTGTTTTGCTTTTCTGGAAAATCCGACAGTAGGCACGACTTTTTGGCCTTGATTTTTAGAAAATATACTTTAAAACGAATCCGTGGCCGCTTGAACGGATAAAAACGGACTTATAACGAAGAAGTTATGGATTTTACAAGTTTGACGACGAAAATTATAATTTTCAGAAATTTCAGCAACATGTTTTTATTTTGTCCGAGTCAAAAACGAGCCTTAAGCTTCACAAATTATTTCGACTTCTCAAAAATATATTAGTTTACTTCAATACGAAGCTAAGGACATATTAAACGTAGAAAACGGATTTGAAACGACAAAGATATGCACTTTTTCATAAACTTGCCGTAACTAATTTTCTGCACATAATTAGCCAAAACCACCATCTTTAACCCTTATTATCTTTATGTTCGAGACCTTTTGGACGAAAACTCCTGAACTGAAACTTTTAGATATCGATACAAACTTTCCAAAACAGTCGAGTTCGTTCTCTAACGATCGACGTACACTATTTTACGACTAGTTTTCCAAAGCCATTTTTGTTAATTTCATGATTTTTCCGCCGACATTGTTTTGCGACGAAAAGTTGTAATTTCACTAAAAATCATTATAAAACCATTTTAGGATGACATTTTGACGTAAAAACATGTAAAGTAATTTTTGTTTGGTCAAGACGTCAAAAGAGTATTTTTCGACGATGTGTAATATTTTCAAAACTCGTAAATGGTATAAATAACATATCAAGTGCATGCATAACATTACATTGCAACTCATGACATATCATATCATTGATAATAGGTCGGTTAGCATCACATTAAACCTAGGTGTACTCACTTTTGCCATTATTCCAGTTTATCCAAGTGAGTTTTCATAGCCCCGTTTTACATGCTTTCGATTATTTTCAAACCCACGGGGAGAATACATTGCACTACATTTTTCTTTATACGATACCAAGTATGTTAAATTCATTACATTGCTTAAGTTACCGCATTTGCCAATTTGAAAGTCCCCATTTCTTGAACATGAACCGTTAATCTTTGAAGCGAGGATGAGTGGATAGATCTATCGAGGGTGACGCCTCCATCCGGGTTGGTGAATCCCAACCAGGTAAACGGATGCATTTCATTTGATAACATTACGGAGTTGTCGGGCAAACACTCTGCAGGGGCATACATGATTGAGCAGTCTAGTTTCGGGGTCATGGGCTTAGAGCAATTGTAACATTATTTTTACGTGACTTGATGGTCATGCATGATAGATACTTGTGTAGTCGTATAAAACATTTACATAAACCTATGATTTCTCACCAACATTATTGTTGACCGTTTTTAGCAATGTATTTTCAGGTAACTGAGGCATTATCATCATGACATGGTTTAGGGACCTACATTTTGAGTCGCGGCGTCGACTTACATTATGTACATTATGGCATTTTATTTCAAAACATCGTTTGGATTTGTAACATATTTATATTTCCGCAAACTTTGTAAACCTTTTGGGACCGATGTTGTACTCTGAATGTTTTTATGAAATATCCAACGATGTGTTTTTAAAGCGGCACTTTAGGTCGTTCAATATAACTGTGATGTGGTGCTATGACAGTCAATCCCCGGAATTCCATTCCGCGCAAAACAGTAAATTGGGGGTGTGACAGATTGGTACCGAGCTACATTATAGAGAACTAGGTAGCATCATTGACCCTAGACTATAGCTACATTATCATAGCATCTCATCATTTCATCATAGTACATATTCATGTTTATCATGCGGATTCACTTACACTTTATTCGAGATTATTTACTTTTATTTCACATCGGTTGTCACAGACATGTCTTCAGATTCACATCCCATCACCATATCATCGGACTCTAGCTCGGATGATGTTCCAGCTAACCCCATCATGGATGATGTTGCATCACATTCCACTGAGATCGTATCTTCCATTGGATCTACTCCATCTTTCCACCTATCATGACCGACACGAGACCGAACCCTTCGAGGAGGGCGAGGTTGCACCCACTCCTCACGTTAGCCCAGCTCACGATCCACCAGCACCACTACTAGCACCATCACCACCATCATCACCATCTTCATCACCTTTTCTTAGAGATCCTTTACCTACGACAGACTTGCCGCCCAAAAAGCGTGCTCGTTTTGATATCCCTACACCACCATCTTCTGAGCCCGAGCCACCCGCTAGATTTGAGTTAGGTGAGAGTTCTAGGGCAGCTGCTGCTCGACAGCCTTCTACCGAGGCGTTAGGAGCCCGTATTGATGCTCAGCAGATCCAGATAGATAGTTTGTCGCGACAGTTGGAGGAACTGTCGGTAGATAGGATTGAGCCCATTGCGGAGGAGGTCGAGGGCCTAGTGTTAGGCAGGGTTTCTATTGATTTGTCACATCAGAGTATTCAGAATAGGCAGTTAGAGGACAGGGAGAGTATTGCTTCATTGCAGGGTCAGATTGGAGAGTTGAGGAGTTTGGTGGATAGTTTGTCCACTCAGGTTCGCGATCTTCAGGATAGGGCTGGCGGAGCATCATGAGGTGCCTTATGTAGACTTTTGTCATTGTATAGTTTTGACCATTATTATCCTAGTCACAAGGTGTGTGACGTAGTTAAAGAACTTGTTGTATTTTGGTTGTTGTACAAACAAATGTATCAAGTATTGACTCTACTATGTAGGAATGGTTATTATTATCTATGATATCGGTCCATGTAGGCCGAAATTTTCATGTATATTATCCACGTGTGTTGTGATTATATTGTGATATTTCGTTATTGTTCCGTTGTGATTCCATTTATCTTTATGCATGTTGTGGTTGTGGATGTATTTGTATGATGGTTGTTTCTACTTACGAGTTCTCATGATTGTTTCATCTTGTGATTTTGAAGAATTATGGCGCCTAAGAAAGTTACCCCGGAAATGACCCAAGCAGAAATTCAAAAGTTGGTGAATGATAGCATTGCTAATGCTCTAAGAGTCGAAAGGGAAACAGTGGCTGCTGCTGAAGCCGCTAGGCTAGCTACTGCTACTGGTAATGCCGGAGGATCTGGGGTTAAGAAATGTTCGTACAAAGATTTCAAGAGTGGTGAACCCACTAAGTTTCGAGGTACTGAGGGTGCCACAGCCATGGTTCGATGGTTTGAAAAGTTGGAATCGGTGTTTTTGCTTTGTAACTGTCCGGATGACAGTAAGGTTAAATTTGCTACGAGCACTTTACTCGATGGAGCGTTGTCATGGTGGAATTCATACGCTCAACCGATTGGAATGGAGAATGCTTTTAAGCTTACTTGGGAGGAATTCAAGGGCTTGGTGACTAAGAAGTTTTGTCCTCGAACGGAAATCAAAAAGTTGGAGACGGAGTTCTATGAATTGGTAACCATTGGGTATGATATCGACACTTACATTCGGAGATTCCAGGAATTAGCCGCGTTATGCCCGTCGATGGTATCGGATAATGAAAAGTTGCTAGAGGCTTTCATCGGGGGACTTCCCGAAGTTGTTCAAGGAGATGTGACTTCGTTTGATCCACAGACAATTGAGGAAGCTATTCGTGTGACTCAGAAATTGATGGCACAAGTGGTGAAGCGAGGTAAGTACACCACCACCAATCGAAACAACAACAACCCCAACAACCGTTTCAACAATAACCGAGCCAACTACAACAACAATAGCAACAACAACAAACGCAAGTGGGACAACAACAGGGGTAGGAATGCTACTCAACAACCGCCCAAGAGGCAAGAGGTTGCTAAGGCTTATGTTGCGGGTCCAAAAGAAGGAAAAGGATATACGGGGGTTTTGCCGAAGTGTAATAAGTGTTTGAGTCATCACAATCCGGGTCGATGTCCTGATCCGTGTGAAAATTGCAAGAAAGTTGGTCACCGTACTAGGGATTGCAAGTGGCCACAAGTTACATGTTTTGATTGCGGGGAACCTGGACACTACAAGAGGGATTGTAAGAAAGGAAAGAATCAAGCAAATCCGAATCAAGAAGGTTTGGCACGAGGAAGGGTTTACGTCATTGGAGGCGGAGAAGATAGGGAGGACCCGAATGTCATAACGGGTACGTTTCTTCTCAATAATCGTTACGCTTCAGTTTTATTTGATTCGGGTGCCGATAAAAGTTTTGTGTCCAATGCATTTGCACCTTTGCTCAACATTAAACCAACTACATTAGACATATCATACAACGTCGAATTAGCTAATGGTAGCGTAGTTAACACAAACACCATTGTTCGCGGTTGCACATTCAATTTTCTTAATCATCCCTTCAACATAGACCTCATGCCCGTAGAGCTTGGTAGTTTTGACGTCGTCATCGGCATGGACTGGTTATCTAAGCATCGTGCAAAGATCATTTGTGATGAGAAAGTTGTTCATCTTCCCTACAACGGCGAAACTTTGATTATTCGTGGGGAACGAAGTGGAACCAGACTTAGTATCATATCGTGCATCAAAACGGAGAAGTACATTAAGAAAGGTTGTCTTGCTTTCTTAGCACATGTAACCGAGAAAAAGTCGGAGGAGAAGCGACTTGAAGATGTACCTATTGTTCGTGAATTTTCTGAAGTATTTCCCGAGGATTTACCGGGACTTCCACCGGCACGTCAAGTAGAATTTCATATTGACTTAGTGCCCGGAGCTGCACCGATTGCGCGAGCACCGTATCGTCTAGCACCATCCGAAATGCAAGAGTTGTCTAATCAATTGCAAGAGCTTCTAGACAAAGGATTCATTAGGCCGAGTTCCTCTCCTTGGGGAGCACCGGTCTTGTTTGTGAAGAAGAAGGATGGATCCTTCCGAATGTGCATAGATTATCGAGAATTGAACAAGTTAACGGTGAAGAATCGTTACCCACTCCCCAGAATTGATGACTTGTTCGATCAATTACAAGGTTCTAGTATTTATTCCAAGATTGATCTTCGTTCGGGTTATCATCAGCTTCGAGTTCGGGAAGAGGATATTCCGAAAACAGCGTTTAGAACACGTTACGGTCATTACGAGTTTCAAGTGATGCCGTTTGGATTGACTAATGCACCGGCGGTATTCATGGATCTCATGAATAGAGTTTGTAAGCCGTATTTGGACAAGTTTGTTATAGTGTTCATTGACGACATCTTGATCTACTCAAAGAACAAAGAAGAGCACGAAGAGCATTTAAGGACAATTTTAAGTCTACTCAAGAACGAGAAGTTATATGCCAAATTTTCGAAGTGTGATTTTTGGAACCACAAAGTGCAATTTCTTGGTCATATCATTGATAGTCAAGGGCTACAAGTTGATCCAGCAAAGATTGAAGCCGTGAAAGATTGGGCTACTCCAACGAATCCTACAGAAATTCGACAATTTCTAGGACTAGCCGGGTATTACCGAAGGTTCATCGAAGGTTTTTCAAAGATAGCGAGACCTTTGACCAAGTTGACACAGAAAAACAAGAAGTACGAGTGGGGAAAGAAACAAGAAGTTGCTTTTCAGTTGTTGAAGCAAAAGCTTTGCAGTGCGCCAATTTTGGCACTACCCGAAGGCATTGAGAACTTTGTTGTATATTGCGACGCTTCGCATAAAGGACTTGGGGCTGTTTTAATGCAAAACGAGAAGGTGATAGCGTATGCTTCTCGACAACTTAAGGTTCATGAAAAGAACTACACAACTCATGATCTCGAGTTAGGAGCCGTAGTTTTTGCGCTCAAGATTTGGAGACACTACCTCTATGGTACAAAGTGCACAGTGTTTACCGACCACAAGAGTTTGCAATATATTCTTGATCAGAAGGAGCTTAATATGAGGCAACGTCGTTGGTTGGAGTTACTCAGCGACTATGATTGTGAAATCAAGTATCACCCGGGAAAAGCCAATGTTGTGGCTGATGCTCTTAGTCGGAAAGAGAGGCCTAAACCTTTAAGAGTTCGCTCATTGGGAATGACGATTATTTCTCCTTTACCATCAAAAATCCACGAAGCACAGATCGAAGCACTTAAGGAGGAAAATCGACCAAGTGAAAAGCTTTATGGTATGCCCGAAAGCGCAAATGGTTTTGTGAAAAGAGCAGATGGAGTATTATGTTTCAAGGATAGAATGTGGGTTCCATTGTATGGCGGAATACGAGAATTGATTATGCATGAGTCGCATAAGTCAAAGTATTCTATTCATCCAGGGTCGGATAAGATGTATCAAGATCTTAAGAAACTTTATTGGTGGCCGAACATGAAAGCGGAGATTGCCACGTACGTTAGCAAATGCCTTACCTGCGCTAAGGTAAAAGTTGAATATCAGAAGCCTTCAGGTTTACTCCAACAACCGAAAATTCCTCAATGGAAATGGGAACGCATTACAATGGACTTTGTTACGAAACTTCCTAAGACATCGGGAGGTTACGACGCTATTTGGGTAATTGTTGATCGCCTTACCAAGTCAGCCCATTTCATACCGATTAGAGAAACTTATTCCATGGAGCAACTCACTAGACTTTATGTCAAGGAAATAGTCTCGAGGCACGGAGCACCAATTTCTATCATTTCCGACAGAGATAGTCGATTCACTTCAAACTTTTGGAATTCATTGCAAGATTCATTCGGAACCAGATTAGAGATGAGCACAGCATATCACCCACAAACCGACGGTCAAAGTGAAAGGACCATTCAAACGTTAGAAGATATGCTGAGGGCATGTGTTATTGATTTTGGCAATGGTTGGGCTAACCATTTGCCATTGATAGAATTCTCGTACAACAATAGTTATCACACCAGTATCAAGATGGCACCATTTGAGGCACTCTATGGTCGTAAGTGCCGATCACCTGTTTGTTGGGCCGAGGTAGGAGACGCACAACTTACTGGTCCAGAAATGGTACGGGAAACCACGGAAAAGATTGTTCAAATTCGTGATAGACTCAGAACTGCAAGGAGTCGACAGAAAAGTTATGCGGATGTTAGACGCAAGGATTTGGAATTTCAAGTAGGTGACAAAGTTATGTTGAAAGTATCGCCTTGGAAGGGCGTGGTACGATTTGGAAAGCGTGGAAAGTTAAACCCGAGATACATTGGACCATTCAAGATTTTGAGCAGAGTTGGTCCTGTAGCTTATCGTCTTGATCTTCCGTCAGAACTCAGTCATGTGCACAACACGTTTCACGTTTCAAACTTGAAGAAGTGTCTTTCGGACGAATCGCTCGTTATTCCATTGGATGAAGTTCAGCTTGACGACAAACTCAATTTTGTGGAGGAACATGTAGAAATCATGGACCGCGAGGTCAAGCAGTTGAAACAGAGTCGTATTCCTATTGTGAAAGTTCGTTGGAATTCTCGACGAGGTCCCGAGTTTACTTGGGAACGGGAAGACCAGATGCGACGCAAGTATCCTCATCTTTTCATCGACACCGTTACACCTAACAACGATTGAATTCAGGGACTGAATTCCTTTTTGGATGGGCGAATGTGACAATCCGTACTTTCAGGTCATCTCTCGACACAATTCATGTCTCATTATTTCAACATTTACAGTAAACTTGGTTTACGTGTTTCAAATTCGCGTAACCTTGGAGGTTTAGCGGCGAATTCATGATCATGACATCACGTACATTTCATATGGACTATGATTAGTCTACATTTCATTGTCATCATGTGCATCTCATTAGTTCATTCACGACATTTCATTTCATATTTTACGCGTAATTTTTATATTTTATAATCTTTATCGCGTGAGTTTTTATTTTAACATTTAACCCGATACTTTCAAAAATGATCCCGAGGTATTTTTAAACTTACATTTAGTTCATAAAAACTATATTTTTAGTTTTCCTAGTGTTTCAAATTTATTTGGTATATTAATCGTTAAAATTATATTATTACGTTGCTTTTCTTAAAAATTATACGATAATTATTTTATCACTCGAATTTCACAAGGAATGTATTTTTACAATTTTTATTATCTCATTACATTCTATTTTGACCTATTAAAAACTTACTTGTACATTTTCTACACTTTATTTACCTTTTTCTTACAAAATTACACAAATTATATACAAATATATACTTAAACATTTTTTAAAAAAAAATAAAATAAAATAAAATATCTTATATCCCTCCCCCCTTGGCCGACCAAGGGGGAGGGTATTCATTTAATGTGGCATGGCTAGCTTGATTGTAATAATACATACATATACATAAGTCTTACTTCAAAGATTTTCTCATTTACCTCAATTATTTCACAAGTGATAGCTAAAAATATTTCTCTCTTCTTTGGGGCTCTCCAAAACCGGTTACACATCAAGGAGTACAAGGGATCAAAATTTTTATCAAGATCAAGTGTTATTTCAACCTAGTTTATACTCTTTTTATGGTTTTGAAATAAAAACCAAGGGTATTTAAGTTAATCCTTGTTACCTACACCTCTTCACTATTACTAGTAAGCATATTCTTATCATTTTCAAGTTTCCTTTTCATTTTCATATGTTTCTTTTCATTTTTGGAGCTTATATGCATGATATGTGATTTATACCATTTTTCATGATTTATTGAGTTATATATATATATGGTCATCCTATAATTATCCCCTTGGTATTGGTTGGTCTTGATGGTGATTAGGAACCCATGACACCCTAAGAAGGTGTATGGTAGGATTAGATTAGTTTTGGAGTTGATTTGAAGGGATTAGAATAGGTTTTGTCCGAGAAAAACTATTTTCGATAACTATATTTTGTGTTCTGTCCTTGTTTTGCTTTTCTGGAAAATCCGACAGTAGGCACGACTTTTTGGCCTTGATTTTTAGAAAATATACTTTAAAACGAATCCGTGGCCGCTTGAACGGATAAAAACGGACTTATAACGAAGAAGTTATGGATTTTACAAGTTTGACGACGAAAATTATAATTTTCAGAAATTTCAGCAACATGTTTTTATTTTGTCCGAGTCAAAAACGAGCCTTAAGCTTCACAAATTATTTCGACTTCTCAAAAATATATTAGTTTACTTCAATACGAAGCTAAGGACATATTAAACGTAGAAAACGGATTTGAAACGACAAAGATATGCACTTTTTCATAAACTTGCCGTAACTAATTTTCTGCACACAATTAGCCAAAACCACCATCTTTAACCCTTATTATCTTTATGTTCGAGACCTTTTGGACGAAAACTCCTGAACTGAAACTTTTAGATATCGATACAAACTTTCCAAAACAGTCGAGTTCGTTCTCTAACGATCGACGTACACTATTTTACGACTAGTTTTCCAAAGCCATTTTTGTTAATTTCATGATTTTTCCGCCGACATTGTTTTGCGACGAAAAGTTGTAATTTCACTAAAAATCATTATAAAACCATTGTAGGATGACATTTTGACGTAAAAACTTGTAAAGTGATTTTTGTTTGGTCAAGGCGTCAAAAGAGTATTTTTCGACGATGTGTAATATTTTCAAAACTCGTAAATGGTATAAATAACATATCAAGTGCATGCATAACATTACATTGCAACTCATGACATATCATATCATTGATAATAGGTCCCGGTTAACGCATCACATTAAACCTCGGTGTACTCACTTTTGCCATTATTCCAGTTTATCCAAGTGAGTTTTCATAGCCCCGTTTTACATGCTTTCGATTATTTTCAAACCCACGGGGGAGAATACATTGCACTACATTTTTCTTTGTACGATACCAAGTATGTTAAATTCATTACATTGCTTAAGTTACCGCATTTGCCAATTTGAAAGTCCCCATTTCTTGAACATGAACCGTTAATCTTTGAAGCGAGGATGAGTGGATAGATCTATCGAGGGTGACGCCTCCATCCGGGTTGGTGAATCCCAACCAGGTAAACGGATGCATTTCATTTGATAACATTACGGAGTTGTCGGGCAAACACTCTGCAGGGGCATACATGATTGAACAGTCTAGTTTCGGGGTCATGGGCTTAGAGCAATTGTAACATTATTTTTACGTGACTTGATGGTCATGCATGATAGATACTTGTGTAGTCGTATAAAACATTTACATAAACCTATGATTTCTCACCAACATTATTGTTGACCGTTTTTAGCAATGTATTTTCAGGTAACTGAGGCATTATCATCATGACATGGTTTAGGGACCTACATTTTGAGTCGCGGCGTCGACTTACATTATGTACATTATGGCATTTTATTTCAAAACATCGTTTGGATTTGTAACATATTTGTATTTCCGCAAACTTTGTAAACCTTTTGGGACCGATGTTGTACTCTGAATGTTTTTATGAAATATCCAACGATGTGTTTTTAAAACGGCACTTTAGGTCGTTCAATATAACTGTGATGTGGTGCTATGACAGTCAATCCCCCAGGAATTCCATTCCGCTGCAAAACAGGTAAATTGGGGGTGTGACAGTTATCCAATGGGTGATCATGTCTAAGGTGTTCATGTGGTTGTTGTTGTGGAACTGAAGTAGCAGAGTCGATATCTCCTGATGAAGAAGGTTCTGATGATGATTCAGGAGCAAAGATATTTTCAAATGGAGCATCTTCGAGAGTAGCAAAGGGATTAACTTCTTCATTAATTCCAGAAACAATTCCATGATGTACATTTGATGATTGATGATTTGTTGATGAGACAGAGTGATCAACAGCAGGCGCTTCTTGACTTAATGATATTGAGACTGAAGGGTTCACTTCATTCACAGGGATAGGAGCAACCTCTGTTGATGGAATTGATATTTCATCAGCATTCAGTTCATAGTGTTCATCAAACATTGCATCAAACAATTTCTTTAAATCATCTTCAGATGGAGGTACATATGGAGTTGCTGGAAATGAGTTTGGTACAAGGGATGAACCAATGGGACTGTTTTGAAGTGCGGGTCCAGAACTGGATTGTCCAGGAGCCATTTGACCGGTCAGCTCATCGAACGTAACGTGAATTGTTTCCATGATATTTCGGGTTCTCTTGTTGTAGATTCGGTAACCTTTCTTGTTTGGTGCATAACCAACAAAAACTCCAATATCTTCCTTTGCTCTTAGTTTACCTAAGTCTTGACCATCATTAGTTGGGTAACACAATGCACCAAACACACGAAGGAATGAGAGATTAGGTTTTCTATTGTGGACAAGTTCATATGGAGTTTTTCCATGAGCAGTGTGAATTAGGGACCGATTTTGAGTGTAGCATGCAGTGGCAATGGCTTCAGCCCATAGAAACATTGGAACCTTTGAGTAAATCAAAATTGTTCTTGCGGCTTCCACAAGAGTTCGATTTCGTCTTTCAACTACACCGTTCTGTTGAGGAGTTTGTGGAACACTTCTTTGATGACTGATTCCAACACTTTCATAAAACTCAGTAAGTTGTTTATTAACAAACTCAGTTCCATTGTCTGTTCAGATGATTCTGACAGTTTTGTTAAGTCGAACCTGCAGCTGTTTGATAAGTTTGATGATGATATATGGAGTTTCATCCTTTGTCCTTAGGAACTTAACCCAGGTGAATCGAGAGTAATCATCAACCACAGCTAACACGTATTTCTTCCCAAAGATATTCTGCACTCTCATGGGTCCACATAAGTCCATGTGGATTGTATGAAGAACTTCTGTAACAGAGTTTGTAGGTTTAGGTTTGTAGGCATACTTCTTGCTTTTTCCCAATTGGCATGTTGAACAAAGATGATCCTTTTCATACTTTAGTCTGGGTAAACCTACAACTAAGTCCTTTCTGGAGAGATCATTGATGGTGCCGAAGTTCAAGTGATTGAGACGACGATGCCATAACCATGACTTGGTTTTAGAAGCCTTTGACAACAAACAAATTGGAGGAGACTTCATCATATCTTCGATAGAGATGGTGTATAGATTAGAACCACGTGTTCCTCTTAAAAGTTCCTTACCATCAAGTTATCTAACGAAACAAGTATGTTTTCTGAAGGCCACTTCTAGATCAGAATCACAGAATTGTCCGACAGAGAATAAGTTATGACCAAGACCTTCTACGTAATATACCCTGGAGATAACACTATCACCAACAACATAATCTCCATAACCTATAATAGCACCGAAATGATCGTTCCCGAATCTAATAGTACCGATAAATTTGCTCACGAAGTTCATGAGCCGCGACCGGTCTCCAATCATATGCTTGGAACACCCTGAGTCCAAGTACCATAGAACGATTTGAACGATCTACAGTTGAACACAGACAAGAATGGATAACTGGATAATTGGGATCCCCATGCAAGAATGGGTTCCACTTGGTTAGTAACAGTGATTGGAACACCCACATCAGAAATAGAAACATCCATATCAGAAGTAGAAGCAATGGAATCATTAGGAATAGATGCAGTGCTGGTGTCTGTATTTGACCTATTCAAAGTATGTTCACTTCTTAAGGGAATAGTTCTACCAGTAGGCATCCATTTTCTAGTGGGCATTGTCTTAGCAGTTTGAGGGCAAAACTGATTGACCTTATGGCCAAAAGGTATCCATTGATAACCTATCTTACAAAATGTTCTTCCTGTGGGTTTCCACTATTTTCTAACTTTCTTAAGCTTTTTCCTTTTAGCCTTCTTTGCATGATTTTTAGCATTAACAATCTTAACTGGGCATTTAACAGCATTAGACAAACCATTCACACCATAATCATGATTAGTAACAGAATTCAAACAGACATCATTACATGGTTTGCAAATAGTATCAGAATTCGAATTAATTACAGTACGCCTATGGCTAATACTAGAATCAACACGATTCGTTTTATTCAACTCAAACTTAAAGTTCCTAGGTTGGTCTTCTACTTTCTTCCAATGCACATTCTTAGCTTGCGAGGTCCTATCTTGCTTGGTATTGCCTGGAGGCTTTGACCTGCTTGCTTTAATGTCACTGATTACTCCTGTAGAGGGAATTATGGGAACATTAGTTGGTTGATTTACTTTTTGCATTCCTGAACTAGATGTGCAAGGGTCTGTACTACTAGAAGGCACATTGGTGTTCACTTTCTTGAAACTGGGCATAGAATGGTTTGTATGCTTGGCACTAGGCATAGAACAAGGCATCACCGCTTTGCCTTTTGCACCTAAGGATTTAGGACATGTTGCAATTACACATTCTAGCAACTCTTGAGATCGTTTGGCCTGGAGGCAAGCAAACCTAATTTCTCTATCAAGTGGTTTATTAATGAAATCCTCTTCAACAATCTCACGGAGACATTCTAGACTATCCTTAAGGTGAGCACAATAGTCATGAAACGCAGGTTCATTATTCCTAAGATGAGGAGGAATGTATTTAATAGTCACAGTGTATTTGCAGTCTGAGGATGACTTTGATGCAACATTCTTATTAAAAACAAGTGGTAGTTTCCCATTTTCCTGACTTCTCAGATTCTCAATTTCCTTTTGTAAAGACGTTATTTTTTCGTTGTTTTGGTCACGAGTGACTTTCATTGAATCATATAACTCTTTAAAGTGTTGTTTAACTTTTTCATTTTCTTCTAGAAAACTCTCGTTTTCCTTTTGCAAGGCATTAACTAAGTTTTGAAGATGAAAAGTTTAAGAGTACTGAGAATCTAAAGGAGGAGGCATTTGGGATCCAGTCACATTGTTCTTTTCACCCTTTAATTGAGAGATTTGGGCTTTCAACTTTCTCATCGTGTTACAATGAGCTCGAATCTGTTCATCACGTTTGCTAATTTCAAAAACTGCATCAAATTCAGGAACATCTAAGGATGTCTTGATATTTGAGGTTTTAACATTTTCTTTCAGATGTTGATATTTTAATTGCAGATCAAAATGTTCAACTTCTAGTTTAGAAAGATGCTTTACCAAATTATCGTGATCATCCTGATCAATTTTCTCTAAGTTTCGAATTCATCTTTTCAAGCTCAATGACACGATCATGGGAGACTTTCAGAGCAACAGATAATTCATGAAATTGAGAAGCATTAATGGAGCAATTCGTAGCATGTAAAACACATCTTGAATAATACATTCAGAAATAAGATTCTCATTCAAGGTATGCAAGTTCTTCCTCTCAATCTCATTATATTTTAATGCTCGCTCATAGTCACTAACCTCAACTATCATTGCATCAAATTCCTTTTCCATTCCTTTAATGTCAGAATCAATACCCTTTTTAAGACTCTCAAAATGATCATTTAGTTTTTAAAAAAAAGGCATGACCTCAGTTAAATAACATTCTTTTGTTTGCTCAAAACCCCTTTCCCCTTCATTTATCCCAGTGGGTGTGATCCTTTTCTTACAAGTTTTCTCCAAATCGACAAATAGTTGAAAAATAACATATTGACTGATTAAGGTCTTGCTCTTAGTGGCAATAGTCCTAGGAACTAAATGCATTGGTGTATTTGGAGGATACACAGTCGCTGCAGGCATTTTCCTAAGGGGAGGGTTCATTACAACAAGATTCTCTGCTTTTTGCTTTTCCATATCTTTCTTCCAAAAAATCTGTTCTGGGGTTAATTGAGTTTGAGGCTTAAACATGTTAAGGGAGATCCAATTTTCCTTAGTGTAATTATGAGGTTTGATGGTTATGTTTTTCTCTTTACATATAGGGTTGTTGAGTTTTTTATTCATTTTCTCCCTAGTGACCTCATCTGATTTCTTATCTTCCTCAGTGCACTCAGCGCAACTAGGTTTCTGTCTAGGCTTAAGGATTTCATTACCATCATAAATTACCTTATGAGCAGTTCTAGCCTTTTTAATGACCTCTGGATTTGGTTCCTCAACAAGGGGAATGCTATGCTTATCGCTTAAAACTCTATGCTTAGTGATCAAGTGAGCAGTCTGAATGGTATTCCCTTGCATGTACAACTTATTTTCAAGATTGTTTTTCAAAGTTTTTAGAGTGGAAAAATCATACAAAAGTTTTGATTCCTTAGCAGTGAATTCTTGCTTAAGCATTTTAACATTTTCTTGAAGTTCCTGTTTTTGCTTAGCAGTCTTAGAAAGCTTTTCTTGTAAGGAGTTTAACTCTTGTTTTAAGACTTCTTCTCTAAAATTACTTTTTCTAATAATTGTACGCATTTGGTTATCCAACTCCTGCTCACGAGTAGTTAATTCAAACTTAGCTCGTTGTTCATAGATAGCAACACATTCTTTATAGGCATTAAGTTCAGAGATAATAGAATTATCAGGGGCACATACAGTGTATTCATAAAAAAGATAGTCATCATTGACTGCAGAAGTTGCATCACTTGGTACTACCTCACTTTCACTTTGTTTCACATATTGATCATATGGGACAACATTGATATTACCCACATTTTCAATATCTGACTCAATAGTTTCAGTTGATTGTACTTTGTCATGCATCTTTTGCTCATCAGCATCATCGTATAGTTTTAATACCTCAGAAATGAGTTTGTCTTTGGATGGACCAGCTTGTGGTGATGAAGAGACTTTAGGAGAGACCATTGGAGAAATGCTAGCCATGAAAATGGTTTGTGCAGTAGGTTCATCATCAACGTCAGAGTCGTATGCATCACAATCAGCGACTTGAAAGGCATTCTGATGATTGTGACCTCTCTCCTGAATTGGCTGCTCATCCACATCTGCATCATACGTCTTGGCATTTCCCTCAGCAAGAAACAACAACTCTTCTTCATCCAAAGCTGCACCATTATCCTGAGCTTGAACAAGAAACATCTTATCCCTGAAGTACTCTGCATTCTGAGGGCGTTTTGGCGATGTGCAGTTCCTTGCAATGTGTCCCTCACCTCCACAGTTGTAACACTTGATCGGCTTTTCTTGTCCCTGATTTCCATTCCTTCCCCTATTCTGATTTGCCACATAGCCTCTACCAACTCCACCTCTTCCTTGTTCATACTGCCTTTCTTGAACTGGTTGTACTATAACCTTCCCATCTCTGATAGTGGCTTGATTGTGTGGATTAGATGCTGTTCTGAGGTTGTTGTTGATGTGTGGGAGTGAGTTCATGTTTTGACTAATTAGGAGAGCCAGTTGATTAATGAAGTTACCCACGTGTGCATAAGCATCAGCTTGTTTGAACATAGCATCGGGAATGAGTTTGTGAGTGCCATCACGCATGGGTATAACTTGTGAAGCTTTAGTGGTAATCCCAATGTTTGAGTAGAAAGCAGTTGAATCATTTGATGAGCTTGTCTCTCCATGGTTGGTTTTGAATTGTTCAAGAATCCTCTTTTCAAACATAGCATGTCTCTCATTCTGAAGAAGGAAAGCATAGAGTTGCTCATAGTTTGTATTCTTCAATCCTTTGGTTAGCTTCACAGAAGTGACAAACTTGTGCCATTCGGGATTCATGTTGTTCACAAATTTAGAGTTCAACTGAATGTTTGGCATTGTCATTCTGATGTTCCTCATGTCATTAACAAGCTTATGGAATCTCACGTAATATTCATAGACACTCTCATCAGGTTTCATCTTGAAGTGTTCAAATTCATCATAGAGTTGTGATTCTCTGTCTTCCATAGTTAATTCAGAACCAAAAAGAAGCATCTTGAAATTATCCCATACAGCCTTTGCTTCAGTGTTGTGATTGATAAGCTTGTAGATGTCTTTTGGAAGACCTTGAAGTATAATGTTAGAAGCCCTGATATTTGCATCAAATCTCTTTTTCTCCCTATCATTGAGCTCATCATACGTCTTTGGTCTGTCTATTCCATAGATCATTGTTCCATCTGCAGCTGTATCAATTAAGTCTCTGGTCGTCTCAATCTGATAAGGTCCTTCATCTATTGACTTGAGAATGTTGACTCCGTTTTCTTTTCCCAAATAGTACAATCAGATTCGTTGTGCCCATGAATCATAATCAGTTCTGTCAAGCATAGGTGGACGAGTATCTGACCCTGCTGCTTGAACGTCCTCAGCTACGGAAGAAAAAATAGTAGGAACGATGTTTGCCATGATTACAAGTTCTACGGGATTTTACAATTCTTTGATTAAACTAGGAAATTGATTCTTTCACGGGATTTTACTAACCAAAAGAACAACCGTAAGAATGTATCACGAAGAAGTGACAAGTCTAAATTGACAAGTAGCTAAACACTCAACTCGCTTAGTAATCAACTCGCTAAACAACCAACTCGCTCAAAGGAACAAGTCGCTTAAGGAATCAACTAGCTAAATAGCCAAGTCGCATTAATATCAACTCGCAACACAATCAACTCGCTTGATGCAACAAGTCTCTAAATAGCCAACTCGCTTCAGTATCAACTCGCAACACAATCAACTCGCTTAAAGAAGCAAGTCGCTTTAGGAATCAACTCGCTTAATAGCAAGTCGCAAATAGACACAACTCGCTTAACCACCAAGTCGCTTAAACGCTTAACTCGCTAAATGGCCAAGTCGCATATATCAACTCGCATCCAGTAACAAAGCAACTCGCTTTGAAGAACTAAATATCCGAGACACAACTCGCTTAGTAAAAAGTTCAAAAATAACCACTTTATCAATCAAAAACAACCAAACCACAATGATTTAAGCCTTCCAATTCAAAACATAAATACATATGATGATCCTAAACACAAAAGCACAAGCAAAATTCAAACTTTAACGCTAGAATTTGTCCAAATGAATCCAACTCTTCTAAACACTTAATACCCCAAAAACCTTATGAAATCCACCAAAACAAAGAGCATGAAAGATGAGTGATCAAACCATGGCTCTTGATACCAATTGTAACATATAGGATTTCACAAACACACTAAACCATAATCACTATGGGGCGTTTAATATGTTTAGAGAGAGAAAGTTCTAGAGAGAGAAATGGAAGAGAGTTAGGAACTTTAGTGAGAGAAAGAAAAATCTTATTATGAGCTCCAACTCTCTACCTTGGGAGGTAGAGAGTATTTATAGTACTTACATAAAACGCCACCTACCGGGCTGTGGATCAGGCATACAGTGGGTAAAGACCCGTCCGTCCTCCACGGTGTTACAAAACTAAATACTACAAAACATTAAATAACTACGACTACGAGCTTTCTAACGATTACATATACTTGAGGTGACCGACACTTTAACTACTGGATTTTCCAAATCCTAACAAGCTCCAAATACGAGTAAACGTCAGTAGTTCCCATTGGGTATGATAGAGGATCACACATCGATTGAGTGTAAAGTACTTATCGATAGGATAGCATCGATAGAACAACATCAGCAAGATATCATTGATAAAACAACATAGTAGGATGATATGGATAAAACGACATCAATAAAACGACATCGATAGGAATACACCAATGGAGCATAAGGTATAACACCAATAGTGCGTGAGGTATTACATCAATAAAGCGTAACGTATAACCTTAATCGAGTATTGTTGATGAAACAACGTCAGCAGAATATTATCGATTCAGACAATTAACAACATCGAGTGGATAACGTCGATTGAATAATATCGAGTGAACGACATCGATTCGAAAAAAATAAACAACGATCGTTCCAAGGTAAAGCTCGGGGTAGGGGTCCGTAACAAAATCACAATCAAGGTAAGGCCAAATGAAAGTAGCAAATTCCAAATTCGCAACGAGACCCAAAATCTCAGTACCAAATAATCCAAAAGCAAATATAGTCAAGATTATTTCCAAAACACTCTTGTAAGTTCAATGAACTTATTACGATATCAAACGTGTCGAAATACGCAACTCGAATTCAAACGCTGACCAACCGGGTCTAACTCGACCCTACGTAGAGCATGATTATATGTTTTCATTAATTCCAAAAGTGATTCATAGTCGTAACATGACCAAGCAGCGATGAAAGACGTTCCGTAAAAGTGGAAAAATGTCACTATGAGTAAGTATTGTGATGCCAGTGTGTTGTGTGTAGGGTTAAAATTTTACCATGTCTATGCTCGTTTACACATACAAAATCATTTCGTTTTCCCCAAAACCACAATAACCATCCCCAGCATTGCAAAGTTCGCCTCAGTGTTGGACATAGGTGATCAGTCTATCCCCTTCTCCCTGATGAATATAGGTGATCAATCTATATTCTCATGAACTTTGAAATACTCAGCTCAGTTACACTAGCATTATGTCCTGTACTTTTAGTTGTTACGAAAAGTAAAATGAGCATTCCATTTATGTGAGGGATAAGGCGTAGCTCTGTGGTACGTAAACATACGTATATGAAAGCAATCATAGTTCATAGTGAGATTAATTGGATAGTAATATAATACATATCTCATCAAGTATGACTTCAACAAGTCAAAATCGAGGCATCAGCTTGGCAGGCAGGCATGTATCGGTCATAGGGTTAAGTTTTCATAAAAGTAGTTATAGTCTAGGTTTCAAAAATACCCAGTTCTCTATAACCGAGGCTCTGATACCAATCTGTAACACCCCCAAAAATAAAGATACCCAAAAATAAAGATAATGCAGCGGAAGTAAGTGTTACCAGAGTATTACTCGATTGGTACCACAACACAATGTATAGAACAACAGCTTAACTTGAGAAATCGTATTTCGTAAAGATTTATGTTTACATCTTTCAAAATATATATTATAGAATGTAGGCCCATAAAAGAATTAAAGTGGTCCCCAAATTTACATCAGAGTCTTCTATGACCATGTCATACCAATACCCAAGCGCCTCCGAAGTTTAGCTAACGCCATCCTAAAAATACATGCTAAAAGTGTCAACACAAAGGTTGGTGAGTTCACATGTTTTAGTACACCAAGTAGTTTCCAAAAAAGTAAGATCAATTGGTTGTCAAAGTTTCGAAAGGGTCCATTATGTATGCAACGTGTTCATGGCATAAAGGTTCCACTACTTAAGCCGATTCAACCGAAAATTTTCCCTACTTGCAACATGCTCTAACCCAGCAGGAGAAGTGATACTATGCACTCCGGTTAGTCGAGTGAGGGGATGGCTCTACCCTTAAATAGCGCTATCCATAGATACCAACGGCTCGTCCCGTACAGTGGGAGTGAGTTAATAAGTAGTATAGTACCAGGGGACTTTTACAGTTGTTCTCAGGCGCCAAACATAAGCATACATATCAGTTTGCACAGTATAGCAGAGCATAGCTCAGTAGATTGAATCAGTTTAGTAAATCCATAATTTTATGAATGCACAACCAATTTAATTTTAAGTAATCATTGCATGCTTTTCACCCCAAAAAGAGTAAAACAGTAAAATGGGGCTGTGAAACTCACCTTAGTCCGAAGAAATACAAGAATCACAACTAACTCGACTGGCATCGAGAAATATAACACAATAGTATCACAAGGTGGCAACGTACGACGATACAAGAGTACCGACACAACGGTACGTCATTGGCACAACCTAATAGTATATGGATTATCTCAGAATACGTATCGTAAAGTAAATAAGTTTTCAAAAGATAAGTGTTTTAGTTTTCGTGGAATACTCGTATAAATAATTATAAGAGTTTATTGTCATAATTCGTAAGAAAAGTTTAGTATCATCATTCGTGTGGTGGTTTGAAGATCTAGACTCGAAAACACATATCAAAGTATAAAATATATGGTACACGTATGAAAGGAAATAAACATGTAAGAATCAAATAGCAATTAAGTGAGATACAAATAGATCACTTAAGTTTAACTTATATTTATTGGTTATTGGTTTAGAGTCCGATAATAATCTAATAAGCGATCGCCCGATATCTTAAGTCTGTCACGAGTTTAATATGTCCAAACAGTCAAGTCCAACATATATTTAATATGTTAATCTAATAATATTCTATTAGAACAATAAGTGCAATACCTGTAGTCCGATGTGTCCAATATTTATCCAAATGATATCTATTCCGATATCTTATTTTCGTCATAAGTTAAATGTCCAAATGCTCTCAATACATATAAGTTCAGTGTTCAAGTCCCGATTCATTATGTTTAGTCCGAATACCCATTGTCCAACATAGTATGCCCCTTATGTATCTGTTATATCCAATATGCTCAAGTCCGTTATGTATTAGTATAGTCCAAGTCAAGTTTAATAATTTTGTCCAAAGTCTGTTGTTTTTAGTCTGTCGTAAGTCAAATACGTTTATCCAAATGACCAAGTCCGTTACAAGTCCGATGTCCAATAATATTTGACTCAATAATCTTAGTCCGAAATCCGTTGATATAAGTAGTCCAATAATAATTATAAGTTTAGCCCAATAAGTGTTACATACTTAGCCCATTAATATTTTATAGGTTAAGCCCAAGTTACAAAACTGTACATAATCATAAGTAAAACGAATCGAGCGAATCAACTAAGCAGTTACACGATAAGCAGGTTCAAAGAAATAATCTTATAAGCCAACTTCACAAATAAACAACTTAATAACGAAAATGATAATACCACAAGTACTTGGCTTCAAAAGAATAAGTCGAATCATTCATAAGTCATAAACCAATTAAGTTGTAAAAATTATTAAGTTTCAAATATGCAATATCGGTTGACGATGAATAAGCTAAAGGTCACATAAGTCGTAACATACAAACACCCTCGAATCATATAATGCTGAAAAGTAAACTCAAAACAACAAACGCCCATGTGACTTCTTTTATACCGAAAACAAATTAAATTCAAAATAAGCATTTCAAACTTATGTAAAACAAAATATACACAATCCAAACCCACACCCTCTTGGGGTGGGTTGCGACAGCAGGCATCAAACAGCCCAAGGGCACCTAGTCGGGTCGCGGTGTAAGTCGGAGCAAGCAAGCCAAACACACCCTTGTGTGGCTTTTATGTTGGTCCGAGCAAAATAAGCAAACTCAAGCACCCTTACAGTTTTGTGTTTAACGAGAATCAAAAATAAAAACAGCTAACTCATAAGCTTGTTCTTAATTTACTACAAGTTAATAACTCAAGTTATTTATCAAATATGCAATTTATAATATTCATGAAATTAAGCACAAGTATGTATAAGCTGGAACAAACCAAAACACATCCTTCAGGGTGACTGTGACAGTAGGCAAATAAACACCCTTTTTGAGGGTTCGGACTATAGAAAACAAACACCCATAACGGGTTCCTTTGCTGGTCGAGACAATAAGTCACACGCACCCATTAGGGGCTGCGGCTTGGTGGCTAAACCCACGAGCCGAACACCAGGTTGGTGTGGCTGTGGTCACGACTCAGGATCAACAAACACCACCTTTGGTGGTTTCTTTTTCCAGCTGAGAATTAAACCAGGCGCACCCTTATGGGTTGCGGTGACAGCAACAACTAACCGCCCTCTATGGGCTATAAACAACAAACAAACGCACCCTCGTTTGGGCTGAGACACGCAAAAGCAAACGCCCCTTTGGAGTGGGCTTTTCTTTTGAATCTGAGACAACCAAACGCACCCTGTGGGTCGCGTTGGTGATCCGAGGCAAGCAAAACAAATACCACTTGTGGTGTCTTTCTTGAACCGAGAGTAAACACAACTAAGTTTAGCAACTCCAAATCCAATCTAAACCCGAGACCAAAAACCAAAATGATGATAATAATCAATTTGACTTAATACCACATGAATTAATTATTCGAAAACTCTTATACTTGTTTTTAATTCCACGAAAACATAATAATTGTTTTAGCAATCAACTTGTATATGATAACAATTGACAAGAGTGGTTTTGTTTCGACATACCGCAAGGACGAGCGAGAAGTGGAGATGAAGATGGTGGTGTTATCAAGTGGTGATGGAGTGGCTGTGGTATCTCAACCCATCGAGACCCTAAAACCCTAGGTGTAACCCTTGCTTTAATCAGTCCCAAACGACCCTTGGTCGTTCTCCTTTATGATGATGGCAGTAGTAGTGCGTCTGTTGTGGTGATGTGGAGAGGCGGTGGAAGAAGAGAGATGGAAGGAGGCGGGGAGGCGTGGAATGAGAGAGAAGGAGAAAAGATAACATCTGATTTTTTTATTTTTTATTTATTTATTTATTTTTTTTATATATAAAAGTAGTATAGGAGGTTTAGGTAGATAAGGTGGTGAGGCGGTGTCTAGTTTGATCCTGATAATTACAAACGTTGGGTCTTTAAGTTGCGAAACTTAATATCGGGCAAGGTAAAAATATAAGGCTTATAAATATGTTAAAAATATACTCAATTTAAGACTAAGTTACAGATTATCCGAGTGTTTAAACGTTATTTAAATTAAAGGAGATTTATAGTGATAATAAATTGAAGTTAATAATTAATTTAATAACCTAAAAAGTTTCGTGAAAACTCAAATAAATAGCTAAGTTTAGTTTGAACGTTTAATAATTGTACGTTAACGAAATAACGTAAAGTGGTAAATAAAAGTCCAAAAGTTTTATACTTGACATATAAGGATGTTTATTTGAAATAAACATAAGATATGTTGGTGTCGGTAAGCACATTTATTGGGAATGTGAGTTACGTTACACTAGTTAGTTGCTGTGATCAGGTAAACTAATAACGTTTAATCTAAAAAAATTAGACGTAGAAAATGGATAAATATTCTTTTATTAAAATATTATATTAGTTTAATACAAGGTGAAAGTCACCGGTGGTTACACCTAATTCTTTATATATACCCCCAGTTTCGCGGATCGAACTCCGTGGTGAATTAGGGTTTGAAAACAAGGGTTTTGTATGTTAGGTTTAGAGACAAATCACAGGAATTGACAAATCTCAGTCCTTGACAAAACGCACTTGAGACAACTCGCACAGGAGACAAGTCGCAGTATAAGACAAATCGCAGTATAAGACAACTCGCACCATGTTTACCAACTCGCTTAAACTGTAACTCGCTTAACAGATAACTCGCATAAAACACAACTCGCATAGGCTGACAACTCGCATAGTACACAAGTACACCCACTACTTCCACTACTTTGTCCTTTCTTGTTGTTTTGTCTCAATGGACAACTCGCATATAAGACATCTCGCTTCTCAAATCGTGACAAATCGCATATAGTTTATGACAAGTCGCTTCAATAAGCAAACTCAGAATAGACAAAGTCGCATCAAAGAAATGCATACTGTGACTCAACTCGCATCCAACAAACTTTCAAAAACACCACTTTTCAATCCAAAAACAACCCAACCACGATGATTCAAGCCTTCCAAATCAAAACCTAAACACTTATAATGATTCTAAACATAAAAGTACTATCAAAATCCAAACTTTAGCACAAGAAATGATCCAAATGATGCAAACTACTCTAAACTCATTCAAACCAAAAAACCTTATGAAAACCTTTAGAAATCCAAGAACATGAAAGATGAGTGATCAAACCATGGCTCTTGATACCAATTGTAACATATTAGTTTTCACAATCACATATAAGGACGAATTATGCCAAAGTTTAGAGTGAGAAAGTAGAAGATGGGATCCTTTCTAGATAGAGAAAGTAAACAAAAGAAAGAAAGGTTAGTTTAAGTGAAAGGTCCAACCCTCTACCTTGGGAGGTAGAGGGTATTTATAGTTACATACTAAACGTCCTCCTTCAGACTGTGGATCAGGCATACAGTGGGTAAAGACCCGTCCTTCCTCCACGGTGTTACTCTAAACTAATTAACTAACTAATAACTAGCTAATAACTACTAAATAACATAAAGTATACGAGCTAAGATATGCTAAACAATAATTGGGGTGACCGACACTTCCTTATGGAATTTCCAATTCCTAACACCTTAGGCTAGGGTAGAAATCATTTTGCTATGACACTGTTTCCTAGCTAAGTAGAGATATCTACTCCGACCTAGTCCAGGGTAGCATTTGTTCTAGGCCTTGCTACGACTGCGCTGGCTAGAGTCGCTTGGGGCCCTGCTGTGATATTCATTGTGTTATTGGTATGTTATTGGTGTGTTTATTATGTATCTATCTTAGTCTCGCATAGCAAATAAACTCTTACAGATCCACTATTGAATTTATACTTAAACCTATGAACTCACCAGCGTTAGATGACCTTTTAGCATGTTTTTCTCAGGTAATTAAGTTGATGTTTGGAATGCTCGTTATATGGAGGCTTAGCATTGAGGCATGGTTGAAGGATCATATTGAAACTCTGATAATATTATGCGCACCTATTTTATAAATCATGTTGGGCCTTACATTTGACTATTTTGGGATGATTGTATTTGGATAATTAATTATGGGATTGGTTTTTGAACTATATTATGATTATCTTGTTTGCTATACTTGTGTGATATGCCACTCCTGTAACGCCCTGAAAACTTGTTTAAGCCTTCTGCTATACCGAGATTTGAGGGTGTTACAGATTAGTATCAGAGCCAAGGTTATAGAGAACTAGGTATTCAATAAAACCTACACTATAACCACTTTTTAGAAAAATTGATCCTCGACCGACGCATGCCAACCTGCCAAGCCGAAGCCTCTTGATTTGAGTATGGTATGAACTACGATTTGATTGTTGAGATATTATGAACTGTGATTGGATTATTGAGATGTTATGTTTTACGATATGAATATTGTTTTTGCAAGATTATGAGCTTGTTATATGATTGATGTGACTTGGGATTATATGATGCGTGGATTATGTGATAGAATAGAACTTATGCGTTTTTGTTTAAATGCATATTTTTGTGTAATGCGGTACCTTTATTTTAAAGCTTTCATTACGTGATATATGTTTTGGTTAAGTTGATGCGCTTTTAGAACTAGTCGTTTTTATACCTACCCTATGCCTTTGTCATAGACCATGTCTTCACTAGCTTATGATGTGTCTGAGGATATCCTTGCTGCTACTACTTCCCCAGCACGGACTCTGATGACTGTTGCGCAGGGTGATCCCCATGTGATTTCCCGACATTCTACTTCCACTTCATCATCATCTGATCGCCCTAGCTCATCTAGGCAGTTTGCATTACATCAGGTCTTAGCACGAGCCCAGACTCCTAGACTTACTCATAGTACTGCTCGTATGTTTGTACGACCACCATCATCACCTATACACCTGTCAGCTCACTCTCTCCTGTCATCACCACCTGCATCACCATCTCATAGAAGACCTAGATCCCCTATTGTTAGGAATTAGAAAATTCCATAGTGAAGAGTCGGTCACCCCAAATGTTATCTAGCTTATTTTAGCTCGTAGACTTGTCATTAGTTACGTTATTTAGTAGTTTATTTATTAGTTTGTAGCGTAGTATAGTTTAGTGCAACACCGTGGAGGAAGGACGGGTCTTTACCCACTGTATCCCTGATCCACAGGCCGATAGGAGGTCGTGTGTTTGTAAGTATAAATACCCCTTCCATCCATGGAAGGGGTGGTGCTTCTCATTTAATCTAATCTTTCATTTGTGTAAACCTCTAGCAAGAACACCCTCTCTCTCTACTAACTCTCTAACTATGGCAAACATGTATTTTGATCATCCAAGACCACCCGAATCATCAACACAATAAATATTACGATCCTACAATTGGTTTCAGAGCCAAGGTTATTGTGTTGTGTTGATTTTTTGTGGTTTTTGGATCTTGTTGTTAACTGTTTTTGTACCTTTTTATGGTCGGAATATGTTTTACCTTGTTTTTCGGATCTGAATGTTTTTATCTTTTGGGTAAACTGTTTTTACATGGTTTGTGTATCTTATTTTTGGTCAAAAATGTCCTGGTCATTCATGTTTATATCTGTCCTTGTGTCTCTTTTGGGTCCAAACAAGTTATAACATCTTATTAGACAATTTTTGTTACCAATCCGTGAAGAAATATGTGGTCAAACTGTCATCTTTGTGGTCAAACGGGTCTAAAGTAGCAGTTTTTATGATAGTTTTTCTGGGTTTAGTATGAAGGTGGTCGGAAAAGTAGCCGGAAAACTCATCGGAAAACATAAAAATCTTGCTGGCGATTTGACACAAAACTGACCAGATGCATTGCACCTCTTATAGCGACTTGTCTTTACAAGTCGCTACGACTTAGCCTAGCGACTTGGTCGCGAAGTTAGCTCAAATAGCGACTTTGGTCGTGGGCGAGTTAGCGCTTCTACTTACTTGGTCGGTGGCGAGTTAGCCTAGCGACTTGGTCGTGGGGAGTTAGCCTAGCGACTTGGCCGTGGCGAGTTAGCCTAGTGACTTGTCGTGGCGAGTTAGCCTAGCGACTTGTCGTGGCGACTTGGTGCATTATATTGGTAGCGACTTGGGCTTTTGACATAGTTAAGACAGAAAGGAAGAAGGAGAATCGACCACAAGACCACAACCATAATTTTACAATACATCAACCCAACATCGACCTCAGCTTTTATTCACACCATCAGTCCACATACTATAATACAAATCAATTACATAAATCACATGGATCTCAGTTCATTCGTGTTAACAAACTGCAAACAAAACCATTTAAGGTCTTCACACGAATAATACTCATCACTGATCCCTAGTTAACCACTCTTCACATCTTTTCGAACACAATAAAGATGGGTCTATAACAAGGTCATATGAACCCTCTTTGCTCGTTCAATAAACTCAGAATGATAATCATTGTTCAACGGTCCAAATTCTCATGATATGCATCATCATTGAATGGTTATGACCTAACGATTTATTGATCTCTGTTTTTCTTAACTCGTGGTTCTCATAAGAAACATCAAGACTTTCAAAGAGTCTATAACACGAATTAAGTAAATCATCATTGACCAAGATGTTGTTGTTAATTTTCGAATTTAAAGATGTGATGTTAACAAGGTTGTTAAATCACGACTTTGATTCGGATGTTCATTTACACTAAACGTGATTTAAAATCTGGGTGTTGTATCATATTCTTACCTAATTACGAAGCTTCAAAAGAACTGCCTACACCATCTCTGTGGCATGTATGATGAACCTTAAGCCATCCATGTGGCTAGGTTGTTATCCAAGATGGTTTTCACTGGAGCATCTTGATGATGGTATATGACAAACTTTTGTGTCTACGGTTTGCTCATGATGATACGATTTGATTTAAGAGACGAATATATGAGCAGATTATTTTGGTGTTGAGGCCGGATTGATACAGAGTGAGATTCGATGTGTGTGTGATTCTTTTAGGGTTTGTATATGATGTGTTATCGATTTGGGTTTGTTAATGTGGGCGGATGAAGTGAGTATTTTAGGTTACATATGACTTAGGTGGTGATTTATACTCCCAATTATTAGGTTTGTGTTGGTTATACTCGTATAAGTCTTTGGGCTAACAATATTCAAGCCAATTGAACATGACTTTGGTGGGTTTCACGAATGTTGGATGAACAACTCAATATGCTTCTTTTCTGATATTCACGTGAGTACAAATAATCACTTGGGCTAAACGTGACTTAGGTGGGTTCCACGAGTGTTGGCCTTGGGTATGAGATAATGAAATCACAATCATTATGCAATCACAAAGTTTATTACTAAGCGTGTGTGACCTATTTGTGTGATTGTTGGGGATAAATGATTTCTTGATGGATCAAAAAGCTATATCTTCTACATGGGCCGCAGTTGAATTATGTGATACATGGTAAATGAACCAATCATTTTGTGCTAAATTGAATCAAGTCGTGTGATATTGGTTTTATTTATTGATCGGGGGGTTCATTGGATATTGGTACCTGACGTGAATTTGATTTGTGTGATATTGGTCGAAGTTATTAATTGATCGTTGATGATAAGACTTATTAATGAGATGTAATGATGAGATCTGTTATGAGGTTTGGTACTTTGAGTTGTACATTTTCACAAAAGATATTATGTCACGGCTTGAATTGATATTTGAACATGGTTGACTACGGGGTTGTTTGCATTTGGTATTTCTTATTTGGATTTGAAGTGAGATTTTCCGGCACGTTACTTATTTCGTCTTCTTTCTTTCTACCCTTCCGAAGATGACTTGTTTGGGCGTTTATAGAGGGTGATAAAGACTTGGCTATTTAGTTGCATTTGTGATTCTTTCTCACTTAACCCACATCGTAGCTATCACTTCGTGTCTCACCCTACTTGATTGAGAATGTCAAGAGGTTTTGTACATTGGGTACACCGTATCTTGTTCACGAGGATTAATACAAGTTTAAGTAACAAATCTGGGGAATTTTACGTCATGATCAAGTTTGATATATCGGGTTTACTTCTCCATGTGGTCATTACAATAGCCAGCATGATCAATGCGTGATTGATGTGTTTTCCAAAGTGTTGATTGGATGGTTGATGATGTTGTTGATGTTGGATAATGAACCGTTGATGAACCGCTGCATGTTCCCCTAAAACAGATATTCTCTGAAACCAAAGTCGTCGTAACACATTCAAGCTGACATTGTTTACGGTTTTGTCTTGATTTTGTAAAATCGCGAAAAAAACCTATTTCTCGGTTTAAATCATAGACTTGTAAAATCTCGTGACAATGGAAACATCCTGGTATTAGTAAAGTGCATTTTCAGATCTATCTTACGGTTTATTCTTGGTTTTGTAAAATCCCGCGAAAAGAAACTATTTCTCGGTTTAAACCATAGAGTTGTAAAATCCCGTAATGATGGAACCATCTTGGAGAAGAGAAAGTGTAATTTTGGATCTTACTTGATGCTGATGCTACGGTTTCTGCTTCAAAGAAGGGATAAAAGGGTGTACTTCATGAATTGGGTGTGTTTGGGTTTTCTTCATGGCAATTTGGTTATTACATGGTTTTACGGGGTTATGTGCTTTTAACCATGGTCGGGATGAAACCATTATCAGAGTTCGTTTAAATCACAAAGAAGGCTAGATTTGACCTTTTAATAGATGTGACAACAAATAATTCAATATTATTTATTTAAGGTTGAAGTGAATTATCACGGGCGAGTGTACTTAGTATCTGAAGGTATCGGGGATGGTTGGATGAAGATTCTTCATGATCCTTGTTCGAGCTTAGTATCATAAACGAAGACTTGGAAATCTAGTTATTGTTGGGTGTCTTTTACCTTTTCTCTTACCACTTTGGGGAATTGGGCTCATACCACCACAAAATAACTATCACTTTAAGGAGTTACGTTGTAGTGCTCAAGGTGTCACATTCAATTGTGGATTTTCAAGAGGTAATGTACGCCTATTACTTGATGGTTGGTTGGTTGAAGAGTATAGAGTACTTAGAGATTCAATAGAGCATGATTTCGGCACCGCTCACATGTGCAAGCTTTGTCACGAAGTTCGGTTAGTTTACTTCGTCAAATTCATCATATTGGGTTATCTCCATCACTTGTCACTTTACAAAGAGCCTAATGAATGATAATGGTGATGATTACATGTTTTGCTAAGAGAGTTGAAAAGAGAGAGATTATGACGTATGAACACATCGCCATGCCTCGTACTCTAAAGAAAAGAAATGTGTATGCTTTCAGGCGCATTATCTTCGAAGAAGAGAAATCTTCTTATGACGCTGTTCACATCGTTCAGGCCTCGCTCCAAAGAAAAGAAATGTGTACGTTTCAGGCGATTATCTTCCTCGAAGAAGAGAAATCTTCTTATGACGTATGAACACGCTTCATGCCTCGTACTCTAAAGAAAAGAAATGTGTAATGCGTTTCAAGGCGCATTATCTTCCTAATAAGAGAAATCTTCTTATGACGTATGAACACAAAGCTTCATGCCTCGTTCTCCAAAGAAAAGAAAAGTGTATGTCGGCGCTTTTATCTTCCCAGAAGAAAATCTTCTATTATGACCATTCTCATCAACATGCTTCATACTTTTCCATGCACTAGTCATCAAGGAACCGGCTACCACTGATTGTTCTCTCATTCCACTTGCTCGATTATAATGAAGATGGCGACATCATGTGCTTATTTTGGGGGAGAGAAGTGTGAATAGAACATTCGGATGGATTTCACTTATTTAGTCAAGAATGGCATCTCCGTATGCAATTTTGAGGGGAGAAGAAGTGTGAATTTTTTGCATTGTTGATTGATACTTGAGAATATATATGGTCATAAGGCTCTAAACTCATGTAAGAACCGAGCTTCTTCTTATCGGGTCATCTTCACATGGAGTTTTTCTCTTCTAAGAGCTTGGTTGACATCTTCACAAGCTGATATAAGTTTAACAACAAAGTGCTTCCGGTTAATGCTTCACGGCAACATCAACATGATGATTCCAACCTTCGTTCTTGTTTGAAGTGATTGTTTGCTTGGTATTACCATTTCGTGTGTTATTCACGCTGGTGATTGCCGATTTCCTTGATGAACATCTTTCTGTTCTTGTTTGATTGGGAGGATCTTAATTAAGGGATTTGCAAGATGTAAATTAATGGGATGCTTTTTTGGTGATGTTCTTGTGTTTTGGTGAGTTGAAGATGTTAACTATCCATTCCCCAATCGGACAATCTTGAAGAAGGTCGAGTCTTCAAATCACTTCGCATTTTACTCACATGTTAGAAGACTATAGACGAGTTGCATTTGATTATTTAAAGACTTCTTCTCAATTCAAGCATTCATCATAAAGATTGTCGGTTTAGGGGAGAGCACTAATTGGGGGAGTGTGATATGTCGAATTTAATCCCCAATTAGACCTGCTCACATTATTCAGCATGTTGATTCTCACAAAGACTTCAAGCAATCTTCTCAACAAATTTCAAGTATTTGGGCTTACAATGAGTTGCTGATTCTGAAGTGTCAAAACCAATAAGGGGGAAGGAGACACATATCTAAACGCGAGTAAACTTGATGAACTTAATACTTCTAAGTAATTGAAGATATCCCGGGAAGACAAATGTTATTACCGCAGAGAAACTCAAGGTTTGACTCATGGCGAGTAAACTTGATGAGCTTAATACTTCTAAGTGATTGAAGATATCCCGGGAAAACAAATGTCATGACCGCAGAGAAACTCAAGGTTTTACTCATCAAGGCGTTTAGTATTCTTATTCCAACTACGTCGGGGAAGCGATGGAAGAGTTAGTTTCTGAAGATAAAAGAGGTACACAAATGCGTGATGATCTCGATGTTATCACAATCATCAGAGGAGAGAGAGAATTGTGTACATTGGAGCCAGCTGTTTACTTGAGGGCTTAATCGCTGATTCGAGATATAATCACTTATTCCGGAGTTGACATCCACAGATTGTCATCCGCAGAGATAATCGCAAAGGACTTGGCTTCTTCAATGTTATCGCTATTCCTTCCTTGGGTATTGGTATACTTGATACTTGAGCTTCATACACGATCATCGTGAAGAAAAATGTGAACATAAGGAGGTGTTTTCATTCCCCTCATGATGTGTATTCGGGAGAGCTCTTGGGTATTGGTGTACCAGGTTCTTGAGCTTCATACACGATCATCCGGGAAGAAAATGTGAACATGGGAAGGTGTTTTCATTCCCCTCATGATGTGTATTTGGGAGAGTTCTTGAGCATTATACAAAGAGACCGACTGCATCAATTCAACTACGTGGGGGAAGTGGTCTCTTGACACCTTTTTGGAATGGATTGCTTCAGACTTCAGTGGTTGTGAAATTTGAGAAGATTATTTTATGTGTGGGATGATACGTTTCGTTTCTTCTATTGGATGATATAACCCGAACGGAGAACCTCGATTATCATTCTTAAATGGAGCAATGGGATTCATGATAATGGTGTGCTTTTGTGCACCTGCTAAAGCAAGCTTGAAATAGAGCTTCGAATCTGCTCATCTAATGGTTTTTCGGTTTGGGGGAAGCTGCCAAAGTCTCTTTCTCATGGCTCATGTTCTTTCTTCATTCAGGAGCCTCGATTTGCTTTGGTGGTGAATGTTTAAGAGATGATGACTTCTTTCTTCATCAACGGGGCTGCTTGATATCCTTATCTCGGTACTCGTATCATCATCTTCTTTTACTATATCATCTTCTCTATCCTTGTATATATTTATTAAAAACCAAATACAAAAATATGAAACCATCAAAACAAAATAGAAAAATTCAAAACCTACAAAAATCCATAAAAATCAGAAAAATTTGAAAAAGACCAAAAATATGTTTCCCAAGACATGTCTTCTGGTATCGATAACATCTACGGTCTTAGAAATGTCATTCAATAATGGCACGGGACTTTAGATGAAGTTCGAGCAGGAGGTGTAAATATTCCTTTCTAAACATGTCTCAAAAAATGGCTTACAGTTATTTCAGACTGTAACCCGGGCTTAAAACGATGGCTTACATTATTTCAGTAATGCCAAATGGTGGCTTGCAGTTACTTCCGCGCTGCATGCAACCCGTGCTTAAAACTATGGTTTGCTATTATTTCAGATAGCAACCCGCTCTCTTAAAGAAAGGAAAGTGCAGCACTTGAACTTTTTCCAAAATATTTCGTGCACTTATCCTAAAACACTTTGAGGAAAGTATGTCGAAGGATCGTTCCTACACAAATGTTTTTCCGCTAAAATTCTTGTAAAAATATTTGTTGTTTCCAAAATGGTGGTAAAATGAGTTGCTTTAAAACAATCGCCAGAGTTTTTATTAAATGAAAACTCAATCAATGACTTCAGCACTTTTAAACTTTTCACAAATTGAGTCATTGATTGAGGGGGATAATGTTTTCAAATCTATATCTTCTAACAGGCTTTCTTAATTATCCTAATGTGCTTAATTAAAATGATGTTAACCTATGTTGAAGGACTAGGTGCGAAGGATATGATTGCTAGGTTTAGATAATTAGAGTTTGATGAACACATTTTTCCCATACATTTATATGATCTGATTGATATGTTACATTGACTTTTATTAGTAGATTGTCTGGGTGATGTCGACCACCATATATCTGTATGTGTGTTCACTAACTTATGCAGGTATATTGGTATAAGAATGTTCCCGATCCGGATCCCACAATTGAAGATGATTGGATGCCGAAAGGAAAGGGTAACTATATCTTGGGTTGACAAATGAAGAAACGGAGCTTAATTGACTTCCATGGAGAGTTGGCATAAATGCAACGTAAGAGGTCTCATGCATCACAGATGGTTTTCTTCTAAGTGATTGAAGAAACGGAGCTTAATTTGACCTCATTGGCATCAAAATGCAACGAAGAAGAAGTCTCACTGCATTTGCAGACGGTTTTTCTTCCAACCCTAGAACAACAACAACGGAAGCTTCTCAACCACTAACGTATCTTTGTGCAGGATAACATTTTTTAAACAATTTTGAAAATTATATTGTTTTGAAAATGGAAAAATATTGTTTTGAAAATATATTGACTAATTTTGAAAATTCGACTTCATTTTATCAAAACCTAAGTCACTCAATTATTGACTTCTGTCATGGATTGAGGGGAGAGTGATTTAAAATAAAATATTTTCAAACGATATTTCTTCACAAAAGTTCCGTTTGTACAATAATTAAGTGGTGATCTAAAGATTTAATGTTATGTCATGGTATGATTTTCTTTTAGAATCAAGATCTTACAAAATGAAATTTTTCTGTTCTTGTTTGATTGTGAAATTGTTTTATTTTACCTAAAAGATCTCTTAAAACAATCATACCCGACACTAACAATCTTTAATGTCTTAAATGGTCCTTATCTGTCATTTTTCAAAATTAAATCTTGCCACGTCTTTCCCCAAAATCTTTTAAATGATTTAAATCAATTGGGATCACAAATCTCAAATGGTTTGAAATTTTGATCGGGGGAGAGATCGTGATTTAAATCTCAAATCTGTTTTAATGGAATTGGTTTTAGTCCTTCAAAGGCACTCCTGCCTCCATGTGCCAAACGATTTAAATACACAATGCACATGTTGAGGAGGAGGATTTATCCAAAAACATGATGAGTATTTAAACAAGGCCACATTTTCTCCCATGTTTTCTAAACCTAATTAAATCACTTGGGATCCAAAATCTCAAAGGGTTTGATATTTTTGATCGGGGAGAATTTGTGATTTAATAATGAAATTTGATAAAAGATGATCGTTTTGATTAATTGTGCAGTGCTCCTTCATATGCTAAACGCCAATCTCAAGCACATATTGAGGGGGAGCATTTTAAAGGAAAATAAAACTTTCGAGGTACAAAAGCTTTTATGTTTTAACATAGAGTACCTTGATTGAGTTTTAAAATGGTTTCTTAAATGGCTTTGTGATTGTGGATGTGCTTCAAAATGAACTCTTGCCTCTATGTGATAAAATGATTTCAAATATCCTATGCACATATTGAGGGGAGAATTTACCAAAGAAAATCAAATGGCTTTTTCTATGAAAATTGTGATCAAAGAAAATATTTCAAAGTCCTCTTGCCTCCATGTGCTAAACAATTTCTAAATCATATGCACATGTTGAGGGAGAGGTTTTCTAAATGATCAAAACTATTAAGGTACAAAATGCTTTGATCTCGTATCACAAGTACCTTGATTGTTTTCCAAATGATTTTTCAATTGGTTTCAAGAAGGAAAGAACTGTACCAAAAGACCGACCATTTTACTTTATGCATGGAGTTATAAGGATGGTTAGGTTAGGTATTGGTTCCCACGATCCGCCAGAGCCGGAGGGATCTACCCAGGGACAATCCACTAGATAGTGTAGAGTCCTTAGGTATGATGAAAAAGGAGAAAAATGAGAATATGGGAAGAGTGCGGACTGAGACAGAGCTAGTAATGGAATAAACCCAACAAGGTTCTAGTTATGAAGTCTCGTAAGCACTAAGGGTTGAAGAATGAAAAAGAAATGAATGTGAAAAGGGTGAAAAGAAATAGCCCTCCATCAATTCAACCTTAGGGCAGAACCCGGGTTCAATACATATGCTACTGGTTGTTACTAAGGTAACACTGGTATTGAAGACAAGACGTCATGGACCCAGTGACGCACTGCACTAAACTTCCCAAACTACTCAAGTTCCTCTTAAAAGGGCTTGTTTCATTCTCACGGGGAACCGACATTATCTATCGACTTTCTCTTAGAGATTGTTGATATTGAAGAAGGAGACCCTCTCCCTAGTCTCCGGCATAGGAACCAAATGTGCACTATTGAGTCTAGAGCCAAGAGATCATCCACAATATCTCATTAGGACACTAAATTCTTGAAGACTTGCTGTTTCACACAATGTGGAAAGTAAGTATATATTAAGAGTCCTACGCATTATCCTTGTGGTATTGCCAGAACATCTGAGTGATATGCAACATATTCACAATGAAGATGGAAAGCCTTCTAGAGCCAACATCAAACAAGCTCTTGGTAGGTGACATGTGAGATCTTTTCTAAAGATCAAACTTGTGACAACTGGACAGAAACGATGGGGCGATTCATTCTTGAATCAACCTTGGTCCAGGATTGGAATTGACGAATACTTTTGGAAAACCGTGTGCAAACCTTCTTTTCTCTAGCACGTCGAATGTGTATTCATTTCAAATTCAAAAGTATCTCTGATTGAAAAATACTTTTGAAAAACCGTCGATGCTAATCTCTTCTTTCGCTAGCACGTCGAATGTGTACTCTTTTAAATACAAAAGTATTTTGATTGAAAATTGATCTTTCTCATAAAACCTTCGTCGTATTGCAAAACTCTTTCTTCTAAGCAATACGCGATTGTTTTTCAAATCATTTTTCATCAATCGAATCTCAATTGCCGTTCACTCACTCCGTGTTGTCTTCTTTGAGACGCCGGTTTGAGAACGCTAGAACAGCTTAAACCCTGTCAAGGAGATTCTTCGAATCCTACCCGATCACAAAAGACTTGTACTGATCAACGGGAACCGCGGTACCTCAATTCAACGAAAGTGATCAAAGACACTTTCGTGTGTTTTATTGCTAATCGTTGTTTGCGGTACATTTGGACGCTGGCAGCTGATCGAATTGAGGAGTCAATCCAAAGCCGCATGCTCACAAAGATCCACACAATTGAAGAAATCATGACTGCATCTACATAACCTCGCTCGATATTTCATACTATGCTTATGCTTCACTGGCCGCAAATATCATGAACCAAGTAAGCTTCCGCTACTCTGATGGAAAGATGTCATGATTCAAAAGTGTGAGCATGTCGGTCCGAAAGTCACAACTTCACATGATGGCAACACAATAAAGGGTGATCCAGAGATTTACTGTGGTTGATGATCTCAAAGAAAGCTCAAAGATCATCAAAGATGTGGATCAGTTCAAAGACCTCCACTCAAAGTACAAATCTATGCGGACTTTGAAGAATCGCTACAAAAGCACAAAGATTGCGAAATGAAGAATTCTTGTCTACGAGCTCAAGAACAAAGTCAAGAATAGAATGCTAGGATTTGAAATGTAAAACATGGGTGACTCCCTTGGGGAGATTGTTAGGAAATAGAAAATTCCATAGTGAAGAGTCGGTCACCCCAAATGTTATCTAGCATATGTTAGCTCGTAGACTTGTCATTAGTTACGTTATTTAGTAGTTTATTTATTAGTTTGTAGCGTAGTATAGTTTAGTGCAACACCGTGGAGGAAGGACGGGTCTTTACCCACTGTATCCCTGATCCACAGGCCGATAGGAGGTCGTGTGTTTGTAAGTATAAATACCCCTTCCATCCATGGAAGGGGTGGTGCTTCTCTATCTAATCAAACATTTGTGTAAACCTCTAGCAAGAACACCTCTCTCTACCACCTCTAACTATGGCAATCATGTATTTTGATCATCCAAGACCACCCAAATCATCAACACAATAAATACTACGATCTCACACCATTGTACCACCTCAGATTCACCTTCACAGAGACGCTAATTTATGGACTCCCGCCTGTAAATCAGGATGAAGAGGAGGCATGGAGGACGAGGGGAGGAGTATGTAGAGGGAGAATGCATCCCCGTGAGAGAGGATGATGAGGATATCTCGTGATGGGGTATTCCGCCATTGCATATCCTACCATTCAAGCATTCTCTGTGACCCAGCTCTCCACTTTTGCCTAAGCCTCACCTCCCAAGCCTTGACTTGACTCACCTCCTCATTCACCAGAGTAGGTAGCCCACTTAGGTTCGGATATACATCAAAGATGCTTGTGAGCTTGAGGAGTATGGAGGTACGGGTTCTGATTTAAGCCGGATTATATCCTGTGCAGATTAGTCTTAGTCACGTGACGTAATTAGTTGGAGTGTCGAGAGCTAGTGTAGAGGATTTGAGAGTGAATATGGATAAGATGGTTAAGAAGACGATGGCATTGAGAGAGGGCATGTTGGAGTCTCATGAGCGTGTAGGGAATCGCGTATTTGAAAAATACAAAATTAAAAGGTGCACGCCCAAGCAAGCTCCGGTTGAAAGGAAGGCGTCGGATCTGAGAGAGACCGACCAGCCGCCTCTTAGATCTCGTCACTAGAGTTTGGATGATGTTTGGTGTTTTTAGCCCTACAATGTAACACAAGCATCAATATGTAGAAATAGAGAAGAGGAGAGTATGGATGAACAATAAACCAAACACACACACACGAATTTATACACTGTTATGCTGATGTGAGAATGAGAGAACAATTGGAACAAACCAACCCTCAAGTGAGAGTTATTACAAGGTATTTATAGGAGAGGGAGGCTAGGGCAAACAGTCCTAGTCCCGCCTTTTCCTTATTGGACTAGGCCTAGGCTTATGGGCCTTCTACATAACCCTAAGGCTAATTACTAACATAAAGGCCATATTAAGCTAACTATTACATATGAATCACTAACACTTGAATTAGGTTTAGGAGTGATTCCAACAATCTCCCCCTAAGTGTTGGTGATGAATGAATGCTGACGGTGAGTGTGCAAATGTAATAGCAGCTTTGACGTCTTCTGATATTCTTCTTTCTTGTGAGAAGAATTGCCTAAATTCGAACAATCTCCCCAGTGTAGAGAAATTGTTTCTTTTGAAGTATTCTGCTTTGACGTCATCTTTGTTCTTTGATCTTTGTTCTTTGTTATGGTAGTGATAGTATGTTGTTGTTGTCTGCATCAGGTCAGCTTCGCTGCTCCAGTGTCTCCACGTCCTTCTCCAACATGCTCACACGTTCTTTAACGTTGGAGTACAGTTGATGAAGTTCTTTAAGTCTTTAAACTTTGTAGATTCTTTGACGAAGAATCATTCTGACTTTGTGTTGCCTTTGATTATGACAGAACTTTCATAAGTGATGATGTTAGTATGAGCATGTGGAGAATCTACACGATCAGTCCGCTCCAGAGCTTCCATAAGAAGTAAACATAAGAAAAGTTAGTAATCAAGTGGATCACCGGCACTTACAAGTTCGCGAACTTCGAGAGTGTTAACAGCATAGTGTGAAAACAAGACTCTAATTCTCACAAAGGCCATTCCTGAACTGGAGTCCCACAAGTGAGATAACGCGATGTACCGAAGTACATCTACGGTTCAGATGAGTCGCTGAGGTACACCGAGCATCACCCCCACGACTGTAGACCGTTTGAGACACACTAAGTGTAATCCACGGGGAGTTACCGAAGTGACCTGCTTCATGGATGTAGATGTTGACCCTGGTAGGAGTTTCCATTCAATCAATGAGGATCACAATTGTGAACCTCTCATAAATGTTCTTGACAGATTGCTAAGATCTGTGTAGGACTCGATAATGTACCACTAAAGTTCTTATTGTTGAACGACAAGTGATAAAATGTCAAGTGTTCCTAAGAGATCTTTTGATGAATCTCGTGGCTCTAGACTCAATAGTGCGTTTTGGTTTTCCTGAGCAGAGACTAGGGAGAGGGTCTCCTTCTTCAATATCAGCAATCTCTAAGAGAAAGCCGATAGATTATGTAGGGTTCCCTGTGAGAATGAAACAAGTTTCTGTTGAGAGAAACTTGAGTGGCAAAGAAGGTTTAGTGCATGCGTCACTGGTTCTATGACGACTTTTAATCTTCAATACCGGCATCATCAAGTGACAACCAGTAGCATATGAATTGAACCCGGTGTCTGCTCTAAGTTGAATAATTTGGAGGGCTATTTCTTTTCACCCTTTTCTTTGCATTTCTTTTTAATTCTTCAACTCCTTCTTTCTCCGATTCTCATTTTCTCCTTTTTACAATCATACCTAAGGACTTCTAATTCTAACTATTGGTAGTGTCCTTGGGGAGATCCCTCCGGCTCTGGCGGATCATAGGACGGTTATTCTAACCTAATCACTTATAACTCCGTTGACATAAAACCATTTTCATGAAAATCTCTCGAAGTGTTTGTGAATGAAAAACATTTTGTACCACTGTGAGAGTTTTATATTTAGCAAATATACTCCCCTCCAACGTGCTTAAGTGTTAAGACAGACAGAAATCCACGGTGAGAGAAGAGCGCGCACTTTTGAATTGATCGACTCAAGATAGACAATCCCCCGCGAGACACGGTTACGTTGAATAGTTAAAGAGTTACATTGTCAGCTTTTAGGTGACAACTAGCTCTAATAACTATCTTGAAGGTGTGGACAAACCTCGAAAAGGTTGTCAAAACCGTCAAAGATCATGTCTACCAAGAGTTTCTCGAATGGTACATTCTACTCAGACAAGTCCTTTCGAGTTACTAACAGTTAAGATCTCGTCAATTCGTTGGTTAAGTCTATAGCACAAAGATTCATTGCAGTTACACAACATATTTCTTATCACATAGTTTTCTCCCCCTCAAAAATGGCATATAAATGTTATTTTTGAAGAAATGTTGAGAATAAATATGACCATTTTGAGTTTTGTGGGAAGATAACACAAAGAACAATTTGTGAAAAAGGTTTTTAAGTCAAATACTCCCCTTCAACAACTGATATAAACGGTTGAGGTTTTGAAAATCATAAGGGGAAGTACTTGTTCTTTTGAGCAAAACCTTTGAAAATTGAAAGGTTTGATTGGTTTTACTCAAAAGTAAGAAGCTTTCGCTCCTTTTATAAGGATTGTGGAACTGAAGCGTACCATAGGGTCCTTTCATTACAAGTACGGGTTTTACACTGTTATGTGTGCACAACCCATTGTCATATAAATCACACATCCAAATTATATGAAATAGAAGTAGTTCAAGGGGTACCAGGAATTCCATCAATCTTGCCAGAATGCGCAGGCGTTGATAGCCAGAGGCGAGAGCAATCCTGGGACGACCACCTACAAAGCTCTTCAGAGTTCTGAACTGGTCCCGTCGATACAACCTTTCATCAATCCTGGTGATGATTCTATTCACATCCCGTCTTTCCTTAGAATTCCATCGCTTTTGTAACCCAATTCCTTCATGTATGTCCTTCAACCTATAAGCCAATCCATCCCTAACCTTCTTCAGTGTGTGATCCCCAAACTTGTGAAGATCTCTACACGCCATCAAGCAGTTGCGTTGTAGTTCACTAAGGTAAACTACTCTGAATGGTTGGCTGATGAGAGTGTATTGTGGAAGCTGGTTGATGTCGGGAAGATCTAGCTGAGGTGGAGTGAAGTTGACACGGGTCTGATATGATTCAACTGCAAGCTGGAGATCTTCTACACGTTCTTTGATTACTATTCTTCTGATGAAGATAAGCAAGGACTTGATGTATTCACGTTGCACTTCAGTCGAGAATTGTCTCATGCGACCCTGTACTTTGGCAAGGTACATGTCTTCAATGTCGTTGATATACAAATTCTCAAAGTCCGCTTCAGAGAATGCATAATCCCTTTCGTCTTGCCTTTTGACCACGATATTCTTGAGGAAAGTGTAGTCCCATTTAGACGAAAGATCAACATGTTTGATAGCCACGATTGCTTTAGTACTGAACACTTCATGTTGAGACTTCTGAACTTGGCAGCTTCTGTAGTAGATTCGTCGGCGTTCCGGCCAATGGTGAATCCCATACATTGCATCACGGTCATACACTTCTACATTGTTGGAGAACATGTGGTTAGCTCTTTCCTCGATGGCTATACAGTTAGAATATATGGCTGCCGGGAATGGAAGTGTCAGTGATGTAGCGTATTTCCTTGAACCATCGCCACCGTGAAGAAGAAATTCCAAGTCTTTGTTGAAGAAATATCGAATGGAATCCTAGGCTAATCTGGTTGGCCAATTTTTGGTAGAGGTTTAGACCAGTCGGTGTAATATAGAGGGTTGTCCCGTTTGGTGAAGTTGATGTTTGCTTCGGGGTTGAGCCAATCCATGTTGTTAGACATAGCTCGTGCTATATTATCAAGGTGATACTCAACTTCAATAGCACTTTCCGAGCTATTTTTGAGCAGTTGAAATGCTTCATTCTTGATTCGCTTCAACTCGGATTTCGTCATCTTTTTCACACGGAATTTTTCTTGCAAGAACTTAGCATGCTCCAATGTACGACCTTCTACTGCATCTTGACCTTCAGGTGGGTAGGGTGTAGAATCAACAAGCTTTGAGAACCAGTCAAATTTAGTGTTATCCTCGTCCAGCCATTATAAGACGTCAGTCATAGGCGCCTTCTTCTTCTTTTTCTTTGGCCTAGAGGAGGATTCTGGTTTCTTGGCTGTGTCAGGAGAGATGGGTTGTTGTTGGGGCTCAGAGACTTCCTCATCGTCACCACTCGTATACTCAAAGTGATCACCGGTTTTCTGAGTCTGGGGTGGTAACTCAGAATCCTGAGGTCTTTCAGTAGAAGAGCAAGGAGGAGATCTTTATTGAGCTGGAGTCCGTTAGAGTGGATGCTGCATTGAGGATGATTCACCAAACTTCTTCGAACGTTTGGGCTCGTTATCCTTATCCTTATCTTTATCTTCGTCGTCTCTTGGACGTTTAGGTCTTTCAGCTTCTTCTCTGCATGCTGACTTGAGTTGGTATTCCAGCAATGCTTCAAACAATTTACCTTCGTAGGAGGCAAACGTTGCAGAGCGTTTCGACATTTGAGCTACCAGCCGGTTCACCAATTCAGCATCTGAGAAGATTATGGGATCAACTGGATTGATGTTTACATGCATTGCAGTTGATTTCATAGTTTTCTTGGCCAAATGCAATAGATTCGGATAAAGTTGTCTGGTGTACATCTCCTTTGTCAGTTTAGGAACGACGTCAAGAAGGAACTTGTGAGTGTATCCCTTGATCATCTCGTCCATTTTCCCTTGAAGATCATCTTTCATGAGCTTCTGGACATACTCCCTTTCAACTTGCATCTTGTCTTTCTCATCATGAAGATACTGTATCTGGTCAGCAAGAAAATCTAACTTCTTCTTTGTAATATCTTTCTCTCTGACCTGCTTGACAGCTTTAACGATTATGGTCTTTGCTTGAGAGATCCAAGACGCTGTTGGCTTCTTCACTGATTTGGATGTGGATTTTGTTGTTCTTTTTTATGGTGGTGGTGAAGAGTGAGAGGACGAGTCTGATGAAGAGGAGATGTGAGGTGACTCAGGGTCTTTAGGAGGCTTAGCAGTTTCTTCCTTAGAGCGGGTTGGACTGTTGAGAAGAAGATCATCGTAGTCCATCTCGTCATCTTTATCGGATTTAGCTTGCTCTTCAGTCTGAATTCGAGCATCTTCATCTGCTTTAGCTTGAGCTGCAGCTTCTTCGTCAGCCTTTTCCTTCTCAGACTTTTCTTTTTCTGGTTCATCAATGTCAAACTCAATAGAATCTTCCACGTGCTGTTGTTGTTGCTTATGAGTGGTGGCACCAGATCCCTTATCGGGTTGATTAACCGCATCAGGACCTGGTGTAGGTTGAACTCCACCACTCGATCCTCCGGGGCCACCCATTTGATCCTTAGAAAATTCTTTTGCAACGTGTTGGAGTCTAATGAATTTGAACTTCCTTCTGTACTTAGTGTCCAGAGGCTCTTCATCTGATTCTTCTTCTTCTTGTTCAACTACTGGAGTCTTTTCTTTTCCTTTATCTGCCGGTGGACTGGGAGGTTTAGCTACTGATGGAGTTACGTCGGTTGCAGTTTCAGAGTAGAAGACCTCTTCGTCTGATTCAGTTTCTTCAGAGCTTTCATCCACCAGCTGTTTTTGCGGTTCAGGCTTGGGAGTGAGAATAGGAACAGCTTCTTTAGAAGGAACTTTCCTTTTGAGTGGAGGTTTCCTCTTGGGGAACTTCCTTTGACTCTCTGTGCTTGTAACACTCCATGTACTTCCTCTTCTGGTTTTCCTTGTGGGTGTGCCAGCAGATTTGTCATCAAGAAAACCAACTTTGTTCTCTTGCACAGCTTTCAGATACCTTTTGTAAGAGTTGAGCTTTTTGATTTCATCTGAGAGAAGGTGGTCTGGCAACACAGCACCTTGTTTCTTGGTAGTTGACTCCTTAAATCTGACTGTTAGAGTGGGTTCAGACAATATGTCGAGATTATCGGGATCATTGATTCTCTTGGGGATATCAGGGTTATATCCAAATGCTCTTTGGATCAACAGTTTTGTATATCTGATATAAGGAATCTTTGAGCCAAGCTTTTTAAGGAATGTCATCATGTCATCCCATATCAGAGCTTCAATTTTGATGTGTTTCATGTTGATCAGAGCCCAAAAGATTTGCAGTTCCACGAGCTTGGGATGCTCATAGCCGCTGTCACGACCAGAAACGGATTTTGTGATGATGATATAAAGGGTTCTCCAGGATGAATGTTCTTTAGATCCAGTGTGAATGCTATTGATTACTCCCCGAAGCTTCGTCATACCCAATATCAATCAAGAATTGTAGAACAGTCCCTTCGGTGGTGCGCAGAGTATTCAGTTGGTATGATGTCGTGGAATGAGGAGGACAGCTCTTAAATCTGCAGATGTGATAGTGACTTGTTTGTGGTTGAGAGTCACAGTCAGATTCTGTCCTTTGATCTTTTCATTGTGTTCCAGAACACTGAATGTAGATCTCCTGCATCACGTGCAGAATTGGTGAGCATGTTCTGATTAGAATGGTTCTTCAGAATGTCAACAGCAATGAGACAAGAAGATTCTGAGCAGGTGAGAGTTTCAAAGTCGACACGAAGATTATTCTTTCCAATCTTCATAGGATAACCATGGGGAGGATATCAACAATGGTGAGTACATTTGGTGCATCCACATTCATTTGAGCGTCCATGTCGTGATCTGAAATATATTTAGCCAAAAGAACCAACATATTGAAAGACATTATGTTAGTCAACAGATGGTTTTATTGTCTAATTATTGAATGTGCAATGTTGATGATTGTTACGAGTCCAAAGTCACTTGTATGTCCAATAGTCCAATGACGTCGTGATAAGTTTCGTGAGTTAGTTAACTTTAAGTTTTAAAGTTTATGTTATCACTTATTTTTCACAACATATCAAACGTTTAAGCTTATTAGTGACATTATTGGTTTCGTGACGTTATGATATATTTATTTACAAGTTTGCACGCGTAACTATTCATAATGAAGGTTTGATCAAGGCTTAGGCGTAGAAATGGTAGCTTATGCGTAAACAGGAGAGATATACGTGTAAACGCAAGCTTATGCGTAGGATCCTAACTTAAGCGTAAGAAATATTACGCGTAGGAAAAAGGGGACCTTATGCGTAGAGCTTACGCGTAAGCGCATATAAACCTTACGCGTAAGGCTTACTCGTAAGAGTAGACCTTATGCGTAGAGGTCACTGTTTACGCATATCCTTCATAGGATACGCGTAGTCCCTTATGTAGAACCTTACGCGTAAACGTTACGCGTAAGATTTATCTTACGCATAACATGCTACGCGTAAGGTGATCCTTATGCGTAGATGTCTAACAACCTTGATTCTGATTTTTACGAGTAGCAAACCTGAAATAACATCATCATAACATCAATATTAACTCATACATCCATTCTATAACAGATTTGATCACAAACACTCATTTAAACAGATACGCGTTAAGAACCTTATGCGTAAACCAAAACCCTAAAGTTCAATAATCACGCGTAAGAAATCTAGCCATTGAAATTGCACCAAACTTTTTCTGGTAAGTCTAAGATGTTATGTGAGTGTAATGACCAAGTTTTAACACTGAATTCGCAGTGAATCAAAAATACCCAAATCTCAAGAACATTAAACCCTAATTTCTAATTCTGTCATATTTGGTGTTTCTGGGCAAGTTCTGGCTATGGATAAGTTCAATTCATCATCAAAACAACTTCATACAACAATCTTTTTAACCAAAAACACTCTCATTTGAAAACACCCAAACCCACGCATAAACCCTAATTTCAAGAAACATTCAATTCGTATTTCTGGGCGAGTATTGATGATAAAAATGGACTCATATTGATTAAATACACGTTTTGACCTAACCATTTTAACCAAAAAACACTCAACCACGATTATGTGTTCTTACACTTACGCATAGACCACATAAATCACAATATCTCAAGATTTAACCGTTGGATTTATGAAAAATTCAAAACCATTGTTTAAAAACTTGTTATAAACACAGAAACACTTACAGATTGATGATCGAAACTTCGGATTAGCAGGTTCAATTTTAGGCGTAGGATTAGTTAGTTGTGTGTAATAAATGAGAAGTGAAAGTTAGGTGGAGGAGTTTTATTTAAAATAACTTTAAGCTTTTGGCAGTTTTAGTCCCTCCACCTTTTCCATTTTCATCCAAGGCCTTTTAACTTCCATTATGGTTACCAAACGAAGATTATTTGGAAATAACTTTGACGACACTCCCCCTTGACTTAAGAAATAATGAAAGTTTATAAATTTTAGTCCGAGGAGTGTCAGAAACCAGAAATGTGACCACCATTATTAAAGAAACAACCGAGATAAGATAACATGCAAGTACAAGGTTTTATGAAACTGAAAAATATTTGCTTTCTCCCCCTCAACACTTGATCGGAAAAATAATGAATTTTGAAAGATTGGAGTGTTGACGGAAGATTTGTACTTGCCATGTTAAAAGAAATATAGATAGAAGAATATTTTTGAAGTTTTATCTGATTTTATATTTTTGTATTTTGTTTTTTTGAAAAATATGTACAAAAGAGATTTTGGTGTTTGACTGGTTTTTAAGAATGTTTTAAGAGTTCATCCAGTTCCTCTTGAGTCAAAACACCGCATACCAATCAGGTGGACCAACTCATTAAACCTAGCAGGAGCTAAGGCTTTGGTGAGAAGATCTGCCAATTGGTATTCGGTACCCACAAAATATAATTCAACAGTACCCTGTTCCACGTGGTCCTGGATGAAATGATATCGAAGATCGATGTGCTTTGATTTCGAAGTGTTGAACTGAAGTTGCACGAGATCGCAATAGCACTCCATTGTCGCAGACATCGATTCTGTCAAATACATAACCATAGTATTTGAGTTGTGTTCTCATCCAAATGACTTGAGCACAACATGCCGACATGGCTACATATTATGCTTCGGTTGAGGACAGCGATGTACAATCCTGCTTCTTCGATTGCCATGACACCAGTTTATCACCAAGAAATTGTAAAGCTCCTGACGTACTTTTACGTGAATCTAAGCATCCTGCGCATGATCGGGCCTAAAAAGGCAATTAGTTCAAAACCGAATCCTTCGGATACCAAATTCCCAAATTAATGGTTCCCTTGATGTATCGGAGGATTCTTTTAGCCTCTGAGAGGTGGGTTTCAGTTGGTATCGACTGATAACGGGAGCAAAGATATACGACGAAAACAATACCAGGCCTGCTAGCTGTTAGATACATGAGAGACCCAATGATACTACGGTATTTGGTAGGGTCCACCAATTTCCTATGTAAATCAGCGTCTAACTTCTTGGTATGAGCCATTGGTGTGGCATAGGTGTCACAGTTTTGCATTCCAAATTTGTGTAACAATTCAAGGGCATATTTGGACTGACTCAAGAAAATACCACGGGGTGATTGATGAACTTGCATTCCAAGGAAGAATGTGAGTTCACCCATCATTGACATTTCAAAATGTGTTGTCATAAGTTTTGCAAAAGCATTTGAGTATTTTAAATGTATTGACCCAAAAATGATGTCATCCACATAAATTTGAACGATTAAGATGTGAGCCCCGTGATATTGTATAAAGAGTGTAGGGTCGACCGAACCTTTGGTGAACTTATTGGCAATAAGGAAGGATGATAACTTATCGTACCATGCCCGAGGGGCTTGTTTGAGACCGTAGAGAGCTTTCTTCAGTTTGTAGACATGATTAAGGAACTCTGGATCAACGAATCCTTCTGGCTGGCTAACATAAACCGCTTCCTTCAGTCCTGTCCATTAAGAAAAGCGCTTTTGACATCCATTTGAAAGACCGTGATGTTCATGTGAGCCCCAAATGCCGAAAAATCCGAAAGCCTCAAGACGAGCAACTGGAGCAAATGATTCTTCAAAGTCAATACCCTCCTCCTGTCTATAACCCTTAGCCCGACGTGACTTGTTTCTAATTACGGTTCCTTCAACATCCAATTTGTTTTTCCAAATCCATTTTAGACCAATGACAAAGACCCCTGTTGGTCTTTCAACCAGCTCCCATACTTCAAGACGTTTGAATTGGTTGAGTTCTTCCTGCATGGATTCAATCCAGTTGTCCTTTGTCATTGCGCTTTAATTTTTTAGGCTCAGATTGGCAGACAGTGAGTGAATAAATGAAATGTTCACCATCTGTGTGAAGACGTTGTCTTGTTACGACTGGTTGATTCGGGTTGCCAATAATATTCTCAAGGGGATGGTCTTTTGTCCAACGATGTGTGGAAGGTTGATGTTGATATACATTGTGCAGATTTTGAGGATTCAAATGGCTTGTAGATGATTCCGCGACATCAGGTGCAGCAGTTTCATTGGCAAACGGGTTAAAGAATGCATTTGGATCAAAATATGCAGTGGGGTTACATCATTCGAACATCATCACCGGTTCTGCGTCGTTGGAAGCAGTTTGTTCAACTGTTGTTGTAGAGTCAACTGGTGGTGCTTCGTCAATGAAGTTGTTGTAGCATGTGTATCGTGTATAGGAGTATTATCGTTGAGCAGCGGAAACAGCGGATACACCTGGAGCACGCTCATCAATATCGTCACTGAACAGAGGAGCAAATAGTCTTTCCATTTGTTGACGAGTAAGCTGAGGGCTTGTTTCAGCTGATGATGGGGTTTGGGGAAAGTTTAAGCGGTTGTGACCGGGTTCCAAGCTATTATACTCAGAAGCCATATCAGTAAGCTCATCAAAATTAGCATGAATCGTTTCCATAACCTGCTTTGTACGACGATTCCAGATCCAACAAACCTTTTGAGTTCTCACAGTATCCAATAAATACTCCAATGTCAGCTTTGGCTTTGAGCTTTCCAAAGTCATCACGATCATTATTCGGATAGCAAAGGGATCCAAATACATGAAAGTGTTTAAGATTCGGTTTACGGTTGTAGAGAAGCTCAAATGGTGTTTTGTTGTGACGTTTTGTGATCATTGAACGGTTCTGAGTGTAGCATGCAGTTGAGACAGCTTCAGCCCATAAGTAATCTGAAAGTTTAGCATTGATTAACATCGTTCTGGCAGCTTCCACTAACGTACGGTTTCGTCTTTCAACAACTCCGTTTTGTTCGAGTGTGCGGGCAATAGATGTTTGATGCTCAATTCCTACTTTCTCATAATATTCCCGAAGAGTTTGATTCACAAATTCAGCTCCTTTGTCTGTTCGAATTTGTCAGACGGTTTGTTTCGAGCTGAATTTGAATTTTCATGAGAAAGGTGATGATCATCTGTGGAGCTTGATCTTTTCTGCGAAGAAAGTAAACCCAAGTCCATCTTGAGTAGTCATCAACAATTACCAATATGTAGCGTTTGCCATTAATCGCTGCAACGCACGCTCGGGAAAACACAAATCCATGTGAAGAAGGTGTAGCACATGCTGAGAGCTGTGTTCCACCTTTGAAGGAAAATGAGCACGAGTGCTTTTTCCTTGTTCACAAGCTGAGCATAGGTGATCTTTAGAATACTGGAATCGTGGGAGACCTTCAACAAGTTTGTGTCGAGCAAGTTTGGTTATGGTTTGAAAGTTTAGATGTGATAGACGACGGTGCCATAGCCAAGATTTTGTAGATGTAGCCTTTGAGAGTAAACAAATAGGAGATGAAGCGATCATGTCTTGCATGGAGATAGTGTAGAGACTGGATGAGCGTTGGCCAGACATAAGATCATTTCTTTGAAGATCACGAATGAAAAAAGTTTTCTCCCTGAAAGCTACTTCCAAGTCTCCATCACAAAATTGACCAACTGAGAATAGATTGTGACAGAGGCCTTCCACATAATAAACCCTGCTAATTTCGATGTTGCCATTAATGTAATCTCCGTAGCCCATGATAGCTGCGAAGTGATCATTCCCGAATCTGACAGTGCCAATGAACTTTGAAACAAAGTTTGATAACAGTTTAAGGTTGCCTGTCATGTGTCGGGAACATCCGCTATCAACAATCCAGGATCATCTCAGATCACCTGCATTAGATACAGACGACACAGATGGAATAGAAGTAGATGTGGAACCCGAAGTGTTAGAGGGTTCCTCAGCAGTTATAGTTGAAATACACACATCAATGATTTTAGGCATCCATTTAAATCCTAGTGTATTATGTATCCATTTCTGCCATCTCCAACTAGTCTTAGCTTTAGTCTTAGTGAATGTGCTAGGTAGTACTACAATCCTTGGAGGTGATACTGGAACTACAGGGACATCAATTCGTTTCTTAGAATATAAAGAAGGCGGTTTACCAAGCACAGACTTAGAAGCATTAGTGGGCCTAGAGGTATTTCGAATCTTAGGATTCCGTAAACGTGACAAGATAGCCTTAGCAACACATTTGTCATGACAAGATAGCCTTAGCATACTTTTATGACAAATAACACAAGATGCATCAGACTGAATATCAAAAGTACTTAAAGGTTCAACATTAGTAACAATATCACCAAGATAACACAAAAGTGTGAAACTTGATGATCCAAAGTGTCTAAAACAGTTACGCGTAGGAAAGCTATCACGTAAAAACCCAAGTTCAAAAACGATGATCCACACGTAAAGGTTGAAACTTTTTGCCAAAAACAGTTATTTTAACACCTTAAAACGTTGAAAGTACAAGAATCTTGGATTAAAAAGTGTAAAAAATGTGTTTCTAAGCGAACCAAAGTATCACCGTATTCTTTACGCGTAGGACCAAAACCCACTTCAAAAGCAATACGTTCACCCAACTATTTGGCTCTGAAACCACTGTTAGGTTCCCATATATGTAACACAAGCATCAATATGTAGAAATAGAGAAGAGGAGAGGCGGATGAACAATAAACCAAACACACACTCACGAATGTATAATACGGTTACGCGTAGAGTGAGAATGAGAGAATAAATTAAACAACCAACCCTCAAGTGAGGGTTATTACAAGGTATTTATAGAAGAGGGAGCTAGGGCAACACTCCTAGTCCCTTCCTTTTCCTTATTGGACTAGGCCTAGGCTTATGGGCCTTCTACATAAGCCTAAGGCTAATTACTAACATAAAGGCCATATTAAGCTAACTATTACATATGAATCACTAACACTTGAATTAGGTTTAGGAGTGATTCCAACATTTGGAGATCAGTTAGAGTTGTTCGTGATCGTGGCTAGATTGTTTTAGGTTCATAACATTGTACCATCTTGAAACTGAGTAGTCTTTGGTTTGAGATGTAGATCTATCCTAGTTATCTTGTTAGTATCGTTGTTAAGATCGTTTTTGATTACTCTGTATCCTTTCATGCACTTAACTTCGAAAACTATGAGTTATGGTTATTAGAAAGTGCATCCTTTAGTTTTGATTCGGTCTTTAGATTATTTCGTTATGATGTAGTATTATCCTTGGTAGCTTGATTATGTATTCGTGCGGTATTCGATAATCCTTGAAACCAAATCCAGTCTTATAGAGCGTGGATTGTGAACTTATAAAACTCTTGTTTTAACCTTGAGATTAATGGAACAAAGACGAAACCTGTCTAGGACCAACCGAGCAGCCCCTGCTGCTGTGGTTACTCCTGTCCGTCGAGGTCGTCGTCCGACCCTGACCACTCCACCTGTTGAGAACCAGAACACCGATAACCACGCTGTTGAGACCCCGGAAGTTAATGACCAAGCAGAGAATGGTCATGTCCCACCGAACCCTCCGCCTCTAGATCAAGCCCACATCGACCAACTCGTGATGCAGCACATAGCTGAGCTGCTAGCTGAGTCCAATCATTCAAACACCTCTGGTGGAACCCCACCGCTTAATCGAGCTCGAGGTTGTACCTACAAAGAGTTCCGATTCTGTGGTCCCATCGAGTTCGGAGGAACCGAGGGAGTGGTTTACCTAACAAGGTGGATGGAGAAAACTGAGTCTGTGTTTACCGTTAGTAACTGTGATGAGGTCTAAGGTTAAGTACGCAACGTTAATTCTGAAGGACGAAGCGTTGACTTGGTGGAGCAACTACCAAAGAGCAATAGGAAGTGAGATAGCCTAAAGACTCTTCTGATCAAGACTTACTGTCCTAGGAATGAGGTTAAGAAGTTAGAAGTTGAGTTCTGGAACCATAAGGTTAAGGGTAGCGACATGACGACTTACAACCGTCGCTTCCAAGAGTTGTCGTTGCTTTGCCCAGAAATGGTTCGCACTGAGGCCCTTAAGATTGAGAGGTATACTGATGGATTGCCTCTAGCCACTAGGAATGATGTCATCGCTGAGCAGCCGGCTAAATTGCGTGAGGCAGTTACCATAGCCCAGCGTTTGATGGACTCTCTTGTGTTAGAAGAAGGAGACAAGAGTAAGAATCATAAGAGGAAGAGGAATGAGACTGTTAAAGGAGATAGCAACAAATAGCGAGAGACTGCCAAGATGTATGCTATAGGTAATGAAGAGAAGAAGGGTTATGAAGGTAGCAAACCCTTGTGCAATCGTTGCAGCCGACACCATTATGGGCAGTGCTCAATTGTATGTAGGAATTGATCTAAGGTAGGACACATGGCCAAAGACTGTAGGTCCCGTCCCCTTGTTGTGGCCCAAACTGCACAAGGAGCGGACTGGAAGGCCGCTGTCACCTATTTTGGATGTGGAAAGAAAGGGCATTACAAGAATGAGTGCCGAGAGCCATGGGCGAGAGGAAGCCCCGGTAATGGAGGAGGTTTGGTTAACCGAGGTGTGGGAAGTAATGGGCATAACCCTGTGAAGCGAGAGGTTGAAGGGAACCAAGGAAATCAGGGTTCTAGGAATCACCAGAGAGACGTGGGAACAGTGCTAGCGCACGTCATTGGGAAGGAAGTCAGTGGGGACCCGAATATAGTTACGGGTACATTCCTTCTCAATGACCGCTATGCTTCCATACTGTTTGATACCGGTGCCGATATGAGTTTCGTATCCACCACCTTTATGCTATTACTAGGAATTTCCCCAATGCCTTTAGGGTTAAGTTATGATGTGGAGTTAGCTAATGGAAATAGAGAAAGGATAGACACTATAGTCCAAAGTTGCACACTAAGTTTCCTAGACCACCCGTTTAGCTTAGATCTTTTGCCAGTTACCTTAGGAAGTTTTGACGTCATCATCGGAATTGATTGTTGTCGAAGAATGGTGAACACATCATCTGCGATGAGAAGATCGTGCATGTACCGTATGGTGGAAACGTTCTGAGCATACAAGGAGATCGGAGCGACTGTGGAGGTCCCTCCCGGTTGAGCATCATCTCTTGTATTAAGGCCCAGAAGTACATCGATAGAGGAGGTTGTCTTTTCTTGGCTCGACTTTCTGAAAAGAAAAGTGAGAACAAGAGTGAAAGACACCTTAAGGATGTACCCGTCGTTAGAGAGTTTCCGGATGTGTTTCCCGATGATCTGCCAGGAATTCCACCTGTCCGACAAGTGGAGTTCCAAATTGAGTTGATACCTGGTGCTGCATCTGTAGCCCTGGCACCCTATCAACTTGCTCCAAGAGAATTGGAGGAACTGTCTAAGCAGTTGGCAGAACCGTAAGAGAAGGGATTCATCCGACCAAGTTTGTCACCATGGGGAGCACCGGTACTGTTTGTGAAGAAGAAGGATAGATCATTCCAGATGTGCATTGACTATAAAGAGTTGAATAAGTTGATAGTGAAGAATCGGTATCCGCTACCTAGGATAGATGACCTATTTGACCAACTCCAAGGAGCTAGTGTCTTTTCTAAGATCGACTTGCGGTCTGGATATCACCAGCTTAGAGTCCAAGAGGAGGATATCCCTAAGACGACATTTAGAACTCGTTATGGGTACTATGAATTCCAAGTGATGTCGTTTGGTTTGACCAACGCGCCAGCGGTATTCATGGACCTCATGAACCGAGTGTGTAAGCCATATCTGGATAAGTTTGTGATTGTATTCATAGATGACATCTTGATATACTCCAAGAGTAGAGAGGAGCATGAAGAGCATTTGAGGCTCATATTGGGATTGTTGAGGCAAGAGCAACTGTACGCCAAATTCTCTAAGTGTGAATTTTGGATTCTGACCGTATAATTCTTAGGCCACGTGATAGATAGTCGAGGGATTCATATTGACCCAGCTAAGATTGAGGCCATTAAGGAATTGGCCGCCCCTAGGAACCCATCAGAAGTCTGCCAGTTTCTAGGTTTAGCAGGCTATTACTGGAGATTCATTGAGGGATTCTAAAAGATAGCTAAGTCACTGACCAAACTGACGCAGAAGGACGTTAAGTATGAATGGGGAGAAAAGGAAGAAGAAGCGTTCCAACTCTGCAGGAGAAGTTTTGTAGAGCGCCCATCCTAGCTTTGCCTGAAGGAAGCGAAGATTTCGTCGTATACTGCGACACTTCGCATAAAGGCTTAGGTGCTGTTTTGATGCAACGGGAGAAGGTGATAGCTTATGCCTCCCAACAACTTAAGAAGCATGAGAAAAACTACACCACCCATGACTTGGAGTTAGGTGCTGTAGTGTTTGCCCTTAAGATTTGGAGACATTACCTGTACGGGACTAAGGGTGTAGTATTTACCGACCATAAAAGCATGCAACACATCTTAGACCAAAAGGAGCTGAATATGAGACAGCATCGCTGGTTAGAATTACTCAGTGATTACGACTGTGAGATTTTTTTTCATCGTGGTAAAGCCAATGTCGTTGCAGATGCCCTCAACCGTAAGGAGAACATTCCACCTATACTCGTTCGATCCCTAGGAATGACCATTAGTTCGCCTCTACCGTCTCAAATATTAGCCGCCCAAGCTGCGGCATTGACGGAAGAGAACCGTTCATTTGAGAACCTTTATGGAATGGTAGAAAGTGAAAACGGCTTCTTGAGCATTCCGACGGAACCCTATGCTTCGGAGACAGAAGTTGGATACCATTTCATGGCGGAATCCATGAGTTGATTATGCAAGAGTCGCATAAATCAAAATACTCTATTCATCCCGGAGCCGATAAGATGTATCATGACTTGAAGAAACTCTACTGGTGGCTAAACATCCAAGCCGACATAGCTCTGTATGTCAGTAGGTGCTTGACTTGTTCCAAGGTAAAGTCCGAACACTAGAAACCCTCAGGACTTTTAGTTCAACCCGAACTCCCTGTATGGAAATGGGAGCAAAACACCATGGACTTCATCACCAAATTACCGAGAACAGTTAGCCGCAATGACACTATCTAGGTAATCGTAGATCGTTTGACTAAGTCTGCTCACTTCTTGGCCATTAGCGAGGTCGATAGTATCGACAAGCTCGCTCGGCTGTATGTCAAAGAGATAGTATCACGTCATGGAGTACCGATATCTATCATTTCCGACTGAGATAGCCGTTTTACGTCCAACTTCTGGAAATCCTTACAAACGTCTTTAGGAACAAAATTGGATATGAGTACTGCTTATCATCCTCAAATCGACGGTCAGAGTGAAAGGACCATTCAGAACTTAGAAGATATGCTTCGTGTATGTGTCATCAATTTCGGCAAAGGCTGGGAGAAATACCTACCTTTGGCCGAATTCTCCTACAACAATAGTTATCATACTAGCATTAAGGCCACACCATTTGAGGCGTTGTATGGCTGAAAATGTCGTTCTTCGATCTGTTGGGCGGAAGATGGCGAGAGGCAGCTTACTGGTCCCGAACTCATTCTAGAAACCACTAAGAAGATAGTTTAGATCCATAATCATTTGCAAACCGCCCGTGATAGACAAAAGAGTTACGCCGATAGGAGACGTAAACCCTTAGAGTTTCAAGTAGGAGACCGTGTCATGTTGAAGGTTTCTCCTTAGAAAGGAGTGATACGTTTCGGCAAGCGTGGAAAACTCAACCCCCGATACATTGGTCCCTTTCCAATCCTGTAAAAGAATCGGACCAGTAGCTTACCGTCTTGAGCTTCCATGTTAGTAATCTTAAGAAGTGTCTTTCCGAGGAAAACTTAGTTGTACCTATGAGAGATATCCGTATAGATGAGAATTTGAATTTCGTTGAGGAACCGATTGAAATCATGGATCGTGAGGTTAAACGGCTGAAGCATAGCCGTATTCCGATTATCAAAGTTCATTGGAATTCCCTTCATGGACCAGAGTTTACTTGGGAACGTGAGGAAGTATTCCGTATGAAGTACCCTAAACTCTTCGTAACATCAAGCAACTCGAAGTGAAACCCGAGACGGGTTTCTTCTAAGGCTGGGAGGCTGTGACAACTGGAAATTATGGAGCCCATTTTAGGTAACCACATTACGCTAAGTTAGACCGAGTAGTTGCCTTTAGAACTATTCTGATTAACCATGACTTGTTTTGATATCGTTTATTATTGTTTATGATTTATTTTATTATCGTATGAGTCTTCGTATGAGTTTTAGCCATTTACGTTAAGCACTATGTGATTCGGCACAATAAAATCCTATAACGAGAGATAACGTAACTTTTAAACCGTAACAAGAAAAGTGACACAGAAATGATCAAAATTTGTGGAAAAACGTAAATAAAAACATAGGAAGTCGAAGGAAAGTCGTGGGACACTCGTAAGACAAAATATGAGCTCGGGAAAGGGTAAACGGGATAGTTTAACAAAAATTACGGGTTTGTCCCCTCATTTTTACCTAGGCCGCCGCCTCCTCCCATTTCATTTATTTTCTAGTCCCTACTCACAAATATATAAACCCCACACCCTCCTCATAACCCCTTTACTTCCTCTCTCTAAAAACACACACACTACTCTACTTTCTCTTTCTAGTCTCTCTCTCCGCACCCAAAACCCTAACTCTAGCTACCTATCCACCACCGCCGCCCCTTTCTGGCCATTTTCCAGCGAGTGAGACTACACCTCTACCACCATCTCATAGATCTTCTTCTCCTCTTTCCATCCATATATCACACGCGCCTTAACTCCCCCGTTAACACCTCCAAATCGTCAAAAAACTATTCGAACTTTTAGGGTTTCTTGATATTCTTGTAGATCAGGTTTGATAAAGGTAAATAGAGCTTGGAAACGACTCATTTAAGTCATGGTATGCCACGTACGAGACCTTTATGGCTCGTACATGTGGTGACTTTTGTTGGGTTTTGATGAACACGGGTCTAAAACCAGTTTAAAACTAATTAAACATGTAAACTAGTGTGTTGGTATCGCGTGTTGTGTCATATTCTTGTGTTTTTGCATTTTTATTATCTTTTCATGTTCTTGGTCATGACTAGTTGTTGGGTTTGATGTTTGATGGTGTTTGGATGTTGTTTGGTTGTATTTGGGTATTGGAAAAGCCATTTGGGAGTGTTTGGATGGAGATGGATAGGTTGAACGAGCCACTAGGGCCACGTTCGTGGGGTTGGTGTGGCTTACAAGACCCCTAAGGACCAAGGTTCCGGGTCGGGTCGTTGTGGTAACATATTGGTAGTTGTGGTTGTTAGGTCACCATAAGTTAACGGAAGGATCAATATGTAAGAAATAAAGGTAAAGGTGATCGGTTGAACACTCACAAACACACACGTATGATTATAGAGAAAGGATAGGTGTCGGATATATTGAAAGTGAACAACCAACCTTAAAATGAAGGTTTACACAAGTATTTATAGGGGAAGGGAGCTAGGGCAACATGTCTAGTCCCTTCCTTCATTATTGGGCTTGGGCCAAGGCTCATGGGCTTTCTACATAAGCCTTGCCATTAATACAAACATAAAAGCCTAGTTTAAGTAACCTATTACATACTAATTACTAACACTTGAAATACAAGTTAGGAGTGATTCCAACAATGGTTGAAGTTTGGATGAGACGCGTGAAGCTGAAAAGCTTCTAGATCTTGTTTGGTTCACTTGGTCTTGACCGGGACCGTTTCAAGACCATTAGGGTCGTGACATTGGTTACGAGTGTATTTGATAGTTTGTTTGGATAGCGAGATTTATATGGGTTGATTGGAGATTGATTTGAGATATTGTGATTATTTACTTTGGGCTTAATATTATAATTGTCAACTTTGGTGTTACTTTGACTTTTTAGTCATAGTTGACCCCGACAACGCGGTAACATGGACTTTAGTATATACTGGACTACAGAACGTCTAAAAGCCGAGACGTCATGACTCGAGCTTGTGAACTCGAAACGGATAACGACTTGAAACTTATATTGAATTTGACGTAATATATATATATATATATATATATATATATATATATATATATATATATATATATATATATATATATATATATATATACTAGACGAGTACCCGCGCCTAGCGGCAGCGATGTCTAGTTTTCTGCAAAGTTCCGATGACCCATAAGTTTCTTTCAACAAACTGTATTTGTAGCATTAGAGAATCATTTTCGAATAACTACAATTCTGATGCGTGGTTTCATAGCAGCAAAAATATATAGTTTTTAAAAAAATTATGTGGAGTCGATCTAAGTGTGTGAGTATATTTTCTAATAAGATTGTTTTAAGTTATTAAGATTTTTTGTAATAATAGATTCAAGCATTACAAAAAGCAACGGTATTATGTAGTTGGCAATATTATATTGTAGTTTAGAGGTATAGCCAACATGTGTGACCGCTTTTTCTTGTTTTGTCAGTAATTTAGGCAGTGATAACTATTTTTTTTTACATGTGTAACATTTATCATTTGGTGTGTGGCTTTTAAAATTGTAACTTTGCAAATTGGATATCACCATATAAGATTATTTTGTACTATCAATTTGTATAGATATTTATGCATTGTTCAAAGCTATTTGTTTGAGGTACAAATAATTATCGCTAAAGATAACAATACTATTTATTTTTTGTGATTTTAATAAACTTACATAAAATTATTGATACACTGGACAAAGGGCTATACAATATATATTAACTTTTAAACGACGATTCATATATGTTAGTCCCTTAAATTGTGCAAGAGCAACATTTTTTAAAATAACATTAAACAAATGACAAATTACATGTGTCAAAGCAAAATAAACCAAAAACTACAATTACTTGGTCTCTCCTTTCAAAAAAATTGTCACGGGTTCCACAACTACTTCATCATTTCTCATATAATTTTGTCAAATTTGAAACCCGATTTCACCCGGGTGGTTCAACTGGTTGAACCGTTCGATAAAAAACAGTCGATTTAAACAGAGTCAAACTGATAGGTTGGGTCAAAAAATGTCAAATTAAACCGGTCACCCGCCGGTTTGAAGCGTCCCGGTCAACCCGGTATCGGTTTCAACAGGTCAACCCGGTATCGGTTTCAACAGGTCAACCCGGTATCGGTTTCAATTGGTTGTTTTTAATTTGGTAGATGTGCTTTTAATTGGGTGTACAATGTGAATAAATTATTGTACTTTTAAGTAATGGGGTGTTTTAATAGGAGTATTAATTATATTATTTATTTCTCTCTTCATTGACCATGTTTTCAACATTCAACTTTCAACATTTTTCACTTTTTCCACTTTGACCATTTTTCCATTTTATATAGTATAGATATAGATATAGATATAGATATATATATACATTATATATAAGAGGAGGCATGCCACCTCATAATGCCACTTGGCATCCCATAAAGTCATGTCATATTTCCATGTCATCATTCTATTTACGTGGCATTTTTTTTTATTTTTTTAAATGACATGTGGCGTATTTTTTTTTAAATGACATGTGGCGTTTTAATTAATATATGTACATTTTTTTTTATAAATTTTAAAATTCGTTTAATTAATATATGTACAATTAATGCCATATAATCTGAAATTAATTAGTAAAATCCGAAATTAATTAGTACAAAAAACTCATTGGAGAGGATTGAACCTTGGATGGTTTGTAGACTTAACACACTTGATATCCAGTAGACCAACATCTTTTTTGTTTTATATTTTGCATCACCTAATCTATAAGCCTTCTGCGATTAATGATTTTTTCTAATCCGGATTATGCATAATGTAGCCCAATATAGACCGATTCATTCATTTAGAACCCTAATATCAGTTTCACAAGTCGATTCTCTCTATCTATCTCTCTCTCTCTCTCTATTTTTTTTCTTCTGAAAACCCTAATATGTTGAAGTTCACACAATTAATGTTTTGTTTTTTAGTTTATGCAGATTAAGCTATTACTTTTTTTGAAGATTTCTCAGAAGGACCCATCATCATCTAATGACATCCTTCTTTATCAGTGTGAAAGTTTCCCTTCGTGTGGATATGGAGTTACGCTTGCATGAAAAAGAGGTTCTTAAACATTTTGTTTTGGAGCAGTGCCTTCCATGTGTTGACGTGATTAAGCAAGTAGAATATATGTACACATCAGTAACCTCGCATGGATCTATGATCATCATGTATATAACAATGGAAGTCCTATATATATGAAAGTATGACAAACCTGTGAAAGTCCCATATGAAAGTTCTTTTGATATGCTTGATAATCATTTAGATATTTTATGTTAATACAAATTTTCCACATTTTGTATGTTAGAAAGTCATATAGATATTTTATATGAATTTATTAGAAATCATGTAGTTAGTCTTATCAGGGTGACTTTGTTGCAAATTTTTGTGACCTTTTGTTTTATGACATGAAGAAAACATGCATTATATCTCTCTATTCCTTCTCTCATGTCTTTTTCATCATCGGAGTGATGATGGCATTCAACTGGTACCGAGATATGAGAATCCAAGGAAGTCAATGTCAACTGTAAGTTAAGTGATAAATTGAGGCTTGAAAATTAGCTACAGACCTGATAATTGCCTTTAAGAGTGTGTTTTTGAGTGCTTATATCAGACTTTTTAATTTGCTAAAAAAAAGCCGATTCATTCATTATAGGGCTTTTTATTTTCCCTATCAAAATCTGAATGCATCAGTTTAATTTTAGATAACCGGATGGGCAGAGGATTCTGAACATGGAGTCTTACAATATCAAGACACTGAGGCACATACCTGATAATTACCTTTAAGAGTGTGTTTTGGAGTGCTTATATAAGACTTTTTAATCTGCTAAAAAAATAAACCAATTCATTCATTATAGGCTTCTTATGTTCCCTGTCAAAATCTGAATGCATCAGTTTAATTTATAGATAACCGGATGGGCAGAGGATTTGAACATGTAGTCTTACAATATCAAGACACTGGCAACCCACATCTCATCTAACCCAACTGGCATCCAGATGTACCAGGTAACCATTTGATTGTTTGATCATATCTAATATACATATGTTTCTAATAAAAGTAACTAATATTGGAAATGCAAAGCTTAATATAGTCTTGTTATATATAATTGGGATACTCTGTAAGGAAGCTACATCATGAATGCAATGCTTACATTTGTCTAATTTTAATTATATGTCGAATAGCAAACGGTTGCTGGAATCAGTCACATTTCATTTGGTAAAGAAGAAACCAGTGTCTCCTAAGAAGTCGATATCTGAAGCTAAATAACGGGAGCTAAGTGACACATTGGACAGTGAATCAGAAGCAAGGTTGAAAAAACAAATATCGGATGCAAAGAACACGGAATTCGATGGATATAATATAAGCTGCTGAAGCTTATGGGAAAAGTACAACTGAGCTTTAAAAAAAAAAAGGAGTTCGCAACAATCTTGGCCTTTGATGTCAAAGTGACGTCAGAGGTGGTGCGATTGCTGAGATGGTCTTGATATGAAGATTTTAACAGTTTCATTGTACAAGTTTATGTTTGTTGGTAACTGCTTTTTGAACTTTTATAGGTTTGGGAAATTGCAGATTCCAAGCGTTAATGATATCTAGGATTTAACATGAGACGAGTATGACATTTGAAGTCTATCAATCTAAAAAATGCAATAAAAAAGTTTTAACATTTTGTGGTCTATTAAAATTTAAAAATGGTATGTTGGATTTCTAACAGATCACCAACTATATATTGATTAAGAAGTCTATTTCAAGACTTCAGAAGGTAAATTACAAATTCTTTTTGTTTGCTTTAGGCGTACAATAAGCAACTTACTCGACCATGTATCTCATGGGTCAATATTTTCAAGTGAACTTAGTTGCATCTAAACTTCATTTCTATATGTATATCTAACTATGAATCTCATAGGTCAGGTTGCAAACTATGTAGTACTCACGTTCATATTGCTTTGCAACAGAATTAGAACTTCTAATGGCGAGTTAGGGTGGTGTCAAAAATGGTACTAATGTTAATGATAGTTGTCAAGAAATGTGGATAAAAGCATCTGTTGATTTTCTTTTTATTTTGGTACGAGGGAAACTCCACCCAAGCCACCTTTGTTGACGTGACAGGTAAAATCCATGATGCATTGTAACAATGATTTTGCTCTTGAACAACAAAGGTTTAATTTCAGAAACGCTTCAACTTCAAGCGATTGTTGCTTCTGATCCAGGCCGTAGCAGACTCAGAAAAACTCACAAAAGGTCCAGTTTCAAATTTCCCTCATAAGTTCACCTTTTTAGTCTTTATAACATGTTCCTTGTGACAATAGTCATGGTATTCGGTGTATGGTTTCTGCAGCACGCGTTCGTCTGGGTTTGATATCAGTAACTCCTTGAACTATGCCTTCCACTCCTGCTATTCATAACGGTATGCATACCGCTCCTTAGCTACAACCAACACGTTGCGTATATCTATTTGTTTTTAGATGGTTATGTCTTAAATATTTATTTGTTGATACGTGGTTATGTCATTAGTTTACGAAACTTTTGTTGCTTTTTAAGTATCATTCCATCCAAGTATGTATCACAAACATCATTTTTGAGTTCTCATTGAACTATTAGTATATTGCATAATCTTCATGGATAAAACTGTGAAAGTACGGGATATTCTGAATGGCTTTTGCATTCGAGTAATAGGTGGAGTTACCTATCAGCTATGTATTCGCATGTAAGTATACATCTACAGCTAATACATAATAAACAATTGTGTTTTGACTCAAGGGACCAAATGTGAAAGAAAACAATATTTCTATGGACCATTCTCATAACTGATTTTGCTACTAAATTCTAGCACGTACAACTGCTGCTAAAAAGAAAGATTCAAGTTGAAGGCAGGACCGTGATGAATATCACTGATGTTAAAGTGGGTCCATATACAAACGTGTCTTCAAAATTACAAGAAACGGGTAACTTCCAGCTAATCAACAATTTTAACAAGGCTTTGTGACAGAGTTTAGATCACCCTGTCAACGTACTTTTACCGGGTATGAAGCTGGGGTATGACAAGGCAACAAGACGGAATTTCACCCTGACTTCTTGGTTGAGCAATGAAATCCCTCATTCTGGAGCTTTTACATTGAGTTTGGAACCCAATGATGAAGCATCTCAGATATTAATGGTTCGAAGACGAGGCTAACCCTACTAGAATATTGGGGATTTAGTAAATCAAACATTTCCATATCTGGTTACAATAAAAGACCAGCCATATGGTACATATGGCTACAATCTCACTTCTGTGTACAACAAGGAAGAACAATATTTTAGCTACGACACAACTGATTTTACCAATTAGGAATATGACAATGAAGAAAATTGGTTTTTCATGTGGATTTTGACACCAGATGGGAATATTAACATTACAAATATGTCTCTTGCTCGGAATTCTGAGTTTTGTTTTGGGTATGATTCAGGTGATGGTTGTGTGAAGGAATCGAGTTTGCCTCAGTGCTGGACAAAGTATGATTACTTTAATAAAATAAATGGAGATTTTACTTCTGAAATGACAAGAAAAGATACCGATGAAAACTCAAGCCTAAGCATCGCGTGATTGTTTTTGCAAATGTTGGAATAATTGTAGTTGTTTCGGAACAACACCTCCTATGGAACTGGGTGTGTTCTTTGGAGTGGAAACCCTAGCTTTGTGGTTAGTCCGCACCAGAGTTCTACATGGAAGTACGTGATCTGTTCCCAACATCTACCCAGTCCAAATACTGCAGGTAAGAATTTTGACCAAGAAAGCACAAAGTAATTAAGAAAGTGTTACTAAAGGTTTAAGCCTTTTTTGCGTCTAAACAGAAAATAGAATAGAAAGGAGCATGAAACGGATATGGATACCCATGGGTGCAACCATTCTTCTAATTTTTCTCTCTTTGGGGCTCTTATGGTATATAGACAAAAGAAAACAGAGACGAGAAGGTAAGAAACACAAGTCCTCTATATCTGCCATATGTTTATACATAATCTTTGCTCCATTCCATTTATTCATTGTAACTGATTGTAGAAGACGAAAGACGAAAAAGAGAAGCAAAATTTCTGGAGCTGACAGCTTCTGAAAGCTTCAAAGATGTACATCAGCTCGAAAGTATTGGTGGGAATGGGCATGATTTACTATTGTTAAGCTTTGCCTATATTATGACTGCCACATGTGATTTCTGAGCTGAAAATAAGCTTGGACAAGGTGGTTTTGGACCTGTTTACATGGTAACTTTACTTATGTATTTCTTTTTAAATTAACTCTAACCCTTCAAACAGATATTTCATAAATTATAATAATCAGGGAACACTAAGAGATGGACGAGAAATTGCAGTTACAAGGCTTTCAAGATCATCGGACAGGTCTTGTGGAATTTAAGAATGAGCTCATACTTATAGCCAAACTTCAGCACACAAACCGTGTTCAGGTTCTTGGTTGTTGCATTCATGGGGAAGAAAAGATGTTAATATATGAGTATATGCCCAACAAAAGCTTAGATTATTTCCTTTTCGGTATGCAAGGGAGTTGATCACATCAATTTCATTTGTTGATTTTCGTTCCTAATACAGACCTTTAATATTGTATGTAGATTCAAACAAAAAGTAAGAGCTGGATTGGCCTAAACGATTTAATATCATTGAAGGTTATATTTTTGCAACTAAGTGGAAAGGGTATATTTTTGCAACTAAGTGGAAACGCTTGATTGTGTTTACACGTGTGAGCAATATTAGCTCCAAGTTGGCTGCTTATTAATGAACTAACAAACAAGTTTATACTACTTACAGTTCAGCACTTCCACTAAATGTCCAACCAGAAACTAAGATTCCAAAGGTTGAAATAACTTGGATTCCCAAGGTAGAAATGAGCAGTTGTATGAATATACTGCTATTACGAATAAAGATGAAATCAATGTACACAAACACACCAGAGTTCCCGGTAATTAATGTTTCTTTGTGCATCTAATTTAGGAGTAAATCATACTTCTTTAATTATGACAGATAATGCTAAAATGCCAAATATGCAATCCTAAAAATGTGGTTTCTTCGAGTAGATATTCCATTTTTGATACTTTATTCAACTTGAACTTTTATTGGTGAGTAACAATGTCTATTCTATATATTTATTCTTAATGCTTCTCGTGATCCATTGTGAAGAAATGCTATGAAAAACCCACATGTTTTGTATGAGATCATCCCTCTGGAATGTGAAATGCGAAGAAAGGCCTTATTGTTTGATAGATGCAAGCTCACGCATACACATAAGGTGCTCCAAAACAGGTAACTTTTCCTTTTTTATATTTATATACTCAGCGCCTCATGAATCAATGGGTTAGTAAGCTTGATATTATATATTGAATCATATTTTGACCATATGTGGATGAAAAGAAGTGCTCAAACAAAGTTCATAGTGAGATGAAAGGTGATTGCATTTCTGTTTATTCACTTAAGTTATTGTAACATACTTATGCTTAGGTGGTGTATTAGAGGGGAAACAAAGAACATGAAATTCTACAAAGAGTTCATGGGATATTAGATCCAACCAAAAATGTCTAACTAATTTGTAAGTTTTTTTTTTTTTTTTTTTTTTTTTCTTTTACTTTTTTTTCATGGCTCCTGCTTTGTAGGTTAGTCTGCCATTCGGGTCTCTTCTCTTGACTAAGGAGTATTACAAGGATGGAATATTACAGGATCTGAATCTTGCTAACAAACAACTAAGGTTTTTTGCGAGGTTATTGAAAGTGTGTCTGGTTTTGAATTATTCCTACAATGTTCATATTCCCTACTACTTTGAATCTCATTCTTATTAGCAACCAACTGTTGGTGTTTTTTCTAAAGAAAATCGATAGATTCATATAATTTTTCAAGATTTTTGATAATCAAAATATCATTTATTTAAAGTAAGCAAAAATCGACAAGTTTGGTTTAGCTTTTAATGGAATGACTAATTATGAGAACCCACTGATTTCAATATTAGCATTATCTGATTTCATTGCTATTAGTTTCGTGTGAGCATATATTAGGAGGAATCTTTGCACTACATGGATGTATAGTAAATGGTTTTTAGACACTTTTGGTTTGTAATTTTTAGGTTGTTTCTTATTTATATTATATCAAAGTTCATATGCTGTAATACAATTGAGAAACTCAAGTCACACAACGTAAGAAATATATTTTAATTTCCCGACTCCTTATCTTTAGTACTGGTGGTGAATACTCAATCCATTGACATACCCTCATTTTTTCATTAGTAGGGCCTAGAGCTTGACAGTGATCAGGAAGACATCAATATCTACACATCAGTCGCTTAGGTATATTAATTACAATTGCATGTTTCTATATGGTTCCATGGTGTTTCTGTAGGAATCTCAAGAAGGCAAGAGGAAGGAAAGCTTCTGAATGAGTTGCATGGCAACATGTGGGTAACGAAATAAGGGACAGTGTCAATACTCGACAACAGGTAGGTAACGAGATAACTAACTAGATAATCTGGTTATAATGTTTGTGTACAAAAAAATAATGTGCATAGATGCAGATGAAAAAAATGTGTAATGTAGCAATGTAGGGAACATATAAAAGGGTGTTTTGGATTGCTCTACACGGAAATATTCTCTAAATAGATTACCAATTTAATTTCTACTATGAAAAGTTGGAATCTTACATAGCTAAGTTAAGAAAATTAATACATGTTTTAAAGCTAACTGTGTAAGCCTTAATCATTATTATCATGAAAAGGTAGAGAAGATGGAAATAAATATTGATTTTACATCCAATGCTACTACACTTCGTTAGGTTTAAGTGCTTTATTCATTATGCTATTAACCACTTTGCAATTAGCATTTACAATAAATTGCAATGACTGTTATTGACAAGTTAATACTTCAGGTTTCGGCAAAAAGCTGTGAAGGTAATGCACATCATGGTACGATGTACGACGCACATTGGGTTTGGATGATTGGAGGTCCAAAGATATGTTACTTTTACAAAAAAAATTAGTTGTCACATTCATTTGTTTTCAAAGTTAATGTACGTGTACGCGTAAACTAAATTATGTTTAACCTGTAAAGACTATTACAGTATATTGTTGGTATGTTGTTTAAAAAGATAGACTTTAGTGTTTTACTCTAAAGTATGTGAGTCTATTCATTATTTTTCGCAACTATTTTATCGGTTTTGTCTAGATTAGTTAATGGTCCAGTGGATGGGGGTGTTTAGATTAACTTATTTTTGCACTCTATACATATTTGTTTCTAAAAAGCTCATGTTTGTTTTTTATAAACTCATAAGGATGACTATGATCATAAAAGTTTGATCAACTAACCAATAATCAATCAATTTTCCTATATCCAAATACTCAAAACTGATAATTATAAGTGGTTCTAATAAATAATCCCAAATACCTCCTAATAGCAGTAACAACAAAACTGTGATCAATTATCTAATTACACATCAAAGCTTTGGCTGTGTATTATTAAGAGGTGAATGAGAAATAATTTCTTATGATACAGTTAGGATACTTTTGTCACTATTTCTGCATATGGCTTTTGAAAAATTCTTCATCCGGTATTGATGTTGGAATCTTTTTTATGCTAATTTAAATGAGATGAATAAAGGTGTTACCAATGGCCTATTTGGTTTATGAAAAAATTATTGTAAATTAGCATATCTTTATTATTTTAAATGGACATGTAACAATAATTTAAAACTTTCATAAAATAAGTTATAATGCCTTATGTATGAACACAGGCAATAACACATAACACATAAGACAAGGCTTATCAAGAGCAAGACAGTAACTCGCCAAGTTCTATGAGATGTGACTCATAAATGTCTCATATATTTCCTTTAAATTTAAACAGCACTACAACTCCGACATTTTTTTTTACATTTTCTCCATGTTCTCACTAAGAGCGATTATGAGCTTCTTTCTAGAGGAACATATAACCACTTACTTTTGACCAAACTGTAACCAAAGGTAAACAACATAATGTTTCATTCATAGTTTTATTTTACGATACTTCTTAAATATATCAAAAAACATAGGCCATGTGATATACATTTTTCAATAGGGGATTGATGGTTAAATGGTCAAAAAGGTGTTGGAAGCTGTTCACATTGAAGCCAATAAGAACACTGTTCTCGGTGATGTATCCGACATGGTTCCTGGTGGTCTCAGAATGGGTGAGGGTCATATATTTGAAAAAAAAGTTCCTAGGTAACACATCTCGACAATATGAACCGAAAACATATACCTATTGTCTTTATTTTATGTACTTTTGCACTTACTTACAGGGGATTTGTCGAAGAGGACTATGCCAAATTAAAGTTGCATATTTCTTTAACCTTGCTGTAAAATTGGCTTTAAAGATCAAGGGTGAAGCACAAGGTATACTTGTGTACCTTTAAATACTTCATTACACATACATTCACATCATTGTGTTTAGTCTAAAGGATCGTTAATGGTGCTTTTTTTTGTTAAATCAGGGACAAAGTTGAAGGACTTTGTGGCTCCAATGGAGTGAAGTACCTTCCAATCAAAAAGTTCTAAGCTCAAACATATTATTGGGGCTTAAAATGTTGAAGCACAAGATTTCAAGAGTTGGCATTCACAATTTATAAGAATGATCATGTCATTTGGACTAAAGTATCCGGTATGATTTTTGATGAAAATGGGACACAACACACTCCTGCAGATTAGTAGCAATGTGCCAACCCAAAAGGGTTATCTGTAATTTTACATGAAATTGTCCACAAATTTTTATTTAAGACAATAGGTAACTAGCAACTTTCGTTACATTTATTTTTAGTAACTATAGACCATGAAATAAACCATTTGAACCATGAAATAAGAAGTTATGGTCAATAATATGAGGCTATTGTTTCTCTCACATTGCCTTTGCTGATTCTTTATTTAAATATTTTATTACTTTCATGTGCTGCAAGTTGAAGGGCTAATGATGGATATTGTTGCGGCAGAAGACGAGATCACAAGATGAAAAGTGGCGACATAAGAAGTTGTAGCAGAAAAGGTGTGGAACAAGAGTATGTAGTGCATGTATGCTCACACTCATATCTTTTTATTATGTGATCGGTGGTAAATTCATAGGATTATGAGATATACACAGTTGATTATGCGCCTAATCCATAAATTCATAGGATTATGAAATATACACAGTTTTTTATGTGATAATGATTTAATATATATGGATCTTCAGAATTCGTTTCAATTTGACTTGGAGAAGTGTAGGGATTAGGATGTATCGATTGTAATAAATCTAGATTGTGTTTACTCAATTACTTACTATTAGATAAGGTTTTAATTAATGTAGCTATGAGAAACTAACTTAAGGTGGGTAGTCGTTGAGGGAGAAGAACAAGTAGAAAAAAAGTGACATGGGTTATTAACTTAACAACGTGCTATTAATTGGCTGTGAGCCAAAATTATTGTGAAATGATTTCTGAATAACTAGAACAAGTATACAAATAAAGTGAAGATGATTGTGTAGGGTGTCAGCTTAAACACAATATGAATGACCAAAGATCACATATTACTTCTTTTCTAAACCAATAACTTATAGACAAAATAATAGAATCTTGAGGTGTTTGAGCGGTTGCTATTAAGAGAGAGTGAGAGACCATATACCCATTACATAAAATCAATAGTATAGTTTTTGATACTTTATATTCTAGATAGCCACAAGCATGTCATATCTTAACTAAACTACAACAGTTTTTGGATATTTGTTACACTGTAGAAGGTAACTTAATGTTAAAACCACTCAAACTTGTGGAAATTCAATCAGTTGTTACTAAATTATTTTTGGTATACCTGGGTTTCCGACTCGTCATTTCAAGCCCACTAATCCCAAGGTGACTACCCTTTTGGATAGCACGGAGTAGGCGCAAGTGAACCTCCGTTACCAATGGAGCAATTATTACTAACTTGCTCAGGTTTTATGGTGATGTTTGAGACCGTATGTGTATAACTTATCCAGATGTATACATTTGACGAATTAGCTTATTAACTTTATAGAGTTGTTTGTATGTGTTGGTAATCAATGTAATTGAAGCTAAGATGATGTTTGGTGGCAACATTTTGGTATGACGATTAATAAAAGCAAGGCCAAATATTTTTACAGGTTGGTTTGTTTTTACCAAAGTCCGTATTCTCACACAGACAATTATATGTCATTTTGTCAAGAGTTAAGAGCAAGAGAGGATTGAAGGTTCTATGTTTAGACAAAGATAGCAACTATTCAAACTCAACTACAAACGTTATTTACAAAGAAGTCTTATGTGTATTTTGAACAGGCAGCATTGTTTGTGTATACAATATATTCATTATCTTTGTATCAAATCGACAAGTTAATTTTGTGGCAGTTTTGTGTTTATGATGTTTTGGCTTTTCAATGTTTATTTACGTCCACTTAGTATTATCCATATTATTATGAAGCGAACCCGCCCATCGGTATCACTTCCCACTCCACCTCTAGAGACTCCTTTCTCAAGTGTCCTTCCACTTGGAGCCATTGAAGCCAATTTACATTTATAGGACCATGATGTGTGAACTTACACGATATTAATGGTCACTTTATGGGTAGACATAGAGCATTTACTATCTACTTGAAGAAGCTCGACAAGTACAAGGTATTCCACCTGTTTCATTTAACTTTTAATTATTTTTTTAGTATATATTTGTTCAACTAATTCCTAAAAATAAAAACCAAAAATCAAAATAGTTATCTGCTTTTAGCCGTTTTATGGATTATGGTAACCACAATTATATATCTTAACCGTTTCATTTAACTTTTAATTACTTTTTAGTATATATTTGTTCTACTAAATCCTAAAAATAAAAACCACAAGTCATACCCGTCCATCGGACGGGTTTTGCCACTAGTATATATATATATATATATATATATATATATATATATATATATATATATATAAACAAGTAAATAAAACTAAGAAACATAAATAATAAATGGTTTTTATACTAAACATTCGATAACAAGACTCGCCTTGTTATTCGCTATTTTAAATGGAAACTAACGTCTAAAAATGGATATATTTTCTAATTAATGAGTATTTAATGTTTCGAGTGCACGTTTATCGAAATGTGCCATTTATAAGCATTTAATGCCATTTTCGACCATGTAATACTATTTATGAGTTGTGCATGGGTTACGAATGACCTAACATTAATAGCGTCAATCCACGTGGATAGCGGACTTATTAGGTTGACGAATCTAATAAGAGCCCGTTAGGCACGTAGGATAACGTTATTTATGGGTGAATTATCCTTACGACTCGTTAGGACGTGAATGGTTTTTCGGATAATAAGCGACACGAATAAATGATTGAGTTTATCGAATTGACGAATTCGATAAGGTCTAACTATTTATTTTGAAACTTATTGGACTATAAAGCTTATCGCTTAGACGTCTCATTGTGTCGTTATGAGTCGCATTGTGGTCATTTGAATGCATTCATGGTGTCTTGTTGAGTCGATACTACACACACGACGATACCAAACGCTAGAACTAAATTGTGAAACAAGATACTTTTGGAGATAAGAAAAGGAATACATTTGGGTAGATAACGTTGAATTTGGGATTATATATTAAGAATTGGTTTTTATTAATAGGTTGTGCCGAGTCAGTAGTTGTTGAGCCGTGTTAGCTGTTATCTTCGTTGTTAGTGTTTGTTTGTGCTTTGCTTGTTTGAGGTGAGTTTCATAGCCCCACTTTTATCTATGTTTTTAACTAATTTAGGGTGGGAAATCATGCTACTCCTTTGGACCTTCTTAAACTCTTTTGATTTGCTTATGTGTTGACTATTTAGATAGATATGTGGTAGATGTTGCCTTAGTATAGGGTAGCAATCTTTTTGCTATGACACTATTGCCTAGCTAAGTATAGATATCTACTCCGACCTAGTCCAGGGTAGCATTTGTTCTAGGCCTTGCTACGACTGCGCTGGCTAGAGTCGCTTGGGGCCCTGCTGTGATATTGATTGTGTTATTGGTATATGATTGGTGTGTTTATTATGTATCTATCTTAGTCTCGCATAGCAAATAAACTATTACAGGTCCACTATTGAATTTATACTTAAACCTATGAACTCACCAGCGTTAGCTGACCCTTTAGCATGTTTTTCTCAGGTAATTAAGTTGATGTTTGGAATGCTCGTTATGTGGAGGCTTGGCTTTGAGGCATGGTTGAAGGATCGTATTTAAACTCTGATTATATTATGCGGACCTATTTTATAAATCATGTTGGGCCTTACATTTGACTATTTTGGGATGATTGTATTTGGATAATTAATTATGGGATTGGTTTTTGAACTATAATATGATTATCTTGTTTGCTATACTTGTGTGATGTGCCACTCCAGTAATGCCCCGAAAACTTGTTTAAGTCTTCCGCTGTACCGAGATTTGGGGGTGTTATATTATCACAGATTCGTTTGTGTTAACAATGGGTTTCAAATCGTGTTAAGTATTTAACAAATTTGTAAATATGTTTAATGTTCAAAAAATATTTTGTCTTGGTGGCTAAGACAGTGCTTTGCTACAAATTGAACATATTCTCATTCAATTTTGTACATACGAAAAATGCTGCTCCAACGCAGTATATTTCAGCAGCCATTCGATCGAAAACGCACGTTTGTTTCCGTGATTTTTCAGGCAAGTTTGTCAAGTGCGGTTGTACAACAGCTTTGGACGTTGTATCCAAGGAAACAGACGGCGAATCTGTTTCAAAGGAATCGTGTTAAACACGAGCCTCATGCCACGATCTTTACTGCTTTCTTTATTTGTTAATAGTGTCTGTCTTCTGCTTCTACCCCTTTCTTTCTGCTTTTAATTTTCTATTATTTATAATTTGTTAATTTTTATTATTGTATTATGATTATTTTATAAAAGTGTACACCGTTTCCCACAGTCTTAAAACAGATTCTGTTTAACATAATTAAAACACTTTTCGTACAATCGGATTAATTATTAATTAACATATTTCATATGCAAACTGTTTTTCTGTCAAAACCAGGATTGAGTTTCTTCGGAAAACCAGTTTTCTAAACAAAATTTTAATTTACAAATTTGGAATTCAGATCTAAAATGTTTTTAAAGCAATTATTATTATCATTTTATAATTGAAACCAAGATTGAGTTTCTATTAAATTGAGCTATTTAATTTGGTAATTTATTCAGTTTATTTAAATCTAGGTTCATTGAAACCAATATTGAGTTTCTTTGAAGCAGATTCGGTACATGTTACTAGATATCACGATTGAATTTCTTAGATACCGATTTTATAACAGTTGTGTTAATACAAATATCGTCATTAAACGTTATTTATATTTTTGATCTTTACCTAAGTTTTGTTAACGACAAAAGTAAATTTAATTTGTATAAAAGCTTAAAGCTTGTCAAGTTTAATAGATATTAAAACAAGCTTTTTCAAACAATATATTCATCATTCAAGCATTTACATTTATGATTAGTAACATCTTGATATGACTCTAATCATTATGTATGATAGTAGTTTTAGAATGTGTTAGGTTCTTAAAACCAAACACTACTTATGTACTTGCATATTTCTAAAAATAGAAATACAACTTATGACATCATGTAATGCATCATGGAAATCATTAGAAGATTTCATTAGATATTTTGTGTGGATTTGTACTCTTCATATCTTACACAATCTCACTTAGATAGAGTTGACTTTAGCAAAGATTTGATATCTTGATGTCAGACCGGCGGTACCAAAATGGTACACGGGCGGAACCCTTTAAGGGTTCCGCGGTCCGTGGACGCTCCTGTCCACTTTGGCTATAAATAGCAATGCCAAGCCAAGTAGTTTCTCATCCCTTTCTAACATACTCTCATACATATCTTTTCTCTAACCTTTCTAACTCAGTTTCATATCATATTAGTGATCTCTTTTGTAGCAAAGAAGATCAAGTCATATTCAAGCTTCAACGAGAAGTTGGAAGTCTTGTTTGTTTAGTGTTGTATGATCTAGTGTTGATTCATACTTCATTGTTGTATCAAACCATCATAATCTTGTGAGTGTGAGTGGTTAGTATTTTAGTCCTCAAAATACATTGTGTGTGGGAGTGGTTGTACCCTTGGAAAGAACTCGACATCTAGCTTAGTGTCGGAAATAGTGTAAGCGAAGTGTAAAGGTTTTCTCTGCCGGTGAAAGGAGCTTGTTGACTAGTGAAGTTAAACTCTCGAGTGTGAGACTCGAGGAGTGGAGTAGGGCAAGGAAAAAGAGTCCTTGTAGACCGAACCACTATAAACAACTTGTTGTGGTTTGATCATTTCTTTCCTTATTTACTTCTTACATATTGCTTGCATATTTCATTAACATATCTAAGATCAATATCAATTGATCTTTACAATAAGTTTCAAAACAAAGTTTTAATTGGTAAACTATTCAACCCCCCTTCTAGTTTTCTACAATTGGTACCGGAGCCTCGTTGCTCAAGAATTTCTAAAATAACTTGTATTTTATAAACTTGAAACGATCCATGGATTCGAAAACTTTAAAGAAGGGCAATCTATGCAAAGACCACCACTCTTTGAAACCAATGGATTTATCTATTGGAAAAACCGTTTGGAAACATATGTAAAATCAAAAGATATAGATCTTTGGTTTATTATTGTTAAAGGGGATTTTAGTTCTACAACAAAGGATATTTCCGTTGATGAACAAAAGAAACTAGTTGCTAAAAATAATGAAGCTAAAATGATGCTTTATAATGCTTTACCTAGAAAAGAATATGAAAGAATTTTTATGTGTGAAACCGCCAAAGATATTTGGGAATCTTTAATTGTTACACATCAAGGTAATTCACAAGTCAAGGATAACAAAATTGATCTTCTTGTTCAACAATATGAACAATTTGTTATTCCGGAAGATGAAACCATTGATTGTGGCTTTGCTCGCTTTAACACTATTATTACATCACTTAAAGCACTTGATGAATCTTTTCGTAGTAAGAACTTTGTCGGGAAATTTCTTAGAGCACTCCATCCCAAATGGAGAGCTAAAGTGACCGCCATTGAGGAATCAAAAGATCTCTCAATAATGTCACTAGAGCGAGTTGATCGGTAATCTCAAAGTACACGAAATGGTGATGGAGAAAGATTCGGAGATCATCAAAGGAAAAGGGAGAAGATCAAATCCGTTGCTCTAAAAGCAAAAGCGGAATCAAGTGATGATGACGAATCTTGCTCCATAGTGCAGTGAAGATGAGGAATATGCCATGGCCGTTAGAGATTTTAAGTTCTTTAGAAGAAGAGGAAAGTTCGTAAGACAACCTCGAGAAGAAAAGAAGCCATTCAGAAAAGATCGGGATGACAAGAAGGGTAAAGGTGAAAGAAAATGTTTTAGATGTGGTGATGCAAGTCACCTCATAGAGAATGTCCCAAGCTCCCTAAAAGCAAAACTCAACGAGCTTTTGTAAGTGGTGCTTGGAGTGATAGTGAAGACGATGAAGAATCAAGCAAGGAAGAGATCGCTCTAATGGCACATGAGTCAAATGAGGTACTTTCCGACTCTTCTTATTCTTCTATTGATGATGACACTTTGCAAAAACAATATAATCAATTGTGTGAGCTAAGTCTAAAAATCATAACTAAAAATAAATTTCTAAAAACCAAAAAGGAATTTTTGGAAAATGAAGTTTATGAGTTAAAAGAAAAAGCAAAACGACTAGAAAAGGAAAAGCAAATGACGATGATTGTAAATCATGTCAAGAGCTTAAACTTGAAATAGAAAAACTAAAGCTCACACAAGATGTTTTAATAGAAAACAATTCTAAATTTAAAAGGTTTAACAAAACATCGCTCTTGCCGATGAAATAGTTAAAATTCATAAAACACCATGAGACATGAATGGGCTAGGTTTTAATGAAGTATTAATTCCAAAGAGTCAAAATAAAACGGCCGAAATTCGGACTTAATCAACATTCTCAAAATTGCTGCAGCAGCACGGACGTACGGAACCAAAATAAGGGTTCCGTCCGTTGTGCAAAATGGTGCCGTGGGTACTTCAGAAACGAATGTTCTTAATACGGACCCATCAATTTGTTAAAATAACAAAGAAAACCAATAATAGTATTAAACTAAAACCTCGCCGTTACGAGAGTAGGACTTGTCAATAATTAATTTAGATCAAAAACTACTCAACAACGATATAAAACTCCTTTTGCCAAACGCCTCTTTCCTAAGAGCAACCACAACGCATACCCAACTACCAACACAATGGTTGGAATCAAAACTTTCCTAGACCATATCAAACTCCGGATTACATGCCATGGAACTCTTACCCATCATTTCCATACATGAATCAAATAAATGGTATGTGTAACCCAAATGGACCCATGAGATATTGGGGACCAAATGCTTGAGTTATTTGCTTCTTAGGTATGCTTGAAAGTTGGATTGGAACCTGATGAATGGATAAAAGATAGTGGTTGCTCACGACACATGACGGGCAACAAAGTCTCTTCTCATCATACCAAGAGTATGACGGAGGTAATGTCACCTTGGTAGCAATCTCAAAAGCAAAATTATTGGCAAAGGTACGATTGCTCATAACTCCCTAACTATTGAAAATGTTGCTCATGTGGATAGGTTAGGATTTAATCTACTTAGTATTAGCCAACTATGTGATAAAAAGTATAAAGTACTATTTGATGAAAATGGTAGTAAAATACTAAAAGATGGTATCACCATAGCTAAAGGAGTTAGGAAAAATAACATATATGTCATGAAAATAGATAAAACATATAATGACAAACTTTGCCTAACAACATTTAGATGATAGCTCATCTCTTTGGTATAGGCGTTTAGGTCACGCTAATATGAGACTTATACAAAACCTATCTTCAAAAGAATTGGTTAGGAATTTACCAAAACTTAAATATGACCAACACTTTTTATGACGCTTGCAAAATTAGTAAACAAACACATAGTAGTCACAAATCTAAAAATATGGTGTCCACATCTAAGTGTCTAGAATTATTACATATGGACTTGTTTGGACCATCCGCTATAAGAAGCTATGGAGGCAACTTATACACTTTGGTCATAGTAGATGATTATTCAAGGTTTACTTGGACGTTGTTTTTGAAAACCAAAAATGAAGCTTTTGATAAATTTGAAATACTTAGCAAGAAAATTCAAAATCTTCTAGGTGTCAAAATTGTGTCGATCCGAGCGGATCATGGTCGTGAATTTGACAACGAAACTCAATTTGGAAACTTTTGTGATACAAATGGTATAACACATAACTTTTCCGCTCCACGAACACCTCAATCTAATGGAGTAGTAGAACGTAAAAATAGAACAATTCAAGAAATGAGTAGAACAATGCTTAATGAACAAAACATTCCTCAAAAGTTTTGGTGTAACGCCGTTGACACTTCTACATATATTTTGAATAGAGTCTTAATACGTCCTTTCTTAAACAAAACACCATATGAACTCTATAAAGGTAAAAAGCCAACGTTAGGATATTTTAGAGTCTTTGGTTGTAAATGCTTTATTCTTAATACTAAGGATTATCTCACCAAGTTTGACCCAAAGTCTTATGAAGGTGTATTTCTTGGTTACTCTCAAACTAGTAAAGCTTACATTGTCCTAAACAAAGAAACAATGATAGTCGAGGAATCGTTGAACATAACATTCGACGAAAGTCCACCTCCTTCTAAGACATCACCTTTGGTAGATGATGACTTAGTTGAAAGTCAAATGATAGAAGGTCAAGAAATAATTAATAATAACAAGGAAGATGAACCATTAAATAAAGAAATTGTCAACATCAAAGAATCTAAAAGTCATCCTTTAGAAAAGGTCATAGGACAACTCAATCAAAGAACCTTAAGGTCACAAGCCCAAAATCAAAGTAATTATTTTTGTTTTGTATCCACCATTGAACCAAAACCCATAAATGAAGCAATAAAAGATGAATCATGGGTTATTGCCATGCAAGAAGAATTAAACCAATTCATTAGAAATGATGTTTGGAAATTAGTTCCAAAACCTAAAGATCAAACTATAATTGGAACAAAATGGGTTTTTCGAAATAAATTGGATGAAAATGGGATAGTATCTAGAAACAAAGCTAGGCTTGTAGCACAAGGTTATAATCAACAAGAGGGATTGATTATGATGAAACTTATGCACCGGTAGCTAGGCTTGAGTCTATTAGAATATTGCTTGCTTATGCATGTGCCTATGATTTTAAATTATTTCAAATGGATGTTAAAAGTGCTTTCCTTAATGGGTTTATTAACGAAGAAGTGTATGTTGCTCAACCTCCCGGTTTTCCCGACTTTGAGAAACCACATCATGTCTTCAAACTCAAGAAAGCATTGTATGGTCTTAAGCAAGCACCAAAAGCTTGGTACGATCGACTTAAGACTTTTCTTATTGATAACAAATATACTATGGGATTAGTAGATAATACTCTTTTTACCAAGAAAAGGAATCACATATTATCATTGTTCAAATATACGTTGATGACATTATATTCGAATCAACTTGTCAAGAATTATGTGATGATTTCTCTAAAATCATGCATGACGAGTTTGAAATGAGTATGATGGGTGAGTTAAATTTCTTTCTAGGACTTCAAATAAAACAACTAGAAGATGGCATATTTTTAACCAATCTAAATATATAAAAGACATGCTTAAGAAATTTGGTCTTGAAGATTCCAAACCAACTAAAACACCCATGTCCTCGGACACTAAACTAACCAAGGATGAGAAAGGTGAATCCGTAGATAACACTAAATATAGAGGAATGATTGGTAGCCTACTCTATCTTACGGCTAGTAGACCCGACATTATGTTTAGTGTTTGTCTATGTGCTTTCAAGAAAACCCAAAGGCATCACACTTAGAAGCCTTAAAAAGGATTTTTAGATACATTAAGGGAACAACGTGTTTAGGATTATGGTATCCCAAAGGAACGGGTGTAGAAACCATAGTGTATGCCGACTCGGATCATGCCGGTGACTATGTCGATAGAAAAAGTACAAGTGGTATTTGCACTTTTGTTGGACATTGTCTCACCTCATGGTTTGCAAAGAAGCAAACGGCCTTGGCCATCTTTCAACTAAAGTTTAGCGAGTGCCTCGGAAAAGCATGTCAACTAACTCTTTGGATGAAGCAAGCTCTCGTAGATTATGGAATTCATCTCAACGACATTGTGATACTTTGCGACAACAAAGGAGCCATCGATCTCGAAAGAATCCCGTTCAACATGCTCGTACAAAACATATTGAAATACGCCATCACTTTCTTCGCGACAATGTTCAAAAAGGAAACATTTCAATCGAGAAAGTATCCTCCTAAGACAACATTGCCGACATCTTAACTAAGCCTCTTAAACGAGAACCTTTTAATCTTCTTAGACTTGGTTTAGGGTTAATGGAACCAAACATGTAGGATAAACATAGCCCAAAACATTAGAATAGTCAAAACAAAACAATTTGTCTTGTACTGCCACCTCATAGCCACGCACCAAACGACAACAAAGACGGAACCAAATTTTTGGTGCCGCCTCGTCCGTGTGTCTACAAAGCAAAACTGCTATATACAAATCATCCTCTTCCTCAAAACCCACTTTACCAAAACGTGTAAACTTAAACCAAGCTCATTATTGTCATCTTCCCACTCACTAATCACTGAAGATAACATCATTGTAAGTATCCTAACTACATTTCATCTCTTAATTCGGAGTCTAGGATTCTTATTTATGCACAAAACTATCACAAATCATTACATGGGGTTTTATGTATGCTTTTATACCAAATATGAATTCAATTGGCAAATTGCATAACTAGTCATTGAAATTAGGTACTACATTATCATATTGCATAAACAAATCATGCTTCCCACTAATTGATAGATAATGAATATAAGGCCTTATTCAAACAACCAAACACCCCATGTCAAAAGTTTTGAAAAGCTTCTCACTTGTAGGAAAACAATTTTTTCATTGCTAATACAAATAGAAACGTTAAATTTTCATCACTTGCATGCTCTTGAATACTAAAGGTATTGCATAACTAATATGCATTCCCGGGTATATTCAAATGAAGCCACATTGAATTAGGAGCATTTGGGTTATCTCATGGTATTTGCCAAACACCCCTCTAAAACCATTTTGTGCATAAAATGAGTCGAGATAACCGCAACTCCAAATTGTTTTCATATAGGCACACACTAGAACCAAAAACGTTAAAACTTATTCTCATTTTTTTTAACATATTAACTCTTGTCCTTAGGAATAACCATGGTAGCCGCAAGATTCTATGATCACAAAGACACCCTTAACTACATTCCCAAACACCACAAAACCAAAGGACTTACCAAAGAACAAGTAGAAATATTTAGGGGTCTAGAATCAAGGTATTTCCATGAGGGTAGAACCATTCACTCATCCTTCCTTGAAAACACCAACCTTCGTGAAGAACTAGCCGCCATTCAATTCGATTGTCTTCTTGACATCGATGAACCAATTTGTCCTAGGTTTGTGTTAGAATTCTATGCTAGTGTGACCGCTTTAGTGATGAAGACAATGATGAATTTTGTCTTAGGTTTAGAATTAATCAAAACGACTACACCATCACCTTAGCCAACTTTGCTCAAGTACTAGGAATTCCCAACCGAGGAACTTGTCTCTACTCGGATAAATGGTCACTCACCGCCCTTGATGCTATCAATGACCGCTCTCTACCCTACCAAACCCGTTTGGCCGATAAGGATGTCATCCGTGAACACCTTTTAACCCAAAAAGTGATACAACCCGAGTTACCCGAAAGGGAAAAGAAGTAAACCGAGATCCATATGGAATGGAGCTAAATGAACTTAAGCCCGAATTTAAGAAATGGGAGGAGCTACTTAGAGCCAACGTCATTAGCACCATAGGAAATAGGGATCACATTAACGCTTGCCTTTGTCATATGCTCTACAACTTGTCCACCCGTCAACCATTCAATTTAGCCTACTACATAGCTAGGAGAATGATTGATATTCCAACTCAAGGATCGGTTGCTCTTCCATACGGGATGCTCCTCACCCGTCTCTATAGAAACTTTGCACCAATTCCACCAACACCAAAAGGGATGCACCTTCACTATGAGCTCATCCCTCACATCTTTGTACCTTTGAGTGATGCACGAGTTGCTAAGACAAAGGCAAGAGAGCAAAACCTCCAACTCCATCATCATCATCATCAAATAGCTCAGAGGATGGTCTTCCAAGCTCTCGTCCTTCCACTCATGAGTATTATGCCTCTTCCCGAAATAGAGAATGAATCAAGCAGGAGTTCAAGCAAACTTAGGGAATGTTCAAGTGCCTTGGTAGGATGATGAACAAGATTTACAAGAAGTTGGACAAATAAGGGTACTTTTAAGGAGTGTTTGGAACAATACATTATCATTAATGTTTGATACAATTTCGTTGTTTTTATTATGTAGGATGATAATATAACTTGAAACAATGGTGAATGCTAACAATTTCATGCAGGGGATAGCGCAAGTATGCTATCAAATTTTACCCATTTTCACTATAATGTGAAAATCAATAAGCCTTGCTCAAAATACATATTCCACTATGTTTATATATATGTTATCTACTTTTCCTAACTAGAAATGTTTAGTATAACATGTTTTGAGAAGAATTTCGGGTTTCGAAAGTCCCCACACCTAAAAACGAAATCTGTCCATATTTATGCGCTCCACGGATCAGACGGCACCATAATTTTGGTACCGTCCTTTATGTAATTTGGTACCGGCCGTGCACGTGCAGGCGGACCAGGACACACCCTTTTAGGGTTCCGTCCGTGTATAAGTTTTGGTGCCGTGGATCCTCCGTGTAATTTTCAATTTCGACTCTTTCGTAATTCCAAATTATCTTCCATCACTTATAAATCAATCTCAACTAGTTTATACTATTATTAGAACTAGTATAATTCACTAAGGTATATAAGAAATCCATTTCCCACCAAAATTCAAAAATTTGAAAAATCCACCCAAGGAGCCCTTTGGCATAAAGGAAGGAACCAAATTTTGGTACCTTCAAATCCGTGGGTGATCTGAATATTAGGAAATTCCACTCACTAGAACACATTTATTGCAAATCTTTTCTTCTTCACTCCATCTCTTTTGAATGGCTTGACTTGGGTGATATGACTAGCATTCAACCCACTTCCAAATCATTAGGAACCTCATCTCTTCAATGGTTTAACATCAAATCAAACACATTTCTCCATAATTTTTCACTCCTATAAATTGAGAGGTTTTACCATGATCATCCTCACACCTTCTTCATTCTTACTACTATCTAGCAAAGCAAAACCCAAGTTAAAAATGACTAAATCATCTCCAAAACCTTGCAAGAAGACCGCTAGAATTAGCGTGTGAAGCCTTGTTGCTTTGTTCATCTTAGCTCATCATCCGAGTCTCCTCCACTCACAATCTCATCTCCCATTAGAGATGATACAAGCCTTACCTTAGCTACACCCAATACATCACATATTGTGATCACCACTCCACCACCAACGAAAACACCTACTTCACCTCCACCCGCACCCATCCAAACATCCAAAACACCCTCACCACCTTCACCAAGGTCTCCAACTCTCATTCCTATGGAGTTATTTTCAACTCCACCAACATCACCAAATCCTTTCCTAGAGGACTTGGAAGACTTGCCTCCTAGGCCAAGTCATCCACCACCATTGCCATCATTTGACTCCATTGAGCGGATGGCTCATGAGTCACCCTCGGTCATCCTTTGACCCAAACGCCCCATTAGGGCCTAAACCTCTTCTCTTCCACCCCATCCACAAAGACATTCATGGTCCTTTGTATGGGGATCATTCACTCCCTACATCAATGTCACCTCATCTTGAGGACATTGAGGAGTGTATGTGGGATACCAATCCCACTGGAGAGGAGATTCAAAACGAACTCCACAACCTCCACCAAATCAAAGGCATGGTGGACTCTCACTTGAGTGAGACAATGCAAATGCAAAGTGCTTTGCTTGCTTCCATCATGACCACCCCAAACATTTCCACCAACACCAACACATCCACCATTCCACCACCACAACCTCCCCAAACATACTACCCTCCAAGGCATGGTTGCTCAACTTGTGAGCAAACGGCCAAACCCGTGGAACGGACCCGGGTTATGGTCCATGACTTCCAAGAAGAAATGAGGTTCATCCTCAACCATATCCTTGGCGTCAACGCTTCTTTCCCATCCACCATCACAATAGGATGGTTTTAGACTAGTCTTTTTAGTTTATTTTTACTTTCTTAGGATAATTTTTACTTCTTGTACTAAAAACACATCATTGTGTTCTCTTTTCATGATCTTTACTCATGAAAAATTTTAACTAATGAATGTTGTTTATTATATTGTTGGTGTCATTACATAGTGTTTGGAAATGCTTGTGAATGATCATTATTACTAACATTTTTTGTAGCTTTATTTTCACAATCCATGAATCTTCCCATTAAAGCACCCAATTAAGGGGGAGCTTTGAACAAGGGGAGATAATAGCTCGGGCTCATTACATTCAAGATAGCCTCTTCTTTTTATTGAGACAAAAAGGGGGAGAAAATATAGAACTTTGAAATTATTTATATTTGACTTTTCTAAAAAGTCAAACTGCATACATTTGACTTCCTAAAAGTCAAACAGGAAACCTCATTGATAATACTTGACTTTTCCTAAAAAGTCAAATCGCATACTTGACTTTCAAAAGTCAACATCATACATCAACTAGTGAATACTTTGACTTTCATAAATAGTCAAACATCATACACTTGCATTACCATTCTCTTTTCAAGTTCTAAAACTAATATTTTTATAACTCTTGTACAAATTTTGTATCTTTTATAAAAATAAAATTTATATTTTGTCCTCAACAAAAAGGGGAGATTGTTAATACAAATATCGTCATTAAACGTTATTTATATTTTTGATCTTTACCTAAGTTTTGTTAACGCATAAAAGTAAATTTATTTTCTATAAAAGCTTAAAGCTTGTCAAGTTTAATAGATATTAAAACAAGCTTTTCAAACAATATATTCATCATTCAAGCATTTACATTTATGATTAGTAACATCTTGATATGACTCTAATCATTATGTATGATAGTAGTTTTAGAATGTGTTAGGTTCTTAAAACCAAACACTACTTATGTACTTGCATATTTCTAAAAATAGAAATACAACTTATGACATCATGTAATGCATCATGGAAATCATTGAAAGATTTCATTAGATATTTTGTGTGGATTTGTACTCTTCATGTCTTGCACAATCTCACTTAGATAGAGTTGACTTTAGCAAAGATTTGATATCTTGATCCGTGACCGCGGTACCAAAATGGTACACCCGGGCGGAACCCTTAAGGGTTCGTGATCCGGGTCCGCGACGCCCGTCCACTTTGGCTATAATTAGCAATGCCAAGTCAAGTAGTTTCTCATCCCTTTCTAACATACTCTCATACATATCTTCTCTATAACCTTTCTAACTCATATCATATTAGTGATCTCTTTTGTAGCAAAGAAGATCAAGTCACATTCAAGCTTCAACGAAAAGTTGGAAGTCTTGTTTATTTAGTGTTGTATGATCTAGTGTTGATTCATACTTCATTGTTGTATCAAACCATCATAATCTTGTGAGTGTGAGTGGTTAGTATTTTAGTCCTCAAAATACATTGTGTGTGGGAGTGGTTGTACCCTTGGAAAGAACTCGACATCTAGCTTAGTGTCGAAATAGTGTAAGCGAAGTGTAAAGGTTTTCTCCGCCGGTGAAAGGAGCTTGTTGACTAGTGAAGTTAAACTCTCGAGTGTGAGACTCGAGGAGTGGAGTAGGGCAAGGAAAAAGAGTCCTTGTAGACCGAACCACTATAAACAACTTGTTGTGGTTTGATCATTTCTTTCCTTATTTACTTCTTACATGTTGCTTGCATATTTCATTAACATATCTAAGATCAATATCAATTGATCTTTACAATAAGTTTCAAAACAAAGTTTTTAATTAGTAAACTATTCAACCCCCCTTCTAGTTTTCTACAAGTTGGTTTTCTGAGTCACGCTTTAGTTACGGCGTAATGTGAGAGATGAGTTACGCCGTAACTTCTTCAAAGTCAGCATACTATGATAAATCTTTTGATATTTCTCCGGTTCCGCGTCTCTTTAGCTCCAATGCTCGTAATTTACGAAAAGTGAAAACAATGGAAAGCAAACGTAAATCCATATAAATGATATAAATTACAAGCATTATCGGGGGAAATTGACACTTAATATTCGAGGAGTATTTGATGTTATCAAATATCCCCCACTTGAACTCTACTTGCCCTCAAGTAGACCTTATTAGAAAGATTCCTAAAAGATATCTCCCATAACCTAGAAAATATAAGTTTACATATCCCTTATGCTAGAATAAAACAAAGCCGAACACCTTACGAAATGGGAACGAAACACTCAAATCTCTCAACTATTCTAAGTGTCAATTTCGGGTGATCACTCAACGCACAGTCATAGCATGTATTCTATCATAAGCTTGGCGGTTACACAAATCTCCACCACTAGAGTTAAGGGCTAAACAATTCTCGAATGCAATATGGGTAGACACGACAAAGGTTAAGGGGTGACTCGTCATTATTAACATGTCACGGCGAAGTGGACAAAATCAATGATACATGACCAAATCCATGGCCAAGACACCAAAGATTGCTCGCTGCATCACCTAGACACGCTTCATGACTAAAGGGTAGGATAAGACATGGGATATATAAATTGTGTAAAATAAAAAACAAGCAGGTAGTTTAAATCTATAACCAAGTCATCACCACTCACCATCCGCCCAAAGTTCAAGCTTTGAAGTCAAGAAACCGGATCATGAAATACTAGGTAGATGTCATTAGAGGGAATGTCGTGATGGGCACATTACCTTTTCTCCAACTGTTGGCATAATTACCAACTCTAATCTTCAAATGTGACCGACGTGGCCTCCTCGATACTAAATCTATAAAGCTCATAACATAGTGCTTATAACATCGCACTTTACAATAACATAACATAACAACTATTATTATTTATTTTATTTTTTTTTTCGAATCAATTTTTTTTAATTTTTTTCCAACTTAACAATCATAACTAAACATAATATCCCCCCACTTGAGATGAACAATGGGAATTCGGGGGGTCTTCAATGAAAAACAAACCTAACTCACTTTCATAGGAATCACGGTTGCATTTAGCATATGCAACAAGCCTTTTAAACCACGTGGTGTCCCAAGTGGACGAGTGAAGTCTCGTGAGGGTTTACAGGGAACACACCCACAAAGTTCATTTAAAATACTAATACAAGGTTATTGTGTTTTAAAATGAAAGAATTAAGCAGAGGAAGATTACGGTATGTAACTCTTTGAGGAGTTACCGCCCCGTAACTGTAAAACTTGACATAACGCTTCAAATCAGGTGGTTACGGTCTTGCGTAACCACAGAGATGGTATTACGCCTAATCGGTGATGCGTCTAAAATTCTGCACAAGGTTAGTTACCGGCTAATCACATAGATGGTTAGCCGAACTATGGTCGATCGATCAACTGCAGCTAGATATTACTTTCCCCTCCTCGTTTCCTCGCAAAAATGGTTAGAAAATACAAAACCCTACAGAAATGGAAATAAAACAAAAGAAAGGGATAATTCGGGTTGTCTCCCGAAAGAGAACTTTTCTTTATTTACGAGTCTTTAAGTTAGACTCAGAGCCGCGGGGCTC